>OY720420.1:68360355-69028959 GCA_963082815.1 Melanotus villosus
TCGAATAGACAGGCTAAATAATAAATAATAATATACTATATACTGTTGTGGTTGTTTTCACGAGGTTTTCACACTTAAAATAAGGTATTTTGCCTGAAAAATTCCATTGCAGGGACCATAATATTATATAACAAAGACTTCGTATTTTTATTGAAGTATCTTATTAGCTGTAGTAGTTAAAATATGTGTCTAGCAGACAAATAATAGGTGCATGCTTTTTATGAAACAAATTTGCATTAAAATCAAAAAGGTAAATCAATAATTAAAAGATTAGCGCATGTTTCTTTGTTGGTACCTGTAATAGGAAAATTAGTTTTTTCTTTCTCTAACATTTATTGTTATTTTTGTATTTGTTCTTCAGGTACATAATTACAGAACAAAAGTAAATATTAAGTAATAAAAATTAACACATGTCTACAAAGAGATAAGATTTAATAATAATAATAATGCTTGTACTGAACCAGCTAAGGTGGAATACACAAACAGACACGATAACATAATGCAAAAATCATACACCAAGCACTAGTAGACAAATATAAGCTAGAAGAAAACATAGAACCATGGTGTAAATATAAGGTGACCAGATTTTAATTTTGGTAAGGCGGGACAAAATCGACTGTGGGGGGGGGGGGGGGGTATTATGAATGAAAGTAAAACAATTTAGTTCAAAAAACTAAATTTTTTGCATTGTGACAAAAAAAGTGGACTTTTTTTATCAAAAAATCACAAAGAAAGCAACACTTTTTTTAACTATTTAATTTTACATTTTGCATTAAGTAAGCATGCTTTAAATAAAATATTGTAAATTGTCAGTTTGACAACTGTCAATTCTCAAATCCTTTTTATCCTGTTTTGAGGGATTTAAAATGTAAAAATGCAAAAAAATATTGTGTACAACTCGTATGAAAGCATCTTTTTTTCACTCGTTTAATTGATGCACTCCGGCTTCGCCGTCGTGCATCAAACTTCAAACTCATGAAAAAAAGTATTGCTTTCATTACTAGTTGTACAAATAACTATTTAATTTTATTATAAAAAAAAGCAAAAAAATACATATTTCAAAAACAGAAAATTTAAACAAACATCTGTAAACATTGGAAATGTCCTAGTCCGGACTATTTACATAATTTCTGGTACAAACAATTTACATCAATTCACAAACATCTAGCAAACCAAATTTACATAGTCATACAACAACCGAAATTATGACCAAGCTTTTTAACAGAAGGTAAAACATACATTATACCCAAAAATAAGAACACACAGGACCCATCCAACTATAGACCAATAACATGCTTGTCATGTTCTGAAAACATGCAACATAATAATAATAATAATAATAAAGTTTATTTGTAAATAACATTAACATTACATCAACTAAATAATACAATTGAATTACTTGTAACATTAAAATTTAAATAGGTGATACTCAGAGAAAAAAAAAATAATAATATTTACGAATAAACGGTTAAGACATTGTTTTACAATGCCAACCACAAAAACTGAAAGCAGTTTGCGTGTGGTTTTCATAAAATTAGTTAGCAAAACGAAACAAGTTCAAGTAAGCCATTACTTAGTGTATCACAAAATAGGTATATAAATAAATAAATATGCGGAAATATAATAAATTACTAAAAATAAGGAAAAGAAGATTATATTTAGTTGACATTATATATTAACGTAGCAAGTCCAAAAATATTTTTAACAACATACCTACATCATTTTTTATTTTATAGTGGAATTATTTAAAACAACGAAGCTCTTGTATAGCATCCCAACTTAGAGATGATATCCATTGTTTTGTGATAAATTTAAGGTTATTTTTATTAATATTTAATTTATTAGACTGCAGATACGCATTAAATTTATTATATAATTTTGGGACATAATATAAGAAACAATTTTGTCCAAAACTTTTATTCATTCTGATTAATTCTGCCCTGTTTTGCTGCCTTGCACGGGTCTCATATTTATGCTTAATATATGAGATACAATCATCGTTTTTATACGTATATTGTAAAACATTTAATAAATATAATTTTGAAATTGGAAGTAAATGTATGTCTTTGAAGAGTAAGGTAGTTGGATATGTAATCGGTTTCTTTAACATCACTTTAAGGATGGTTTTTTGAACAGTATACAAGTACTTAATATGAATATTGTAAGCAGCTCCCCAGCCGATAATCCCATAAGTCAAAAGCGATTCCACCAACCCATAGTAAAAAACACATAAATTTGTAAAGGACATAACTTCACGTAATTTTTTGAAAATGTATATTGTTCTTCTTATTCTATTTGTAAGATTTTTTATATGTAAATCCCATCGCAGGAAACAGTCAATGGTTATACCTAAGTACACAATTGATTTAGCAGAGGCAATTGCTTTACAACAACAGTTATTCTGAGTACAGTCATTTGTATGGATTTTTAGTTCATTAAATTCAGGTTGTTTCTGTGAATAGATGCTAAACGGAATGAATTTAGTTTTTTCGTGATTTAATGTTAAGACATTAACATCCAACCACCTTTTAATTGTTCTCATGTCCTGTTCAGCCATTATTTTAATATCCTGCCATGTATTACCCTCAACAAAGAGTACCGTGTCATCAGCGTATGATGCCAAATTTCCATTTATTTCTATCTTAAGCAAATCGTTAATATATAATAAAAAAAGCATTGGTCCAAGTACTGTACCTTGTGGTACTCCACATGTTACTACTTGTGGCAAACTTTTAGTATTATTTATTTTAACTGTCTGTAATCGCCCTTTTAGATAAGTTTTAAATAGGTGTAATACATTACCTCTGATTCCCAAAATCTCCAATTTTTCTAACAATATATCATGGTTGACAGTATCGAAAGCTTTTTTTAAGTCTAAAAATATTCCCAAACAGTTCTTAGAATTATCTAATGATGAATAAATCTGTTTAGTTAGTAAAGCAACTGCATCACTTGTACTTCTGCCTTCTACAAAACCAAATTGTTTAGTCGACAAAATTTTATTTTTCAAAAGAAAGCTTGTAATTCTTTTTTTAATTATTTTTTCAAATAATTTGGTAATATTTGTTATTAAAGATATTACATAGTCCGATCATTCCTTCACAATAGTACTCCTCTCTTCTAACTGGTATCAGCCCGTTAGAAAATAAATTCTCACCATCACAAAAAAGATGAGCAGAAAGAATATAATAATAATAATAATAATAATATAAATGTTCATCTGGTAGATGGGAACATCGTGAGACATCTAGATGTCGGAGAGTCATACAAGTTTTTGGGCATCCAGCAAAGTGGCATGCAGGATGGGTCCACTGTAAAAAAGGCTCTCCGCAGCAAGTATAAATCGCGTCTCCGACAGATTTGGCGAACGCAACTGTCGGGTAAGAATAAGGTCGCCGCGATGAATATGCTTGCTGTCACGATTCTTCTGTACTCTTTCGGCGTTACGAAGTGGAACGTCGTAGAGTTACAAACGCTCGACCGAGAAACCAGAAAGATCATGAACATCAATCGTAGTTTGCATCCGAAGTCCTCCGTTCAGCGCATTTACCTCCCACGTCATCTTGGAGGAAGGGGTCTTTTAAGCCTGGAGTGTCTGCACGATCGTGTCGTCCTGGATACATGTCACCGTGTATTAAGAGGTAATGATCCGCTCATGTTGTTTGTCAGGTCACATGAGCAAGCGGGGAACGGGGCCTTTCTTTTTCAAGCGTCCCGCAGGGCTGCAGAAAAGCTCGGACTACAAGAGCTTTCACCAGATCGGTATATAGCCGACGGTGCTCCTAATCTTGTGGAGCATGTGACAACCGTCAGCTCAAGAACGAAGAAGGCAGAATACGATCGTCTCATGAGAGAACATATGGGAAAGGCGATACACTCCCAGTTCTTTCGTCATGTGGAGCGAGAGGGTC
Source organism: Melanotus villosus (assembly GCA_963082815.1). Lineage (NCBI taxonomy): Eukaryota > Metazoa > Arthropoda > Insecta > Coleoptera > Elateridae > Melanotus > Melanotus villosus. Next base: position 68,364,267 of record OY720420.1, read on the forward strand.
TTTCTCGAGAACTTACCTTCGCCTTCTTAAAGTCGGCTGGTCTGAAGTCCGAGACTGAGGGGTTTGTACTGGCATGCCAGGATGGTGTCCTTAACACGCTAGTGTATCGTAATATCGTCTTTCAGGAACATCTTCCTACTGCCTGTAGAGCGTGTAAGGCCCATCCCGAGACACTTATGCATATATTGTCAGCATGCCCCTCATACGCTGTGTCGTTATACATCAGAGAGTGCTCTATTATCATCTAAGGCACTCTTACGGTATTGACAATGCACCTGCAATACCGTATGTCCCCGTTGAGATCGAGTCCGTGGTGGAAAATACCAGATGTCGTATATACTGGAATTATTCATTTCCCACCACGAGACAGCTCCAAGCAACCAAGCCGGATGCATATGTATTTCGTCGGTATGTATTGCAACAACAGTTTCTTGTATATGACTCTGCTGGTTGGACCGGTGAGCAGGCAGCAGAAAAGTATAAAAAGTCAATATCACAATAGGTACCTAAAAGATCGTGTAAATTTATTCGAAGCGAATGGATTTTATGTAATTGATAAGTTCGGCATTCAAATTTGTTCAACACCTATGCAAAATGATGGGTACAATTGCGGTGTACATATAATTCATTTTATCTTCAATTTAATAAATTCTAGTTTCACTTTTTCGCCTTTCGATCCCGATAACTTCAGAAAGTATTTACAGGTCTTTGTTTTAGAGCAGTCTAAATGTCTAAATATATTGCGGACAGGTGTCTTTTGTGTGGAAGAGGGGATGATAGAGATATTACGTATGACTGGGTAGATTGTTCTAAATGCTACAGGTGGATTCACATAAATAGTTGTTTAGATCAAAAATTGCACCTCCAGCTAAAAGATATTCAAGAAGACTCTTTTATATTTACTTGCATTTTATGTGAAAATCAAAAGTAGCACTTAGAAAAACATATTATGAAGAGAAAATCCTGCGGTTGTAAGTAGGAATGTGGTTACTTTTGGTAGACGCAAGTTTATATTTAAGTTTCCACACGTTCGCGGTTTTTGGCATGTAAGTAGGGATGTACAAATTTAAATTTTCCTTTTCAATGTGAGAGTAACTGCTAAATTAAATTGAAAAACTACTAAAATCTACCTTACAAAAACTCCTAAAAGTACAGGTAGGTAGGTACATTACAGTAACTACAGAGTAATACTGTACTTGTATTTTAACAAACTTTCGACTTCGCTGGAAGCGAATTTCCGGCACTTTTCGAAAAACCGCTCGGTAGGGGTTGTAGGCCTAGGGGTCCTCTACAACACCCATAGGTCACCTACCGCCGACAACTCCTGCAATTCCAGAGAAAAAACATCGAAAATTGGTGCTCCAGGTGTCTTTCAGATACGCATTTTAATAAACTTTCGACTTCGCTGGAAGCGAATTTCCGGCACTTTTCGAAAAACCGCTCGGTAGGGGTTGTAGGCCTAGGGGTCCTCTACAACACCCTTAGGTCACCTACCGCCGACAAGTCCTGCAATTCGACAGAAAAAACATCGAAGATTGGTGCTCCAGGTGTCTTTCACATACGCATTTTAATAAACTTTCGACTTCGCTGGAAGCGAATTTCCGTCACTTTTCGAAAAACCGCTCGGTAGGGGTTGTAGGCCTAGGGGTCCTCTACAACACCCATAGGTCACCTACCGCCGACAAGTCCTGCAATTCGACAGAAAAAACATCGAAAATTGGTGCTCCAGGTGTCTTTCACATACGCATTTTAATAAACTTTCGACTTCGCTGGAAGCGAATTTCCGGCACTTTTCGAAAAACCGCTCGGTAGGGGTTGTAGGCCTAGGGGTCCTCTACAACACCCTTAGGTCACCTACCGCCGACAAGTCCTGCAATTCGACAGAAAAAACATCGAAGATTGGTGCTCCAGGTGTCTTTCACATACGCATTTTAATAAACTTTCGACTTCGCTGGAAGTGAATTTCCGTCACTTTTCGAAAAACCGCTCGGTAGGGGTTGTAGGCCTAGGGGTCCTCTACAACACCCATAGGTCACCTACCGCCGACAAGTCCTGCAATTCGAGAGAAAAAACATCGAAAATTGGTGCTCCAGGTGTCTTTCACATACGCATTTTAATAAACTTTCGACTTCGCTGGAAGTGAATTTCCGGCACTTTTCGAAAAACCGCTCGGTAGGGGTTGTAGGCCTAGGGGTCCTCTACAACACCCATAGGTCACCTACCGCCGACAACTCCTGCAATTCCAGAGAAAAAACATCGAAAATTGGTGCTCCAGGTGTCTTTCAGATACGCATTTTAATAAACTTTCGACTTCGCTGGAAGCGAATTTCCGGCACTTTTCGAAAAACCGCTCGGTAGGGGTTGTAGGTCTAGGGGTCCTCTACAACACCCATAGGTAACCCACCGCCGACAACTCGTGTAATTTTGTAAAAAAAAAATCTTATCGTGCGCCAGTTTGTGCGTTTTAAAGGTGTTTCGAATTTATAAACCGTTTTTTAGTTAATGGATTTGTTTAATTATCATTTGTAGATGCTTATTATGGTAAATAGTTGAGGAAAACCTTAAAGAAATCATGGGAAAAGCGAATTAAATTTTACGCAAAACGTACGCCGGGGAGTGTACGGCGGCTGAGATACGCGTGAAAAACGTATCCAGATACGTATCTAAGTTCAGCCCGGTTCGACAAATTCATGCAGAAATTTTTGAACTTTAATTGGGTACGAAGGGGAAGTGAACAAAGACGAAGATGTTATAACTGTACCTACATTTTTGAACTTTCCAAATATAAGAATATAAGAATAATATTTTTGTTATTCTGCATCGCAACCTTTTCTTTACTTTTATTAGTTATTACTTTGACATGATTACTTATTCATTAGAACGCTACAAACACCGGAAAACCACAAAAAACTGTTAACACTTTTCAAAAAGGATAGGGTAAGTCCGGTATAGATGGCCCCACTGGGGGCTATTAATTTCACAATTATCCCACAAAGGGGCTGTGTGCCAGTGTTGCGTTGTGGTAATAGACAAGAGCTAGTGTTGTGTATTGGTTTTAGCAGGTTATCCTACGTAGTATTGCAGAAAATTGACTTTTTAATTTCTGGTAGGTTCAACATTTTCGTTACGTAGTCTCAGGAAATGAAACTACATAGTTATTTGAGCAGATATTTTAACCATTTTCAGAAATGAAGCTTCTACGCTACCCTTTATACTGCTCTTTGCTATAATTCTAACCTACAACAGAGTTCCTGTAGGCAACTGTATTGGCGGCACACGGTGGTCCATCTATACTGGACTTATCGGGAGTGATGGATCACCTATACCGGACTTACCCATCGGGAGTGATGGACCACCATAAACTCCATTATAATTTGTGTTTTTGTAGGTATGTTGTACATACTACCTATAGTGTTTTCGTTTGCTGTTTAGAATAAATACTTTTTGAAATATTTTTTATAGCTAAGTAGGTATAAGAAATTGTTTAAGGCCATATTTAATGATGAAATAAAAAATCTAAAATGCGGTCCATCTCACCCGGAGTCTTCAGGTAGAGATGGACCACTGGTCACTTTCTTTAATATCGTTTATCTTTTTATTATTCAAAGATACAGTGATTTACCTTTGCTGCTTTGAAGTACTTGGCATTTTTCAAACTTATGTTCCAGGTATTGTTTAGATAAGTTAACATATGTAATAACAAAAATAAAAAACGTGGACCATCTCTCCCGGACTTACCCTATCCTCAAAGGCCAATTCCAACCGATTTTTCCAAGGAAAATTTTCCACTGAGATTAGTAATTTATTTGCTGAAATACGTATTTGTTATTTTTTTTTATATTTTTGTGGTTTCCAGAGTTCAGCAGCATTCCATGCGAATAGGCCGCAGGCTGCATTTCAGCTTGTGAATTGTCCTTCCCAAGAAAGGGTAAAATTACGCATCGGTTTAGTCACAAAACACTAAGAAGGGCATTTTGCACTTCGTTTAAGACGGATATTGATTATTGACTTACATATAAAAAACTGTAGAAAATTTGAGCAGCAAAAAAGAAAATTCCACCTTGTTTCCTATACAAATTTTTAGCGTACATTTTTAAATTGTGGACTTAGTTGAGCCCTTTTAAAAACTTTCTATGTATACTTACGAAAGTAGTAGAGTAGGATAATTTTTAAAAATAAATATTAAACATTGCATTAAAGATTATTATTTCAAAATAAATGTTTTATGTTTTTTTTATTGTACTTCAGATATGCTGTTTGAGATTTCGAGAACTTAATTCATTATTAATGCTCATTCTAGTGTTTTTAAAGTTTTGTTAAATTCTTAAATATCTGGAAATTTGTCATTCTATAAATCCTCTTTATATTCACCAAAGTAAAATTGTCCACTGTTGCTGTGTTTTTTGTATGCAACATTCTTAAAAAATCTATTTTTTAGTATTTAATAAAACAGATATTTTTGATTAATAACCTCTCCTTATGCATTAATTTTAGAGACGTTACATTTTCTTCCCAGTTTAATATTATCGAAATATATTAAATAAATGTTGGTAATAACTTTCTGAATCTTTCTAGAAATTCTTTACTCTATATTTTAAAATTCAAATATTTCAAAAATTCTCCATAAGTTTTATTAATTTATTGAGATGATATTCCTGGCATAAAAGATATTTGAGTTGGGTATATTTTATTAATTAATAAAAGTTATAGTTGATTACAGTTATTTTTCTTTTTAAATTAATTATGCAAATTTAAATTAAATGTCATAATCATAATGTTATATAAAAGAATCTAGATAGACAGAATAAAATAGTTCAATTGTTAAGGATGTTATATGTTATGTATTGTAAATATGAAATTAATTTAGCTAGAAACATACAAATGTTAAGAAAGGATGTTATTAGTTAAGATTTGTTACTAAGGACTCTAAGGAGAATGAAAAAAATTCTAATTGGAGAAAAATATAAAGCAACCAAGGAGACGGTAGTGAAGATAAAGAAAAAGATAAAGAAAAATAAGAAAATTAATATTAAAATATTTCAATTGTGAGTTTATTGGAAATAATCCTACTCATATCAATATTGAATATTGGAAATTATGAAAAATGGTCGTGATTACTTAAAATATAAGTATTGGAAAGTAGTCCTACTTATTGGTTATCGTATTGGAGTTTATGGAAAATAGTCCTGATAATAATTTATTATTGAAGTTTATTGGAAAATAATCATATTAATTGATATTGATATTGAGTTCATCTTGTTTGCTTGGATATGCAAGTTAATTGGAGATTGTTTATTACTGACATTGTATATTGGATTAAGTGAATTGGATTATAGTTATGTGAGTGTAATTAACTTTTACCAATAGTAAATGTAAAAATAATAATTTATATATTAAGAAGTCAGGGAACATAGGGCAGTAGTAAATAAATCTGCATAATTATTATTATTGTTATTATTGAACAATTTGTATAATCAAAAAGATTAAGAAAGTAGAGGAACCTTTGGGGCGACCCTACGCTGAGCTAACGGGATAAATGATTGTAAATGAACTTTAACTATTATTAATAATTCAAATGAAGATGTTCATTGCATTATATACGAATGATAAACACAGAGCTTGTGGTTTGTTTTAGTCGAACCCTGTAAAAAACCCCGTACTGTCAATGACCAAACACGAATTTTGTCAGCTAAGCTGTCGTCCTTAGTGGAAAGTTTTCTTAACAATTTATTACTTTCTAGAAAATATATTAAAAAGACCTACGAATGGATTTGAACCATTGATTTCCATATCTTGAATAATTTGTTATTTAAATTTTAATTATACCCTAATTTTAAAGTTTTTCTCGTTCGTTGGAAAAGTCAAAAATTTTCAGGTAAGTACCTTTAAATAAATTGTTTTATCGTTTCTGAAATTTTAAAGTTTCCAGGTAAAACTTTTTTTAAAACAAACATAATTATTATTTATGATATGAGTATCGTAACAACTCGTTTTACGATACGAGATGGAAAGTTTGTCAAACAAGACCGCAGGTCGAGTTTGACAAATCCATTGAGGATCGTAATATGAGGTTACGATATGAATATAGTACAAAGCTTTATCTATTTTCATGAAATTAGCAAACAAAAATTAAATATTTATCAATAATTAATTTCCTGATGCAAAAGTTGACTGTTCCAATTTTCATTGAAATGTAATACATTAAGGCTTGATTTGTTTATTTGGTGTTGGTTACTGTTAGTTTGAATGAAAATTGGAACAGTCAACTTTTGCATCAGGCAATTAATTATTGACAAATATATTTTTTTTTTTTTGCTAATTTCATGAAAGTAGATAAGGAGTTCAAATATCCAATTGTAAAAAATGCATAATAAACGTTTATAATAAATAAAATAACTATGAATTCTCTTATCAATCTGTAATTTTTATGTCAAAAATCATTACAACACTAGTGCTGTAATATAGTTCATTACAAAACGATTTTTCGTTTCGTAATATTGATATTACGAAATGAAAGTAGATAAAAGATACTACGAAAATTTAAAATAAAATTATTTTTTTTGTTTAGTCAATGGTAAACGGTCATTTTACTTTGTAGAAAATAGTAAAGTAATGTGGCATTTTACTCGTTAGCAACCTTTACTCATTAGCAACGCTTGAGTCATTAGCAACCAACACTTTATTCCTAGCAACACAGTCTGTTTGTTTACTTGTTACTATGTACAGGGTGGTCCAAATTGGACACTTTTGATAGGAAACACCAATTTCTAGAGGAGATAGAAAAAACTATTTATAATGTAGTTTTAATGTTATATTGTTTGCTTTTGTTATTTTGTGATGTATAATTAAATCAATAAATTACTAAAAAATAGGCAATAAATATTTTATAACAGCTGTAAATTTATTTCGTTCTATTTTTCAAGCATGTGGCATTCCAGATTTACAAAATTCATCTATAGTATTTTAGAAACGGCAATGAAATAAATGTTTAAAAAGGAAAGTATCAAGTATTTTATATATTTAGAAAAAGAATATGCAAAAATATACAGGGTGGTCCATAAGAAAAAGTACAAGTTTATGTCATAGCTTCAAAACCATTCTTTTTACAAAAAAATTTGGGACACTATTAGATTCCCTTAAAAAAAGTGCATTAAGAATGTTGTTACAGAAACAAAAAATATTCATAAATAAATAAGTTACGGAGGTGGATCAAAAATGCACAAAATTGAAAACCACCCTATATCTTCTAAACAGTTCAAGATATCGATGTGCGGTTTTCGGCATTCAGTTTCTCACAAAAATCGAGCTCGTAACATGTAGGTTAGTTTTTTTCTAGCTCTTCTAGAAATTGGTGTTTCCTATCAAAAGTGTCCAATTTGGACCACCCTGTACGTGTTGTAGTTGCTATATTTCCGTACAAACATAACCTTGATAAATTTAACAAATTTGTCTAGAAAATTCGAACTTTTAGTACTTACACAAAAAAATAGCGTATTCAACGCTTAAGAAAAGTGGTTTTCTAGCTCGTGAAATTGTAATTCACTCGCTAGAAAACTGCCACTTTTCTTTACTTGTAGAATAATCTACTATTATTATCAATCAATGAATATTTGTTTCCTTTCGTTCGTGAAAATTCTATTTACATCCTTATCAACATCCTTTTTTTATAAATAATATTTTTTTTCTACAACCACCATGGAAAGTGAGATTTTCAGACTTCGTCTCCATAGATACGAGTATTGAAAATGAGTGTTTGCCGAACAAGTGAAAATTAGCGTGCGGAAAGTTTACTTTCCGCACGCAAATCTGGATTGATCTGGATTTGCGTGCGGAAAGTAAACTTTCCACACTCAAATTTTGATTTGCGTGCGGAAAGTAAACTTTCCACACGCTAATTTGTTTACTTTCCGCACGCAAATCAAAATGTCATAAATGACATTTGATGAATGTCAGATTTGATTTTGCAGAAATATTTAAATTTTTTGTGGTTGTAGAAAAAATAGTGTGTAATACATGTGTTGAAAGCTTGTATTTGCCACACTCATGTGACTGCAGCACTCACTAGCGTTCGTGCTGCAAACTTCACATTTGTGTGGCAAACGCAAGCTTTCAACACTTGTATTACAAATTACTATTTCTACACATGATGTGAAAACAAGTATTTTCTTCACGATAAACCCTATGCGAAAACGCTACATTTTCTATCTAGAGATGAAAACATATTCACTTCTAGAGATGAAAACAAGAATTCCAAATCTATGGCAACAAAATAAAAAAATGCGTGTGTTACTATGGAACCGATTAAACAAACAATTAATAATTTGCATTGACACAATTATTAAAACTTATTTCAAACAGATAATTAAAATGTCGTAGAAAAAATAGCATTTACTACTCGACATGAAATACGTTTTTTTCGTTCGTGATTGCCCTACTCGCTGCTAACGCAGCTCGTGGGCAACTTCTCATCTCACGAAAAAAACGTCATTTTCATGTCTTGTTGTAAAATATACTATTAAAACTTTGTTGGTGCGTAAATAATTTTGTGTATTATTCAAAGATTTTGCATTCATTTTTTTTTAAGAAATATTGCATAGTTTTTTATTAATAAATTTAACAACAAAACAATATAAATCTCCATTTTCTAGACATTAGTTGTGGCGAATTTGACATTTTATAATTTTTGGTTGGTTTTTTCTAATTTTATTTGACATACAAAACTATAAACATGTAGTGTCTAAAGTTTTGTATGTCTAATTAAGATTACAAAACTTACTCGTTTCAAAGTTTCGGAATTGTTTGAAAATGAAGATAGATTTGCCACCGAAACGTTATTAGAAAACATGAATTTTTATTTATTAAAATTGTTCAGATTTATAGAATGACTGAATAATTATTGATTATCTTAGCTCCTTTTAAGTATGTATGTCTATTTAAAAAATAATAAAAATGAGCAAAATGATTTGATTGAATACTTAACCCCCGAGGAAAAAATACTTTTACTATTAATCTTATTATTTTCCGAAAGAACATTAATTAAATAATACAATAAAACAGAAATTATAAATTAATTTACTAAAGAGCGTTTGTACAGAATTTGTGTAAATTTTAGTTTAATTTTTGATTTAATTTTTAATTTAATTGTACGTTAAATTTATTTTTAATTTAAACCACAATGATAAGATAATGATAAGCAAGGAAATTTTTGATTTAAACCGAGCTTAAGTTTTAATTAAATCCAAACAGTTTTGAATCTTTTAGTTAAAAAATTACGGTAATAAGATTTTTTCAAAATTCAAAATAATGCCACACTAAGAATACTAAAGTAATATTAATTGTTACGAAATAAAATACAGATTTATTACTGGAGCCAGCAAAATAGCTTATTCTTATTATAATGTAAATTCTGATTGCTGTTTAATAAATTAAAAAAAAAATGTTTAGCAACCTGCTTCCCATCTTGAGTTTGTCATTCAAACTTCTTACTCAGCGTTTCCTGTTTTTAACAAAAAAATGTTTACTAATTTAACCACAAATATAAAGAATAGCAGGATAAACAAATTAGATATTCAAAAGAAGATAATATTTATAGAAATTCGTCGATATTAAAATTCGCAGTTGTTTCATGATTTACTGGATTTATTAAATCTTCTCAATGATTTGTATACATTGAAGTTTTTCTTCTTTTTTGTCAATTTTTTCCCGAAAATGTTTCAGATAATTGTTGTTTTTAAGAAACTCATTTTGCCGTTTTGAAAGGTTCATTAAATATTTTGATTTTATAACTACCTACCTACTGCATACAGGATGCAGGATGCCCTATTTCTTGAACGTTATATGGGTCAGATAGAGATACGATTAAATGGTCAAAGTGCAGTTTCTTTTATAAAAAATTCGATGGTGTTAACAAATTTGATATACGAGGTGCGGTAAAAAGTTATTGGCGGAAAACGAAATAACCGCGTTTTCTGTCACCTCACGTAATTTTAGAAGTAGGAATATTTGCTTCAAATACTTTTTAAACAAATTTTTACGAAGTAATGTTGGTTAAATGGTTTTTTAATAACTGTTATCAGTAACTGGTCAAAGTCGTATTTCAATAAAGTCCGCTCATTATACCAAAAAAATAATAATAATCAAGAAAACATTTAGCCAGCATTGTTTTACGTAAAAAGGTTTCCAAATGTATTTGACACTTGTTATTCTAATTCTAAAAATAAATGAACTAGGTGGGCTAATAGAAAAAGGATGTTTTCCTTTTTCACCTTTAACTTTTTAATCACACCTCGTATATCAAATTGCTATCGAATTTCTTATAAAGAAACTATACTACTTTGCCTATTTAACCGTTTCTCTATACAGGGTGATTCAAATTCGACCCTCACCATGGGGATCTCCCTTATGAGCAGAGTTAGAGGGAATGTTTAAATTCGGCAAAGTTGCTATTTTTTGTTCTCTTTAAGAATCCACCGGCAAAATTGACTTGCGACAATTGACAATCGAAATATTTTGAAAAATCGAAAAAAGTGGGATTTAGTTTTTTGCTTGTGGCGCTCTTATTTGAATTTATAATTAAAAAATAAAAACAAATTTTTTCAATTTTTCAAAATATTTCGATTGTCAATTGTCGCAAGTCAATTTTGGCGGCGGAATCTTAAAGATAACAAAAAATAGCAACTTTGCTGAATTTAAACATTCCCTCTAACTCTACTCATAAGGGAGATCCCCATGGTGACGGTCGAATTTGAATCACCCTGTATTTATGATTAAAAAAGTTACGCGAATAACGTTCAATAAATGGGGTATAATTGAAATTCTGACCAAAAAAAGGAAATTTTATATTTCTATATTGATTTTTAAAGATTAAATTTTTAAAGGTTCACTGCTTTGGGGAAAAGCATTTCAATAAAAGCCAGAGGTTGAAATCTCTTTAGAGGTAATTATTTTTAAATTGCAACACATTTTTGAAGGGCTTACTAGATAGATTTTCAATTTTTTAAATGTATTTCGTTAATTTTTTAAGATTCTATCTCAATTTCATTTATTTCATGCTACGTTCCGAGGTTCCGAAAATTGAATCCGTCTTCAAACTGGTTCGACAAAGAATTGCTTTATACATAAAAACTTAAAGCTCAAGTAGTACATACAAATGTTACAAAATTAATTCAAATTCATTAATAAGTTGTACCCATCGAAGATGTTCATAATTTTTTCGAAACGTAGCAAGAAATGAAGCACAACAATAGTATAACTCTCTTAAATTTAGCTAACATTATTTAAATCTAATTTAAGTATATAGAAATATAAAACACATAGGTAAATATAAAAAATTATCTCACCTCTCGACGTTCTTTGTTGATAATCGAATTCGTACTCGTGAGAGACACAGCTATCGTAAAATTCCTTAAATTTCTGGAGATATTGGGGAGACTTGTTATTAATTAAGTGCAATTGTTCCGATAACCTCTTCCAGGTATCCGAATCAGCGTTATCAGCCCCCATTCCTCCACACGCGAACTCGTAGAAATCTTCGCAAGGGTCTACAGAATGGTTCATGAGGCTCAACATGCGGGATGCCGCTGATTTACATTCCACTGAAAGGCATACGGGCTCCGATTTCCTAAGCAATGGAGACATTTCTGTGGTTGTGTTCATTCCTTCGTGCCGCGATTGCATTTTAGTGGTTATCTCGATTGCTTCTGTCGTTTTCTGTACTGCCGTTATAATTTCTGCTGATTCGTTGTCAAAATTGAAATAATCGTCGTAATTTTGAATCATTACTTGCTGGCCGTTCGTTTCTGTAGTTGTTTCAGAAATTGTGGTTGTTTCAGGTGTTTCAACTATACGAAGTGCTTGTTTAGCGGTAGAATTTTTCGTTGTGTTCTTTATAAAAATGACTTCGGATTCATCTACTTCCATTGTTGTGGAAGACTCTTCTGTTGTAGTGCTAAATTCCCTTAAAACTTCTTTTTCCTTATAACTTTGAGTTAACTTTAACAAAAGTACATATTCGGTTGTTTCTTTTCCGATAACCGTTTCAGCAGTTTCCGTGATTGTTTCAGTAGTGGAATCAGTCGTTATTTCAGCATTGTTAATTGTTTTATTAACACGACTCTCGGTTGTTTTTTCTGTAACAGGTATTCCTGTGCTTGTTTTGTTAACATAACTCTCGGTTGTTTTTTCCGTAACAGATGTCTCTGTGCTTGTTTTGTTAACATGACTCTCGGTTGTTTTTTCGGTACTTGTTAAGTTAACACGACTCTCGGTTGTTTCTTCTGCAGTAGTTGTTCCTGCGCTTGTTTTTTTATCATCGTGAATACTAACACCTGATTTTATTATAATATTTGAATCGGTTGTTGATGCTTCAGTCGTTTCAGTACTGTTTTCTACATCAGTAACTTCAGGAACTGTATAGGGAACGGTATGCAAAGGAGTACGAACTGTTGTCGTCGTTGTAGTGTTTACCGTGGTAAGTGGACTGTCTTTCTCAACTTCATTTTCCCTAGGGTTTGAACTAATATATTTTAATATCTTAGCAGTAGAACCTGTGGTATAGCTCGGCACAGTAGTAGTACGCGCTGTTGTAGTTGTACTCTGTGTTGTAGTTGTACTCGGTGTTGTAGTTGTACTCGGTGTTGTAGTTGTACGCGGTGTTGTAGTCGTTCGCGGTGTTGTAGTTGTATATACTTTATGAATAATAATCGTTCTAAGAGTAGTTCTTGTTGTTGGACTTTCAGAAACAAGCTTCTCGTAACGGCTGGTTGTTTTTAAATGGTCACCTTTTAATCCCAGCAGCTCGACTTCGTCCTGAAATTGTTTATCAGTTATTGCTTAGGGATAAGTGTAATAATAGCTATTTATGATACAAGTTCGAAAAGTGAGTCTTTAAGGCACGCATGTGAAAGTTTGCTGAACGAGCGTAGCGAGTTCTGCAATTCACATAAGTGCCTTAAAGACACTTTTCGAACGTGTATCATACAAGATTTTTTAGCTACGAACGTTCAAATAGCTCTAAGTAAATAAATAAAATCAAGGGGTAAAGACAATCAAACTATCTGAGTAGGAATATTTTTCCGTATCCATAGTAATAGATAGGTAATTTTACTTTTCGCACGGGTAATTTTACTTTTCGCACTAGTGCGAAAAGTATTCTTACTTTTCGCACTAGTGCGTTAAAGTGGTACTTTTCACACGGAAATCAGTGTGAAAAGAGTCATTTTTCGTATGTGAGTGCTAAAAAAGATAATTATAATTGAAAAACCAAAACCACCAAAACGAAATGTTATTTATTCGGCGAGATCTAGACGTGGGGGTACCAAGCAACTAAACCATTACCACTCCCCGACTAGAGTTTTTCCAGAACTGAGAGACTTCCGCTTTTGGGCATCTTAATCATGCTAAATATACCATGAGCAGAGAACCTACTACTTTACATCGTTTCTAAAAAAAAGTGTAACGTTTGGATCTTTTTCGTATCGAAACCCGGTTGAGCTGAACTCGGTTGGAGCTGAAGCTGAGATCGTTGGTTTACAAGGTTACCTTGATAATCTTCTTACACCACCGAAATTGACTTTGGTTTTTAAAATTTATTTCTGAATTAAAATGCTATCGTACCGTTGCTTTTTAATGGTTTAAATTAAGGACACTGGTCGAATCTTACAATCTTGAATCAGAATTTGATCTTTGAATGTCTCACCTAGATTCGAGTTCCAGATCTTTAGTAGATATGGACTGTAATTTATAAATTAGACTACTAATTTAATTTCTAGACATCAAATCCGAAACATACTAACTTCAAAATATTATCTGCGTTTTTAATGTTATGTATATCTTACTGTTTGTGGTATAAATTAAAATATCATAAAAGCTCTAATTTATTTCATGTAAAAGGGTAAATTTAACGCTTTATTTCACTTTAAAATAATCGGCGGCCTTAATGCACAAATTGGAAGAGAATTTGTCCCAACATTTAAGGACTGTTAACAAAGAAATCCAAAATAAAAACAGCAGCTTGACTAATCTATTCTATCAACCAACCGACGATTTAGCAAGGCAGGGATCGACTGAGGCTTATCTTGGCCCAGAATCAGCCTAAGGAATTTCAAGAAGTGCCATCTGAGGGTACGTAAGTGACTGGATTGTCACTCAACATGAAAGATACTGGACTAACAGACCAAGACAAAACCACAGCAAGGCATTCATGAACAGACCTTGCAAGAAACGAACCGATGAACTAGGTACAACTTCTTATGGGTAGGACGCAACTCAGGCTCGTCACAGGTTTACTTAACAGGACATGCAACTGTAACTGTTAAGGAACGCCTGTGGAAGTTCGGTAAATACAATGGAGACTTTACTTGTAGACTTTGCAATAAAGAAACAGAAACAGCAACACACATTTGCTGTGTCTGTGATGCGTTGGCAAGAAAAAGACAACGCATATTCGGGTAGCCTGCTATGGAACCGAAGGAGTTTATTAGACACCCGGTGAAGGACCGAACCTTTTGATACAGGGAACAAAGATCACCGAATTGGTGTGATCTATTAATTAGGATATGCATAATAAGCATTTTAGGCTGCAATATTCCCCGGAGTCAATAAAAAGACAGGCCCTTGAATAATTAAAAAAATCTATTCCAACAGTCAAGATTTCCTTGGAATAAACAATGTAGGTACCCCTCAAGTGTAAATGGTAGCACAAATACAAATGGTGCAACACAAGAAGTCAACAACTTGTAATACATGTTTACACCATAATTAGTAGAAATTTTATTTTATACCAACTTTTTAATACATCGCAAACTCCAACGTCTCAATCTGATCTTCTAAATTATGTAAAATTAAAATTTGCCATCATTGAAGAAAAATGACTACAAGAATCGAAAAATTAAGCATCGAACCAAGAGTTGAAAAACTTGAAAATGTACACAAATGAGTTGTAAAGCTGACTGTGACACTTCCGATTGATATTTTATTTGTTTCGTATTAAATTTTGTGTAACTAACTAAACAAGTATTGCCTTTGTCAATGAATAAGGGTATAAACAATTAGTGTCTGGACAATCTACGTTGTATTTATGTGTTACCACAATTTCTGTTTATGCAGCGTAGTTTTAATATAAAAAATCCTATTTGTTAGCAAAGAGCCGATTTTTTTGGTCAGTTATTCACAATCAGCCTCAACTATAAACCATTAGAACAGGAAAATTATCTAATTACCACAACAAAGTTAATTAAGTAGTTGGAATACAAGAAAGTAGTTGGGGAAGCAACAAAAGTGAAATCAGAATAAAAACAATCAGATATCGTTTACGTAAAAAATAAAATAAATAATAACCAGCAAAAGCTACAAAGTGGCAATAAGATTGGAAAGCGATACACTAAACGAATATTATAAAAATTTTGTAAATAGCAGAAGGGAGATCCGGATGTAGGTGAGCTAGGCTCCTATACAGAGTGGCAGATCAAAAGAGACGAAAATTTTGATACAACGAAAAGCTAATAAACAGAGTAAACGGATTCAAGAACTTAAAAATTAAATATTAATTTTTTAAACAAAAGTAAGGACAGAAATGTGATATCGGCAGAGAAGAATATTGGGAAACCCATCTCAACGGAACGGGATAAGATATTTACACTGCAGAGGAAGGTATGAAAGATGCTTAGAGGTAGTGAGTATGAAGTCAACAATAAAATAAAAATAATTTTACAAAATCGGTACAAATCAATGAATAAATGCGTTCGATATTTGTATAGTCCAATTGATATGTGTAACCCCTAAACAGAAGAAGGTACACCGGAAAAACAAGGCATGTACAGAAAAATATAGAAGGGGAAGAATTTTGAAAACATCAAATAAGTATTTGGACAATTAAGTTGTCATCCTCAGCGAAAGGTTTTCTTGACAAGACAAGACGTAATGGCTGAAGGTAGTATCTGAAGATATTCTCTTCGCCAAATTACAACAGTAAAGTTGTCTATGACAGAACTTGGGATGATATACTCACTTCCTCCTCTAACCGATTCCAGCCATTTTTGTCTCGTGAGTTTTCCACTAAGAATGAACAACTTCGGTATTTGGCGCAATACCTATTCGACTTAACAAACTGACTTTAAGTTTTAAGTTTAATTGGCATTTAAACGTTTAGGAGTTACAGGCACCAGCGATCGAAATAATAATAAAAAAAAATAAATACATACAATGCTTGGAATTGTGTAAATAGTTTACGAACAAACTCGATAAAATAAAAACGTATAGATCCCATCGACAATGAAAATTGGAAGGAATATTACAAAAAGCTTCTTAGAGAAAATAAACAAAATACACAGATTTAGAAATAAGCAACGAAGCAACACAGACGCTCAATAAAGTTAGCTTAGAAGAAATAATCACACCACTAAAGGAGATGAAAAATAATAAGGCACCAGGTCCTTGAGGGATACCTACCGAACTAATAAAATGCGCAAATGACAAGTATTAGAAATATTATGTCGTATTTTCAACAAATGTCTGCTTACCTTAAACAAAGTTCCAAGAGACTGGAATGTATTAACTTCAATGTATAAAAACATAGAAAGGGGACAGAAGAGCTTGTGAGAACTATAGAGGCACAAGTATTTTATCATCGGTAGGTAGACTGTATGGCAAGATAGTTAAGAAAAGGATAGGGAATAAATGGCAAGATTTAAAAGAACAAAGTAGTTCTCTATCAGAGAGATCCTGTATCGATAACATCTTTAACATAAATCAATTAGCTGAGAAAAAGTTAGCATGGAGTAGAGATTTACATATAACCTTCATAGATCTAAAAATACCCTACGATTCGATATCGTTAAATAAGTTATGGAAAACTCTGGAAAAAAATAAACAAATATCTAGAACGTACATAGATGTTGTTAAGAAATAAATCAAAACTGCACAACATACATAAAAAAATAGAAATACCTTATCCCACCCGTTTGTCGTAACAAAAGGTCTCAAGCAAAGATGTGTTCTATGCCCAACACATTTTAAAATATATCTTCAAACAGCAATCGCAAAATGGACCAGAAAATGTCAACCAATGGGAATAGATTCCGAAGACCGCAATTTACTTTTCACGGACGACCAAATAATACTAACAGAAGATGAGCAGGATATGATCTATATACGTAATAAACTTATAGAAGAGTACGATCAAGGAGGATTGGAAATAAATACAATACATTGGAGGAAAGGGTGAGGATATAGAAACAGACAAAGGAATCACAAGAAATATTACAGAATATGAATATCTAAGAATGATTGTGACAAGTGACGAAAGAGATGACAAAGACATAATGAAAAATCTAAGCAAAGATCAGCAGATAATCCGGAAACGACATCTCATACTGTAGAGTAGAACAGTGACGAAGAGAACAAAAAAAAATTCGACACTATCTTTCAGAGCTGCGTTACATACGTAGGGGAAGTATGGGTTCCAAATAAAAATCTGGAACAAAGAACTGCAACTGAAATGTCGACTGGCAACTGGCGAAAATGCTGCGGTTTGACATTACGTGACCACATAAACAGAATACACTTTAATGGATAAAATAAAAAACAAAAATAGTTAAATGGTCATAAGAGCCGTATGAAGGAAGAACGACTCCCGCTGCAAGTATGGAAATGGAAACTGCCAGAAAGGAAAAGAAAAGGCCGTCCAAGAGCACAGTAGAAAAACAGACGGACATTTAGAAAAAGATGGTTGGGAAAACAAAAATTATTGGAAATAGAGATGCGAGAACGGCTTTAAGCTATAACAAATTCGCCTATACATATACATAAATACCACGTAACACAAGGACCAAGAATATTTAAATATCTTCAGGATACTACGTGGAAAACTGATATACGCAACATGAAGTAAAATAAAGTACACAGAATCCTCATGGGACTTACTACGACTTTTGGAGTTCAAGCTGGTGCAAATACAACCAAGCCCAACAACTTCTCTGGGCAATTTGGGCCAATAATAAGAAAAACAAGGTTAGACAGAATACGCCATGAAAACCATAAGCAGCAGTAAAATTTATAAAACACAAACTGAAATAAAAACAGAACAAACACGTAAGCAGAGCTGATTACAGATTGATTCAGATTGCAGGAGAAAAACCAACAGGAAACCGCAACCCGGAGCAGCCACCCAAAAAGATTGATAGGAACAGAGGTGGGACTGGGCTAGGACGCTATAATAAGTTAAGTAAAATTTAAGTGACACATTTTTAGTAGAAAACAAGTTGTATTAATAAGATGCTCTTTTTAATCATGTGTGCTCGCTCCTACGTAGATTTCTTAATAGACCCTTGCCAGATCGCCTCTGGGTGCTGGGTGGATGGAAAACTGGATTTGATTATCGGACGAAACCTTCTATATTTTGGCTTTTAAAGGGTAGTTGAAACATCAAAGAATAACACATTAAAAAAAACTCATGTTATTATGAAAATGAAGATGAAGAAGTACTTTTCGTACACAAAATACAGGATCAAATTTCAAGTTCAGAAATTAGAACCGTAGTCTGGTTGAGAGACTAGATATTTTCAATTCCACTTCGATATTACGAATCGCAAGCCTGATTTTGAAGATGTTGTAACTCGCGATTCGTTTTTTTTTTTATCAAGATGCAATTTTCAAATCTTGACTATAGGGACTAAACATAGAGGTAAACAAAAGAGTTATTAAAGCGACACCAACGGCCGGTTGCCTGAGACATCGTATCTGGGATATAGTATAAATGGCCAATCAAGTAATGCACGTCATCAATAAATTTTATGACATCACAACTTAGGACTTCTACATGCAGTTTCAAACGATTTACAAATTTTATAACCAAAATTTTCTCATGAAGAAAAAGGTTCGCATTTTCGTTTCTATCTATAAATTAAAAGAACTCTTTGTAATAATAAGAAGGAAACACAAGAAGGTAAAAATAAACCAGCAAACGTTAGTAACACACAACACGATCTGTCAAAATTTTGCCTGTCAAATATAAACATGCCAAGAAGAATACCAACTTTACAAAAAATAAATATTAGCTAAATTAGAAAATAAAAACCACATTACTTTCTTATTTTCAAAAATTTATAGACCTTGTGATTAAACACGGTTTCCTAATCTTAGAAAAATACAAAAATAATTTATATTTAGTAATTACATTTTACATTTTTTTATCGTGCATTATTGGTAACGCCGACCGTGATTGATTGATAATGTGATTGATGACGTGCCTTACCAGATTGGCCATTTATACTATAACAAGTATATGAGCCAAGAGAGCAAAGTGCGTATTTATGAAACAACAGTGAGACCAATCTCAGCATATGCAGGCGAAACCAGGGCTAATACAAAGATAACAAAACAAAAAGTAGGTCTCCGAGATGAGAGTGCTACGAACGATAATGGGCTTAATACTAAGAGATCGCCAAACAAATCAGACCATAAGAGAACAAACTAAAGTTCAGGGTGTTGTGAAATGGATGACAAGGAGAAGGAAAAAATGGAGTAACCACGTGGACAGTATGGATGAGGAAATATTTACAGCAATCTGTAAAAATCAACGATTAACAGGAAACAGATCACCTGGATGACCGCCCCAAAGCTGGATTTCTTCATCATTCGAATAAAAGAGGACAGGCAAAGAAATCTCCGAGCCCTAAGAGGAAGAAGAGCAGTCTTTTTCAAGTTAGGTATTTAGAGTAGTCTTACAAGAACGTCTTCTTGGTTGTAACCGTGTCATTTGTTGAGAAAGAAGAACTCAAACCCAGAAGGACTTCGCCTCTAGTGTGATTGACATGTTAACTTACTGCGCTCTTTTATTTTCCCTTTTTCCTCCTGATGAAACCCCTTACGAAAATGGGCGAAACGTTGAGTTCTTCTTTCTCAACAAGGACACGGTCCCAACCCGAAAGACGTTTTTTTAACACTGACACTGACCGTGGAAGTCTTCGAATTCGAGTAGTTGTTCAAGCAAGGAACCAATTCACACATCAAAAGCACATAGATAATAACAAAGACAAGCAATTACCGATTCGTTTTATTTGTAATATTAACTACTGGGTAATTCACCACGTTTACGGTTTTCAGATAAGGTATTGTTTAACTTAAACCATTTTAACTTTGCATGTTCAAATTTTGATTCCATGTTGTATTTACCTAATTTAAATAAAGAAAAGAATTTAGTACGAGTAATAGTAAGAAAAAAACCCTTAAACAACCTATAACAGCAGAAAGGTTATGGATAAAGAATAAAGTGAAATATGCTCAAAAAATTGAACTCGCACTAGGGGATACAATTTCATAATTATATTAAAGGTTTATTTATCTTGTTTTTGGAAGAAATTCACTGTTTTTATAAATTTACCTTTCGCATTTCCTATTTGTAGCTGCCTTGTTATGGAATAAATTAAACAAAATAAAATATTTCAAGGAAAAAACGCCCAGAATTCAGTGATGAAATAAAATGTTTAATAAACTGAATTTTATACTGCTTATCAGAACTAAAACATATATTTATTCAAAACTATATGCAAAGCCCGAATTAGAAAAGAGCATATTTTAGTATAAATCAAGACTTCGGGTTGTGCTTTTGTGAACAATTCTAATATGGCAATAGGTAAACAATTTCCATATTGAAACTTACAGAAGTATTTAACGGTTTAGTTTAGTTGTCAAACTTCAACTTCAAAGGTGCTTTGGAAACAATACTCTTTTT
Source organism: Melanotus villosus (assembly GCA_963082815.1). NCBI lineage: Eukaryota > Metazoa > Arthropoda > Insecta > Coleoptera > Elateridae > Melanotus > Melanotus villosus. The sequence continues at coordinate 68,384,995 of OY720420.1, forward strand.
TGAAAAAAATGAGAAGATAAGATACCACAAAACTCTAAAAAAATTGCATGACGCTTTTTGTAAACATAATAGAATGTTATCAACATTAAACAGTTATCAAGCTGATATGAATATAATATAAGAAATAATCTAAATTATATTCAATACTCGTGCAAGTCTGCAAGTCACGTTAAAATGCTAATCTTACCATTCCTGCTAATTAAGAGCAATTCAAACTGATGGTTTATAATTCGCTAATCTGATAAGGTTTGTTCAGTTTTCAGTAGACATGTGGAAAAACACAGTGCAGCTGTTTTCGCAAGTTTTAAAATTTAATAAGTAGGTAAATTTTGACTTAATTTTTTTATAGAATTTGTAGAAAGTTGTCACACTTTTAATTTTGTTTAAAACAAGCAATAATTTATATAATAAACCATTAAAATTGTATCTTTTTAATTATAGTGTGATATGTTTAAAACTTTGTTTGAAGATTCCCTCTAACTTGATTTATTATAAATTAATCTAAAAATTTAATATCGTCTTAATTAATGGAAATTTTTCTATAGTTTAAAAATAAGCCCTTAAACAACCTTTTTTTTAATTGATGTACCGATTGACTTATTTCTTATTAGCGGTTTTGTGCTGCTTTTACAAAAATACGAAGTACATCAACTTATTGGTTTTAACCTAAGCTTGAAATTATATTTAAATATTCGTATTCTATCTAACAATTTTTAAGTTGCGTTTATAAATTAAATGGTATCGTTTTATCACTAAAAATAAAACTTACGTTAGGGTTTATGATGGGTTGAGATATGCCCATTTAAAATTTTTACTTGACTATTTTACAAAAACAAAAAGAAACCTCTAAATTCTCACGAGATAGTTCGTTTATACGTTTTGCTTGTAAATTTTATAATACTTTTGGTGGAGGCGCCACCTCTCTGATGGTTCACACATATTTACGTTTAAAAAGAATAATAAAATGTTAATATACGAACGTAAAAATTAATAGTTACCTCAATATCTTTTTTAATTTCATCTTTAGTCCATCTAATACCCGCTAAAAGAATTATAACACAAATTGCGATAAAAATAAGGAGGGCGCACAAACACGATTTATAAGAAGCGTCCCTTGCCGAAGTTTCGCCACCCTCACCCACTGCATATGTTCCTTTAGCCATCTTAAAACACTGTTAACTACACTTCATCTAATTTCGGTTTTATGTGTTACAAAATCTACACCTCTTATCGGTTTCTTAAAGGAAATAACGAATCCGCACCGGATATAAAATTTACCACACCTTATCAAATTGTAATTGTTAATAACACAAAATTTATGCTGCTGTCCTTTATTTTTATGTAATATCCTCATTACATAAAATTTACTGTAAGATATCTGATTTTAGTAACAATTAAAAAAATCGTTCACTCATTTAGTCATTTAGCGAATCAATATTTATAACCTTGAGCTTACTTGAAATTTATTCAAAAAGCCTTTTCGTTTAATTTTTTAAGCAATTTCGATTAATTCTGCAAATATTTCCCTAAAAGAGTGAATATTTAAAAATATATTCTGTAATATAATAAGTTATTCTTTAAAACAGAGACCTTAAAGCTCGTACTTAATATACGTTAGAGAGCAAAAGTGATAAAATTAAGGGAAACAGTTATGTTGTATGTATTCGTAATTCCAGTAACTTTTTGCAAATTCCGGTTAGCTAATTTAAGAGATTAAAGATAATGGTCAAGCTTTGGTTTTACCAGGACAGCTGTGGTTTTGAAATTGATAATTTGTTATGCAAATTAAATTATAAATGCTACTTAGAATGTTTCAGTTAAATTATTTGTAGTTTATTTTTAATAATTAAAAAATAAATTATTTTATTTGCTATTGAATTTAAAGACTTGATTTATATTTAAAAAATATATCATCAATCTTGGTTGAAAAACCTGACTAGTCTGCTTAAAGATAGCCATATAATAATACAAAAAGTTTAATGTACGATTGTTCTGATTAAAAACGCAAAAATAATAAAGATGATAAGCAAAACTTTTAAGATTAAATACAACAGCTTAAGTTTCGTCAAATATTTTTTAACTAAAAACTAAGTGCTTTGCCAAAAGATTAAAACTTTCGCCAATATTACTAATTATTTTATCGAAACCTTTGCTTTTCTACTAAATAAATTTAAAACGTTTATAAGAAACAAGTGACATTTTCGATGTATTAATAAGTAAATACTACAAAATTTTTGCTAAAAACAAACGTAAATAAATGCATGTGTAAAATCACAATCAGGCTATTATTCAATCCACTGTTGGCTGTAGGTCTCTCTCATTTTATTCCACTCTTCTCTGTTTTGTGCTATTGTTATAAAGATAAAGTGTAAAATATTGTTTTTAAATCTAAAGAGGGAAACTTTAAATTACGAAGTACTTCAGCAAAATATCATAATTAGTAAACCTCTTTCCTAATACATTTTTGCTGATAAAATCAATACCACTATTCCCTTATCATTAATTGACGCGTGTGATTATGTAGTGACCGATAATAAGCTCTTAATAAGGAAATTAATACACACATACAGGGCGATTATCTTAAAACTTGTAATCTAAGAGTTTTGAAATAGGCAACACACTTAACATCTCACAACAACTACGTTTTATTAAATAAATATATAAAATAATATTACAAAATTATGTCTACTGTGGAATTTAATTCAAGTGCCAACTAATGTCCAATAAAGTAATTACCACAATGGGCGCTCGGGGCATTTTGTGTACATGTACAGAGATTAGGACCCCTCAATTATTTTTTCTTACTACGCCACTGGTTGATAACAACGACTAGGTCGATAACATCATAACCTTTAAGTACTTGAGACTGCGAGATAACCTCACTTTTATCTTTAATCAAACACTTGAATCTTCATTACCGCATAATGTTATTAATATACAATTTACTGGTTTTATTTAGTTGATGATCTTGAAAACTTATTAATAATGTTTTCTAACAAAGTTGCTATTTTATGCAGAAGTTTTATCTGCAATAGTCGTTCGTTTCACTCTAGTCGATTACTTTTCAACAGGCGTGAACATCCCCTAAAAAGGACGTTACGAGTTTTAACAGACGATTTTACATTAGCAGCTAAACCCCAAAATGAGCAGACAACTTACCTGGATAATATCTTTCCACATCATGTTGATGTGGTTATAATTGGCGGAGCAGCTGTAGGTTCCTCCGTAGCTTATTTCCTTAAAGAAAAGACTGGACTAAATGGACTCAGAATCGCAGTTGTCGAGAAAGATGGAACTGTAAGTACAAATTCATAAATTTCAACAAGTGATTTAATTCAGATTAATTTTTGTAGTACCAAAAATGTTCGACATGTTTATCAGTAGGCGGATTAAGGCAGCAGTTTTCTTTGCCAGAAAACATCCACATGTCCCTGTTCGGGGCGGAATTTATGAGAACGTTAAAGAAACGTTTCGGGCCTGATGCTGATGTATATTTTACACCTCATGGTTATTTAATGCTTGCTAGTGAACACGGTGCTCAACAATTAATAGATAATTCTAAATTACAAAAAGAACTTGGTGCTATAAATGTAGTATTAGGCAAAGAAGCCTTAAAAGAAAGGTATATTTTTAAACTACAACCCTCGAGAAAACCTTAGAAATGATTAATTTTTAATTGTAGGTTCCCTTGGATGGACGTTACAGATGTAGAATGTGGTTGTTTAGGCCTTGAAAAAGAAGGTTGGTTTGATCCATGGGCTTTTCTACACATCTTGAAACACGGAGCTGCTCGAATGGGTACTCAATATGTAAACGGTGAAGCTGTAGGATTTACTTTTAAGAATAGGCAAGACATAGTTGTAGAAGGGATTTTAGAAGGTTCGTACGAAGCTCTTGATGAACTTATAGTGAGTACGAATGTTTTTACGTGATAATTTTTTAAAATAATACATATTATTTTTAAATGCAGGTTAAGCTACCAGACGGTGATTTGAAATCTATCAAATTCGCTTACTGTATAATAGCAGCTGGGTCAGAATCAGGAAACGTAGCGAAGCTTGCTAGAATCGGAGAAGGACCTGGTATGCTTACTGTTCCACTTCCTGTTGAAAAAAGGTACACAACTAAAGATCTGAAAATGTTAGCATGCTTAGATTAATTATTATATTTGCAGAAAACGATATGTATACTGTTTTGATTGCCAAGGTGAGGGGCCTGGTTTAAATACACCGCTAACTATAGATTACACTGGTGCTTATTTCCGTCGAGATGGTTTGGGTGGTGCTTACATAGCTGGCTTATCACCTTCAGAAGAAGAGGAACCTGATGTATCAAATTTAGATGTTGACCACCAGTACTTTGACGATAAAGTATGGCCTGAACTTGCAAAACGTGTTCCAGCATTTAATACTATTAAGGTCTGCAATATCTTTAACGCCATATCCAATGAATTTAAGTTAAATGTTTATTTCATTTTAGGTTCGTAGTGCATGGGGTGGTTATTACGATTTTAACTCTTTTGATGAAAATGGCATCATCGGTCCACATCCATATTATCACAATTTATACATTGCAACAGGCTTTAGTGGACATGGTGGGTATTTTGTTCATAGACGGTGATGATTTTATTTTAAGACTTATTCTTAAAACTAGTTCTCTACGAGTTGCTGATTTATTCATACGTACTAGTTGATTGAGGCCTAAGTGCACGTGACACAAGTCACCCTCCACCCAAATTCCATCCTAGTCATTAACAAAAGCACTATATTGCAAATTCTATTTTGTAGGTATACAACAATCACCTGCGGTCGGTAGAGCTATTGCAGAACACATATTAGATGGAGGTTTCCAAACAGTTGACTTAACAAGACTGGGCTTTGATAGATTAATAGTAGATAAGCCGATGTATGAAGTTTGTATAGTTTAACTTGTTAAAATAACGATACGCTTATTACCTCCTTTACTACTTTTGTAAGATTGTTATTGAAATTGTACATATATTTAAAATAAAACATTTCGTTAAAACTTGTTTTATTAACATTTATAAATAAAAACAAACGTCTATTTTCAGATGTATAATAAATATGTAACACTTAAAATTATTTAAACTGCCCAGGAGCTGGTCCAAATAAGCTATTGCCTTGTTTGGAAGCAGCACGGGATGGTGTAAATCCGAGTAGCTTCTGAATATTTTGTCTAATGGACATCGTACACAAAATATACAAAAATATGAATGAACAATCTGTGTAATCATCTCCTGGTAGGTTTCTATGGCTTAGGCCTTGGATCCATGCTAATGGTACAAATGGAAGTTTTGCCACTACTCGCCCATCGAATCTAAAATTTAGAAAAGGTCAACACACAGACTCTCATATAACACTGGTTTAGTACTTACATGCTGTTGAACATGCCTAATAATGCAGTAAAAGCAAAACCAATTGCAAACATTGATTTCATTTTCACTAAGGATAAGTCTCTATTGTTGTTTTTCAGTCTTTCTTCCTCTCTTTCGATTTTTTTCTTGTGCTGTTTGTCCAACGAATCGCCATGGGCTTCTTTTCGTTTTTCTACTAAAAACGTCATGCTTTTGTTACAACATAAGTAAAACGTAGTACAGATATATTTTTACATTTATATACAGTACAAATAATGTATTTTACACACGTTTCTTGCACACATAACCACAACATTGCAAGGCAACTAATTGCAACATAGGTAACCTTTTGTACAATTATGTTTAGAATATAATTAATACTGAATACGACTATTTATATTATTGATTTCAAATAGTACTTACATCTTTTGCTCTGTTTTTCAACTTCAGTTTTCAGTTTTTGATATTTTTCAGTGCGATATACTGTTAACCAAGTCAAGCCTTCACCTAAAAATGCTGTACATACTGAAATAAACACAATTAGGAGTGTATCAGACCACATTTTTCTTATTTTTTTCTTGTATTCTTATATCACAAAAATTTTTCCTCTGAATATGAAAATGTGTTGAAATGACGTTTAATATTTGACATCACTTGACACATTGACACTATTGACAGTTTATGTAGTGACATCTTCCGGTGGAAATAAATACCAACCCATAAAATATAATGGCGGGAATTTAAAATCTTACGATAGTTTAAAATAATTTATTTTATAAAATCATACATATTCTTAAAAATGTAATACCTATTCACAATTAAGGTGAATAAATATTATTGAATGTTTGGTGCAATATTTGCATGAAATTGTACAAGTATTAACTGCACTGTTACGATCGAGTTTGTTACCTGAAATTAAAAAAATAGTTTATAATTCAGGAATTTATTTTCTTTTTAATAAAAAAATGTTGATAAATTATTAAATTTACCTACACCAAAAAGCACGTTCAGAAACAAAAAGAACTAAACAGAAAATACGCACGATAGAAATGATCTTACGCAAAATATTATACCCGGTTTACATTCGGCCCACTTCCGTGGCAATGAGCAGGGAAGTGAGCATGAAAGTGGGCAGCGCGAGTATGTAAACACGTCACTCACGCTGACCATGCTCCTGCCATTGCCGCTGCCCGGCGCTCCCTTCGTTGGCGGTATTTTATGCGAAAGTCAAAGGACCGACAGCGACAGTGCGAGTCAGTGTTTACATTCTGCTCTCGCTCAGTTGCCGCCGAGCGCGCAAAAGAGATTTCTATAATTCTTCAGGCTAAATCACAGTATACCTATGTTATGTATACTGTGGCTAAACCGTAAGTGTTACAAAGTTCTTTTTAGACTATAAACAACCTATCTAACTAGGTAAAATGAGTTTAAAACGAATTTATTGATTTTTCGTATTTTTAAAAATGCGAGATTTTTATCCACCATCTCCTCTTGCGACGATGACGTCTATTTGCTACATTTTTTCTTTTTAAAACACTGGCATAGTTACATAAACTCAGGGGGGCAGAGCGCTGAAGCTGCGCCTAATTCTCCGTCCTTCACTGCCCAAGATCGAATGCGAAGTATGCCTTCGACGCTGCCACAGAAGTATGTTGGGGAGTAAATACAGCAGCGCGAGGAGCAGTGGCATTGGCTGAGTGTAAATGAGGCATTAGGAATTAGTGAATTACGAGGAGCGTTCAAATTTAAACGGCAATTTTGTTGCCATGACTCTATAAATTGAAATAAAATGAAATCCTTATTTCAGCAAATCTATAAGACCATCTAGTAGCCTTGTGTCACATTTTGTTTGTTTTAGTTGGTTGTATGTAGTATCTTGTCAAGAAGTCTGAACAAGAAGTGCACAGTTCCATTGCACAAAGAATAATTATAAAATGTTTAGTAAATGAACAGACAAAATCAATCGACTTAAAGGGCACTTTGGGGAGAATACTCTTTCAAAACGGCAAGTCTACAAATGGTGTAAAACATTCAGGGAATGCCGTACTGCAGTCCAGAATCTTTTTCATCCGGAACGCCAGCGAACTTCTGTTACCAAAGTTATGGTTAGTGTGTTTTGGGATATTAAATGGATTAGGTATATGCGCGGATTTTTTGAAAGAAGGACGAACTATCAATGCCGCTTATTACACTAGCTTATTAACAGATAAAGTTAAACCGGCATACAAGTCAAAAAGAAGAACAAAATTGATCAGAGGCATAAGACTTCCTCATGACCTCGTGACCTCACACGGCCATTTTAACTAGGAATACCCTTGAAAAATTACACTGGGACGTACTGCCACACCCTGCATATAGCCCTGATTTGTCGCCTTGCGATTTTCATGTATTTGGGCCCTTGAAAGAAGCTTTAGGAGGTCAACGTTTTCGAACGAATGATGAAGTTCAATAGTTCGTGCAAAATTGGTTTCGCACTTAACCAGAAGAATTCTATTATAAGGGCATAATGAAGTTGCCAGAGAGATGGAAGCGTTGTATAGAATTAGAGGGGGAATATATTGAACATCCGTTGTTATTTTTTTGTAAATTTTGTAGTTCAATAAATTTTTATAGCACAATTGCGGTTTAAATTTGAACTCTCCTCGTACATTGAGAGATCACCGAACAAATGTATTTATAAGAGAAAGACGCGAAGTACAGGATATCGTAAAATGGGGAAGAAGAAAAAGACAAGAATGGAGCAGCCACGTAGACAGGATGAAAGAAGAAAGATTAGCATATATTTGCAAAAAGGAACGACCCGCAGGGAAACGACTGCCTGGACGACCATCCAAGAGATGGGCACAGAGCTGGTTCTCTTCATCCGCGGAATAGAGCAAAAACCGAAGGCAAAGCAAACAGGGTTAGCTCTAGCCGTTAGCAGAAGAAGAAATTTAGAATATAACTAATCATGAAGAAAGAAGCTAGGTACTCCCCAACCCAATGGAAGGTAGCCCAAATAATACTCATATCTAAACCAGGGAAATCACCAGAGGAAGTATCTTCATATCGCCCGATTAACTTGTTACCACTAACATCTAAAGTTTTTGAAAAGTCACTGCTCAAGAAATTAAACTAATTCTCGGGGAACATAATCTTATACTAGAATACCAATTTGGATTTAGAGCAGAACATTCCACTGTCAAACAGATTCGTAGGGTAGCAAGTGAAATTAACCAGACATTGGAAGGGAGGAAGATTGTACCGCTGCATTCTTAGACATAACCCAAGCGTTCGACAAGATCTGACATACGGGACTATTATACAAAATCAAGAAAAACCTTCCTCACACCTACTATCAACTAATGAAGTCTTACCTAACTGAGAGACTTTTCCAGGTCAAATTTCAAGATGCACTCACAGATCTACACCCCATAAAGTCTGTAGTACCGCAGGGAATCGTATTGGGACCTTTCCTCTACCTACTATTTACAGCAGACATACCCATTACAAATCACACGACCACAGCTACGTTCTCAGATGATACTGCAATTCTAGTGACTGCTGAAAACCAAGACATTGCCTAAAGAAACCTGCAAATTTCTCTCAGTCATGTGCAGAATTGGATGTGGATCTGGCGCATCAAAGTAAATGAAACCAAGTCCTAACACGCCATATTCACACTCCGAAGGGAAACGTGCCCGCCAGTAGTTAACTTTGAACAATACACCACTTCCACAAGCAGAGGATGTCAGATACCTCAATATGAACGTCGATCGACGGTTAACTTGGAAAAAACATATATTTAATAAACGTAAAGAGCTGGGCTTAAAGTTTTCCAAGTTAAACTGGCTACTAGGGCGTAAATCCAAACTAACCATGAGCAACAAGGTTTTAGTATACAAAACCATAACCAATTTGGACATATGGGTTACAACTACGGGGAACCACAAGTAACTCGAACCTAGAGATACTAAAAAGGTTTTAAGCAAAACCCTTAAGGGAAATAACAGACGAACCGTGACATATGAGAAATGAAGTCATCCATCGCGACCTTCAAGTTAAATTAAATGTAGTGAAGTGCGTAAGTTAAAAGTACCTCTTACGTCTCAATACCCACACACCAATACCCTCGCTGTAAACCTGTTAGACAACAGCAATACAACCCATAGGCTGAAAAGACACAACCTCCTAGACCTACCGAAACGTTTTTAATCAGATCTCTATTTGCTTAATGTTAACTATCTGTATCTTTGTTACACTTATTTAATGTATCTAATATCTAAGTAGCTTTTAACTTTTAACTCGAACATGTAGGCACATCATCTTTATAACTAAAAAATTTACTTATTCTTCAACAGAGCAGATTGTAAATATTTCTTTTTCTTCCGAGTCGTATCCTTCATTACTGAAGATTCGTGATCTCATGAGCATTCTCTTGAAGTGTTTCGGTCGTCTTGCGCTTTGTCGGTGGCTGCTTTAAGTAAGTTATTGGTAAGATTTTTTACTTGGTCAATCCATCTCAAAGATGGTCGACCTCTGGATCTTTTTCCGATAACCTTGCCTTGGATGATTAATTTTTCTAAACCAGTGTAATTTGTTCTGGATACATGGCCGAAGTAAGAATACGTCTGCGGCATTCTTTGGATAGCCTTTCCGTGATCTGAAGCTCATTAAGTACTGATGCATTCGTTCTTCTAGCCGTCCACGGTATTCGGAGCATGCGTCTCCAGCACCACATTTCAAAAGCGTCTATCCTGTTTCTATCCGAGCCGCTCAGCGTCCATGTTTCAGCTCCATAGAGAAAGATGGGATGTACGTATTAATGAGCGCACCAGTTTTATTTTGGTATTTTGAGTTATTTGTTTGTCTTACCTCACTTTTTCTAAATTTATCATAGCGTTACCGGCTATTGACGTCTTCTTATCTCTTTTTCGCAGCCACCTTTAGAACTTATAAGTGATCCCAAAAATACGAACTCCTCCACACGTTGTATATGTTAGGCAAGCGATTTTCTGGCTGCCCTAGGTTGCCCCTGTCGACAATGATTAGTTTTGTTTTCGCTATGTTGATTTCGAGTGCTAGGGATCTGCTTTCATTTATTATTCTCTGCATAAGTTCTTCCAATTCTAGTTCGCTTGCTGCTATTAGTGTAGTGTCATCCACATATCTGAGATTGGTAATTTTTTTCCCGCCAACAGAAATTTCTGCTTCAAAATTCTCCAGACTCTTTCCTTATAATGTATTCGCCTTGGGGAGAGTATGCATCCCTGTCGAACGCCTTGAGATAACCTAGGCCCTGTTTGTGTACGGGCGCTGTGCTCGATTTGACTAGCTCAGTAATCAAAGACAAGAGGCTGAAAATAATTGTTTATTACAAAATAATAAAAGCAATGTATGTACATAAATGAAAAAGGGTAAATAGATAAATGTGAAAATCAGGCGTCGCGGTGTCGTGGGCGGCAATGGCGGAGGCGGCGGCGGCGGCAGCGGCGACGGAGAAGGTGGCGGGGCGTCGACGTTGGGAGACGGTGCGATGAGGGCGCACGGCGTCAGAGGGTGGCGACGGTGGTGGACATATATCAGCGTGCCAGCGGCGACAACGGCGCGGGCGGCGGCGACGGCGAAGGCGGTGGTAGCGGCAACGGCGAAGGCGGCAGGGCGTTGACGTTGTGAGGCTGTGCAATGAGGGCGCACGGCATCAGAGTGTGGCCACGGTGGAGAACCTGGGCCAAGAGGTTTGTTGAAAGTGGCGGCGTCAGGCTGGGAACAGGCAGCGACCGGGGACGTGGGCGACGGCGCCGGTTCCAGAGGAAAGCTGTGGCGGCTGCAAACGAGCTGAAACCGGCAATGTGGGCGACGGCGGCGGTTCCAGAGGAAAGCTGAGGCGGCTGGGAACGAGCGGCGACCGGCGACGTGGGCGACGGCGGCGGTTCCAGCAGGGTGTCGTGATAGCTGGTGCAAGGATGTCGATCCAAGACGTTGATTTCGATCAAGCGGCAAGACGTTGATTTGCTCAAGCATACAAGACGCCGATCCTGATCAAGCGTACGGAGACGTTGATCTGACCAAGCGTACAAAGACGTTGATTTGCTCAAGCATACAAAGACGCCGAAGCTGATCAAGCGTACGGAGACGTTGATCTGACCAAGCGTACCAAGACGTTGATGATGAGATGGATTTTGCCAGCGTTTTTGTAGCCTGAAAATCGTATTCTGCTTTCCTATTGGCTGACGAGTGGTGGTAAAAGTGGCTACATTTGCCAAAATCCCCGTGTTTGCATTTTTTGGAAATAATTGTTCCAAATGTAATTTCTGATGTGTTCAGTGGTTCTTATCGTTCTGTTGGTGTTACGGTGCATCGATTGATACCAAACACGGAATATTTTAATGCGCGGGAACGGGTTTATCATGCGTCCCGCGGTTTAAAGCCCGCGAGGTTTCCGATAGAGGCGTTTCATAACGGAAGCAAGCGACTTGAAACGGGGTTTAATGTGAAAACGTAACATTTTTTGCTAGTTTTAGATAACGGTAATTGGTTATTGCAATTAGAAAGCTTTTTAGAAGTAATTGTCGTTATTCATTATTTGGGAACTAAATTAGTTTGGCTGGACGAAGGGATGAAATTTGATACGCCTCCACAGGGGTTATTTTGAGGATAATTTAGAACTGCACAAATTCGCCTGACTGAACTCAGATAGTTTGGGAAGAAGGGGGGAGGGGGGGGGGGGTAAATTTTTGATTTCTGAAAAGTTAAAACCATGCAAGTAATAATTAATAAAATCGAATAATATGTTTTTTGCATTTTGATAAAAAAAGTGGACTTTTTTTATCAAAAAATCATAAAGAAAGCAACACTTTTTTAAACTATTTAATTTTACATTTTGCATTAAGTAAGTATGCTTTAACTAAAATATTGTAAATTGTCAGTTTGACAACTGTCAATTCTCAAATCCTTTTTATCCTGTTTTGAGGGATTTAAAATGTAAAAATGCAAAAAAAGTATTGCTTTCATTACTAGTTGTACAAATAACTATTATTGAAAATTCATGATATACAGGGTGATTCTTGACTTATACCTACGCATAATTGCGAGAAATGATAGTTCGTGATGTGTAGGGATGGGTAATTTAAAAAAATTGTGTTGTGCTTGATGGTGATAAAACTAGGTGAACAGCAAGTAGCCATCAAAGCCATTAATTTATTGATTTATTTAAAAATTTTAAACATATAATGGTATATTATATACCAAGGTAGAGAAGATATTTTTCTCAGCCGAGCAGTATTATTTCCGGACATACAACGTATCAGTCATTACGTATGTGTGTAATCAGTTATTACGTATCAGTATGTGTAATGATATATTTACTTAGCAAGTAAACCGTAGGTATTAGGCAACTTACTAGTATAGGAGTAGATTACATATATACTGAGGTGATATTGTTTTAATTGAATTTGGATAAAGTGAATGAACACCTTTTGAAAGTATGAAAATTTAGTGTAAATAAAATTGTAAATAGTTATAAGTTAGAAAATGAATATTGTAAATAAGTAGGATAGAATCTAGATAGTAATTTTGTAAATATGTCATAAAAATAATTTTGTAGAGTGTTAAAATTTAAGAAACTAGGGTAACAAATAAAAAACAAACAGTTGAATATTTTTTTTTGGAAAAACGTAAGTTGAGTTTTTTTAAAAACTCTTGAAAACGTATTAAAGTACCAAAAGAATATTCTGAAAACAAATTGTAAACAAATAAAGATTGAAAAGAAGTTATATTATATCAAAATAATTTGGAATTTTAATTTAATAAAAGTTTATTTGGAATAAAAATTATTATTTTTGAAGAAGTTTATATAAAAATTTGGATATTACACAAATATAAATAAAATCGAAAGAAGGAAATTGTGTTATTGGTGAAGTTGCAGTAAGGTTGGTGGAGTTGCAGTCAGGTTGGTGGAGTTGGAGTTAAAGGGGAAAGTCTTTCATTGTGAAAAGGTTGGTTCAACAGTTGGATACATTAGAAGTCAAGCCTCGGAGTGTTGTTTGTTCAAGTTGTTTTTCAAATATAAAAAGGTAGTTTATATTTTTAATTTTTAAAAAATTGTTTAGTTTGTTATTAGAATTAATTATTGTTATTTCTTTGTAAAAGTTTATCATAATTTTGAAAGGTGTTATATTTTTAAAATTTTATCTTGGTGAATTTTTATAAATTTTGAAATTCGTCAAAGGGAACCCTTTAAAGACCTTGATTTAGGAGATTCTGAAAGAAATTAATTAAATCTTATTATTGAGCTAGCCGGAAGAATAATTAAAAATTGTATGTAATTCTTTTAAGTGGAAGAGCATAACAATACCAAGGCAGAGAAGATATTTTTCTCAGCCGAGCAGTATTATTTCCCGACATGCGAAGCATAGAGGGAAATAAGTTGTGAGGCTGAGAAAAGTCTTCTCTACCGTGGTTTATATACTATTTTTTTCACTACTAGCACCATTATTCCTTTTAATTAATCATTTTTACATCAACATAAAAATAAAATAACAGATGGATATGTTTATTTCTAAATATCCACAAAAATCAAATAGTCTTGATTGAAAACTAGGGGGGGGAGCTAATTTTGCAATTGATGTTTGTGTAAAATATAATTATAATACGCTCCTGAGTGCATAGCAATTGTTTCCATTATTAACCAGTAGTCAATAAAGAAAAATTATTGACTACTAGGAGAGAAATTTATCTTCTTGGCTCCAAAACAAGGTCAATAATGATATCTTCTAATGCTAGCAGTGAAAAAAAATATTTTATTTTGTACTGCACAAAATTAAAATTAGAACTGCACATTTGAAATTTAGAGCTGCACAAACAAGCTAGAGCTGCACACCAAAATAACCCCTGCGCCTCCATGTGTGGTTGAACGAGACGATACGGGGATTAGCGTGAAATATTTATGGTCAAGCGGCCCGTTTATGTAACGAACTTGGGAAGCATTTGGAAAGTAATAGCTAAGAATTGATATGTGAGAATTTTTATCTAAGGGTTGTTTTTATTTTCGGAAAGTTCGTTTATAAAGCAAAAACCGTTGAGTTTGTTTGTGGTAGTTAGGCCGCCAGTCGGGGCAGGATTATCGTCGAACATATTTTAATTCGATTTGCATGACGGTTCTAACGGTTTTTTTTTCTTTTTCGGCAGATCGATGGTATATGTTATATCGAGATCGTGTTAGCCTTTTGGGATCTTAAAAGAATTTGAAGTGTCATTCTCAAGTCTTACAACTGCTTCTGAGTTCTTGTTCAAATTTCGAATCAGCAGGATTAAATGCTCGGGGACCCCCATTTCTCTCAAGACCATCCAAAGATGTTTCCATTCAACGTTATCGAAGGCCTTCGAGTAGTCAATGAAGCATAGGAAAAGGGTGGTAAGCATTGTAAATATAAATAAAGTTAAAAAAATGTAGTTGCATAGTATTTTTTTTACTTTCAACCATCTGTAAGTACAGAACTTTCTTGAAATAGAAAATATAGTAAATTTTAAAGAAAGAAATTTGAAATTTTGAAATATACTTACACTTAGAATAAGCCTTTTTGTTATTTTAAATAAGCCACCACCGTATATAGCTATGTCACCGGCTGCTATTTGATGCAAAATTCGATCAACCTAAAGACGAAGGGTTACAAACCAACACATTCAAAATGCTTAATTAAATACCTCATGAGAGATATGTTTTGGTGACACAGAGAGGACATCAGACATGGGTGCTACACTTTCTTCGTAAACCCAGGCAGCGTATGAATTTACACTGATAAAATTAAACATAATCGCCAAAACACCCATCCAAAAATACACAGTTTCAAATGGCGGTCTTGGGCTAAAATATGCGATTTAGCGTAAATTAATATAATAGTTGTAAAGTTTACCTAAAGCATTCAAAAACTGTGATAGATATAAAATATACATTTCCAAAATATGATAATACAACCATTTCTGATATTGTTTCGTTTAAGGTTTTACATAAAAGCGAGATATTATTATAATGATGTCGAATTTCCCTCCATTGTGCTTCATTTAATTCCTAAAATATACAACAATAAAATAAAAATAAGTTTTAAAATAAAATAACAAACATGTACTACCTGTTCAGAATTCATTTTCTTGCTAATTTGTCTAAGCCTTTCTGCCAATGCTGATGATAACAGCACGATAAGAAGATCACAAAATTGCCAAAGAAAAGTTGTGACCAATGCTAAAAACTACAATAAATCTTGAGTTGCAGTAGAAATAACATTTTCCAACTATTTACCTCAACAATAAGTGCTTTCCACAGAGCATAATCGAATACTGTAAAAAATTCTCCGTATAAATTCAAAAAGTAGTTTTTGACAAAACTTTCGTTCTGCTTTATCTCAGTTAATGTTCGTTTTACCCCACCACATATAAACATTAAATGTTCAGCTACAACAAACAAATTATTATCAATCATTATTACTATTCATTAGAGACAGAGATAAATTTCTGAAAAGTCTTCCTTCGAGAGAACCTAGCATCAATTCACTTACGAAGAAAATTTTCTGAATCACCTTTGGTTATTCCATTATAACCAGAGGTCCTCTCCGCATGGCCGCTAGCTCAACACTGTAATTACGGATTGCATACTAGATTTATTGTTATTATTTTATCAGTATTGTTTATTTCTTCTTCTTCTTTTTTAATTAGACCTCATGGTCTGTTTCTCTTTCCTTAGATCCAAGCTTTCAGGTCTGCTGTGATGTATGTAGACTACCAACTATCCTTCATCTCTTCGGGGGTCTCCCGGGTGGTCGGCGATTTGTTGGTTTACCTTCGAGGGCTGCGCGAACTAATCTGTCATCATTCATGCGCTTTACATGGTCGTACCAGTACTCTATCTTCCCTATTTGACCACATCGTCCACTTCGTATATTCTTCTTATTTCATCGTTCCTGACTCGATCTCTGAGTGTTTTTCCTGCTATTATTCTCAGTGTTTTCCTTTCCGATGTTCTTATCATGCTTTTAGTTCTGTTTGTGTCTGCTGTAGTTTCGATTCCATAAGCCAATGTCAGTCGTACACATGTTTTATATATCCTCACTTTACTATTCGCTCGCATGTATATCTTGTTCTTCAATTAAGTACTGCTTTGGATTATGCGTACTTAATGTGTCTACTCCGAGGTACTTGAACTGCATAACTTGTTCAATACTATTACCGTTGACATTGACTTTGAGTTTGTATCTTATAACATCTTTAGAGAAAGTCATTCATTTTGTTTTTTCCACGATATTCTCATGTTGTAAGTACTTATAAAAACGATATACTTGTCTCTGTAAATCATCTTTCGTTTCTGCGACAACTGTCGCATCGTCACCGTAACAGACCATGTTGATGCATTTGTTTTGTAGTTTATATCGCAAATTGAGGGAGGTGACTTCTTCTATAATTTTGTCCATTATCAAGTTGAACAGAAATGGACTGAGTCTTCCCCCTAGTCTAATACTGCCTGGGGTTGGTATGTCTCCAGTTGTCTGATTATTCACTCTGACTGCCGTCATGTTGTTAATGTCGAATGCCGAGTCTGTGTATTATTCTGACTGATGATGGTGCATGTTTTTCTCTTAGTATATCGATTACTTCTCCAAACTGGACGTTGTCGAATGCCTTTGTCGTATCAATGAAGCAGATGTAAAGGGGTTTATCGTATTCGATCGCTTTCTCTTTCAGTTATCGAACGATGCATATATCGTCAGTTGTTGACCTGTTTCCTCTAAAATCTTGCATCTCTATTTTCAATGCGTTCTGCTAATTTGATTTTTATTAAGTTTGTAACGAGTTTCATAGTCGTGCATAATAGACTTATACCTCTATAGTTTTCCGGGTTAGTCTTTTGACGCTTTTTAAAGATAGGTATAGTTATATGGTTATACTCCTGTGCCAATCATCCGATGTGATGGTTGACATTGTCAGTTCTTTAGCTAGTTCTTCGCCACCGTATTTTAAAAGTTCATGTACTCGCAAAGTCAGGGGTTAGTAGAAAGATATATTCAAGACGTAGAGAATATGCTTAGTTCTTGGATGGAGACTATAACACTAACAAATGGTCGGAAGGAATTCATTTTGTACAACTGTAGCTCCTATGAGGCCATGTTTGGTACAAAGTTAAAAGTTGGCCAACATTAATACGGAAGAAGATTTAGAGACCCTTTATAAAAGTAATAAAGAAAGTCGTAATTGCTCAGATTCTGAAGGATCAAGTGCCGTTCAAGATAATATTGTAAAAAATTCTTCGATAATGTCACCCCCATCTAGCGACATAACTGTACTATTACAGAGTCGGTGAATGAAGATATGAAGAAAAAAGAATTCAATCAATTGATCTAGAAATAGAAGAAAAAGTAAGAAGTGTGTCTAAAACAAGCAAAATGGCTTTATGTAATCTTAAAAAAACAAGCAAAACAAATAGTTGATACATCGAACTCCAAATACCCAGCAGCTAATGACGATGATACAGTAAGAGTTCGTGTACCAGATGTAGATCAAGCCCGTTCTGATGGAAGAAATATTTTAGCTGTTGAAGGTAAAAACCTTTACAAAATGGGCACCAAATATGGTATATTATATTCCAGAAATCAATTTACTTTTTGTATAGAAAATTTCATTTCCGCCGGAGAAGTACCGGATGCAGATATCTCACTCAGAAAATATGCAAAAATGTCATCTGGTTTTGAAGGCCAAGGCTACAATCGATGCTGTTGTAAAGGTGGTTGCAAATCGAATAGATGCAATTGTCACAAAGAAAAAATTTATGTAATTCAAAGTGCCATCAAAGTGTTAATTGCTCGAATAAATAACTAATAACATATTTAAATTTTAATGTACTGTACAAAAAATGGCATTCTGGAAGTTTACTTAGGTAAGTTGATTCTTACTTTGTTGTCGTTCATTACGTTACAATATTATACCTACTTGTAGTATTTTTATAATACTGTTTGTTAGTAGGTACCTATTTACTTTTAAAATTACGCAAAGGGAAAGTAGCTTTATTCATAAATTAATCAATATTTATCAAGTTGTGCGGTCGTTTTGGACGTATTAATCACTTGGTCCATAACATATAAAGATCCCTAAAGTAATCTTCCAAGGTTCCAAGTTCTTTTGGGAAATGCATTAATGCATTTTGTTTGTATAAATTCGTGAACTGGTTTCTTCCTGTTTTTCAGCATTTTCCATATCTTTCTTTGTTCCCCATATAAGTCATGGTCCATATGGCTCGTGAATCTTTGCCAGTATTCTGTCTTAATTCTCCTAATTTTAGAATTTAGACTATTTCTTACTTGTTTCTTTTGTGATGGTGAACTTTTATATTCCAGGTACGCTTTCTTTTTTTCTTTTGCTAATTCTTTTACCTCTGTAGTAAACCATGGTTTTTTGTTGTTCTGGGCGTTAATGTTGACTTTTCTTTCTCCTGTAAAATCTTCCGTTACTAGTCTGTTTGTAGGTATATAGTTCCCTAGTGTTTTGTACGTTAAGTGACTCTAAGTTGTACTTTTCGAGGTATACCTAGTGGTGTATGTCTTACTTTTATGGGGGTCTCCTATGGTCATCTTGCTTATTAGTTATTACATACTAAGTTATGATCCGTACCTCCGAGATTAGTACTCAGTTACTCATTTATCTAATATATCTGCTGGAGATATAGTTCTGTTCGTTATTATGTAATCAATAATTATTTATTTAAAAACGCAAAACACTTACAGCCACCGATTAATAAAAACACAATGGGCATATATCTGAACCTTAGCTTCATATCAGAAAGCGGACCATAGCTTAACATGGATGTTTCTATTTTCGACCAACGTTGAATTAACTGGGGCCATTTTTGGCCCAGTCTTAAAAAAATTATCATTCCTGCGAGACCTCGAATGTTCCACACTAAAACAACTAAAACCAAAAATATAGAAATATAACCCAAAATTCCATAAAATTGCACTTTCGTGAAACACAAACAGCAAAACTTACCATAACTAAAAAAATTCTCACTATGTTTTATGCAAAATATCGTTATAACAATAGTATAAAGCGATAATAAAATTATAGCAACAACTGAATATATTGTTTTAAAAGAAGTCCAACTAAATTTTAAATTATTTATATCTTTAGTTATACCATCCACTGGTAATAAAGAGAAACACTGAGCTACAATGATCACACCTTTTAATAATCGATGCAAACTAAATTTATCTAAATGTTCATTTTGAGAAAATTTAGATATATTATACACTTTATTAAACTTCTTCATTGTACAACACCCTAATCCTAAGGGAAAGTTTTCAATAAACGGAATAAAAACCAGCAAAACATTATAAGTTCATGGTGTTCACTTAACATAGCATGTTTGCGTATGATTGCATTATAGATTTTAATCTTACTATAACACAATATTTACTCGAAGTAGCCAAAGAAATCGATTACTATAAAGAATATATAATTTGCAGACATAAATGGAGAGGGTAATTGGTTTGTTTTGTTTCAAAAAGCTCGACATAATGATTTATTTATTTACACACCTTTTCATTCTGACAAAAGTTCGTATTATACAACGTAAATAAGAAAAATATAAGCTTTCAGAAACCCTTAATACAATTTAAACAAACAAACACTTGATGCGTTAGATTAATGGAAAAGGAATGATCTAACAAAAAAAGCTCCAACAGAAGAGTTGCATAACAGAAAAAATATAACGTACTACTCGTAAAAGCAAATAATAATATTTTCAAACCAAGCGCAATAAAATACTTATACATATAGGTAATTTAATTAAAAATCTTAAAATTCTATAGGAATTAAGCTTAAAACAAATTAAAGTATACATAACTTCCTAAAATTAATTTTTATTATAGTATACTTAGCAATAATTAAATTATTTATAATTAAGCCTAACATTTAAATGTAAAAAAAAACGTGGTTAAGGTGCCTTAACCATATGTGTTATAATCCATCCTTGTCTAGGGGAGTGCTAACCGTCTCTCCTTTCATACAACACAAGTAGATCGTGTTCATATGCCACTTATATAGCTAGCGGTGCAACGTAACAAACGGTGAAAGGTAACTTTAAAATATTATTATTTACAAAATCTGATAATTTTTTCATGAAAATTAAACACAATTACACGTCTTTATATTTAACAGTATATTGTAGAATTAAATTTGCAAATTTTGCTATATTAGGCCCGTAACAAAATGGCGGGAAAATTAAATTTTAATTTTAATTAAAATATTTCACGGGTAGTCAGCATTAAAAGTTTGATTTTATTTGTCAATATTTCTAATTTTCCTGTTGAACGCTATGATAAACTGATATGAAAAACTACAATCCGTTTTTAAATTAGTATTTTTGCTGAAAAATTTCAAAAAAATTAAATTTAGTGTAGTGTGTGTTGCCTAGCTTATTAATATTAATTTGTAAATCCCAATGTCAAGTATTCAACCAATGAGATTTCTCCACATGTGTGGGGTTACTGTGTGCGTGTTGATGGAAGTTATGTGGTGTCTGGTACAAAAACCGAATATTCATATTTGATACAATTAAAGCAGTAATCGTTAAAGGGTGACATGTGTTGTGCCTGTTATAATACAGTTTAATTCAGCATGAAGCTCGTTTCGCCTTATTTACTGGTTTTTATAAACCTGCTAGCTTCTCTAACCTTAGTTGTTGCTGGTAGGGACTTCTATAGAATTTTAGGAGTTACCAAATCAGCTAGCTTGCATGAAATTAAAAAAGCATATAGAAGACAAGCAAAGGAGTTGCATCCCGATAAGAATAAAGATGATCCGGATGCATCTCAGAAGTTTCAAGATTTAGGTGCAGCATATGAAGTTCTGTCTGATGAAGAAAAACGTAAGAAATATGATCGTTGTGGTGAAGAGTGTTTACAGAAAGATGGCATGATGGACAGTGGTTTTGATCCGTTTGCTAGTTTTTTTGGTGACTTTGGATTTTTTGGTAATGGTGGTGAGCAACACCGCGAAACACCAAAGGGTGCCAATATTGTCATGAATGTAGTGGTTACATTAGAGGACTTATATAGTGGTACTTTTATTGAGGTAGATTTAAAATATAGGTACTAAAAACCAACAGAATGCTTAATCTTAATTTTTACAGATAACAAGAAATAAACCTGTTATGAAACCAGCAAAGGGAACAAGGAAATGTAACTGCAGGCAAGAGATGGTTACAAAGACATTAGGACCTGGCCGTTTTCAAATGATGCAACAAACAGTATGTGACGAATGCCCCAATGTTAAATTAGTTAATGAAGAACGAATATTAGAAATGGAAGTTGAACCTGGTATGGTTGATGGTCAAGAAACAAGCTTTACTGCAGAAGGAGAACCCCATATTGATGGTGACCCTGGTGATTTAGTCTTAAAAATTAAAACGCAACCCCATCCAATATTTGAAAGAAAAAGCGATGATCTCTATACTAATATTACAATTAGTTTGCAGGTATATACTTTATTAACAATTCATATGATTAATAACTTGATAATTTTTATATATAAATGTTTTAATGTACCTAATCAGATTAAGTTTAATTGTTATTATAATTTTAGGATGCCTTAACAGGTTTTACGTTAGAATTAAAACACCTAGATGGTCATGCGGTATCTGTAACAAGAGACAAAGTAACTTGGCCAGGAGCTCGTATCCGTAAAAAGGGCGAGGGTATGCCTAATTATGATAACAATAATTTACACGGCACTTTATATATTACTTTCGATGTTGAGTTTCCTAAACAAGAACTCTCAGATGAAGACAAAGCAGGTAAGATAATTGTGGATTTGTGAGAATTTCTGTAAATTCACATTTAATAAGATAAGCTTAGAAGATTTTTTTATTGAAATCTTAGGCATTCAACTTACCTAAGAGAATTCAAATTTCAATCGCTCTGGATTCGGACATGGCTAAAATTTGAAGCTATATCCATTTGAGTGCAGAGTGAAGTTTTATTTTTATTATTTTCCTTAAATGATTACTTTTCATCATTTATTTTGTTGACTAAAGATATTTTTTATTTATAACAAGAACCTACTAAATCAGTAAAAATTAGCACAGTCAATCTTCATATTAATAATGATGAGCGATGAAAATGCTAGGAGTTTTAATTATTAAATTAAAGATTTGATAATAATCGCTTTAAAAAAAGAGCCATAATTATTTAATATATTAACATCAACGTTATACAACAGAATTCTTCGAGAAGGAATATATTTTGAATATTGATATCATACAGTCAGATCTGACCCTTGATTTTTTCCTATTCTGTACTGATATCTTCACTTGTAAACGTTTCTTTCGGCAAAGCTATATAAAACCACCTAGTTGTATCTTTAAGTAAAGGCGGACGGTTTCTCAAAGGCAAGTTCAAACTTCTAGTCTTATATAGTTGGGTTATTATTATTATTATAAGCCTATAAATCACAGTGTTGGACGAATGCCTCCTCCTTGTCTTGCCACTTGTCGTGCTTGAGTGTCTCGTCCCACTAATTTTTTTCCCATTTCGACTTCTAACTCGTTTGGGCATCCTTGTTTTCTGGCCCCACCCCCTTGGTTTCCATTGTGATACTATTTTTGTCCACCTGTTATCTTCCATTCTGCCAATGTGGCCCACTTCCATTTTAAAACCCGATTCTTTGTCACAATTTCGTCCGTCCCAGAGTTATTGTGAATATCGATCACTTTCACTTTGTCTTGTCTGTTAATTTAATGCCTAACATTGATTTTTCCATTTTATTTTGCCTAATTTTTCTTGATATGATTCTTATTTAAGGTCCATGTTTGTGCCCCATATGTAATAACCAGTATTGTACACTTATTGAACATTTGCCTTTTAGTCTCAGTGGTATATCCCTCTTAAAGATCTTTCTGAGTGCCCAGTATTTTATCCATGCGGCATTGATGTGTCTGTTTAATTCTTTGCCCATTTTGTTCTGAAATGAAATCAACTGTCCTACAGTTGGGCCGTTCTAAGTTGGCAAAATCTCAAGATGCGCTGTAGCTGTCCAACTGTGACGTCACCTTTCATCACCATTGGCATAACTATTCGCAGTGCGATAGGGTACAAATGTTTACGAACGCTGCAGCGCGCTGTTAACATAAAATAAAACTCATAAATCGCCTAAGCCACTGCATTACTTTCATACTGAAGCATAACCTTGAAATTGCACGAAGTAAATATTCGGTATGCGCCGGAGTTCGTCAACTTAGAACGGCCCAACTGTAAGTAAATCGCGTTTTCTTTTTTCTGCCTTTCTGTTGCTAATTAAGTGAGTTTTTTCCAGGTTGATACTTAACCCCATTTTTGTACATTCCTTATTAAGGTCTAACAACATTTTTTTTAATGTACTGTTCCGGGCATTTTTTTATGTTATCTACCTAGCCGTGAAATAAAAAAGCAACGATGTTAAACCAATTATTAACAAATAGCTGGTACATTTAGAAGTACATGTGCTAAGTTGTGTTTAGTTTGTGCAGTTTATAGAGATTTGGGAAAGTTTACTTCTTGATAAAATGAGTGAAATTAAGGTGGTGGACCATTGCAATATCATAAAATTTGGCCATGTTGGAGAGGGAAATCTTTTTTCTTGAATTATCACCAGGGATGACACTTGGGTATATCATTGGGACCCTCCCACTAAACAGGAATCCATGCAGTGGTTTCACAAGGGCTCTCCACCACCAAAAAAGCCAAAACACAGTTTTCTGGAAAAGAACTGATGGCAACAGTTTTCTGGGATGCTGAAGGAGTCTTACTTATTGAATATATGCCATGGGGATCTACCATAAATGCAGAGGCCTATGTAAATAGAATTCAAAATTTAAAAACTGCTCTGGAGGGAAAAGAAAAATATTTGTTGCTGCACGACAATTGTCGGGTTGATAAGGTAAACAAAGTCCAGTAGATAAACAATGACTGTAGGTTCATAGAGTTAAGGCATCCAACTTATAGCCTCGTCAGACTTTAGAAATTTTTTTCTGAGGGTATGGGACAAAGATGGAATAAGTGTTAAAGGGAGTTATGTAGAAAAATAAAGTAGCACTAAATACAAACATCCAAGATTACACAAAATAACATGGACCTCTCCAGATAAAAGAACACAAGCGCAAATAGATCATGTATTAATATTAATAACAAAAAGGCGTCAATCGTCAATAATGGACGTAAGATCATACAGAAGTGCAACAGTAAGGCAGAACCAACAAAAAGTGAGGAGGGAAAATGAAATGAAAAGGAAATGGGACATAGGAAAGCTAAATGATGAGAAAATAAGAAAAAAGTATATAGAGGAAATAGAACAACAAATCAGAAATGAAACAAAAAATGGATCAGTAGAAGAGGAATGGAAAAAGGTAAAAGAAACAATAAATAGCACAGCAAGAAGAATAATTGGAAGAGAAAGAAGAAAAAAAAAGAAGGAATGGTACAATGAGGCACGTCAAAAAGCACATGATGAGAAAGTGAAAGCAAGGATAAAATGGATAAGAAATGGGGAAGAACAGAAGAGATTGCTTTATGAAGAAAAGAGGAAAGAATGCAATAGAATAGAATAATAAGGAAAAGTAAAAGGGAATGGATAGAAAAAGATCTACCTACATGAGATAGAAGACGAAAGCAAGAAAACAAACACTAAAAAGTTTTACCAAAAGATTAGTGATCAAAACAAAGAATACAAACCAAAACTAATGGGAATAAAAAACAATCGAGGGAAAGTAGTTGAAGACGAAAAGGAATATAAAGAAGTTTGGGTAGAACATTTTAAAGAATTATTAAATTCCAATCAATTACAGGAAGTACTAGCAGAAGAGGTAGAAATGGATGAGATACTGATAAGTGAACCAACACTGGATGAGATGAAATAAATTATAAGCAACAGCCGTAACTCAAAAGCACCTGGTAAAGACGGAATAAACATGGAACTAATAAAATACGGAGGAGAAGCATTACAGGAATGTATATTTAAATTAATGCTAAAAATATGGAGAGAAGAAGAGTTACCAACAGATTTTGAAGTAGGACAAATAACAACAATACATAAGAAAGGAAATCTACAAGAATGTAAGAATTACAGAGGGATCACCCTATTAAATACGACTTATAAGATATTATCAACACTAATAAAGAAAATACAGGGAATATAATTGGTCAATATCAATGTGGATTCATAAAAGGCAAATCAACGATGGATGCAATATTTACACTAAAACAAATAATAGAGAAGACGCAGAAATACAAGATAGAAATTGAACTACTATTTATTGATTTTGAGCAAGCGTTCGACTCCATTGATAGAAGAAAACTCGTATCAATAATGAAAGAACTAGGTATTCCAGTGAAATTGAGGAGACTAATAAATTACTTTGGAAGCAACACGAGTCAGTATTAAGACAAAGAAAGGAGAAACGGAAGAGTTTACAACAGATAAAGGAGTCAAGCAGGGCGATTCCTTATCGGCTTTATTATTCAATGTAGCACTGGAATATATAACCAGGAAAATAAACAAAGGTACGATAAGAACAAAAGGAGGACAACTAATGGCATACTCTGATGATATCGTGCTAATTTCAAAAAGACGTGATATACTAGCCAATATGTTAGAGGAAATATTAATGGAAGGACGGAAACTTGGGTTAAAAATAAATACAGGTAAAACAAAATTTATGAGAGTGGGGGAAAAACTAGGAACGGGAAATATAAAAATCTGCAACCAAGAATATGAGGAGGTCGATAAGTTTAAATACCTAGGTGTAATAATATCGAGCAATGGAAACAGAAGAGCAGAATTAGAAGACAATAGTAACAGCAAATAGGGCATTCTACACCAACAAGAAACTATTGAAGAGTAAAATAATATCCAAAAGAAATAAAATAAGAATCTATAAAGCATTAATAAGGCCAATATTTATGTATGGAGCGGAATCTATGACGATGTCGAAAAATGAAGAAGAAAGTTTAAGAATAATGGAAAGGAGGATATTAAGAGTAATAATGGGACCAAATAAAATAACAGTTGATGAATACAAAATAAGAACGAATCAAGAAGTAATTCAAGAAATTGGAGAAGATATTGTTAAAAGGATAAAGCAACAAAGGGCCAAATGGTTAGGACACGTAATGAGACGTGACAATAATGAAATTACCAAGATAATAATGGAATGGACACCAGCTGATAAAAGGAAAAAAGGCAGGCCGAAATTAAGATGGCTGGATGAAATGAAAAATGACTAAGAAAAATTGGTCTCGAAAACGTTAAACAGAAAGTTGGAGACAGAAAAATATGGGATAAGATACGCAGAGAAGTAGGATAAAACTGGACAGGAACTGATCTTACCCAAAGAAAGATCTAGAAAGCTTCCTAAGAAACAGCGCAACCCCTACAAGGGGTGTAAAGCCATACATACATTCATGGGACAATTGGAAAAAAGATGGAATAAGTGTTAAAGGGAGTTATGTAGAAAAATAAAGGGTTGTTAATGCGATACGTATTTTTTTTTTCATGGCTAGGTAGATAATATAAAAATATGTCCTTGTATATGCTAAATTATTACGAGGATTGTTCGATAGAAGCATGTTTGGACTGCATAGCCGGACTACATCGCCGCAACAACGGAATTCGGTTGTGTCTGTCAAAAGTATTTAGTGATTAAGTTGGAAAATGGTATTTATGGTAGAAAATCCGTCCAAAGATAATCTGCATGCTGTTATTCAAGTTTTGGCCGCTGAAGAGCATCAGCCAGTAGAAATTTATATGAGAATTAAAGCTGTATATGGTGACTATAGTTATTCTCATACGGCAGTGGTGCAATAAATTTCGACAAGGAAGAGGATCTACTAAAGATTTGGCCCGTCCAGGACATGCTCATGTTGTCATGTTGCAGAATCGGATGAAAATATGAGACAGTTGTAATTACTTTACATGCAAATAGGTGCATTAAAGTTAGAAAATTTTCTGAAATGCACCAGTGTGGAAACTGTTCATTCCATTATTCATAGTCTTGGCTCACAAAGTTGCTGCTCAGTGCATTCCACAACTGTTTACTGATGAACAGAAGAATTTACGTTCGGCCTTATCACTGCATTTGATACGTTATCAACAACAAGGTAATGCCTTTTTATACCAAATTGTTGGTGGTGATGGGTCTTGGTGTTAACATTACAAACCAGAATTGAAATGCCAGAGTATCAGAGTATGCAGTGGAAGCATGCAGAATCTCCAAAGGCGAAAAAATCGATCTCAACCTCTTAGATTTTAAAGAACCTGGTGTCAACATCAATGCTGAATGATATGCAGACACCTTAAACTGTTTACGTGCCAGCATCAAGAATAAACGTCCCGGGAATCTCACAAACGGTGTCACCTTTCTGCATGATAATACAAAGTGTCTTAAAATGAAATTGCTCGTATGTGTTGGGAAATCTTACAACATCTATCTTACAGTTCCGACTTGACCCCGTGCAATTTTCATGTGTTTGGCCCATTAAAACTCGTTAAAAGGGCGGTGGTTCAATTTGGACGCTGAGGCAGAGTTTGCTGTTAACCCATTCGGGACAACGCCGGGAATGCATCCGCTGCATGTGCCAGCCGGCCTTGGGTAAGAATGATTATGCGGCACTTTTATTAAAGACAAACGGAAGCTCGAGACGTAAATATGCAGTTTGTGAGTCATTTAGTGTGTCACTGTTTCCAACAGTTTCATACATAAAAAAATACTGCATAAAATTTTGCATTCAATTTTTGGCGGTACGTCGGTTGGAATGTACTAGTACGTCGCTCGGCTGAGAACGACACAACTTCGGACCTACCAGATTGTCAGTGTGTTAATATAGGTGATCTCGAGTTGACGTCTATGATCCGTCAACAGGATGTGAAATGCTTAAAATGAGAAAAACACTCACGACACCTGGTTAAGAATATTAACGGTTTTTTTGAAAAGTTCGTCATTCGGCCATGACAAGCACCTAGATCTGAACGTACCTGTTTGTCAACCGTTCCGAATGGGTTAAAGAATGGTTTCACAAACAGTCGCAGCAATTTTACCAGCAGAGAATTCTAGATTAGTGCGCCAGAGGGACTCAAGCCTTAACGTTAATGGAGATATTGTTTAAATTCATTGAATAAAAATTGCTTTACAGCCTCTAACCGTGTTTGTATTGAACAATCCTATAAATATACTGTTAGAAGATGATACTATGATTATTAAATATCATGATGGATATTATCGTATTAACCCTGAAAAATGTTTGTTAATAACTTTTTTATAGCTCGGAAGGCCGGAATATTATCGTTTTACATCTTTTTATAAAATAGTACTAGGTTTCATTTAAAATATATAAAAATACTCCATAATTTCAAAAACATATGAAACCGCCTGCCACCGTTAAGCCTACAAAAGCAGTTCACGTGATGATATTTGTGTTACGACCTAAACGATTCGCCTTCAACTCCTTTGTAAAAGTTAGTTGCTGGAACCCAGTTCAATTGGGTATTTTCTCATTTTTCAAATTGTGTTTCAAACGTTAGATTATTGGTAGCATATCACCAAAACCTAATTAAAAAAACAATGCAGCTTGAGTTTTTGAAGAAAAAAATTATTTAAGTTCAAAACTAAAAACTTCCCACGTAAACGCCCGACAGCGCGATCAACGTCACGTTGTTGGACATGACGTCACCGGCCATATCTTTACACAGCTGTCCCACAGTTCGTATGGTTTATTTCGTGTTTCCTGTGATATTTGTTCGCATTTTTGTAAAGTAATTCAGTCGTTTTTATTTACATTCAACACAAATGGAGAGTAAGCAAAATAAGTGGTGTTTTGTGCCAGCTTGCACAAGTACTTCTGTGAGTACACCAGGAAAAAAATTTGTGACGGTGCCAAAGGATTACGCACGCAGAAAAATGTGGTTTAAAGCTGCGAGACGTGATTTTCCAAAATCAAAATCCACATTTTATTGTTGCCAAGATCATTTCAATGTATAGCAGCAAAGATTGGAAGAAATTAATACTGCGGGGGAATGATAAGATGTCCTCGAAAGAAGTAAAAATTGAACCTTTTAAGCTGAAAACCAACTGAACCCTATTTGTTCATATTTTACTGAAAATAATAGTAAGGCACCCATTATATAGGTAATATACCTACCAAACCAGTAACAATTTCTTTTGTTTATTTCTGAATAAATACCGTTAAATAATAGTAACTTTAATAATTACATTATGTATATTCCAACAGTAACATAAAATACTTATGCAGTATCCTTTGCTTCCCTTAGTTCTGCTGCATTGAACCGTTCATCGTTTTTCATGAATTCCATCACCATAAACATATCTACAGATGGTAAATTGTTGGATGAGGCTTTCACAAAACCAACTGATGCCATTTTTTACTCAAAAAATTCGCAAACACCGAAATACGACACGGAGACGATCTTCCTTACGTTGAAACCACTTTAAAACAAGGTAGCAGACGCCATTTATATGGCCGGTGACGTCACGACAGTCATAGCCAATGAGATGCGTTTCGGAAGCGGGTTTGAAATAGCGAATTTTAAGGAATTTGCTAAAGCGATTTTTGCCAAAAAACTCAATAAACATGTTTTTAATATGTTTAGGCCGTTAGTGGCGTATGTTTCTGCGTAGAAACATAAATATAACAAAAATTGAAAGAAATGGAAAATACCCAATACATGAACTGAGACGTCATTGGTTCGTTAATAAAACCAGGTCCTTCGCTAAAATAAAAAACAGAAAGCTAGTTAGTTATCGTTATCGTAGCTACCCAGAAGCAAAACAAAAAATTCTTTCTAGAATTCCCTGTACATATCGAAAGAATATAAAATTTGCTTGTTTATATTTAAAGGTTAAAATAAAATCTGCGGTACAATTGGTATGTAAAATAATATAAAAATTTAGTAAAATTAGATTTTTACAAAATAGAATCCATTCAAATATGCGCAACATGTTATTAGAGTTGCTTAAATGTATGATCTAATAGAAGATTTTTATTACTATTGGTTTATCTAAAATTAGCTCCTCCACATAGAGAAATACAATAGTGTTTTAACTTCCTGAAAAATTCTAAAGATACTTGAGCAACTTTTAATAACAAAACTCTAAAATGGATCAAATTCAATTTTTTATTGCTAGACAATAGACATTCTTTTTCTAATTTAAAAATGATTAACATGATAAAGTATGTATTTGATTATTACATTTGCATATATTGCTATTAATTTTGTATTTTTTAACCTTACAAAAGGAAGCAGCTGCGTTTGTAAAACAAATCATGATACATACCTATATGAATTTCATTATACATATAATTAATTATGCCATGTATAATTTGCTTTTTAAATTAAAAAAATAAAAGTTATTGCAGTTATGGTGGAAGTAATCAAACATATTTATTTTAATTGTCATATGCTGTTTCGATTGTTGTTTAGTTGTTTGTATTTTTTTTTGTGCTGCAATGGTCAATGAAATTTGCTGCGCCCTTATTTTACGGTTTTTAAATTTGATCACCGTTTTATTAACAGAGACAATCACAATAAGCATTCATATTTACCAGTTAATAAATGAGGTAGAAATTCTGTTAAGTTTTTTAATTAAATTTTGTTTTAATGATCTTTATTGTGATTTATAGCTACTAAAATTAATATATGTTTGTTTCAGCTATCAAAAAAATACTTAACCAAAATTCAAACAACAAGGTATACAATGGACTTCGAGGATATTGATGATAAACTGTTTAGTGAGTAATTGTACATATTGAGTATATACCCGGAGCACTGTATGATGGTTTACATGTGAAGTGCTGTGAGACTGTTATTAGTGGAACTTTATAAATTTACTAAGGTTGACTTTCCTTGTTGAAAATTGTATAGGAATAATAATATTGTACATATAATTCATACTTGATAGTAGAATTTAAAAACATATTTATTATTTACTGCAACGTGCTGTGTTCTCTAGTTTTATGTTTTGTTCATTTACTCCTTACATACCAAAAGAAAATAAAATGTAAAAGGTTAATATACAACACTCTTTTATATGAATAAATCATTGATGTATTTAGCGTCGTGTTATTGCATAATTCAAGGTAAGCATTCAATAAGAACTCTCGTTTATTCTATTGGTAAATTATGTATGTTAACAGGATAATTCTCTCACATCGTGTTGAACCCAAATACTAATTTGGTATCACCACACTCGTTGCTGATAAAAAGTAGCGTGTAGGTGGATACATATCATTGCGCTATCATCAATAATTCCATTTATAATCTTTCTGCTGTTGTTTCCGGTCGTGTTTTATTGCGCTCTAATTTGAGGATATTTTTGGCAGGTATGTTTACTTTATTTTTTATAGTATTTACACCGACATGACACTTTATTTAGATGCAAATATTAAGCAATACATTTTGCATCGAAACTATCAATTAAAATTTTTTTATGCTATGAATTATGAGAAGGAATTTCTTTCTTTAAACGAAACCCTTTTTACCCTATTAGGCTGTCCTTAAAATATATAATAAATGGACTTATGTTAGGGCAATGCTTGTTATTAAAATTGCATTTTGTTTAAATTCAAATCACTAATTTACGTCTTTAAAAAATTCTTAAATTTGTCTAAAATTTACCTAATTAAACTAACAGAATAAGTAAACAAAACATGTTAATCGCTAAGCATATGAAAAAATTAAATACGTTTTTACATCATACATAAAAAGTTCAGCTATTACGAGGCAAATTTTTGATGATCTTTGTTTTATCATTTACACTGAGAACTTACATTATAATTTGTTGAATTTATTAAACATTTAACTGTTAACGTTCTAACCTAAATTTCGGTTAAATAGCTTTAAGAATCGTCTCAAAAGAAATCGTTTGTACAGAATGTT
Source organism: Melanotus villosus (assembly GCA_963082815.1). Taxonomy (NCBI): domain Eukaryota; kingdom Metazoa; phylum Arthropoda; class Insecta; order Coleoptera; family Elateridae; genus Melanotus; species Melanotus villosus. The sequence continues at coordinate 68,417,309 of OY720420.1, forward strand.
TAAGAAATACTATTCAGTTAGGTATAAAGCTGGTGATTTTTCTGTAAATTGAATGGTGTTAACTTGCTAACCATAGTGTTAGATTAATTTGAACAAAACATCTGTTAATAAGATAAGATGAGGAGTGAAGATTTACGTAGTTAAAACAACAATTTTATTATTGTAAATATGGAAAAAGCCTGAATTCTAAAGGTACTGCTTGAATTTGGCGTCATTATATACTGTGTATTTAATTAAATATACACTTTTAATTGCCATTGTCAACAAAGGTAAGTCACGTTTACACTTACCAGTTTGAAGGAATTTCTATTGCCAACTGAAACGGTATTTTTTGATCACATTGTATTTTGTACTACATAAAATTTCAAGGCATAACATTTAATAAGTTCTGTGCTCAAGAATAAAATTAAGTGTTATGTATGGTTTAGTAAAGAAAATCAATTAGGATTATGTAATTTATTGCAGATAGGGAGGACCGTTAAAAAAGTTATAAATTGAGTAGGCAAATTAAAGTTCACTGGCAATCTACTGTTATTATTTATATATATTAATTTCTTGCATTATAAATTAAGCAAGAATTGAAGTGTGAAAATATTTAATTTAACACTTGCAAAATCCTTTCAGTTTATAATTAATGGCTTAGAAAATTAATAAATAAAAGATTAGTTCTATATTTTCGTAACAAACATAAACAATTAAAACATAAAGAAAATAACTTCGACTCACAAATTTGTTGAGTTTGTCCATTTATTTTTGAAGTACCTATGTAGTCATATCTTTGTAAATAGTTTTATTTCAAATGAACGTGCTTTTACATTCTTCATTCACATAAACCATAAGTTATTGTTTAAAATGGTTTTAACAATGCACAGGATTTTGAATCGTTCATAGTGAAATATTTCATTTTCTGGTTCTTAAAAGTAGTTGCTACTATTTTTTGTAGCTATTTTTTTAATAAATTAAATTTACCGCACCGATTACAGTGATCCTGTGGCAATCCTAATCTAAACCTAATTAACATTCCACCGACAAACTTTGAATCATATGTGAGTTGATTCACTGTATTACCGAGTTCCCACTTATCCTCGATGACGTTTTTTCTATTGTGCTTTAATATTTTAAAAATTCATTTGTCATACACCAACCAACTCTTCTGCTTTTATATTAGGCATTTTGCCTGTTTGTCTTCGCCTATCTGTGGCGTGGAGTCTATTGATGATTTCCAGCTTTTTGCCGATTTCTTTTGTGGTCTTCCTGGGTTTCGGTATCCTTATAGCTTCCTATCCTGTTATTTTGATTAGCCTTTCGTTGCTTCTTCTACTAATAAATTCGCCCCAATCAATTATAAATACAAAACTAACGATAGTTTCAGTGAACGCAATTTTTAAAGTCAAATTCATTGACTTGCAGTAAACTTCATAAAGAAATTTACAGGATTATTGTGTCAACTTTCAGTAGAGGGTATTCCATTCTTAATGGCGAAACCCTTGGTTGCGCAGTAGACCAAATGGGCCGTCTTAAGATACTTAGAGCAACATAATCTTCTTAAAAAGACGCTGTACTGAAGCACATTGGTTAACGTGACCACCTTGTCTGACCGTTCCTTCGCGACTTAGAATGGAACAACCTCTACATTACATTAATTTGATGTAATAAATTTTATTTTATTTATAATATTTATTGTCCTGGGTTCGAATTTCCCGCAGTGGTAAGGATTTTTACAAAGAATTCCCCACTGTTCGAGGTCGGTACTTGAGCGAGTGAAGCCATTTAATCATCTGGTTTAATTAATGATTCTGTCTGTGGTGTGGTCGACTTCAGATAGTAACAAGACACATACACTATACACTTAATACATGGTCACAAACTCTGCAGAAGGCAACAGGAAACCACTGCAGAGAACACATTTCCCTAGTAAAAGCAGTTTAAGACTGCGACCAACCAGCTGTAAGAGCTGATGACCACACAACAACAACAATATTTATTGTATAATATTTTAAGGAATAAATGCATACTTTAAGATCTCTGTGATGGTATTTTAAAAAAAATGCATTTAATGTACTTTTATAGTCAGCGTTGAAAATAATAGTATACGAAACAAAGTTGCACCCTTAACAGTGGTATTGCTGGAGTGGTAGACCGCCTGAATCCATCCACTGTCCATTTAGCAACTGAGTCGTATAGGTACAAGCCTGATTTAAAAATAAATACCAATAGATTTCCTAGAGTTTTTCAATTTAATTGTAATTTATTAAAACTTAAAAGCATGTATAGTAAGGTGGGGCAGAAGTACGTACATAACGTCTGACGATGTGTACAAAAACTTTAAATAAGCATCACATGTGCTACAAATTCACTTTACAAACTGTGAAGGGTCTATGCAAACATTTGATATTGAAAAAATGTTAAATTTTATATCTGAATTTCACTTATTACTGAAAAGATGGAAGGCTGTACTTTCGTACTTTTTGCCCCACTAGTACGGTAAAAGTACGCATGTGGTGGGGCACACGCATCCTCTGAAAATCCAAGTTCCCTGGGCCACTTGACGTTGAGACAAGCTGGTTTGCAGCATCTCCTCGGCTCTTCCAAATATCACAGGTGTGATGGGATTGCGTCCAGATTTCCGTTTATATGTTCTGAAAAAGTACGAACTTTTGTCCCAACTGAAATTTTAAATTTGGTACCACAGATTTTTTAACAATGCGAAAACATAACAGGCAAGATGCATTGGTTGTAAACCTTGGTTTTGAGGTATTGAGGGTAAGTTGCTTTGAAAGCATCTTTGAATAGTTTTCTATAGGCTGCCCATGCGAATTTAATCATTCTTTTAGTTTAGGCAGTCTTGTGTTTCCTCTTTTAAGGATATCGGTTGTCCTAAATATACATATTCATCTATAGGTGCGTTCGTTTATTTGTTCTAAGAATGGAGCGAGCAGAACATGGAACAAGGTCACATGATATTAGAACGTACGGGGTTTTCAGAACAATAATCGAACGATTCGGGACACTTGTTTGTCGGCACAAGAAGGATCTAAACCAAATGTAAAAATTTTTCCTCTTCAATAGCCTTTTTTAAAAAAGCAACTGTAAAATTATCATCTACAAAATAAATAAATATTAAGATCTTTAATTAAACTAATACCATATACTGAAGATTGTATTACCATGTAATAAATAATTTATTAGTAATTTATCATCTTTTTCAATGGTAATTAAAATATCATTAATTTTAAATTTTAATCCAATTTTAATTTCTAAATAAAAATATGAAACCTAAAATTGATTACTTAATTATAAAAGCATTCTGACTAAATATGACATTACGAATGATAAGAGACAAAACAATTTAATAGATATTTGAATTTTCCTGCATTTTAGTTTAGTTACGCTTAAGCCCCAAGTATTTGTCCCGAGCGAAAAGAGCAAACTCCAAAAGTTCCGTTTCGTAATAAACGAACGCGGAACAGAATATTTCGAGCACTCGGAGTTTAATAAACGAACGCAGAACAGAGTTTTTGGAATAAAAAGAGCGTTCCGAACAAATAAACGAACGCACCATTTGACTTCAGCTATGTTATTATTGATAGTAATAGCTCTTTTGTTTTCCCGGTTTGCCATAATCTTGGTTTTTGAAGTATTCATTTTCAGCCCTACGCTCGCCGCCTTCACTCCAATCTCTTCTAGCATAATTTGCAGATCCTTTATTGTTCCAGCTATAAATAGAAAATCATCTGCATATCGAAGCTGTGACAAGTATACTTCCCGTTAATATTTAAAGCTTTATTGTACCATTTCAACCCCTTGAACATGTCCTCCAGCTTACTGAAAAGTTTTGGGGATATGGTATCTCCTTGCTGTATACCTCTTCTCACTGGTATTGGATTACTTCCATTGTATACCTGAATGATACTTTCGGCATCTTCATATAAGTTGTTAATCAGCTGGATATATCTGTAATCTATTCTACAGCGTTTTAAAGCGATAATTAAGGCTCATTTTTCGACTGTGTTGAAGGTCTTTTCAAAATCTATACAGTAGAACTCCGATTATCCGAATCAACTGGGACCGGACCCTATTCGGATAATCAAATATTCGGATAATTGGATAATTTACGAACAAACGTAATTTCTTAGAAAAAAAGCTCATTTTACTGATATATAATGTACTAATGTATGTATTATATTAAATACTTTACTCAAAAACAATGTTGTTTACATGGTACCTATGTAATGTGCTTACAGAAAGTGCTTTCGAGTAATAAAAAACAGTACAGTATCAATTTTTACTTTTTTAAAAAGCTACATATGTATGTATGTATGTATGTATTTAATTTTTGTCCCCCGAAAACCGATTCGGATAATTGGCAATTCGGATAGCTGGAGTTCGGATAATCGGAGTTCTACTGTACTTACTTACTTACTTGTCTTAGTGTGTGGATATGTTCAACGGTGCTGTATCCAGATCGAAAGGCCGCTTGTTCGGGTTGTTGAATTTTAATTTGGCCGGACATGGCAACTGCGTACTATGGGGCTATGACAATAAGAATTTTGGATGAGTTTCTATACCTTACATTAGTAAGGAAAAAATGTACCTAATGTGCCCCAACTTAGGCAAATTGATAGGAGAAAACTCAAAAGAAACGTTTCTGATAGAGGCTGGAAAGCCCAAACAACGGCCAAATTAATTGAAAGAATAAAGCTCAAGCTTCACCAATTTAGAATTTCATAAGTCTGATGGCTACAGTTAAAACTAAAGTTAGAATGGCTGCTGATTTTACTGTTGACAGTGCTCTAAAATAAATATATAATTAAATAAAATTATAAAAATAATGAACTTAATGTAACTAATAAATATATTATCTTCCATTGAAACTTAGTCGCATTAATTAGTGCGCACACCCTTATCTGGTATATTACCTTGTACCAGACCTTGGTTAAATAGGATTTTCAGACTTCGCAACAAAGTTTTAGCTCCTGCTTTTATTAGTTCCATAACAATTCCGTCTGTACCTGGTGCCTTATTGTTTTTCATATGTTTTAAAGCCGCCTTGATCTTATACATACTTACTTACTTTGGTAAGAGGTGCTCTTTTATCTGTGGGGCTTCTAGGTGGTTACGGTGTTTGAGCCTCATTTATTACTTAAAAATGTCGCCTTTGTAATAATTGGTTTAATTTTTATTCAACTTATAAAATACTCAGTGCTTTTTGCCCGACTGTACATCAGGACCAAAAGTCTGATGTATAATTTGTAATGCTATAAGAAAGAAAGGTTTTTATTATGTAAAATTTATTTAAGTACATAATTAGCAGGTTGTAATATTTTGATACGGTATTCTACAACAATATATAATTTAATTACCGTTATTAATGGTTTGATAAAAACTAAATAAATAAAATAAGATGTTTTTCTATATGTATGGCAAGAAATTATTGTCTTCTGTCACTTAAAATGAAGTTATAAGCAGAGCAAATATAATCGGGGTTGATGTAATATCTGGAGCTATTTCCAAACCTTCAAGTTCACTGTTCAAAACCATATTTTCTAAAATTTGAAAGCCCTCGTTTTTACATAAAATTTCATTGAATTTTTTTTGAAATGCACTTTCCACTTAATAGTTATTTAATTTTCCAGTTGTTGTTGTAAATATACGAGATACATACCAAAATTGCGTAACGTTTGATTGTATTTCGGAAAGTAGATTTGGTAAATGCACAAATGTTATATTATATCAAATGAAACTTAATATTTTCTCTTTACATATGCCAAAGCGTGTTACTATTAACATAAGATTTTGAAAGTTTCTGAGTGTTCTTTAAAAAATTAATTTTAGTGTAACGGAACAAAGAGCGGTGATAAAGTTTTTATCTGCACATAGCAAAAAAGCATGCGAGATTTATTAGTAGCAAAAAGATGTTTGTGGGGACACAGTTCTTGCTGACTGCACCGTTCATAAGTGGATATTTGGTAAGAAAATTTAAAGCAGGCGGAAAGTCTACCAAAAATAAGCAGCATTCTGGAAGACTAATTTCTGCAATGTCGCTACATTGACGGAATCACTGATTTGAAAATGGAAGATCGACGGCTGACTATTGAAGAATTGACTGAGCCTACAGGCTTCTCTCATGGTACTATTCGAATTTTAATAATAATATAATAATAATAAATACTTTATTTAGCAACTTGCTATTAGAAAACAGACATTAACATTCTACAATTGACATTATAAAGTTATTCTTTGTTGAATAAGGTATTGAGACACTTGAACAGCAAAAGCATAAACAGAAGTAGACTGTTTTAATTCGTATGGAAGAGCATTAAAAAGGCGAATACTCTCATATAATAGAGACCCCATCAAAAATGATTTACATGTAAAATCTATGTTTAAACTGTCTTTTGATCTTAGGAATCGGGAGTGAATTTGATATCGAGTTGTTTCTTTTAAATTCTTCTTGTGGCCTCGAACCCTTGGTGGGTTTTCACTGCTAATAGCTTCCATAACCAGGCTTGGATAGGCAGAGTGGCTGTCTCTGAGTTATAAATCGTTCCATGCCATATTTTTTCTATCATGTTGAAGATATGAAATTAAAGGCCCGAATAGCGTCGGGGTCGGAAGCAACAAGAGTTGGCTGAGTGAGGTCAAACAGGAAAGAATAAAGAGGAGGAAACTGCGCTCCAGACAAGTTGAAACAAGGACAGTCCCAGCTATGATAACTTGGGACCTCTATTTCCCATACTCCCAAGTCGTCTCGTCACTCGTCAGCCCTGTAAGGTTTCCGAGGTCCGCCAACTTGGAGGAGAGAATCGGTATTGGGTACAGGAGAGATTATGTGATGCATGAGTTATGCTTCACTACCCTTTTAAACCTTGTTTCTTCTAAATTACTTACCATTTACCATTAAAATTTTGCTATATATCTACCACAGACATGGGTGATTTCGTCAACAATAAAAAATATATAATGATTTTTTACCATTTTCTGAATATTAGCCATGGTTTTTACATAACAATCCTCAACATATCTTTTACTAAAGATGGTTTGATCAGGAACGGTATTTTCCAAAAACTCTTTAAAAGCTGAAACTAAAGTTTTAGATAAATCCAACTTAAAGTGCTCCTCTTCTATTCGGTTTTATTTTTATAACAATGGATTTCCACATGGACATTTAACACATTCCATAAAATTATTTTTGCATAATTCCTTTTGTGGAGCAGGGTTCCCTTCATATGATATTTGCATTTAAATAAATAAAGCTTATGTTAGGTAGGTACTATTTATTGGTGAAGTAGGGAAGTTAGGCGTTTGTCGAAAGCGAGGTGCTTACCACATCATCTTGTACGTATAGCATGTTAAACAACCAGATATGATGGTGACTTAGGAGGCCTTAACCCTTCATATTGCCGGCCATACTCCCTTGTGGAGTGTAAGTGCTGATGCCGATACCTTCATCTTTACTATCTAGTGGAGTAATTGTAACTACAACTTGTTAATTAGGTAGGTACCTATTTTTATAAAATTTAAAGCATTATCAGAAAACTGAATAAAAATTAAAATTAAAAATATTTTTATAGTAATTAAACAAGGCATTGGACACTAACTCACCATGATGTTTAAGTACAATAAACATTCAAAACTTAAAAGCTAAAATTATTTTTTTCTCTTACCATCACAAATTTTAGAATTTTTGTAAGTAAGCACCCTCTTAAATTGTTGTTTGTTAAACTATTTTAAGAATTATTAGGTACTATATCTTAATTCTTATGATTGCCAGGTAGGTAGGTACTATTTAGCTTTAACAAAGGATTACAAAAGAGTGTTTCATTAAAATAACATTAGAAGAAAACGTAATCCTTACTTAAATAAACTAGAAAAATATACAAGGGAAGTTTCCAATCAGGTGTAGGTAATTTTCCCAATATTATTCAAGAGTTTTTTTTTAACACCAAATAGGTAGGTATAAGAATTTAAAAAATATGCTTGTTACGCACACTTTATTTTAAAAAATGCAAGGATACAGCCAATGTATGCAAGAATGTAAATTTAAGTGTAACATCCCAATTTGTTCGTATTTAAAAATTCAATCATATAGATTAAAAAATAAAAGATACACATTTTGCATAGATTTACAGCTTTACTTATCTGTATCGCTTTGTTTAAATCATTTTTATTATAAACGTAGAACAATAATGTGTTTATCAAATTACGGCTGTAAATTAAGGTAAGCATAACTTATTTCTGTTATTTACTTAAGATGAATTTTCATATTTATCTAAAACGCCAGTTGTTCCAGCAGTTTTAAGTAAAGATTTTTGTTTTAAGAAAATTGAAGAATTACAATATAGTGTCGATAGCTATATACTGTTATTTGGCTAAAAAATATTTACTTAAAAGTCCTTATTTGTTTACTAAAATAAGTTCCTTGGTTTTCTTCATGTGTATGGGTTTTAGGTGTAATCTGTGATTTAGGGTGGGTTTTCGCTAGGGCTGGGTCAGGAAAATGATTTAAGTTAAGTATTTATATTGTTTAAACAATTTTAAAAAAATTCTTTTCTTCCATGGAATTTTAACTAGAAGTGACTAATTTTGAAAATTTAGTATAATAAATAATTTTTTAATAAAAAAGTTTCAAAATTTCCATTTAAAAATGTTAATATTCAATCAGTCGGATGCAAGAAGATAATATACAAATAGATAGACATATGTATATTTTCAACTGAAAAAATCAATACTTTGATAAGAATATCTAAACGCACAAGAAATCGACCTTTTGTATCACAGGTAGAGGAATTCAAAGTCAAACTCCTGATGTTTCACCATGATTTTCGGAGTGAACGCGTGTGTTTTGAGGTTATTAATCTGTTAAAATAAGGTTTTAACACTAAATATTGAAAATATTAGTGAAAATTGTTGAAGAGAACTTAATTATTGATTAAAATTTAGAAAAAAGTGCAAAGAGACAAGTAAAAATACGACGGAAAAAGTAATTATATATCATTTATTCTTGGTTTGTATTGAAAATAATTGGTTTATATTTGCTTTTAAGTTTGTTTATGCATTTTGAAGAATCGAGTTATTATTCTTATTATTATGTTACATTTATATTACATTATTACAGTTATTATGATACATTTATATGCTGTAAAATCACATTTTTTTGTAATTTTGATCATTACAGCAAAATCGCTTGCGTTGCATATAAATTAAAAAATGTTTCCCGTTTAATAAATAAATACTCAATCTTAACTAAATTTTGTTTGCTTATTTGGGACGTATTGATTTAGCGATTCTAAAAATTTTAGCCCTTTAAGTGTAATATTTTTAATTCTACAGTACTTTTTCACTGAATTTTCCGCGCGTCATGCTCGTCGTTAAGATTATTTGCAAAAACAATTTGTGTTAAATTATTCTTTGCATGTAATGAAATCTTTTTAAATTATTAGAAATATATTTCCTGTCTTACAGCTATTTCCCTTTGAATTTGATCCTCATACGTGTTAAAAACATTTTCCAACATTCTTTTATATGTTACAGGAACAGCAACAAGATACTGTAGACTCTACAGTTAATTGCTGTTGCATTTGCAAAGAACAAGAGAGTGCAGATACACAAATTATACAAAGTTTTTTCAAAAATTTGAAATTTGGAATTCAATTCTTGCATCCGAATGATTGAATAATTAACATTTTTCAATGGAAATTTTGAAACTTTTTAATTCAAAAATTATTTGTTAAACTAAATTTTCAAAATTAGTCACTTATAGGTACTTTGTTAAAATTTCATAAAAAAAAAAATTGTCAAATTTTTTTTAAAATTATTTAAACAATATAAATAATTGATAGCGCCAGCTGAAATGTTTCTGATTTTGAATAATTTAGTATAACAAACATTTAAAAAAAAAATTCATCAAAATCGGTTCTGTTTTTGCGGGTTTAGAAGTTTTGGCGATTTTTCGGCTTTATTGACTGGACTATTGGTATGTATGGATATTTGTTGAGTTGTGATACATTTGATTTGATGCAAATATTGTTATATCAAAAATCCAAATCTGCATATCATTATAAAATCAATTTACTGACATATATCGATGCTCCAATACCAATTAAGTAATATAGGTACCGATATTTTGCTAGCTGGAAGTAATAATATTATTTATTGTTCCTAACAGACCCACATTTAACGGTATTTGAATAGCAAAGGACGATTGAATGCATTTATTTATTCCTATTGATGTGTAATATTTCATATCATTGTATCCATGCTGTGGAGAGTACTTTAAGCTATGGTCGCAGTTGTTGTAAGTACCAATATCTTTGATAACTGTTAATTTCGCAACACTACAGGTCAATCTTTTTCTCCTCCATTGATGGGTAAAGTTAGGCTTCTACCCTTCACAGGTGCTAAGAAGACACATAGAACTTATACATCGGTTCAGCTTGTGCTATGACTATAACAAGAAAATGAAGAAGTATCGATGACATACTCTTGTTAAATATCAGTTTTCATATTGCTCAACCGATTATATTTTAATACTACGACTATTAATATTATTTCATTCCAATTTTCTGAATTCAGATTTCCATTGCTGGTCATTCTGACTGGATAAGTAATTATTCATTTAGCAACTGTTTTTTTCTAACATAATTAGGTTCTGCATAGTTAATAATTTAATATAAATCAAATTTGTTTTATCTATAGGAGTATAGGTATATTAGCCCACAGGCCCATGGCTTGATTGACTACTTTCAGCTATTATTTTCTATTAAGCGACTTTTCCCTCCATCTTGTAGCACCCATACGGTTTGAGTCTTTTCTCCATCTTGTGCTTAGTCTGTCCTTCCTTCTGTTTCCACCTAGCTCGCTCGCTACTATTTTCTTTGGCAGGCATCATTCTGTCATCCTCATCAAGTGGCCTATCAATCTTACTCTTTGTGCTTTCGCAATACCAATTGTGTCTGGTTCATTGTACAACTCCTTTATTTCTTGATTTGACTTTCTTTTCCATCCGTCGTCCACTTTCTTGCGTTCGTAATTTTTTCTTTCCCAAACCCATAAGTTTTCGTTAAAGTCCACACTTCACTTCCGTATGTCTGGTACCACTGGTCTTATTACTGCTTTATAGATACGCACTTTAATTGCCCGCGACACTGCTTTACTCTTAAATTTTGTTTGCAGTTGTGTTTTTAATTACAATTGTTTTGTGTTTTTCCTGCTTTTCTTTTTGATTCGTTAAACGATTTTCGAGTACCTTGACTTGCCGTTTCCCGTCCTACCTTGTGCGTTTTTTTTTGTTATATTTTTCCCTTCAAATTTCATTGTTCTTTCCTTTCGTGGGTCCCAATCCCATTGTTCTTCCTTCAAAAATATTCTTCTGTATCCGACTTTCGCTTCTTTTCCACGTTGCTTCTTAGATGTTGCAATTCTTCTTCAACAAGCTTGTACTTTTTTTCTTCCGGTATCAAGTATGTATTTATTCCTGCAAGTTTGTTCTTCGCTTTCATAACTTCCATCTTCTTTTCTCATTTTTCAAATTGAACAAATACAAAAGAATTTCCCGTTTTTGGCTTCATTATTTCCGGCGCGTCTAAACTGGCCTCTACTTTTGGTTTTGTTTTTAGGAATTGCTCGATTCTTTCTTTTACGCGATTTTCTTGAAATGCCTCTCCCTTTATTACTATGTTATTTTTCTTGCCCTTCTTTTTTTCTTTTTACTCATGTATAAAACTGTGAATCTATGCAAAATCATTTATTCTCTAATCTATACAATTGCATTTTTGAATATAAACGATTGGGATATGTGTTACACTGATTAACACCCTTTTAAATTTGCATATTTTGCATATATTGACTGCATTTTTTTATATGAAATGTGCATAACATGCATATTTTCTTAGCTATTGAATATTTAAAAAAAATATCTATCATTCTATTTTTGAATTAACAAAAAGGAAACTTTCTTTGCACATTTTGTAGTTTATAATATATAAGTAAAAATTAGGGTTTTTTATAAAACTGTTTTAGATGAAACACTCTTATAAGTTATAAATATAGGCTGTCAAAAGTTGTTTCCTTTTGTCAGGTGAAAGTTTATTTGTCGTTAATATTTTTTTCTTCTTAAGGAATGCTAATGTTGCTTGTTGTATCCCACTTTTAATTTCTGGATTACTCCTTGCATCTTTAGTTATTTTAACTCCAAGATAACAATATTCTTTTACTTCTTCTAGTGAGATACCTGTACGGGGTAATAGCGATTTGCTACATATTAAGATTTTAGTTTTCTCCGCGTTTATCTTCATGTCTGACTGTTGTAAGAATCTAGGTATTCATTTCTGATAAAGCTTCACCTAGGTCTTGTTCGTTCTCTGCCAATAAGGCTATATCGTCCGCGTATCTCAACATCATTATTTTTTCTCCTTGTATTTTGATTTCACTATTACTTTTCTCGCATAGATGGTCTAAGGTCTTCTGTATAAATACATTGAATAGAATCTTTATTGAATTTCGCTTGTTTAGTTACTTCCCCGATATTTATTACTGCTGTTTGATCTTCATACAGTAGCTTCAGAATTCGCCTATCTCTATAGTTAATTCCTATCTCTTTCAAAATCTGGAACAGATCTGCCCATTTCACATTGTCAAGGGCTTTCTCCAGATCTACGAAAGCAATATACGTTGGTTTGTCCTTCATAATCCTTTTTTCTATTATTAATCTAAGTGCTAATATTCCTTCGCGCGTTCCCAAGCTCTTTCTAAAATCATGGTCTTTCGTTATGTTTTATTCTATGATTTTTTCTATCCTTCGGTATATTATTCTGGTCAGTAATTTAGAGGCATGAGTTGTCAGTGTCACTGTTCGAAAGTCTTCACAATTACTAGAGTTGATTTTCTTGGGGATAGGAATTATTATGTTTGTCCTAAAATCTGTGGGAATTTCTCTTGTTTCATACATTTGGAATATGAGATTGAATAGAATTCTGTGGATTTTTCTCGATCAAGTTCTTAATAATTTCCGCCGGAATTTCGTCTGTCCCTGGGTGTTTTGTTTGGTTTTAAATTTTGGATTGCTTTGTTATAGTTTCTCCTTTCTCGTCCCTTTTTATCTGATATTCTGGTTCCAAGGAAATTCCAGTCGTGTTTTCATCCTCATACAGTTCCTCAATGTGTTCTCTCCATCTTTCGGCGATGTCATTTTAATCAAGAAGTACATTTCCTCTCTCGCCTTTTATGCACATAGCTCTCTCTTTCGATTCGCCGAACCACATTTTAATCAACCTATGGTTGGTCAATTTTTCTTTCCTTAAGCAGGTTCTCAATTTCTTCGCATTTCTCCTCTATGTATCATTCTTTCCCCATAATACTCAATTCTCTATATTTTTTTGCCTGCCTCGCTTCTGTCCTCATGTTTTATATAGTTTTCTTTCCTCAATCATCTTAAGAATTCCTGTTTAGGGTTTCAATAACTCGTCTGCTGTCGCGAATATGCTTTCTTTTGTCTTCCTCCATCTTCTTTCTACTATATCTTCCGTTGCTTCCTTTAAATTGTTATAGACTTTTTCTTCCATTCGCTCTTTTATATCTTCTTTCTTTAATTTATGTAGTTGTCATTTTTTCGTTTGCTTTTTCTTCAAGTTTTTACATTTCAGATCGCCTATCATCATTTATTGCTAGATTGTGATCGCTACCCATGTCAGCGCCGGATAAGCTCCTTCTGTTTTTTACTTCTGAACCTACCAGTATTTCTTATCAATCCCTGCAATTAAATAAAAAATAATTCGTTGCTTTGGCTTCAGTACAATATTAAATATTGCCATTTAAAGTTTTTCCAACTCTTTTTTACCTATATACAGGGTGTCCTTAAAATGCCTTAAAAGCTTCAGGTAAATAAATCGGTAGGTCCCTTTTGTACTACCTCAGCGATTTTTATTTGAATATATTTGAAGATATACCTTTATTGGTTCGCCGCGATATGTGGATGCAACTAGATGGGGCGCCGTCCCATTATGCGGCTAGAACGAGAAACTGGCTTAGCGAATTTTATCCAAGAAGATGGATCGGCCGCGGAAGTACAGTAGCCTGGCCTCCAAGAAGCCCAGATTTAACACCACTGGATTTCTTCTTGTGGGGCCATTTAAAAACATGGTGTATGTGACGCCAATTGAAAATGAAGAACTACTACAGCGTATACGTGAAGCAGAAATTTTGAACATGTTCTGCGAAATAAATACGTATATACATTATTTTTTTTACAAAGCAGTTTGCATTCATGTATTTTTTCAAGTAAACAGATTCAGCAGTGTTGCCAAGTTTCAGATTCTTTAACTGTCTCGTATGAAGGAACTAAGCGCGATAGGAAGTTTCTGCTTGCAATTTTGGGGTCGCTATCAGTTGTAGCAAAAGGCTACCTGAAGCTTTTAAGGCATTTTAGGTACACCTTGTATAAGCAATTTTTTCGAATTGAACAATAGCGTAAAAGTCGAACATTCGACTTTGGAATTCTCAATATTTTAAATTGAACCAAAGAATCTTTGCTTCAATTTTTATATTATCAAATTGTTGCTGTAGGATTAGGCCAACATCAAAATTGGTTGATTTTATTTTTTATAGGATATGTTTTAGCAAAAAGGCACGAAGCCTTTATTCATTTTTTTTTTGTTATCATGAAAACACTCGTTTAAATTTCGTTCGAATTATAAACAAATTTGTATGTTACCATCAAAGAAAATTGTTGATCAGTTATCATTTTCAAAAAATCACCTGTAATATTTTCCACCGTGTACTACACTCAACAAATAGCAAAGCATCATAATGTAATCTCAACTTTCCAAAAAGTGACACCTAAAAGCAATAAAACTGAAGATGCTGTAAATAATAAATTGTTATGATTTCAGTGGGTGGTACCACGAATTAAAATATCAAATGAGTTCCTTCCTGCTGCTGTTTTGAATAAGCACCCTTGGGATTAACATAACAGCCTGTTTGTTATCTTCCAGATTAATGCCTATACTACATCAGTTTCGATTTTTTAGTTCGGCGCGCGAAACATTTTAAAAAGACGACATGCGCCCCGACGCCTGACGTCTTTGTATCGAACGTAATAGTCAATACGAATTTACAGACATATGAAAACAAACCCAGGGCCGGTTACCGGTTGAAGCCGTCTGTGTAAAAAAAGGCCATTAGGTAAGGGACATTTGTAAAATTTAGATCGAGATTTATGTCAGTGTGGAAAAGACATTTTTTATTTTTGTTTGGTTTTAAAGGCGTTAAAATCTAAAATTTGGAACTTGTGTTGCTTCAGTTTGGTAGTTAAAATTTGTAAAAGAATTTGTTTAAGTTAGAATTCTGAGTTTAATTATTATTTTCAGAAATTCAGTGTTAGAAAACGCCACTCGCGGTTCTGATACAGAACTTTTTTACAGGACAACCGAGCAAGAACCTTGTTAGATTTCTTGAAAACTTTGGCAAGGTGAGAATTTTGGAATAATTAAAAAGGACCATTCAGTTATTTTTCAATTAGGCACCAAGAAAATTCAAAACTTTAAACAAATAAGCAAGGCAAAAGAAGCATTTTGATTGAAAAATCAGTTAATATCCGGAAGTGCAAATTCACGAATTCAAACGCAAGAATTTTAAGACCGGCCCTGTACAAATTCGCCACTTATTACAATGGGGTTGCTTGTGAAGACATGTCGAGTAAGATGAAAATGCAAGCATGAGTGTGGTTTATAAAAAATGAATGTTTCTTCTAAAAACCGTGATTAGCACAAGCTACGTAGTTAAAAGGTTTGTTTCTGATTTTTTACCTTGTATTTTCCCAGATTTTTATTTAAATATTAGTCTTGTATGATCTTGTGATAAGCGATAACCTTGTCATTTTACGAGAAAATCTGTTTTGTCTTAAATTATGTATTTAGAGGAAAATTTATGTTTAGCTATAATTACGTGTGCAGTAAATTATTTAACTTGGGCTTTTATTTAATATTTGTTAACATATGTTTTTAGAAAAACATCTCAGAGGTTTTATCTAACAGGTGTATAATTAAAAAATTATGAACGTATGTTTCTTGGTTATCATACGAACGATTTAAATTTGTCTGTGAAATCATTTATAACAACAGTATAAACAAACTCGATTGGAAATAAGAAGTCAGAAACCATCATTTAAGACGACTTAGAAACGATAAATTAAAAACTGATTATTATTTTCAAGGTAATATTTTTTTATAACCAGTAGGCATTCAAAGTAAACCGAGTCTGTTTTAATTTTTAAAGTTATTGGGCATGAAATTTGATTTTACCAGTCGTTAATTTCGAACTGGTTTATAACAAACCACCTGTTATTAATTATTAGGTCATTAATTCCAACAGCGTGTTCTTATCGGAATAAAATTAACGACGGAAAATAATTATCATTTCATGCATGTTTGCAAAATTTTACACTTTTATGGCTACATCGCTACATTCGTTGGGAGGTTTAAAATGCAAATTAAGGAAAGCAACAAATTGAATTTTAACTGATAGTCAAAAACATAAAAATTGTAATCCCAATCGATTTTCCAGTAATTCTTTGCAATAGTGGTTTGAAACTCATCATGAATTTTTCATATACTTCGTATGTAATGGAAATTTGATGTTATCAACATATGCTTTCCATTCTAGACACGAAATAGTTGTTAAATACTAGGTTTGTTATAAAATAAAACCAACTATACTGTTTATGTATTATTAACCACGCAAATTATTGCATGGCGCAGTTGTGTGGATTAATAAAATTTAATGCTTATTACCCTATGCTTAAATTTAGAAAATACATACAGGGTGATAATGGATAACAAATAAACTGTCAATTACATGCATGCAATGCGCAATTTATTTATATTAGTTGAGTCCTAAATTATTATAACTATTTTGTAACCATTTTATTTGAACATATATACTATAGTTGCAATCGGTAAATTACAAAGGCTGAATTTTTATATCGGGGGTACAATGAATTGAAAACCTGCTTCGCAAAGGGTTCGAATCCCATCGAAGGAATGGAAAAATTTCCACGGCTATTCGAAATTTGAATCCTGTTAGCAGTCAGTGCCGTTAATTAAAAAATAAAGTAAAACAAAATAAAAGAGTAAAATTATATGTATAACAATATAACAAACCTGCAAATTGAAATCATTTATCGGTGTTTATTCTGCATTCTAAAAAAATCTTTATTTTTATCTGATATTCAATTAAACCACAAAGTATTAGTTCCATGAAGTGTGATAACATATCAGTAGTTATAATATTATATATAAAAAATCATCAACGAGCCCTTGATGCCCTTAAGTGCTGAGCAATCATTTTATTTATCTAAAAAAAAAATTAAATGGGCTTATTTCAAGTAGTACCTAAAGTATGTTAGTATATCTATGTAGTATGTAGGTATACAGTGGGTGGTCAGCGAATTAGGAATTTTGTTCAAGGCATTGTGCGCAAAGAATAATATCTGGATGTGATAAATGATAAACGAATATCTCAAATGAAAGAGTGGTTTCCTAATAATGATGGTATTTTCTTAAAAGATTTGCCCCCTTGCCACACTGTTAAGGTTGTGATTGAACATCTTGCTGAACAAAATATTCAGCTTTTCGATCAGCCGAGCAATAGCCCACATATTAATTCATTCGAGAATGTTTGGATGAAACTGAAAAATTTGATCAGTTCAGAAGCTTGCTACTACCAAGGAATCCCTTATGGAACAAATAAATAAAGTGTGAAAGTTTAGCAGCGAAATTATGGAATTAACAGACAATTGCATAAAAAGCAGGCCTAAGCGTATGTATGGCCGCAGTTATTGCCTTTAAAGGCAGTTGGACTAAATACTAAAATATTCAGATTATTACCTAAATGTTAAAATAACTATTTTGGGTTACTTCGTTTGATGTTAAAATACATTTACTGTTATAGGTACCTTAAAAAAATCATAATTCAGTGACCACCCACTGTATATCAATCCCCAATTCAAATAGGGTACTTCCACCTTTGGTATAGATTTTTATGATGCTGAACATCGTATTGGCACGGAAGCTATGGTTTTACCTCGTATACGAAAGATAACAAAATTTCAGATTTTGTCGCATTAAAAATCAGACCTGACATCAGCAGGGACTGAACCCGAGACTTGATATCCCCTTCCCCTACACCACTGAGACCGGTCAAATATATTCATTGTACTGAAACCAAAACGTATTTTTTCATGATTGCTTAACATAATGAATGGTCTGGTAGAATTCACAATTTTCCAATCTAAATATTTGAAACTGCTAAGCTAATAAAACGAATTAATAATCCGGAATTAATAATCAACTTAAAAGGTATCTGTTATAGTTTGATAGATTGAGAATTTGGTTCACAATTTCACGCAGGTTCGAATCTCAGTGATAAGTGAAAACTGTTTATGGTATGAATCATATTAATTTATACATTAACCAAATAATAGAAAGTATTGTCTTAAATCGCATTAAAAAAAAAAACATGAAATTCCAAATTCAAAAAATTCTCAAATACAGAGTGAAGAAAAATTAAATTGATTATTTTTTAAACAGTCCTGTCAGCCAATCATAATGAGAAAAAAATTCAAATCGACCAATAGCATCATAATTACACTGATAATTAGCTAGTAGCTGATTACAGCGATAATTTTTTCACGTTGTTTCATTGGATTACAGAGAAATAGGTACCTGCTCTGTGATTGGATCTTTGTTTAAATAAATGCATAAAAAGTTAGCTTTGACTTTGACAAACGTTAAGACTGTCATCATTGTGTAATAGTTTAAAAAATAATCACGCCGAATTACATTCGTGGTAATAATTTTTTTTTGATAATTTTACAAAGGGTGTTAGTTTTGTTTAAAGTTTTATATATAACTTTTTTATTTAAATAGTTACCAAAAGCCAATTGGCAAAGTAGAATTAAAAGAAATATTTGGATTATCTAAAAGTATTCTTTAAATATTACGGAAAACTGTTTCAATTTCATGCATTTTCATAACCACTTTTAACCACGTCAAAATAAATTTGTTGAGTATTTAATAGACTTAAAGGCGGGTTGCACAAACGGCTTCGTCAAAATGAACAAAATTGAATCAAATTTCGAATCTGTATTACAAATAATACAGTAAAAAACAAAAGACGATGCTCTTTTGTCAGCTTTGATCATTTGTTAATTTAACAAAACCTTTGTGCAACCCACCCTTATAGTTAAATGTCCATGGCATTATTGATTTTGGAGTTACAATACAAACTTTTGTTTTTTAATGAAACAATAGTTTAATTTTATGTCATTGGAAAGCTTATTTTAATAATATATCACTCCAAGGGTTTATTTTAAATTTTTTTAAAGCAATTGAGAAGATAACTGTAGGTAATATCAAACTAAACAGTTTTAATAATAATAATAACTACAACAAAAATTCCCTGAATAAACTTAAATATTCTATTTGATATATTTTTCTACAACAGCAGGTTGACCACTAAGTAGAAAAACAAAAACGTTTATTGATACATCATGGCAAGGGAAGAAAATAAGCGAATAATGTTGCCAAAATATGTAAATTAGTACAATACAGTCTCGCAAGTGAGGTGAGAACACTAGTTATTTGTATCACAAGGCTAGAAACTGTCACTTTGCAAGTGCGAGTACGTTTGTAGGCCGAGGTGCAACCGAGGCCCTACAAGTACGAGTACTTGCAAAGCAGTTTCTAGGCGTGTGATACACAATATTTTTTGGCCGATAAAAATACGTTAATTATAAAAAATCATTTTTTATTCAAATATTTGACGTTAGAGAATTTATTTTTCTGGGGAATTTATTTTTCTGGGCGTGACAATGGGCGTAGCAATGAGAGGGCGGAGTCAGTTCGGTTCAGCGCCACCAATCAAAAATCCTAATTTTACTTTCAGGCCTAGGCCTGAAAATAGCATTTTCCAGACGATTTATACGCCTGAAAATTGAGTGTTTCTAGCCGGAGGGCGAAAAAAAAATTTTAGGTTGTTCAACCTACCATTTATTCACACCAGCATGGTAAGACTGCAATACTGCATGCCTCTGTTTTAATGTTCAGTTTTAAATAACATTACTGACACTGACAACACTGCTGAATTGTTTCTAAATTTTATTATTAACTTATTCCTTATTATTATTCGCAAAATATTAAGTTATTTCTGTTTGAACCTTTTTAACAGAAGCATTTTATAATGTTGCTTTTTAATATATGTTTCTTAAAGAAATAATGTAGTTAATTCCAATCCAAAACATGTGCCCAATGTTAATACTGTTTGCAGGGCTTCCATAGCAGCTGTGTTACTTTATTTTCGTCATGGTCCTTTCTTCTGAAAAATTTCGCACATTTTCCTCGATTTCAGCAATGTCCAAGTTCCATTGCTCAACGTCCATGGAATTGTACTCTTGTAGTTCAATTTTTTTCTAGTAATAAGGTAATAGCATTAGCTACAGCATCTTCTTGTTCAATTTTCCATTTTCTTCTTAACTTGCTCAAAGGTAGTTCGTTTTCTTCATCAAATTCTTCATTACTATTCGACAGTAAATTGTTCCAACATTTTCGTATAACTGTTGGATTTAATTTGTCCCATGCTGCCGATAAATTAATAACCACATCTTCTAGGAAAAGCTTTTCAAGACTTTCTGTACTGTTCCCCATAAAAAGTCTAAGGATATGTGGTCAGGACTCCTACCTGCCCACGGTGTTGTAGATCCTTTACCGATCCATTTATTCTCAAAAACTCTATTTAAATAATCCCCTGCATGTCATAGTGCGGTGGAGCACCGCCTACCTGCAACCAAGGTTTTTGTCTAACATCCAAAGAAACGTTTCCTAATAGAACCGATGGAATGTCTCGAAGAAGGATAAAAAACATTTCGCCTGTTAAAGTAGAAACAAATAGAGCCCAATGATGCAGTTTCCTAAAATACCGCACCAAACATTGGTTGAATACACTGTTCGGAAATGAGAGCGTCTTATCCAATTTGGATTTTGTTGGACGTAGTAATGACAATTATGCTTATTCATTCCACCATTGTTGCTAAACGTTGCTTCATCGCCAAACAACACTTCATTTAAAAAATTATGATTTCGATTTAATTGAATTACTGACAAAATGTCTACAAAAAGTCAATCTCTTGGGATAGTCTATTTCTTTTAAAGCTTGGGTGAGCATAACATGGAAAGTATGGAATTTATTTTCTCTAATTATCCGACAGGCTAACACTTGACTTATGCAACTTTCTCTGGCAATGGTTCTTTGGCTAATATGATATCTATATAATGCGTCTATAACTGCAATTTCATGTTCTACAGTTGTGGTAGTTCTTTGGCGAACATACTTATTAGATTAAGTTTTGTTTTTAATTTTCAGATATTTCTAGCAGCTTTGGAAATATGTATGTTGGGTTGTATTTGAAGATTTTAGGGGGCGTGTATTACGTGAATCACCCAGTATATTGTCTTTTGTAAAAAGTATTATACCTACTCATGAGATTTTTTTCCGTAGAAGAGTTTCTTAAGTTGCAAAGCATTTTGGTCAATAGACTGAATGAGTGGTGTGATGTTGAGAGACATGTACATGACAAATATTACCATCATAGGTCTTTAATTCGATGGAGCATTGTCCAAAATTAAAATAGCCCTTTTGGGAAGGTTTTGATCTCGTAAAAACTTTTTGACCTAAACATTTCAGTCATTTAAAACTAAATTTTAAATTTGTTATGAAGACTATATACGTACCTCTGGAACAAAGTGTTGAAAAACCCAGTTTATAAAGATTTCTTTTGTCCTCCATGCATTTTTATTGCTTTTGTAGACAACAGGGTTTTAAAAATTTTTAAAACATCTAGGATTTGCTAATTACTAGTGGATGTAATTTGTGTGCCCTTGTCGGACTTGCACTAAGAATGTTAACTTTGACAATTTTACTCCCGAAGCAGGTTTTGTCAGGAAGTAATTTCCAGAATAATTCGATTTCATCTGCATTATACAATTGGTGCTCATTGAAGCCAAATTTAGTAGGTAATCCATCAACTTGACTCTTCTTTAAATGAATTCACCAATTTTTGTTAAGATGATAATTTTTCACCACTAATTTTAAAAACCATATACCATATTTAGTTTTGAATCGTTGCAACTAACTTTGGCTTGCATTAAATTCACCATTTATATTAATTTCCTGGTGTAAAATGAATGCCTTCTATTTAAGCATACTTCACATATACCCGGCATTTACATACCAGCACCGACGTGTACAGGTCCGATTACAGAACAGCAAGCTGCATAAAGTACCTAGTAAAATCTGGCCATACAGTCACGTAAATACGTCTGTACGATGTCGGACGGCCCAATATGAATTTCGTAATATAATTTTATTGTTTAGGTTAATATTTTGTCGGTCCTATTCATGTCGATGCCGGGTATATTCGAACTGCGAAGCATGTCTTAATCGTAGCAGCAGTAACGGGAACATTTTTCGCAAGCTGTTTCAAAAACCATCTATACAGTCTTCTTTTCATTTTTCAGAAACTTGGCATTTCTTAGGGTACATTTTTTTGCTTGGTGCCAAAATATAACCCACGACTTTGGTGATTTTCAGTTTTTTACTTTTAGTAGAATAAATGGTCGATTTTGCTACACCATATTTTTTGGGCAGTTATGTTCCTCCAAAATTGTTGCGTTTTGGTACAGAGATAGACACTTTTGAATTTTAGACATTTTACGGTTTTAATTCTACAGATCTACATAAAGTAAAAATATCATAAGCTCCACCTTCGCCCATGTATGATTACCGTTGAATGGTTTAAGCTAAGTAAGTAGATCAAGATCAGGATAAGCTTGCATTATGTAGGGGAATCCCAGAAAGAACATAGGACTTCTCCGAACTTTTAAATAAAGGCGTAAAGGTTGCCCGTTGGTTGCATTGTCATCTTGAATTTTGAATGCTGTTTGCTGTTCACACCACAGAGTGCGCGACGAAACAAAATGTGTTTATATTAGCGCGTTATTCATACAGACGCATATTCACACTAACGCGACTGTATTGTATTACCATTAAAAAAAGTAGTTTGTATTATAACTCTGCCGCACAATGTTTATTAAATTTATTGAATTCTACACAAAATTATACATAAGAAACTACACGAAATTTAGAAAAGTGTCAGATCTTTGGTTTTGAAAAGCATCTCAAAAAAATTTCATGTACCTTCCTAATTACTGAAAATGCACTTTTCCCTGTAGGTAACACCGAGCTACATATTTTTATTTTCACGTAATATATAGCGAATGAGTCTTAATAGACCACACCCGTGTATTCGTGTTCCTCTGAAAATACCTGATTTTTTTTTTTTAATATTTCAAACATATTTCAAATTGATACCTACTTAAAAATAGTAGTTTCCCGGGTTAAGTATACAGTAAGGATGCAATGCAGTAAGCACTGATGTAGGTTATTCCCCGAACCAAGGTAAAAGTTATGTAAACATAAATGAAGAAATGGAGTAACCTTTAACCTTTCTAAACTTTTTTATTGTATAAGTTTTTTTATGGATTTTTGTTTTTTCCAGTTAATCTTGTATCTCTATTTTAAGAATTTCATGTATTCGTTTTTAAAAATTTATTTTGTTTTTTATATATTATAGCATTTTCTAATAAACATTCACAATTTTACAATGTTTTACTAAAATAAGCATAATTATCGTTTATACAACTTATTCAATATTTATTGGTTTAAAATACTAAAGTAAAGTCGGCTATAGACAGACATAAATTTTTTTTAATGAAAATTCAAAGAGCTTTTAAAACACGGCATTTTCAATTTTGGGTCTAATAGACCACACCCGTGCATTGGTGTAATTTTAAAAAGGCCGTGGACTAGAGAGATATTTGAAGCTTTTGTCCATATATATGGAAAATTTAACATTTAGTGTTCTGCCAACAGTTCAGTAGTTATTACAACAGTGCGTTTTTTTTAGCAGCGTAGGAAACACATTTCACTGAAATTAAACTAAATAAAGAAATTAAAATTAATTCTCTTTACTACCTTCAAGAAATTTAAAATACGAAAATTTGAGCTCCAAACTTCTGTTTTTAATTTCAAATTATATTGGTTTCCCCAGGAAGTTTATAAAAGCGATGATCTTTAAATATAGCACCGTACATAAAAGCTTTTTGGTAAAAAAAAAATTGTTTTTTTTTATATTAAGTTTTTATTTAGAAGTGTCAAATTATTTTTTTTGCATTTTGACAAAAAAAGTGGACTGTTTTTATCAAAAAATCATAAAGAAAGCAACACTTTTTTAATTTCACATTTTGCATTATGTATGCTTTAAATAAAATATTGTAAATTGTCAGTTTGACAACTGGCAATTCTCAAATCCTTTTTATCCTGTTTTGAGGGATTTAAAATGTAAAAATGCAAAAAAAAATTGTGTACAACCATCGCCAACTGGAATTAATAAGTTGCACTTATATGGCCGTTTCAATCACAATGAAAGTTGCTATTACGGCATTTTACAGATTCGTACGTTAAAAACGCCCTCTGGGGAAAAATATCACATTAACATTTACAGGAATCTTAAAATTCCTACGATTTTTAAAATTCAAATTATATACAAACTTAAAAACTATATCTTAGTTACGTAAATTTCAAATTTCGATGTAAATTTTCACTGTTGTAAACATTTTTACTGAGGTTAAGTGAAAAATTGACATTTTTAAGTAAAAATGGGAAAAATATTGCAAACAATGAGTATTTTCTTAGCTCTACACATCTTCCAGAGACAACTGTAATAACTAAAAGTGTACAAAACCCAATGTTTTCAACAGATTTAAGAAGTGAGATCCAAAACTTAAGCATAAATGCTTTACCTGACAATAGCATTTACTCTGCATCCGTAGCATTTTTAGCAGGATATATTCTAAAAAAAATTGATGATCGGTTTAACTGTGACACCTGTATAGCATCTTTACTTTCTACGACAATTCGAGTCCCATTATTGCAATTAATTACATTACAAAACCGGAATTTTAATTTAACTTATCCAAATTCTACTTTTGTGGGGATTATAAAACGGTTGCAATGAGAGCTTTACCATTCCTTAATTATGAAAATACGTGTCAACAGCTGCTGAATATTTTACTTCAACCATTGGAACAAAATTGGATATTTCGCTGTACAATTCATAGAACAGCAATTTGTAAACTTACTATAACATCAACAGTGAAACCAGTTTTCAATAATATTTGTACAGAAAAAACGGACACTATAAAAAAAACCTCACGATCTTCCAAACCACTTAGTAGAAAAGTTTTAAAACAATAGTTGTATTTGTTCATCTTAAAAGTGCTTTTTAATCTTGTACAGACGTTTATAAAAATCTTACCTGACATTGACAGTTTAATTTA
The DNA here is from genome assembly GCA_963082815.1 of Melanotus villosus. NCBI lineage: Eukaryota > Metazoa > Arthropoda > Insecta > Coleoptera > Elateridae > Melanotus > Melanotus villosus. The sequence continues at coordinate 68,442,757 of OY720420.1, forward strand.
ATTAAGGTAAAACCCATTAGAGGCCGCCAAATACAGTATAAACTGTAAAGTTTTAGGTATGAATTGTAACATGTAAAATAAATGGAATGGGATGGCCGTATAAGTGCAACTTATTAATTCCAGTTGGCGATGGTACAACTCGTATGAAAGCATCTTTTTTTCACTCGTTTGATTGATGCACTCCGGCTTCGCCGTCGTGCATCAAACTTCAAACTCATGAAAAAAAGTATTGCTTTCATTACTAGTTGTACAAATAACTAATATTAGTCCGGTATTTAATGTTTTTTTTTTTATATTATTTGAAATAAAGCAAGCAATAAATTAATAATGTAGGTACATAAGATAAATTTTACAATATTAGCTTAAGTTGGCACGTTTTCGTGTTTGTCACTTGTCAGTATTTATTCCAGTAATTCCCTGTTTTATCACAAAATTTGTCATTCATATGACTTTTTAAATGTCATACATTTTACTGCCCCTTTATGGCCTTTATCCTTGTATAGTAGCTGCATACTTACTGTATATTCCTTTAAAATGTATAAATTGAAAATCTATTTTCATACCTAATATTAGAAAAACAATGAGAAATTATGTATAAGTGCATCAAAATGCAAATTTCTTTTAAATAGCAAAAATTATTTATAGTAAAAACTTATTGCTGATTTATTCTAATCCCTACAATGACATATGACAATAAAGCTAATTCAAAGAGTGTTATGTACAGATTATTCTTTAAGAAGCGAATGGATGGAGATGAAACACAGTGGCGACCGCCATCGGTCCTCTTCATTCCACTCATCCTTTGTGGAGGTCTCATCTTCTTCGTAGATGTCTTCCAATTACAGTCGTTTAAAATTTCAACAGCAACCTTTCAACTACCCCAACCACGTTTCATGGGATATTCAGAAGACTCCAATTTAAAGGGCTTCCTTATCAAGACTGAGGGTTGCCGAATTCCCGATATGGATGCGTTTGATCCATCCGTTGCTCAGTATATTTTTAACGAAGAACCAATTATATGCAACAATGGTACGCCACCCTTAATAGAATCTAATTTAACATCTTTATATTTATTAAGAACTTCTCTACCTGCGTACAATGTTAGTGATATTAGTGCTTTAAAATGTTGTTACTCAGTATTCAAACGTGTGATTCCTTCTTCAAGAGACTCCGATAATAAAGTATCGTTTAGTAAAAAGTGCAAAAAAATTAATTACGCAGCAAAAATAAGTGATGAATTTGTTCGAGTTAGTTGCTCATATAATGGAAGTAATATTTACAAAGACTTCTTTTCCTTTGTACCAGTTAAATCGGGTGCAGAAAATAATTTAATAGAAAAACGACCAGATCCAACACTTAACGTCTTAGTGTTCGGATTGGATGCAGTTTCAAGATTGAATTTGCATAGACAGATGCCGAAAACCCTAGAAATTTTGAAGGAAATAGCTGCTGTTGAGTTCCTGGGTTATAATAAAGTGGGTGATAATACTTTTCCAAATTTAATTCCAGTTTTAACAGGTTTACACGAAGAGGAGTTAGTAAAAGAATGTTGGCCTTCAACGACTGAAAAATTTGATCAGTGTCCTTTTATATGGAATAATTTTAGTGACCAAGGGTTTGTAACAGCTTTCGGAGAAGACTCGGCATGGATGGGAATTTTTAATTATGTTAAACGCGGGTTTAAACTGGCGCCTACTGATTATTATTGGGGGCCGTACAATTATGTTGCGGAACATCAAATTGGAAATGAGCACAAAATGAATGTCTTTCAATGTGTTGGTGCAAGATTAGTATATAAAACCTTTTTGGAATACATTGATAAATTTGTTAAAACTATGCATATCAATAAATTATCGTATTTTGGATTCTTTTGGGGTGCTAGCTTGTCTCACGATTATTTAAATAAGCCAAAATTAGGAGATAATGATTATGCTAAATTTTTAAACAAATTACGAACAAACGGTATGTTGAATAATACGGCACTTATTTTTATGAGCGATCACGGTATTCGTTGGGGTAGTATCCGTACTACGTACCAAGGACGAATGGAAGAAAGATTGCCTTTTCTTTTTATTGCTTTACCCGAATGGTATCGTGAAACTTATCATCTAACATTTATTAATATGCGAAGAAATAGCAAACGGCTAACAACACCATTCGATTTGCATGAAACCATAAAAGATTTGTTAAATCCACATATGTTAACTCAGCAAGCATTAAACAAAAGAACTGAAAATCGCCCAAATAAAAGAGGCTACAGTTTATTTGAACCGGTTCCAACTAATCGAACTTGCGAAGATGCTGGTATAGTGTCGCATTGGTGTACTTGTCAGCAAAGCACCGATATAGATAAAAATAACGATAGCGTTGTAAAAGCTGCTAATTTTGCTGTTAAACATATTAATAATAAATTAGAAGGTTATGCAGATTGTGAAAATTTAATATTAGCAGAAATTTACAATGCCCGCTTGCATACCTCCACCGAACATGTTTTAGTGGGTCAAAATTTTACCCAAGATTATACAGTTGCATTTAGGACTACGCCTGGTGATGCTGTTTTTGAAGGGACTGTTCGGCAATACCTTGTTAGCAGTACGTCATATAATTTTAGTGTAATAGGAACAATAAGTAGGATTAACCTTTATGGAAAACAAAGTATGTGTATCACAGATTTCCATTTAAAATTGTATTGTTATTGTAAAACATATACAACCTAGTTTTAAGAAAGATTTACAAATAACTAAATAATATAAATATTTTCCTTTAATTTTGTACTGTTCCTGTTTATTATTAATAATAATTTGCCTGTTTTGAAAGTGAAAAACGTACCTGTTTATTTTAATATGATAGGTAGTCATAGGGTTGTTAATTATAAATGTTAATGCTGAAAATGAAACATCAACAGTTAAATCTTTTTCACTGAATTAAAGTGATTACAAAGAAATTGATAGCTACTTGTTTTTTTTTTTGTAACCTTTCCTACAAAACTAATGTCGTTCCCTTAAAATATTTGTTTTAATCAACTCTACCACCAACATGCTTAAACATAGAGAAATGTATGCTTCACTGAATGGCCAAACTGTGGGAGTGCAAGCCGCAGGGGGGGGGTGTGCATTCACCCCTGTTGTGAATGATCTTCTCAGAGGGCTAAATGAAGCAGGATACAAAACGATTAGCTATGCCGACGATATAACGGTACTGATCTCCGGTAAATTCGGAGGTGTTATCTCAAACCTCGTGCAGAGGGCTCATCTCAAACCTCGTGCAGAGGGCTCTAAGAGATAAGGGCTTATCGGTCAATCCAATAAAGACCAATGTAGTACCATTCACAAAGAACAGGAAGCCGTATGACTTAAAAGAATTATACCTCTACGATACTTCATTAAAGATGGAGAATGAAGTTAAATATCTGGGAGTCATTCTGCATAGCAAGTTAACTTTTAAATCCCATTTGGAGAGGATAACGAACAAGCTACGGGAGCCCTATTTACTTGTAGACGTATGTTTGGAAAGAACTGGAGGCTATCTCCCAAAATGATCTATTGGATATATACTACTGTGGCGATATCCATAATAGTAGGTATACACAGCTTTAGTATAGTGGCGGAAGACATTAGTCAAAGACAAGTTAGGCAAGCTGAAAAGACTAGCTTGTCTATGAATTACAGAGGTGATGTCATCAACACCCACAGTGGCCTTGGCAACCCTGCTGAATTTGCTTCCACCTCATGGTAAAGTCGAGGGCAGGCTTAAATTAAACTCTCCTGAGGTTAAAAACAGGGAAGGGTATCCTGCCATCTTAAATTAAATCGATAAACACACTTAGTATGGTGTAGCTCACACTTCTAAATTAATTAGAGTATTTGGGTGTATACAATAGAGATTTAATAAACCATTTAAAAAAATCGCAGCTTATTCCCCAATCCGGTGGTGGTTGATTTTACAACTTACTGAAAATATCATGGATTAATAATAATTCCTACTCCATTAAACAAATTTTTTAAAGGGCAATACAGGGAATTAATTTTGCACAGTAATGAAACTAATGATTTGTAATCTGCTCTATGCGTGTTAAAAATTTATGAAGAAATATCAAACCATGTCAGAAGAAAAATATATAACAGCATCAAGGATAATTCCAGTTTTAGAAATTATAAAAAAGAATATACAGGGACGTTTTTCTGACAATGTAAATATATACTGCTCTCAAGCTGAATATCTTATATGTGCATTATTAACACTCATATTCATAGATACACGAGTGACTAAGTTGATATGTTTCTGGAAAAAACTGATGCTTGTAGATCTCAAATTTAAAACAGAATATCTTTGTAGTTTTAGCATCACACTATTTGTGGATGGAGTTGTAAAAGAAATTCTCGAAATCATAAATGATTTAGATGTAAATTTCTCAGAAATTTTACAAAAACAAACATGTATAGTAGGAGTACTGAGAAGAAGGACATGACACAAATACTACACCATGTGACAAAGTTATTCCGGAAATGGAAAATTATTTGAAGTTTCCCTCTGCAAATATGTAGTAATGAAGATGCACTGAAGTGGTGGCATTTAAATTGATTTGTTTAAGTTTTTATGCCAAAAAGTATTTATGCAAGAAGACACGAGAGAAGACCTAAAGGAAGACCTCATAAAACGTAGGACGACAGTGTGAAAGAGATACTGGGAGACAGAGGGATAAATTGGCCACAGGCAAGGAAGAGGGCGAGTAATAGAAAGGAGTGGAAAAAATTTACTCACAGTTTTAAAGAACAATAAGTGAAACATAAAATTATTAATATTTACCCTACACCTTCGGGTAAACAGGGATAGATTATATATACAGTGTGTCCCAGGATAGATGTTACAATAGGTGTGATGGACAAAAAATTTTTGAATTTTATTTTAAGATTGTGGAATTAAACCCTGCTTGGTTTGAAGAGAATTTTAAGAATATTTTCAGTTTTTGAAAAACAAGTCGGCCTTGACATTGAAGCAAAAACTATTTTCTTTTCAGGTAAAGTACCCTTTTTGTTCATGATACGGCAAAATTTTACTAAGAAAAGTTGTTCATAATAAGAAATTATGGCCCTATGCAAAATTTCAGGAAGATCTGCCTACTTTGATTAAACCGTCACATTTTAGATTAAACAAAATAAATTGTATTTATTCAAAATTTTCATTGTAGAACATTGAACGAAACAAATAGCATTTACAAGAAATTTAACTTACGAAACATAATAATAACACTGATCGACAATAAATTATTTATTCCACATAACTGCCAGGAGGCCATGAAAAAACTATCGTTGACTAATCTTCCTGAAATTTTGCATAGGGCCATAATTTCTTATTATGAACAACTTTTCTTAGTAAAATTTTGCCGTATCATGAACAAAAAGGGTACTTTACCTGAAAAGAAAATAGTTTTCGCTTCAATGTCAAGGCCGACTTGTTTTTCAAAAACTGAAAATATTCTTAGAATTCTCTTCAAACCAAGCAGGGCTTAATTCCACAATCTTAAAATAAAATTCAAAATTTTTTTGTCCATCACACCTATTGTAACATCTATCCTGGGACACGCTGTATATATAAGCTACAAGTGTAACATCGGGAAGTTTTTAGTTGTAGTGGTAATGTAATTAGTGATTTGCTAACAGCGTTAATGAGCGAGCACGTTGAGCACCTTGTATTTTTCTCAGTAAACAATCTAAAGTTTGAAATCTTTTATTTTGTAAAGAAGGCTAGGCGATTATCGATTAACAACGTATTTTATTAATAATATTTAGTGTAATTTTAGGTACTTGTTAGTTTTTGTTTCATCACTTCTAAGTAAATCCAGAAATCTTTTTATCTTTTTTTTTGAAGGTTTGCATTGATTAGATTAGGTAAGTATTTTTAGTTGCCAAAATATATCTAATATATTTAATTACACAATGTTATCATTTAATAAAAAAAAAAAAAAAATACTGTTTGGAAACATTGCTCTCAATAGTTTTACCATAGAGGAAATATCCATACCCTAAACGGGTAAGTGAGAATAATAATGTAACTTAGATAAGCATGTGAATATATTATACTGTTGTATGTAAATTGTTATGAACATTTAAATTATCTGAAGAATTAAAATATCGGAAATATCAATGCTAACTGCATCCATATATCGATACTTTCAATTACAATATTCGAATACCACTATATCAATAAATAGAAATTGTGTTTCTATATCAATAAACATCGATATTGAAATGGTATCGATTATTAATATCAAAAATGCAATACTGCCCACCCCTACCAAACGCTTTTAGGGATAATAGTAGTAAAATTTAATTCTTTTGCATAAAATTTACAATTACGACAATCAAAAGGCACCATTGGTAAAAGTTATTCTCTACATTAGACAACCGACGATGCAGAGTTTTTACAAAAACAGCACTGATACTAGATATTCCTTAAAAATTTATTTTTATAATGCCAGAAAAACAACGTGGACCAACATGCAAATTATTTTTAAATAGCAGTATATTAAGCACAAATTATTAAGTGATCCCATTTAAAGTTAGGTACCCTCATGAAATTACGTTGCATTTCAGATTGGTTCAAGAAATGTTGACGAAGTACAAAACAAATAAGAATCACATAAATCTTAATTATTAATTGTTATTAGTAGGTATAGAATTTCTATGCATTTGCATGTTTTTTCTGCTTATAGCAAACATATGCAGAGTTATATTTCTACATGTTTAAGCCACATATGAATCGCATATGTCAATTTGAAAGTGCATATAAATGCATATATAAGTGTTTTTTATAAATGCATGCATATTTTAGCATTTTTGAACGATAGTGCATATTTTACCACTTTTTGAACGTTTTACATGCTTTAATTATGAAATTTCTAATATTTTTTTAAAATAATTGTAGTATTTTAGACAACCAACCAAGGGCGGTTTAGTTGAGTCTAGGAGAAACCCATCATCTAAGTCTATTGCTAAATGCTAGGCTTTAAAATATTTTACTGCTTTAACCATCTGTGTACTTGTTAATATTTTCTAAGAAAGAAAAAGTTTCAGCTAAAATTTAAATACTTACATCCTGCGGTATTGTGATAAATAGGTATTAGGAAATTCCAAAGACCCTTTGACAACTTACTGTTCATAGAAAAATTTACTTGTACCTTTGTTTACTAATCTTCCAAATAAGACAGTTCAAAAAGCTTCAGATAAGTTACACAACATTTCAACACGGTTCGACATCAAAAGTGCATATATTTATTAAAAATTTCTAATAAACGCATATTTCATGATTTTTAAGTGCATATGTAAGTGCATATTTCACGTTTTTATAGTGCATAAGTGCATGCACATTTCAGCATTTTTAAGTGCATATAAATCCTATACCTAGTTATTAGTTAAAATATGAAAATATTCCATGGGTCACTAAGGATGAACAAATTAAATTGGATTGCTTCATGTTTATAGAATGTAAAATCTTAGTTCCAATTTAATCTAATCACTAGAGTTACAGTTATAAAAAAAAGCCAATTTTGAAGTGTTGTGTACAGATTATTCTTTAAGAAGAGAATGGATGGATATAAAACACCGTGGCGATCACCATTGGTCCTCTTCATCCCACTCATCCTTTGTGGAGGTCTCATCTTCTTCGTAAATCTCTTCCAATTACAGTCGTTTAAAATTTCAACAGCAACATTTCAACTACCCCAACCACGTTTCATAGGATATTCAGAAGACTCCAATTTACAGGGTTTCCTTATCAAGACTGAAGGTTGCCGAATTCTCGATATGGATGCATTTGATCCATCGGTTGCTGAGTATATTTTTAACGAAGAACCAATTATATGCAACAATGGTACGCCACCCTTAATGGAATCTAATTTGACATCTTTGTATTTATTAAGAACTTCTGTACCTGCATATAATATTAGTGATATTAGTGATTTAGAATGTTGTTACTCCGTATTCAAACGTGTGATTCCTTCTTCAGACGACTCCGATAATAAAGTATCGTTTAGTGAAAAGTGTATAAGTTTTAATTACACAGCAAAAATAAGCGATGAATTTGTTCGAGTTAGTTGCTCATATAATGGAAGTAATATTTATACAGACTTCTTTTCCTTTGTACCAGTTAAATCAGGAGCAGAAAATAATTTAATAGAAAAACGACCAGCTCCAACACTTAACGTTTTAGTGATCGGAGTGGATGCAGTTTCAAGACTGAATTTGCATAGACAGATGCCGAAAACTTTAGAAATTTTGAAGGAAATAGCTGCTGTTGAGTTCCTGGGTTATAACAAAGTGGGTGATAATACTTTTCCAAATTTAATTCCAGTCTTAACAGGTTTACACGAAGAGGAGTTAGTAAAAGAATGTTGGCCTTCAACGGATGAAAAATTTGATCAGTGCCCTTTTATATGGAATAATTTTAGTGACCAAGGGTTTGTAACAGCTTTCGGAGAAGACTCAGCATGGATGGGAATTTTTAATTATGTTAAACGCGGGTTTAAACTGGCGCCTACTGATTATTATTGGGGGCCCTACGATTATATTGCGGAACATCAAATTGGAAATGAGCACAAAATGAATGTCTTTCAATGTGTAGGTGCAAGAGTAGTATATACAACCTTTTTGGAATACATTGATAAATTTGTTAGAACTATGCATATCAATAAATTATCGTATTTTGGATTCTTTTGGGGTGCTAGCTTGTCTCACGATTATTTAAATATGCCAAAATTAGGAGATAATGATTATGCTAAATTTTTAAACAAATTACGAACAAACGGAATGTTGAATAATACGGCACTTATTTTTATGAGCGATCACGGTATTCGTTGGGGTAGTATCCGTACTACGTACCAAGGACGAATGGAAGAAAGATTGCCTTTTCTTTTTATTGCTTTACCTGAATGGTATCGTGAAACTTATCATCTAACATTTATTAATATGCGAAGAAATAGCAGACGGCTAACAACACCATTCGATTTGCATGAAACCATAAAGGATTTGTTAAATCCACATATGTTAACACAGCAAGCATTAAACAAAAGAACTGAAAACCGCCCAAATAAAAGAGGCTACAGTTTATTTGAACCGGTTCCAACTAATCGAACTTGCGAAGATGCTGGTATAGTGTCGCACTGGTGTACTTGTCAGCAAAGCACCGATATAGATAAAAATAATGATAGCGTTGTAGAAGCTGCTAATTTTGCTGTTAAACATATTAATAATAAATTGGAAGGTTATGCAGATTGTGAAAATTTAATATTAGCAGAAATTTACAATGCCCGTTTGAATACCTTGACCGAACATGTTTTAGTGGATGAAAATTTTACTCAAGATTATACAGTTGCATTTAGGACTACGCCTGGTGACGCTGTTTTTGAAGGGACTGTTCGGCAATATCTTGCTAACAGCACGTCATATAATTTTAGTGTAATAGGAACAATAAGTAGGATTAACCTTTATGGGAAACAAAGTTTGTGTATCACAGATTTCCATTTAAAACTGTATTGTTATTGTAAAACATATAAACCATAGTTTTAAAAAGGATTTTCAAATAACTAGATGATATAAATATTTTCTTTCAATTTTATAATAATTGTACTGTTTCTGTTTGTTATTAAGAATAATTTGCCTGCTTTGAAAGTGAAAAACTTACCTGCTTATTTTAATATGATGTCATAGGGTTGTTAATTATGTATAAATGTTAATGGTGAACATTAAACATCAACAGTTAAATCTTTTTCACTGAATTAAAGTAATTACAAAGAAATTGATAGCTAGGTACTTGTTTTTTTTGTCATCTTTCTTACAATACTAATGTGGTAACGTTAAAATGCTCAGAGCAACGGAAAAAAATAACATTCAACAAAAACATTTCTTTTAATCAACTCTACTCTACATTCTACTCATTATCAAAAACAATGGTAGGATCTGTAAATTTATGTATACTATCATCATAAATATCCTCTTCCACAGTTTGATCATCACTTCCTAAATATGTGGGAAATGCTAAAGATTTTGTAGGTTGACGTAGAGGTAAGTTTGTATCGTAAATATAAACTATTGAGTTAGTTTCACCAGGAATACCAGTGCCAGATACCCACAGAACGTTGTATTTTCTATTAATTCGCCATATTTTCAAACCTTTCGCGAGTCTATATCTGTTGCCCATATGACCAGGCATTTTCGTACCTGGCCAAACTCTACCTTTTTCACCACCACCCCCAATATTTCCTCCTCGTCTATGCGTTTTTGTAACACCATGTGATGCGGGCATGCCTTTGAAACCATGTCTTTTTATAACACCTTGAAAGCCTCTATCTATTCTGTAAAATGAAAACATTCATCATGTAATCATGTTTAAGTTTATTACACTTAATCACTTACGTTTTGCCCCTTACATCAATGTAATTGCCTACACTAAAATGTAAGGCATTAATCGGTGTTCCTGGAGGTATCATTGCATCAGGACTGATAAAAAATCTTGCTAAATACTTTTTTGGCATAACCCCACTATCTTTAAATATCCCACAATATTCTTTTGTAAAATATGTGGGGTCGGTAGATTCTGCACCTAATAATAAACAAGCTGCTGGATTTTTAAGTCGTGTTGGTCTTTTACGTGGTGATTCATATTCCTCAGGTGTATAATATTTAATAACTTGATTATCCAATACCTATATCAAACAAATCAACTTAAACAATCATAATTAATACTATATTAAAATTTACAAATTAATAACTTTATCCTAATTTATAATAATGTTAAAACGTTAAAAGTACCAACCTGTAACATGGTAGTTGATATCTTCTTTCCAGTTTTTAACCATAGGGGTACTTGACCTATATTTCGAGCTATAACACCTGTTCTTTTTAACTTAGGAGTCCATTCTACTGTATTGGTAAGTGCTATTTGGCTGGTTTCAGATTTATATTTGTCTTGTACAACTTCAGTTATAAACTCTTGATTTTCTTGAGTTAGAAGATCATCATGAATCTGCAGAGAATGCGGGTATATTATATCTGTTTAATTGTATGCCGAAGACGCACGAGCGAAGTCACATGTGCAGCCACGACTCCCGCACGAGCTGTTCACACGATCGGCTCTACACCAGCCTGCACTGCACGGTAACCTGGTTACACCTTATGCGTATGTTACAATCTTACATTCAAAACTGTTTCATTCATACAATTTGCAAAATTAAAAAACGTTAATGCGTTTTTTTTTAACGGTTCGGATGATTGACGTTCGGAAAAATAACGCTGTACTGTATTAGCACTATTAGCAGTAAGTAATATACTCACAACTCTATTTTTTTTGGTAAGCCAGGTTGGATTCCTTAATCTTGGTTGTGGAGCAAAATATCTTTCTCGAATTTGAAGTATACTGCATGATTGTAAACTGTAATATAAGGTTAGGTTAGGTTACTAGAATTTATCATTGAGTGTAAAATATTACCTTAAACTTAAAAATTTATCTTCTAATGCTTTAACTGTTGATGTTTTACATATTCTAGAAATTATAAAAGCCATAGGTTCCTATTTGTTAAACAACCACAACACAAAAACTTAAGGTTATGTATATTCGAAATAATTTAGCGGTTAGAAATATAACTTGTTATAGACCTATAAGCTATAAGTTTTAAATTTATGTTTACTTCACTTATATATACAATTATTGTATATGTGTTTGAAAAATATCCAAAAAATTTATGGTTAAAAAAAGTTAATTTTCTCGAATGCCGATAATACAGAGTTCATTAAGATGACAACCAATTGTCAGTTTGTTGACATTTGTTAGGGGGTCGAGTTGGATCGTTTTTAGGTAAGAATTTTAATGATTATGTATTTACCATTAATAAATTATAGGATATGAATAAAATATAACATTCGCTCGATTATATTCACTTTTCATTAATAAAACTAGTCATTTCTTGCCAGGAACGTAAAAACTGAGTAGTATGTGGTTTGCTTATGGTAATCAAAACAAGTTACTTTAGAAGCATAAATAATAATTTCATTTTTCTTTTTTGCGCTGATAGGAAACGAAATGGCACCACGAAAAAAACGCACCAAAACAGTAATAAAAAATACACGTAAAACGAGGTCATCAGCTAAAATACAGCCAGCAGAACCACTTACAATACCAACACAATCTGAAGAGGACCCTGCAAACAACCAGCTCATTCAAAATAAAGCAGCAACCGCGTCAAAACATAAAAATTTTGGAAAATTTCGTTACTTATTACCAAGTGCTGATAATGCAGAAGTAGATTTAGAAACTGAAGAAGAGCAATTAACAGAAATATCAACTACAGATAATGGTGGTAGTATTGAAAATGAAGAATGTTGTGAGGGATTGAAATTGCAAGAGTCTGACAGAGCGAAAGAAAATTCAGAGGAAACTGATTTAGAAGAAACCGAAGTTGATAATTCTGCCGGGATTGAAATAGCACCTAAGATGGAATATACTGAAATAGAGGGAAACGATTTAGCATCTGAAGTGTCAGAACAGTTTTCTGGTTTAAATGTTATCGAAACAGGTGCAGATTCAATTATAACAGACATACAACACCCAGTAGAAGATGTCAACATAATTGAGGAATCTGACAGTTTAACAGCACAGATTTTTGGTGTAGACAACGTGCAAACTGAATTTACTGTTGAGTGTGTTTCCGAAGAAGTTATTCCGGTAGTATGTGAACAGGAAATTGAAATAGGAATAAGCGATAATGAGCCAGTTCAAAATGTAGAAGAGACTCCAGATCAACCAATTATCTCGGATGAAATTAAGGAAGAAACTGAAACCAAAACTGGTATTGTAGAATCATCGGAGATTAAACTTCCCAAAACAAAAAGAATTAGAAATCCAAGACAGAGAGCTGCCAAACCTAAAAATACTACAAGAAGGAAACCTCCTCCCTTTGCCAGAACAGAGAAAAAAGAGCCAAGAAGCAAAGGCAAAGCTAGTAAAACATTAGAAAAGACCAATTCTGATGCAAGTGAAAGTTCAGCAACTTCTGAAAACTCTGTCAGGCGTTCCAGTCGTATAAAATCAATTAGTGTATTAAAACAAAGATCAAAAGGTCAAGGTCTAGTCAAACCTAAGACTGATGTAGAAATAAAGAAATCTTTAAAATCTAATTGTAATGATTCAGATACTTCAGAAAATAGTAATTCCGGACAGACAGATTCAGAAAAAGCCACCGCAGATTCTCCCAATTTCTTGACACCCACTTCAGGTTATGATTCTGATCATAAACCCGTTAAAGTAAAATCTCGTTGGCGGCGATCTAGCGAATTAGAGATGGGAAGTACAGCAGCAGTAGGCAATAATAAAAATGGCACGCAGACTTCTGCAGATAATATCCAAACTGTGACTTCAACTGTAACAGCAGCAGGTGAGGATAAAACTGCTGCTAATGATGAAGTAATTCGAAATAGGCTGAAACAGTTTGTACACTTGAAAGAGAACCATTATTTAACAATGCGAGTTAGTTGTAAAGAAGCCAAAAAGATGATTTGTGATTGTTTTTTAACACCAGAAGAGATGGAAAGGGGAGAGTTGGGCTGTGGTGAAGATTGTTTAAACAGATTACTAATGATAGAATGGTAAGTTTTTTTAAATTAGAATATGGCTTTGATTAATTTTATAAAAAATACAAACGCTTTTTAACATAAATGATATTTTTACATTCTACTTATTTGTTGTGTTCTTTTTATTATTAATGTAAATTTAATTTTTTTCAGCGGACCAGTTTGTCCAGTAAATGATAGATGTACGAATAAACGTTTTCAAAAATCGCAGTTTTCTCCTTGTGAAGTTTTTCGCACTGATAAGAAAGGACTTGGGATCCGGGCTACTGCAAATATACCATAGTAAGTATTAATTTGTAATATCTGAAAATGGAACAACGATTATTGAAATAGCTTGTGTAGTCGTTAATACTGGACTCAAACTAATTAACTAAAATTATTATCTTCTCCATGACAGTCCTTAGCAGTATTATCCAAAGTCTTTATTAATTTACCCATCATAGCTTAATTTTCCCGTTTGCTTCAGAAAATCTTAGGGCAATAAGAAGTGATTCAATATCAATGTTCATTCTTGCTACTCAAGACCAAATTTGATTTCAAATTACGGTTGGTTAGGTGATAGTTCGATTGTTAAATTAATTCGAGGACCGATTACTATTTGATGATTCAAATTTTTCTACTTTACGTACTTAATCCTAATGCCTTTCTACCCTTTTTAGTGTAAAGCAGTAAAGCTGCTGGGTTGTATTAAGCCCAACGCACATTTAACCACGCCACGGTGCGCCAAGCCGGAAGGCAATTTTTAAACATTGCAGTTGCAGTTGTTCAACCAGGCGACTTTGTTAAAATGACAATTTTAGGAACGTGTTTTTTTTAATATTGTTAAAAAATCTTCCTGCAACTCCTCTCCTTTCTTTTATCTCTTCGTTTATTCTTCCATCTTGTGAAATTATTGAGCCTAGATATTCGAATCATATTTATAACCTAATTAAACAGGCATGAGTAGAGGAAGTAATGCCTAATAAGTGGAGAAACGCAGTACTGATACCAATATGCAAAAAGGGGGACAAAACGGATTGCAGGAATTATACGGGAATAGCGTTGTTGGACACCATATACAGTGACCGGAAAAAAGTTCGCAACATATGGGAAAAATTTTTATTATTAGAGTATTGAAAAAAAATTTCTGGGGGATCGGTGCTACATGTCCGATAACCTAAAAATCGAATTTAATGTATGTCACGTGACCACTGGTATGGCGGCAAATTTAAAAAAACCACCGTGAAGTTGCAGAAAGTGGTGTTAGATGACAAAATATCGAAAAAAATTATTTGAAAAAGTTGCTTAGAATTTAATTTTAGACCAATATACAAAATTTAAAGCATTTATTAAAAACAATTGAAAATCGCAATTTTTTGAAAATATTTCTTTATTTCTTTACAAATACCCAATTATTTCCTTTTAAATAGCTTGATTGAAGTGGAGCCTATGTATTTGCTTAACGGTGGAAAAACTTTCTCGATTTTTCCATAATTAACAGACCTAAATCTAAACAACAGGTTTTTTCTAGGACGCTCACTGTTGCAATGGTTTGTATCTAGCAGTTCTTTCAAAATTTTAGAAATATTTTTACGTTGGAGCACTTGAAAAAGATCAGTTTTCTCGGTAATATTCAAGTTTCACCTCTAACCGTGGATAAATCTCCCTTAAATATTATAGAAAGAAAAAGTAAAAGACAAATTATATGAGAAAGGTGGTTTTTGGTTTATTGGAAAGTTTATTCTTCTTCGTTTCATAAATTGATGAACTTTGACCATAACCAAGAAAATTTAGCTTTTCTAAGTGCTCTAGCATAAAAATAGTCGTAAAAATTTTCTACAGCTGTTAGATACAAACCGTTGCAACAGCGAGTGTCTTAGCAAAAACCTGTTTTTTAGATTTAGGCTTGTCAATTATGGAAAAAACGAGAAAGTTCTTCCATTGTTAACCATATACATAGGTTCCATTTCAATCAAGCTATTTAAAAGGAAAAAATTGGGTATTTGTAAAGAAATAAAAAACTATTCACAAAAAATGCGATTTTAAATTTGTTGTAATAAATGCTTGAAATTTTGTATATTGGTCTAAAATTAAATTCTAAGCAACTTTTTCAACTAATTTTCTTCGATATTTTGCCATTTAACCCCACTTTCTGCGACTTCACGGTGATTTTTTTTAATTTGCCGCCATACCAGTGGTCACGTGACCAGCGGCGGCTCGTGGCTGGAAATCATGGGGGTGCTGCAGCTTTCGGAATATACATACCAGTAACGATCCTTGATATTTTTACGATGCTTTTTAAGTAAAACAAAACAAATCGAAATTGTACTCAATTTATAAAAAAATTAGCTTACAGGAAAATTAAATAAAAAGAATTTTTATTTAAATATAAAATCGCTTTCCTTACGCCCTTGATACATAAATAACTACATATTTTGTTTTTACTAACTGCTGTTTGATGAATAATAACATCTGGAGTACATCGACTTTTATTTTTTATTTAAATTTTTTCACGTAATGACAATTGGGAAATTGTATTTTTTTTAATATATTCAACAGTAACACCCATCATAACAATAACAAATAAGTATTTAAAATAATATTTATTATTTAATTGTATTTTTCTGTAACAAATATTTAAATGTTAATTAGATACAAGAAAAAAAAACAATATTTTATTGCTCACCCTCAACTAAAACAATAAAAATATTATCCTACGTATATGAAAGATTGATTCGCTCTGAATAGAATCATACAAATTACGCGCAAATAATGCTGGCGCTGCCCAAACAGCAGTTTTCGCGCCACTCATTACCATAAGAACGAACGAACCTCGGCGGAACGTGCCGAAATTCACCGAATGTACTATTTCGACACTGCTACGTTTGGCAGCGTCTTTGAATGGAATCTAAAGTTGTGGTTGAGATAATTCCTTTTAAAAACGGTTTAATTAATTGAATCTATATAATAATTCCGCAAAATATTGAATGATTGTTATATTATTGATATTTTCAAGCACAAATTTAATAGGTAATTAATTTCCGTATTTTTGTGTGGGGGTGCTGCAGTGTCGCAGCGCTTATGGACCAGCCGCCACTGCACGTGACATACATCAAATTCGATTTTTAGCTTATCGGACATGCAGAACCGATCTCACAGAAAAGTTTTTTCAATACTCTACTAATAACAATTTTTCCTATATGTAGCGAACTTTTTGCCGGTCACTGTACATATAAAGTAATGGCAACACTAATAAAACAAAAATTAGAAGTGTATGTTGAAAGAACGCTGGGGGAATACCAATGCAGTTTTAGGACAAACTGATCTGTAATTAATCAGATCTTTACAGTAAACCAAATTATATCAACTTGCGATGACCCCAACATACAATGTGATTTTTTAAAAACTCAATTGCGCCCTTGAAATACCGGTTAAGCTAATAAACCTACTCAAAATGACATTAAAACATTCCACAGTTAAAGTTCGAGTAAACAGAAAACTATCTGAGAGCTTTGAAGTTCACAATAGAGTTAGACAAGGTGATCCTCTGTCAACAATATTATTCAGTCTCTCACTTGAAGACAATTGTATAACAACTAAAGGATCAATAATCAACAAAAGCCATCAATGTCTACCCTATGCTAATGATGTGACTTTGTTAGCCAGGTCAGAAGCAGAGCTAAAATGTATGCATGTAAGATATGGACTTTAGGGCAAATAGAATAAAGTAATAGGAGCATAGGAAAGGAAGGTGTTAAGGAAAATCCTACGAGGAAAACAAGTAAATGGGGTGGGGCACAAGAGAAAGAGATCATAACATGAGCCATGTTACAGCATTGCGTATATTAAAAAAACAAAAATTCCACCCATACAAAATACAGTTGGTACAAGAGCTGTCTGATGATGACTATGATCGCAGGCAAGAGTTTTGTGAATACATGATGGGGATCTGCAATGCTAATCCAATGTTTGTTAGACACGTAGTTTTTTCCGACGAAGCTACTTTTTGTTTGAACGGGACTGTGAACAGGCAGAACTGTCGCTACTGGGCTGCAGAAAACCCCCATTGGATGCATGAGGCACATTCTCAATACCCCCGAAAGATTAATGTATGGGCAGGAATTGCTGGAAACCGAATATTAGGACCATTCTTTTTCGAAAACACACTAAATGGTGAACTATATTTGAAATTTCTGCCAAACGAGCTTGTTCCTGCATTATCAGTGTTGTTTCCGAATGAAGAAGACCCCCGATATTCCGAATGTCCATCTTTGGTATCAACAAAATGGGGCTCCTCCGCATTATGCAGCTACAGTGCGTCAGTATCTGAACCAAATCTTCTCAAATAAATGGATTGGCAGACGAAACCTTGGGATTTAGAAGAGCTGAAGCTGCGAATCTGAGAAGAAGTTCGCAGAATCACACCAGAAACAATTCGTAGTGTATTGCAAGAATTTATTTTTCGATTGGGGTATTGCCAAGAGGTTAATGGCCGTCAGTTCGAACATTTACTGTAGTTGTTGTTTAGAAATGTACCATTGTACCAGGCCTACTGGACGTAAAACTATTTTGGCAATTTTCTCAAAAAAAAATCTTATGTGAGGGTATAAAACTTTTGCACGGTTAGAAAGAGAAAAAAAAGGACTATCTACTGCAATTGTCAAATATGCAAGTTCCTATTTAAAAAAAAGGGCGATAACGTCACCGTAGAAAAATGACTGTCGCAAAAAAATTCGATTCCTCTTAAAATATGCACCGTAATTTAAATCGCTATACCTGTCCGAGCATTTTCACAGTCCTTTTAGGCCCATTACTGTACAATCTTTCTTCACTGTTTTCTATCCATGGTTTTGGTTCTCCAATTATATATGCCTTTTTCCTTCAGGTCCTCCATAACAGGTTCCATTCATTTACATTTAGGACGGCCCACTTTCCTAACACCCTCTATCTCCCTGTACAGGATATACCGTATTACATCGATGCTGTAGAATAACTTAATTTTCTCTGTATGCGTTAATTTTTTTCCCCGAAGTTTCTCGCAAGTTTTTTGTTTTTCTTCCTTTATAATTCTTTTTACATGTCCCCTTTCTATTTTATATTCTTCATAATCATCTTGTTTTCCTGAGCCTAGGTATCTTTTCCATTTTTTTTTCCTTTTTACTGCCTCATTTAGTCTGTCCATCCACCAATGCGTTCTTTTTATATTTTTATGTGTTATTTTTGTTTCCCCACAGTTTTCTTCTGCTGCCTATAAGATTGCTTTTTTAAATTTCCCTCATATTCTTCTATTTGTGCTTCTTTGTCCAAATGTCCTAGCTTTGCATTTAGCCTGTTTTGAAATTGCTGCTTTACCTTTTGTTCTTTAGCTTGTAACATTTTATCGTTTGGTGGTCATTTTTTTTCTGCTCTTTAATCTCATTGTTATCAAATCTTTCTATAATAACTGTAATTTTTAATGCATTTATTTGTAGCGGTGAATTTATTCTGGAATACGTAGGAGAAGTGATTGGTCCAGATGAATTTGAAGAACGCGCAACGGAATATTCCAAAGATAAAAATCCTCACTATTATTTTATGTCACTTCGATCAGATGCAGTTATCGATGCCACTCAGAAAGGTATATAAATATTTAAATAAATAAAAATGTTGTAAAACAAACAAATTTTAGGAAATATTTCACGATTTATTAATCATTCGTGTGAACCAAACGCTGAAACTCAGAAATGGACCGTAAATGGTGAATTAAGAATAGGTTTTTTTAGTAAAAGAACCATTTTGGCAGGTGAAGAAATAACATTTGATTATCAATTTCAACGTTATGGGTAAGATTTTTTTTTTAAGTGATTATAGTTTGTAAAACATGATTATGTTCATTAGCAAAGAAGCACAAAAGTGTTTTTGTGAGGCACCTACGTGTAGAGGTTGGCTAGGTGAAGAACCGGATGAGGATGAAGAAGAGGAAGAGGAGGAAGAAGAAGATGAGGAGGTTGAGGAAGAAGTAGAAGAAAAACCACAACAACAGCTTGAGCAGTTAACAGAAATTGCTGAAGAAGAGCAAGAAAAATCAATAGTAGAAGCTGAAATTTCTACGGAAGGTTCTGAAATTGTAGTACCAGATGTAATTCCTGTTGAAACCGAATGTAAGAAAGAAAAGAAAAAAGAAAAACGTAAACTTATTAAACGCAAAGTGCTTAAAGTACGCAAAGATATTTTTGATGATGTAGATGTAAGTTTTGTGACATCCAATATTGTGTACAATGTACTAATGTTGGTTTTATTTTAGGTTGATGAAGAAATAGAAATGCTTATTACAACAGGTCTTAAAAATCAAGCTCAAACTTTAAAATTAAGCCGTCTAATGGTTCGTGCGAATGAAGCGTCACAAAGAACAATACTTTTAAGGGTTTTACGTCATGGAGAATTTCCTTGCCGTCGATTATTTTTGGACTATCATGGTTTGCGTCTTATTCATGGTTGGATGAACGATGCGCAACAATTGTGCAAAACTGATAAAAAACAGGAATCTTTAAGGTACCACTAAATATTGGTTTTTGTTTATACGTATTTATTTTTAATAACTTTGTTAGGCTCGAATTGTTACAAACGCTGGCTACGTTACCCATACCTAATAAAACGATGTTACAAGATAGTAAAGTTTTAACGACTGTTGAGAAATGGTCAACTAAATTAGATGAAGTAACCACTGGCTTAGATTCAGAAAGTAATTCGCCTAAAATTGAAACTGACTCCGCTGTTTCAATAGAAACTTCTGATAATACCGTTGCGTCTACTGTTTCAACCAGCAACTTAAAAATAGAAGAAGAAAATCAAGTTGAATTAGGCGATAAAGAAACAGAAGATGAACAAGTTAAAGAAGAACCAATGGAAACTTGTAAAAAGGAACCTGATAAAATTAATGATTTAATTGAAGAATTAAAAGAAACCGATGAAGAGGAAGAAATACGTAAATCAGTCGGCATGGATATAGAAAATATACGTTCCAGAAATCAGTGGTTTCTTCATCGAAACAGCAGAAAAGTACAAATACAAGATATTATAGATATGTTTAACGATGATATGGATATTTCTCCTATTGATTTTAGTGAAAACGGTAATGCAATAGCGGAGAAGGATCAAGTTAAACAACCTGAGGAGCCGAAACAAGATGAAAAAGATTATGAAGTTGAAATTATTGCTCTTGCAATAAAATTGTTGGAAGAATGGGCTGGGTTGAAGGAAGTGTTTAGAATACCCAAAAAGGAAAGGATCGAGCAAATGAAAGAACATGAAAGAGAAGCCGATAGGGGATATAAGGCCGGTTTAGAGCATGACTCTGAACGAAAAAGTGGAAGTCGATATAGGATGTTACAAAGACATAGAAGTGGTGACAAAGGCGATTTTAATGAACGTCCACGAAAAAGTTTAAAAAATGACGATAGATGTAATAATCTTTTTCCAAAAATTAATAAACACGAACGTCGAAAATTGTTTGCGATGCAGGTAGAACAAGACGAAGTCGATAGAAGATTAAAACAAAGGGAAATGTGGAGACAACACGAATTACATTGTATGTCCATGGGTACTGATCCTAGGTTCACAGCACCATATGATCCTAGTAGAAATTATCAATGTGTATGGAATCAACAAGCTGGACAGTGGCAAACCTATCCAATAAATATGAATCCACTTATGAATCCTAACCTGCAGCCACGTTTTACTACTGCAATACATTATTCGTATAACACAATAACCAATGTTCCTCCTTTACCTAACATGCCACCTCCTTTATCAAATATGACACTATCACTTCCAAATATGTCATTACCAGGCTCAAACATCGCTATACCAACATCAAATATGCAAGGACTTGGTGTACCCATTACACCACCAAATATGTCACTTCCGAATACATCACACATGCCACCTAATATGCCTCATAACCCTTCACATATACCCAATATACCTACAAATATGTCAAATCCACCTTTAAATATGGCACTTCCTCCCCCGAATATGCCAAATATACCACCAAATATTCCAAATTTGTCTCATCCCCCACCAAATATTGGTCATCAACCATCAAATATTGTAGGAGTACATCCTATGTCTCATTTACCACCAAACTTACCTCTTGTACCTACAAATATACCACCACCTAATTTGGCCCCATTACCAAATAACCCTATGCCACCTAATCCTTCAAATGTAACAAATATACCAACTTTACCCAATGGTCCATCACATTTGTCCAATATTCCATTACCTAATGCACAGAACTTACCTAACTTACCTCCGCAGGACAAGGTACATGAAAAAGAGGATTTTTCACAGGTAAAAAATTTGTTTTTATTACTTTGTAAAGATAGTTTCAAAAATATAAAGTAGCAGTAGCTTGAACTTCATACACAAATTAGTCAATAAGTATTTGACTGCTACATTTATGTTCAATTCTAACGGGTGATCAAATAAATTTCACATCTAGTAGGCTATTTATTTTTTAGGCATGTCTTAGTTTATTAATCTTAAATATTTTGTTCTATGAACTGTCAAATTCAAATTATAGTGCGCTAAGACATGCTCTGCACTTACAGCACCTACCCTAATCTAAAATTCATTTGATCACCCGATATATCCCAGCCTGGATGGGTGGCATCCAGCTTAGCATACTTACCTTGTAAACCAGAGATCTTGAGTTCGATTCCCAGTTCCGGTCAATAAGCTTTTTAAAGCGGAAAAATATCAGATGTTTGGTACAATAAAGATCTCTTCCCCTATGCTACGCAACACGTTTATACCAACTCCAAAATGTTAAAAACGATAACACGGTACACAACAGCAAAGGCACTATTGTCTACTCCCACCTCTTACCCTCTCTCGTTATGACTGCAGTGAGTGGTGCATTTGCATTAGTGATTAGTCATCCTGAAGTGTTACTTGTCAAATGAACCTGTGGACGACCTTGGTATGTTATCTCTATTAATATTGTGTCGTATTTATTATTGTATTGTACAAGTATGTATCTATAATATAATAATATAAAAGGTCCCGAGTTGCGGTAGCTAGGTACCCCATTCTCGTGCGATTACGAGAGTTAAGCAGCGTTGTCTCGGGTCAGAGCTGGGATGGGTGGCCCGACTGCTCCGTTCAACGCGGCCGGTCACTATGGGAGAGTAGACCAAAACCCGTCCACTCTGTGAGTAGATTTAAGAAGTTGCAAAGAATAAGAGAAAAGGGGAGGCCTTTGCCCTATATTTGAACAGGCTAATAATAATAATAATATAGATCGAGCTGCTTAAAAAAGGGATAGACAGATACGTAATTCGATTTAATAAGAAACAAAAGATTGACAATGCAGGGTCATCTACTAGTGGTACCAGTTCTTCACCACTTCCTATTCAAAAGAAATCAACAATTGACGACCAACAAAATATTATAAACTACAAGACAAAACGTTGTTATTGTCAAGAGGCATATATCGAGTTTGTTTCACGCTACAGTTGGACGAAAGCACTGACATTACAAACGAGGCTCAACTTATAGTTTATGTAAGGTATTTTATTTTCAACTACATATGTAATGACGTTATTACAAACTGTTTTGTAAGTTGGAAAATTGGCCTTTACTGACTGTTACTTTCTACCCGGGTGGAAAGTGATCAGCTGATTACTTTCCACCCGGCCATGCCCACTGTCACAGCTTGTTTGTTCAAAATATTAATTATTATTATAAATGATTCATATTAATTTATATGTATGGTTGAAAATAAAATAGTATCTATACAAACCTTGGTGAAAAGTTTCATTACTGTCTCGACATACATATAGTAAACCTCGACGCTTAGCATCTCGGTTAACTATAATTATCTCTCGACAGTAATGAACTACTTACCACCTCGGTATGTAATATACTATTGCTCAAAACAGTGCAATTAAAAGTGAAATTTTAGGATGCAAAAGATTACCAGGTAAAACAGCTGGAGAAGAAATCTTTAATGTGTTGAACAAGTTTATTATCGAAGAATGTGGCTTAAACTGGATGTGGTGTAAAATATCTCTACAGATGGAGCTGCTGCCTTAACTGGATTTAAAATAGCCTTTTATCTCGAATCAAAAGTATTAATTCAAATATCAAATGGATTCACTGCATGATTCATCAAGAAGTGTTAGCATCGAAAGAAATGAGCCCTGAAGTAGAACAAACCCTTCAAACATGTGTAAAAATAATAAATATCATCAGAGCACGAGTTTTAACCCTGGAGCACTCGCGCTATGAGCATTTCTCTCACATTTTTCGAAAATTGCCGCAATTTTTTAAACTCTCGTTGCTATGGCTTTGGCGCTCCCTCTAGCTGACTTTATATGTTTCATCTCTAGAATAATTAGGGTAGTTTGTCATTAGCTGTTATAATGACCACATTGCAGCGTCTGTGTGACAGAGATGTGCAGAAACGTGAGCAAAACTCTCATTATGCGAGTTCTCGCGTCGGCCGAACTTATATATTTTGTTATTTTTTTTTGTAATTTATCAATAATAAAATCGGATAACTCATGCTGTTTTTGATCATATTGTCTTAATTTATTAATGCTTATACACTACAGGTCTAAAGGCCTTCCACAACAAGTCATTATAAGGTTAAAACGCACATGTGAGGAAAACGCTCACGCGCGAGTTATGGAGCGACAATAACAGGTGCGAGTGCTCCAGGGTTAAATTCCAGACTATTCAAGGTAATGTGTGAAGAAATGAGATCGGTTCACAAAGGATTGTTTTTACATAGTAAAGCTAGATGGTTGTCACGTGGAAAAATATTGTAACGGGTACTGGAATTGAAAGATGAAGTAAAAATATTTTTGGGAAATTCTCGTTCCGAATTTGGGTTTTTCTAAAATTCAGATAATATTTGTAAACTTGCATACTTAACAGATATATTTGGAAAGTTGAATGAACTGAATTTACAGTTGCAAGGATTTGGTGACAATGTATTTTGATCCATAAGCAAAATAAAAGCCTTCAAAGTAAAACTACTTCTATGGAAAGAAAGCATTAATTCAAATAATATAGCAGCATTTTCTGCATTGGAAGAAGTTATTACAGAAGGGAATATCCTTTTAACAAAAAAACTATCCAGAAGAATTTGTAATCACCTGATGGCGTTGGAAGAAAGCTTTGGACATTATTATCCAGAAATTCAAGATGATGTATCCAACATACACATATGGATTGAGAACCCATTTTATACAAATATTGGTGAACTAAATTTAGAAATGACATTAAAAGAGCAGTTGATAGAAGTCACTACTGATAATACACAGAAAACAACTTTTGAACAAGAATCGCTACACGAATTCTGGTGCAAGAGCCGAAAAGAGTACAAAGGACTTAGCGATATTGTTATTAACCAACTTCTTGTTTGTAGTAGCACATATTTATGCGAGCAAAGATTTTCAGTTTTGTCAATATTGAAAAATAAGCATCACAATCAACTCCTTCAAGAAGCTCCTTTAATTTTAGCTCTGACAAATATAAAACCACGTATTAATAAATTGTGCGATAATAAACAAGCTCAAATCACACATTAATGTTTTATCTTTTAATCAAATTTAAAATGTAAGGTAACTAACTACTTATAAACGATATTTTATATATCTAAAACGGTTTCATTTAAGGTTTGGGGTACGCAAAAATAAATTTTATGAAACAGGGGTAGGTACGCAAGTAAAAAAGGTTGAATAGCACTGGTGTAGGGTGACCATATTTTACATTTTGCAGACTGGGATAGAGCACAAAAATTAATTAGTGAAGTTTGCTTGAAAAGAAAATTTTATTTTGTAACCAACAAAAAGGAACACAATTAACAAGAGTATTTGTTATCACTAATCAATGCCTAACTGCAAATTCCAATATTTTATTTCCTTCGATATTTCGCTCCCCGTAATCAAATTTTCCTCTTATATTTTCTTCCCCTTCTTCGAATTCTCCTATTTTTCCATTAAAATCACCCATGACTATAACGTGTTATTTATTACTGCTGTATTCCGCAGTTACTTCATCTAGCACTGGTGGGAGCATATGCTTGGATAATGTTTAATTTGGTTGAGTTATCCATTTTGATTTGTATCACCGCTATTCTCTCTGAGAAGCCTTTAATACTTTGAATTTTATTTTTAAATTGTTTGTTTGCTATAAATCTAACTCCTTTCTGTCCTTTTGTCTCTCCAATATGATATAACAGTATACCATTTCTTCTCTCTATAATTTTTTTCTCCAGATCTACGTGTTTCTGCCAGCCCTATTATGTCCCATTTGGTCTTCTTGAGTGCTTCCTCTAGCTCAGTCATCCTTTCTTCTCCGAGCAATGTTGTTACATTTAATGTTACGATATGAATTTCTTCGTATTTTCTAGTGTTTGGGGGGGTTACTAACCATATTGACCTTAAATAATATTTCGTACCAAATGTTGAAACTAACTACAGAACATCGGTGTGCGTACAGCAGCAGAGAAAGCGCGCATATTTCTAAGTTATAACACAGGGCCGGGATCTGAGGAACGCGCTGAACCCACCTCGTGCCGCCACTGCTTGCAAGTGCTAAGTGTCTCAATGCACATCAACTGTTACCTTTACACTAACACTACCCAACTCAAATTTTGTGAATCCAGGGAACTTTCACCTCTAGAATGGAATTTTCATTTTGCCAAACCTAGCGTTGGTGGGAACCTGCCTTTTTATCTCATCTGTAAAAAAAGGAAAATTTCAGATACGAGAGATCTTTGTTTACAAAATAACTATACAATCCTATTTACTACTGAAGCCAGCTAACTATGCCGTATATTAAACTATGAGGGTGTATTTTTATGTTATTTGCCTACACATGAAACAAAAAAGCAATGATGTCAAACCGTTTATTAAAAAAGAGCTGTGACATTTAGAAGTACATGTGCTAAGTTTTGTTTAATTTGTGGTTTATTGCGATTTGGGAAGGTTTATTTCTTGATAAAATGAGTGAAGTTAAGGTCCAGCAGTTAATCAATGACTGTGGGTTCATAGCGGCATAAGGCATCCATCTTATAGCCTTGACCTAGCTCCGTCAGGCTCCTTACTATTCAAAAGCTTAAAAAAGCACCTCAGGGGAAAGTGTTTTGCATCTGATAAAGCACTCAAAGAAGCTATTGAACAACATTTTGCAGAGTTGCCAAAGGAATTTTTTGTCTGAGGCTATGGGACAATTGGAAAAAAGATGGAATAAGCGTATAAGTGTTGAAGGGAGTTACTTAGAAAAATAAAGGGTTGTTAATGTGATACGTGTTTTGTTTCATGGCTAGGTAGATAACATAAAAATATGTCCTCGTATTATGGTAAAAATTGATGACAAGCTTTTGCGACATATGTTATATTTCCTTTTTGTTAGATATAATTAAAATAATGCGTGAATGTGTAATTCCAAATTTCAATGTAGCAAAATTTCATTAAAAACAAGTAAACATTTTTTAGAGCGTACATTATTATTTTGTAGGTCAGATTTGCTGGTCCAATTCCTCCACCCGTAAAATTACCACCGAAGTGGAAATGTGTAAAAGATAAGTACGGTAGGCCGTATTATTATCATGTTAAGATCAGGGTATCACAATGGGAACCCCCAGAATTTCCACCTCCTGCAGAAGCTGATGAAGAATGTAAGTTGGATTCTTTTTCTGGTGTTTGTTTTATTAGTATTCTTTTCCGTTTAGCATCTGATTCAACATCCAGTTCCGAAACCAGCAGTTTAAGTTCCGATTCAAGTTCAGAAGATAGTGATGAAGACGATCCTGACGATACTAAACTGTTGTTAGAAATACGTAAAAAATTCCAACAAATGGATTCTCTGCCAAAATCTACACCTCCATCGATACTTGAACAAGAAACTAAAGAAGGCAATCCTGATGTCTTAAATTCACAGAAGAACCAGGATCAGTGTGAAGAAACCGTTGCCGAAAGTAAAGTGTCTTCACTTGATGAAAGATTAAAAGAAGAATTTAATTTATCAAAAAGAGAAATGCAGGCTCGAGAATCATCAAAGCGAAAAAGACTCGGTTTAGTAACTGAAGTGCATATAATAAGCGTAAGTTTTTTGTTTTAATTTAGGGTTTTAATATTTATTTACTTTTTTTAATTAGCCAAGAACAGAAGAAGATAAACTCGTAGCAAAAGAGAATTTAAGAAAATACAAAGAAAATAAGGAGAGACTGAAACGTCAAAAAGAAGTGGTGCCCGTGGAACCGACAAAGAAACGAATTAAAGTTACTGTTAAAAGTCCTAAACCGGCTAAAAGGCATAAGTCTACAATGAAGACCAAACTGAAAGAAGCGATGGATTTGAATAGTGAAGCTGCTAAGCGAATTAAAGAAACATTTAGGTCCATCATGGCTGGTGTAATGGTTGGCATTTTAAATCCGTATAGGAAGCCAGATTGTAAAGAAGGAAGAATAATAAATACTGAAGATTTTAAACATTTAGCTCGAAAGGTAATTTTGTTGAATAATTTAAAGTGCTTATTTAATATAATTAATGTTTGCAGTTAACACATTTCGTAATGCTAAAGGAATTGAAGCACTGTCAAAGCATAGAAGATTTAACTTGTACCGAAAGTGTAAAATCCAAAGCAAAAGAATTTGTTAGGAAATATATGTCAAAGTTTGGTGAAACTTATAATAGACCAAAAGATGATTTAGATTATTGATTAACAGATGACTGATGACTGAAGAAAGCTAATTAAAAGAAATTACAAAAGAGGTACAACCGAAGTGTCTGTGATAAATACTTCTATCATTTGTATAGTAAAATCTCAGGAACTTTTTTATTTAAATTATTTTTGTTTTAATTTATTTTAACTCTTAAAATGTGTTCCTGTACAAAAAAATAATTACTTGTTATATGTATACCTATTAGCAATTTCAACTCCATTTTTTGTATCAAATATATTTCCTTAATAGTTTTCCCTCTGTAATTTTTAGAATCTCAGAAATAGCAGATGTGACTTATACCTAATTACATAGAATACATAGCATATATTCAATTATACTTCTATTTATTTTTTCAGTTTCGATTTGAAGATTGATGTACGTATTCACTCGAATGAATTATAATTGCATTACTTAATAATTTTTATCTAAAATTAATATATTTAGGGCCGGCTTTTCCATCTTCCTATAAACCTCCTAATAAGAAGCTATTTGGCAAATATTTTCTATGGAAATGATTTTATTAACAAAGGTTGTCATAGAAAATAATTGGATGATAAATTTATTAGAAGATGGAAAGACCGACCCTTAATCATTAAAGGAAATATTGTAATGATAGCAGTATATTATGAGAATTTATGTTGTATTCTATTTTTGGAAAAACAATTTAAACATTTTTAACTGTTGTACTTTGTGGGCTGTAATATTTTTTAGTTTAGCAATCATGTGTTCAATTTTAACTTGTAAAAACTATTGTACTAAAATTTGTATATTAGGATGTTGTTACAAAGTGTTAATAGTGTAAATACAATGGATATTAAACAATTTAAAATACCAATATATGAATTGCACCTAATTTTTTGAACTGTAGGAATTTTCATGTCTACATATAAATGCTCAACTTAAATTAAATTATTGAAATTATGAAATTTAAAAACGTGTTTTATTTTGAGAAACAATCGAACTCGCATGTAAGGGCAGTTCAGTTCGACATGAATCATTTTTATGAAGAATTTTGTGTTCCTTTTCCTTGCCTTGTTCTTCCTTACATTGTTTTCATGTTTGTATTGTATTACATTCAAGAAAATAAGTTATGTAATTTATTGTTTTATTTAGTTATTTTGCAATAATTTTCTTTTTGTATAAGTTACTGATACTGGATTTTTTTTGTAAAATGAATCACAGTTTCTAGTAGGTATTACCTACATTACAAACAAATATTTCAAGTATCCTTAACATTAAGTGTGCAAGTGCAATAAGTAATCTAATCTACTGTTTAGGTACATGTTATTTTTAAAAGTAGGCACCTATAATTGCTTTAAATTTTTATTATGTATCTCTCCCTTCAGGTGCCGTCTCATTTGTTGAGGTTGGCTATCAGCAAGGCCTACTGTATCAATAGCGACTTCGTCCCTTATAAGGCCGTACCGTTTCGCGTTTTTTACACTTTATCAAATTTACAGTTTGCGCACTATAGGACGACCTCTGAAGGCAGTATTTGCAACTATTTTGACATATTTGGAAATTTTTAAATAAAAATTTCAAAGTATTTGACTACAGGAACTGGATTTTCTTTAGTAATAATCCATTTTTCATGTTGCAGGTACTTCAAAGATTGGAAAAATATGGTTTGGACGTTTTTCTGATATTCCGTGTGCCAAAAGTTTAATGTAGTTTTAGTTGCAGGAATTTGTTGCTTAAAAGAGTTTTTCGAAAATTTGAAGTTAAAAACTATACATTTGAACAAATTTTTCTTTTATAAAATCAACTGGAAAACAAACTTTTCGAAAAATGTGGGCTATTCTTCTTTCTTTTGTAGCTGTAGCTAAATTTTCTCCAAAAAAAACCTGCAAAATCACCTTTTATTATTTTATAATAATAATATAAAAAAAAGGTGTAGTGTGCATGCGACTTTAATTTCTATAATCCCACGAGTCGTTGAAATTTCTCTCCGCCAAAATTAGGAGTGCATGAAGTGGAAAGTAAAGCAAGTTTGTCAAAGCAGAAAAAAATTGAAGTGCTAAAACTTCATCATGCTACTTTAGTAACGAGCTTTGCACACTTATGAGCTCCTAGTTTAAGAGGAGTCAAAGTTGGACAATTCTTCGTTAACAAAACGCAACGTTCTTAAAATTATAAAGATCCCTTCTTAGCCTGCTATGTTACTATTTTTTTTAACAATCCCACCGATTTTTTGAATGTTTTGGACAATCTGAAGGTAACAAATAAACACTGCAAAAATTTGGTAAAAACAAAAACCGTTGAATAAATATTTTCATGATAACAAATAAATTAGAAAACCCAAACGTGGGTAAAATAATTTGAATGAATGGGAGAAGCACGTGGATTTTTTTTACAGGAAGCTGGCGAAGTTTTCTGATTTTGCCTCACCTAAAATTAGGAACACATAAACGAGAAGTGCTCGTGCCAATCAGATTTCAACACAATGAAAATGTAACCTTTAAAATTTATTATACAGGGTGAATTCTAAATGGCGGATAATATCCCCATCACGTGATTCTGTATCAAGAAATCAATAATTGTTAACTTCTTAGATAAGGAGTTATTGGTCTGGTTTGCTTGTCGGGTGATATTTTTATAAAATAATGATTTTTAGCTGTAGTTTTATCAACAAAACAAATAACTAATCTGTAATTGTACTCAACATACCCTTGGTTTACTTAGAGTTTCCATCCGAAGTTTGAAATTTTTGCAGTTCTTGTGATTTTCATAAATGTTGCAACGATGTACAATACAATTATATTAAATCAGGAGGGTTGCTATTGGTGATATCGCAGGTGACGTAATTATGCAGAAGCGACAAGACTGAGCGGCACTTTGATGTTAACGTTGCCAGCACAAGGCGGAGCTACATCGGTTCAGCAAGTAACTTAGCTGTATGGTTTTCAATTTTAATCGTAATTTCTGCTTTCTGGGGGTGCAAGTGCTGCTGACTTCAGGCACAGCTTCAGGTGATGTTTGAGCACTAACGGAAATTTCTAAAACAAATAAACTTACAGAAGCTAACATTATAGCAATTTATACTAATTTATTATATACTAATTATTTTTGCAATTTGGCGTTGAACACCAATTACCCCCTTTTTTGCCACTCATTTCTACGTATTTATGTTTTATTGAAACAATATTTTGAATAAATAACACCCGAACTCTTTGGCGCTGCACTTAAATATACAGCAAAATAGGAAATTTTACTTGCTAGTGGGCGTGTTCGAGTTCACCCCGCTCCCCTTATTTTGACCCCCCCCCCCCACACTCTTTAGTTTGTCGCTTCTGTAAAAGAGTTTATTCTGTGTTATGTTATGACCTTATGATTATGACTGACCACACAGTTTACAAAACTTTAATTAACAATTCTTAAAAAACTACACGCGTTGACCTAAAACAGTTATACAATTTTTTGTCCAGTTTTTAACGCAGAATCGCGTGGTGCAAATATTATCCGCCATTTAGGATTCACCCTGTATATAGACATAGATCAAATTTTGTTGTTTTGTTAATAGAGGATTCACGTAGAGATCCTGTATATACAGTGCGAGTGTAAAGTCTGGAACTATCGCAATAAATCGTTTATTAAACGTTTTTGAAAAAAATCCTCGAACACGTCAATTTTTATCTTAAATGAGACATATTTTACTGTAATCGTCACTTAAAGATCGTCTTTTGTTTTTGAGTTATGACGTAAGCGATAATTTTTTTAAATGGAAACCCTAATTTTTTATGGTGAA
This sequence comes from Melanotus villosus, assembly GCA_963082815.1. Taxonomy (NCBI): domain Eukaryota; kingdom Metazoa; phylum Arthropoda; class Insecta; order Coleoptera; family Elateridae; genus Melanotus; species Melanotus villosus. The sequence goes on from OY720420.1 coordinate 68,474,819, forward strand.
TTTGGAAAAAGCATGAAATTCTTAGACCAAATATGATAAAAAAGTGTGATATTGTATTTTTCTATTTGGAAGATATTATACATAATAGTAATGAAAAATCGAAAACACGTCAAATAGGTCAATGATTTGATAGCTTATTTACTGTTTCATTGCGTATAATGTATTGAAATTATTATGAAATACAAAAGAAACAAGAAATAACATGGCTACTTGATTTTTTTTATTAAAACTTGGAACTCTTGATTGTTATTAGATTTTTGTTTTAAAACTTTAACGGCAATTATCTCGAAAATTTCAAAATACAGTACCATAGTTTTTTAGCATATTTGGTCTTAGAATTTCATGCTCTTTCCAAATTCATCATAAAACATTAGGGTTTCCATTTAAAAAAATTATCGCTTACGTCATAACTCAAAAACAAAAGACGATCTTTAAGTGACGATTACAGTAAAATATGTCTCATTTAAGATAAAAATTGACGTGTTCGAGGATTTTTTTCAAAAACGTTTAATAAAAGATTTATTGCGATAGTTCCAGACTTTACACTCGCTCTGTATAAAGATAAGAGTTGGGAAAATGCCGTGATACAGTTTGATTGGTTTGGATCAATTTTTGCATGGACTACTTAATTAAAATGCATTTACTTGAAATCTGTTAAAGACACTTTTGATGTTTATTAATAAATACGACAAAATGACTGGCTGCAGCGCAAGAAATTGTAATAATAGAGCTGAAATAAAGGAAAATAATGTTAATTTGTTCAAATAAATCTTGTGTTAAAATATTTGCGGTTTTTATATTTGACTGGTTACGTGACACTGTGATGACAATTAAAATGACGTTTGTGTTGATCACGTGTTTGGATCAAAAATTGCTGTCAAAATAGTCTCATTTTCCCAACTCTTATCCTAATATATACAGGGTCTCTAGATTCACGCATACGCCAGCGCTCATTAAATGAACTAATTTTTGCATACATATTTGTGGTGAAATGTCGATAACAGCGGTCACATTAAATGCTGGTATGTTATGTGACAACTGGTATGGCGGCAAGTTTAAAAAAATCACCGTGAAGTCGAAAAAAGTGGGACTAGATGACAAAATATCGAAGAAAATTATTTGAAAAAGTTGCTTAGAATTTAATTTTAGACCCATATACAAAATTTCAAGTATTTATTTTAAAAAAATTGAAAATCGCAAATATGTATGCAAAAATTAGTTCATTTAATGGGCGCTGGCGTATGCGTGAATCCCTAGTAGCAGTGGAAACATGTATGTTGGGTTGCATTTGAAGATTGCATTTTACGTGAATCACCCAGTATTTATAACAAAAAACAAATATAAAATGATGATTCGTGAAGAAAACCATTTTTTAACTAAATACTGTATTTACATAATTTAATTTATAAAATCTATTGGCATGATGCGAATAATGCTATTTTTGGGTGATTTTTGAACTGCATTAATTTCTAAATTTCCCGCGTCGATCGTTGTAACGGCACAAAATCCAGCGCATGCTTAGATACTTTGTTTGTAATTTGAATTTAAATCCATCAACTGACAAATGTCACATCTGCTGTGATTTTTAACCAATTTTTTGTGTGAAATACTGTTTGAAGGTATTTTATACATTTTATATTTTATTGTGTACGATTATGTTATAGTGTTAATTATAAAAATGGCAACGTCATCCACTTCAAATACACCAAAAAGCAACTTAGCTACTCCTTTAAGGTTAAGAAAGCGAACAAATTTTCAAGTTCCTCCAGAAACTCCAGAATGCTATACAAAGGTAACAGTAGAAACTCCAGGGCCTTCTAAATCTCGAAATAGTAATAAAATTAAGTGTGACCAAGTCAGAAACTTAACTGTAGCTGTACGAATACGTCCTATGAATACTCGGGAAATGAGTTGTACAGGAACCATGAATGTAGTGCAAGTACAAGATCAAACAGTTATTGTAGATTCAGCTCCTGCTACTTCTGTTGTAACGAAAATTGACTATATATTTCCATATGATTATGTTTTTTGGTCATGCGATGAAACAAGTTCAAATTATGCAAGTCAAGAAGATGTCTTTCTGGGAATCGGTCAACCTTTACTTCATAATGCATTTCGTGGTTATAACGCTTGTTTGTTGGCATATGGACAAACTGGAAGTGGTAAAAGTTATAGCATGATGGGTCCGAATGCAGAAAATGTTGAATGCGACGAAAGCGTTGGAATTATTCCACGATTTTGCCAGGAACTTTTTGGTAGAATATCACAGCTTGATAGTACACATAACGCAACAGTAGACGTTAGTTATTTTGAAATTTATAATGAAAAAATTCACGATTTACTATTAAATTCTCCTAATAATCAACGGACTCCCCTTAAAGTGAGAGAACATCCTGTGTGGGGGCCATACGTGGTTAACTTAAGCACACATACTGTAAAGTCATACGATGAAATGTGTGCTTGGTTGTTAGTGGGTAATAAAAATCGTGTTACAGCAGCAACAGTAATGAACGAAAAGTCTTCAAGATCACACAGCATTTTTTCAATAGAATTAAGTTTATCAGAAGGAACAAACGAATCGGTGAGAAGAAGTAAAGTTAGTTTAGTAGATTTAGCTGGTAGTGAAAGATTAGGTAATACGAACAGTACCGAAGAAAAACTTAAACAGGGTGTTAGTATAAACAAATCGCTGTTGACTCTTGGTAAAGTTATTTGTGCCCTTGCCGACCAAAGAAAAGGAAATCAATTTGTACCATACCGAGAATCTGTTCTCACCTGGCTTTTGAGGGTAAGAAGTATAATAATAACGACAATTCGATATTAAAATTTATTGTTATTACAGGAAAGTTTAGGTGGTAATTCGCTCACTTCCATGTTAGCAACAATTACACCTGCAAACACTCACTTAGATGAAACCCTTGCTACATTACGATATGCTTGTCAAGCTCGTTCTATAGTTAATAGAGCTCGAATTAATGAAGATCCACATGATCGTTTAATTCGTGAACTAAGATCAGAAGTTGAGAGATTACAAGCATTACGTCTAGAATATGAAAGGAATTCGTTCTCGTCATCTAGCATATTAAGTGACAGTTCATCAACTGATTATTTACAGGAATTAGACGATTTACGTAGTAAGTTATGTGAAAAGGAAAAGGAGTTAGGACAAGCACAGCAAAGCTGGGAGAATAGGTATAAAGAAACTCAGCAACATCAACTACAACAGTTGGCTGAAATTGAAAAGAAAAAGGAGGAATTGGAATCACGGGTTCGAATTATGTCAAAATTAAATGAGGATGACGTAGCATTATCTCCCTATCGTACTAACTTTCTCGAAGAAGTAGAAAATATTTTAACAAATTCTCATTCAGGTACTGAAGATTTTACTGAAAATATCGAAATATGGTTGCAGAACCTTGGTTATGATTATCGATTGTTATTAAACGAATGTGGAAAGTCTATAAGTATTATAGATGATAAAAATTGTCAAAAAGCGAGTTGTTCGATAAGCCACATCAAAACGATGGTTAGAGGAGGAAATGTAGAAAAATTGATCGATAGTTTAAAATGGGAAAATGCAGAAACTGAATTGACCGAAGCTGGTATTCATTCGGCAATGAAAGAAATCTACAGCGGAGCAAAATCTTTACAACCTCATATTGATAAAGAAGAAAAACTGCGCTTAGCATTTGCTAAATTTATTAAATCAGCTCAAGTGTTAGAATCTACTCTTTGCAATAGCATAAATCTAACCAAATCGAAAAAAGTGGTGACTTTTAGAATTTGATTTTTAAATAAATTGTTAATTGTGGTATTTTAATGTATTTTATTTTGACCAGATGTTTTGTAACACGTTTAATTAATATATTATTTATTGAATTGATGAAATTATTTTTTATCAGGAGTTTTAAGAAATTACAATATTTTACAAATTATTCGACCAGTTGTTTAAAGTAACGTGGAAACATGTAGGTACACTGCTTTAAATAATAAATAAATGGCATTTAGATGTATTCTATAAATGATTTGTTTTAAATAATAAAATATCTGCTTGAATTGCTTATTATAATCAAAGAACAGTATAATGGAAAAAGACTTAACATTATGAAAACATTCGTAATTGTGGTTGAATAAAGAGTTGCCTATGCAATATTTACATACCAAAAACTAGTTAAAATGTGACTCACGTTGTTTCAAGCTATGTTTTTACCTACTTCTTAACCCTTTTACTGCTCAAGCCGAGTATAATCGCAAGGGATCTCAATGTTCAAAGCAAGTATAATCGCATGCGATGCTTTAACTGTTCTTTGCTCGTGCCGTATATTGCCGCTTGTGATACGGCATCATGGTTGCACAGACAGGTCGGAAACAGGCATCGATCCATGCCAAATTGTTTTGCATGAACTGCTCAAGTTGAGCGAACTCACCAATAAGCGTAGGCAGTAGTATTTCGAGGGTGTAATTCGTACCTAGTTTGCGGTGTAAAAGAATGGCTTGTAAATTTCTAACAGATGAGCAGCTCCTCCACATATTAGAGAATAATAGTGATGAAGAAGATATTGGTGAAATATTTCTCGAAAGTGATTTCGAAAACAATGACAGTGACGAAGAAAATACTCAAGGCTGTAAGATAGGGTGGAACGAAAAAACTTTACTTTTTTGATTGATTCGTAATAGTGTGGGAAAGTTGCGTATTGTGATTCTAAAAACGTGTAAAAAAGGATTTTCAAAATTATTTAACGTTTTGAGGTGCCGCCGGGTCATTGAGTTTTGTTAATTTTTAAATTTTTGGTGTCATTTATTTTTTGTGTTCTGGAGTCACCTTTCTTACAGTAGACGACAATAAATTGTAAACACGTGCTAAATTACAGTTGGTTGCCGATAGCAACCGTCTTAAAGGGGGGGTAGTGACGAACAAAATAAACCACAGTCATCAACTTCGTATAAAGTATGCGTTTCTTTAGAGTCGGAAGCAAGTGATACAGTTTCTACAGAAACAGATTCAGATTCACCACCTGAACGGTCAAAACCAAAACGATCAAAAACTGAAACAACTTCTACACAAATGCGAAAGCGTTTACCCAACTTAGCAAAAGCATGTGACCGTACCGGTTTATCCGATAGAAGCGCTGCTGCCATCGCTGTTCTGGAAGACATTGGGTTAATAACAGAAGACGACATAGACAAAGTAATAGACAGAATGAAGATAAGACGACAACGAAAGAAAGTAAGGTCTCAGCTACAGATGCTATCAAAATTAGAATCACAGAAGATCAGGGGGTTGTACTTTGACTGGCGCAAAGACTAGACCCTAATACAAGAAAAGAAGCAAACTAAAAATTACCGGAAAACCATAACTGAGGAGCATTATGTATTAGTGCAAGAACCGGATTCCAAGTATATGGGCCATGTTTCTCCCAGTTCTGGATCGGCTGAAGCAGTCAGTAAAAGCATTTTGGAATTTTTTGAAGTTGCTTCTATAGACACTTCGAACTTGAGCGCAATTGGTTGTGACGGAACAGTCATAAATACAGGCCAAAAAGGAGGGGTTATCAGAAGACTAGAAATGAAATTAAATCGTCCATTGCAGTGGTTTGTATGTCTACTGCACGCTAATGAACTGACACTTCGATATCTTTTCCATTAGGTATCTAGAAAGATCAACAGCAGGACATAAAACCTTTTCCGGGCCTATTGGGAAACAATTAGAAGTCTGTATAAATCTTCCAGTGAATCAGTATGAAACAATCAGTGGAAATTTGCCGGTAGTAGATGTAAATGATTTAAGCACAGATCAAAAGTACTTATTAGATATTTGTCAGGCGATTGAATCTGGTCAATGTTCCTTTGATTGGGATCAAAAAAATCCAGGAAAAATTGCTTACGCAAGGTGGCTATAACCACTGCGAATCGCATTTTACGTCTATATATTGGCAGTGAAATACCTTTAAATGAACTTAAAGTACTGGTACAAACATTTTAAAAGTTTACGCGCCTATGTGGTTTTCGATCAAAATGCATTCATCTTGTAAAGACGGCACTAAAGGTGATCGATCCCGTAATTCAGCGCAACAGACATTTTGCACACACGGAAAATATTCTTTTGTATATGATTACCGATGATCGACAACACATAAGAGAATTTGGTATTAGAAGAATACTAAAAGCCAGAACTCAACGAATAGAATATTTAATGTTCCGAAAATAAATTTTGCTGCCGAGGAATATTTTAATTTAATTGAGTGGACACAAATTGCTGAATCCCCTTTAATGTTCAACACAACCGAATGGCTCAAACCAATCTAGAAATCACCATTATAAACTTCCCTCTATTTCCCTGGCACACACAAGCCGTTGAAAGGTGTGCTAAATTAGTGACTGAGGCTTCTCCTGCAGTTTGTGGTGCTAATTCGCGAGATGGTTTTATCCAAGTCAGACTTGCCGAGTTTTTCGACAAAATCTGACTATAAAACTACAGTGTAATAATGACTGAAAAATAGATTAAATCCAAGTTTTGTGCAAATCTGTAAGGGATAGATTACATTAATGTAGAAATGTTGATTTATTACAATTTCTAAGAATAAAATACAATGTTTTAATTTTAACTTTAAATTTTAAATAGGTACCTACTTACTATATCAAATATATTTTTACCTTTTTTTTAATATTTAGCCGCCCGGCGGCACCTCAAGATATATTTTTTTAAATTTCAGATTTTACAGGAATTACATGAAGGTCAATACGCAACTATCCCGCAGTATTACAAATTAAGTTTAGAAAAAAAAATTTTTTTTGCCTTTTTCGTTCCACTCTACTGTAAGTGCATATACGCTTTTAGATAGCACTCTTTTACAATATTTTCATTTCAGTGGATGCATCTCATGCACAAGAGGGCGAAGAAATGGAAACTGATGAAGATGAAGAATTTCCCCCAGAACCACCTACGAAAATTGCGGAAGGTATTTTTAATTGGCAAGAAAAAGATTTTATACCGATTATACATGACTTTAACCGTAATAATTCCGGGTGTAAGGTTGGCTTGCCTCTAACTGCAAGTCCTCTTGATGTCTTCGTGTGCTTTTTTACTGAAGATTTTATGAAATCCATAACTGACGAGACAAATAGATATTTAGATAAGACAAAATATTGACCATAATTCACGTTTGAAACCGGTTGATTATAAAGAAATGTATTGCTTTTTGACAGTGACCATTTTTATGACACAATTAAAAAAACTGAAAACTTCCCGATGCAGAGGTATATCAAACCCAAGAATTTGTTAAAAAGTTTTTTGCAAAAGATACTAATCTATGATTTTTAGATGTTTTTTTCGTCATTATAATAAAATATATGTTTTAAAATGGTCTTCTTTTTAATCATTTCCACCCTCCGTCTCGTTTGTTGTAGTAATTCTCGCTCTCGAGTTCTAGTGCCGCCCAGTGAAAATTCCTTAAAATATGCTCTGATTTCGATACTACATACACTACCTAAATTTATTAAACATTGTAAAATTAATTTCAAATTGAAGTCTACCCTAAATCATTGAATATCCGGCTGGATATTCAATGCCTAAATGATTCAATCTAAAAATAAACTTTATGTCCACTTTGTTATATGATTTTCTTTGTTGATTTGCATCTACATGCTTTATAATTTTATACTCGATATATGTGACTGCTAATGTACACAAAAAGAATGTAAAATATACCTAACAGTATTTTTTAATAAAAGTATAAACAGAACTACACAAGCTTGTGAGTACAAAAACTAAAACAAACTGCAAATTAAGTCTTTTGCAAAGATACAAAAGTATAAATGCAATATTGTCAGAAAATGATAATCTTCAATGCCGAGTTAACTTCGGCAACGTAAGTTAACTACCTAAAAGGAATCTCCTGAAAAAGCTTTTGTTTTAAACTAATACCAATTTGATACCCACCTACCATAGGACCAACCGACCAACCAGCAGCGGGGTATATTTCCAGTATACGCTAAAATACCCTGGGATTAAGTCTCTTCCCATTATAGTGCTCTTTGTTGTAATGTATATAAAATTTATAGACCAAGAAGTTGAACGTTCTCGCTTTATTACAATTTAATTAAAGTACAATTCAATAATTTACATTGCGACAATACTACAAAATAATCAATATATAGTACAAATATGCAACATTCAATGTTAGAAGTTAGAAGAATAACAATGAGTTATAGTTTAATCAAAATAGTCTTCGATATCTATATCAGGATTTAAAATATCGTCTCCATAAGGTGATAAATCTATCTGGTTTAGAATTAAATTTTCACAAGTTTCTTCCAAATCAGTTTCCCCAATTAATACAGCACCTTGGAGTCTGTTATTTTCTAATACAAATTTGATGTATTCGTGACCTTTAGTCATGCGCAATAATATTTCATAATTTGTACCAAGTTTTTGCCCATTATATAATCCAAGCAGAATCACTTTATATCCGAATAATTTAGTAGAGTGCGCAAATAATTCAAAACAAAAATCTTGTAAAATTTCTTCTTTATTAAGTGTACCAGCCATACATTTTGAAACGTAACAGCCCATTTGACGTGCTTGCGTCCACAGTTTCATTGGAAACCAATGTTTTGCAAAAGGCCAATTTGGTGAACAAACATCACCTGCGGCAAATATATTATTTACTGATGTTTGCATGTGCTCATTCACTAAAATTCCACCGTCATTTGCTGCTTTAAGTTCATTTCCCAGTACTATGAAGTTCTTTTGGGGTAGTACACCTGTAGCTGAAACGATTAAATCACACCCAACAATTTCACCATCTGATAAATGTACTTTTATAGGGTATTCATAAGGTAATTCACTACCTATTACACTTGCAATTTCAGTTTCGTAATGTATATTGATGTTATTTGGTAGTGAATCAGTTTTTGCACCATAAATTTCTAAATTTTTATACCAGTCTGGACCTAAAGCGGCTCCAGATTTGTGTTGACCCTCTTCTTTGTACCGCATACGTTTAGATGTACTAGGACCACGTGATTCAGTCGATTGCTGTAGAGAATGCTGGAAAAATTCTGCAGCACCGGGATCGACAAATGTTGCAGTTATATGTTTGTCTTTTATAACCCAATGAACTTCTGTATTGCGAATTTTATAAACTATTTCTGATGCTATTCCACCATTACCCACGATAACAATTTTTCTTGTTTTTTTGAGTTTCTCCACAAATACTTCAACCGAGTCTGTATCTCGAATACCAATGACATAGTCATTATTTACTGCATGAGGTATAATGTTAGGTCGAGCACCAGTGCAAATACATAAAAATTTATAGTTTATAATTTTGTTTAATGAAGTTTTTATTACGTTATTAATGGTATCGACTTCGATTAAACTATCATGAATTACAGTGATATTGGAATGGGCTTCGGTTAAAGTATACATATCTTTTTCTTCCACATCAAATTTAGTGAGTGTTCTTGTTACAGCTTGTAAATTTGTTACAGTTTTAATTAATGATGATTCACTTATTAAAATTGTACTTTCACTTGGTTCTAAGAATGCTAAAGTTTCAGCACAACTTACCCCAGCAATGCCACCACCAACTATTACAAAGGTGGCTTCCATACTTGTTTATTAATTTTTGGTCTCTGTTTTAATATATTCTGAATAATCGTACTTTCTAAATGGAACGTCAAAAGTTAATAATCCACGATCCCATGCACGTTCTATCATAACCAGCAGTTCTTCGTGCTTCTTTTGGCATAATCCTGTTTTTGAATAACTTAAGATACTTCCAGTATGGGGACAAACAAATTGCTTTAATAATTCTATGTTTTGTTCATGTAAGACTAGATATTCGTCACGACAAATTGGACAAGGATTTCCTGTGGATATTTTTCCAGCTCGAGTGCAAGTACGTCTGGTTTTCTTAGGTGGTAGAGATCCTTTGTGGTTTCTTTTATATAGAACCCAAATTGGTTGTCCTTCGTAAGTCTGTTTGTAAGCAGCACTCTTCAAATATTTGATACTCGTTTCGACAGGAATAACTTGGGTTCGATCAATTGTTATATCACGTACTTCTAAACGTGGTTCTTCCACTTCACTTTTATTGAGAATTGATGTCGTTTGTAATGGACGGATCCATATATTTTTTAAAAAATTGCCTCGTAAAACTTTTGAAGCAAGCATTATGAAGTGTTCCACATAACCTATAAATACTCATTGACCTTGTCGCTTACGTTTGTCATTTTCAGTGATACCACAACTGAAAATTAATTGACACTATTATGGAAAATGCAAAAATAATTTTAATTTTAATCTGTATTAAATATTTAACATTTTAACACAGATAAATAAATTGTATTAGTTATGCATATCCAGACGAGAAACGACAATAATATTGTAAGAAAAGATATTTATGTGATAGTTTTTCACTGCCAGAGTTGTTACGCTTCCGTAAAAAATATATTTCTATTTTGTATATCTTACGGTAGTACGTTGTTTTGAGATTTTGCTGATATTAAGAGGGTGGACACATCAGTATTTAGAATATTGCAGTGTTAAATTTAATTGAATATTTTCATTAAATTAATTTCTTATCTACCATGGCAATTGTTAAAATAATAATTGGATCTAATGACAATTACCATTTATGTAAATTGTCATTTTGCTAGAACCTCTATTTAACAACGTTGCCAAATATAATGTGTATCCGTATTGTTGAAGAATTTCTAAAAGATAGTATTTTTGAAGAGTTCCTAAATTCACTTTGTAGATAACACACCAAAAAACCGATAATTTAATTAATAAAAAAAAAAACATAATTACTTTTCATTTTATGTTTCTTTATTGGGATTGGGATTGGGATTTTCCAAAATGAAGTTATATCAATTAACTCACGTATCGTTTCGGATACAAAAAAGATTTAAAAACCAGTCACGTTTTCTAATTTAATTTGACTTGTTACATAAATTATTGATTAATTAACTAATATAATTTCATTTCAGAAACTGGTGGCGAAAATCTCAATAAAGAAATATAAAATGTCAAACTCGCGAATTCGCCGCAACAATCCTGTAGTAAATAATAATTACATATTAAAGGCAATGCTTAATATTATATATAAGGTGTACTGCGAGATTTTTGGATATCTTAGCGGTTAGTGCCAGTGGAAGATTTCGAATATTGCTGAATTGAAAATATAGTGTGACAATAATAATAATTTTAAATATTTTTGGACGTTACCCGGATATCATAAATTTGGCAAGCGCGCTATGCGCTGATGACGTATATCCGGATTTTGTTTTTGTTACGTTGCCTTGATGATTCGCTCGATAACTCATTTCCGCTTTTTGCATGGTAGAAGTTGGGCCGTATCTGCTTCTGTCGTGCAAAATAATCTGTACATTTGTTTTAAAATTTGATTGTATATTCAAAATTTGTTATTATACGATATATTAAATAAATAGTAATTATTAGAAGGTTGAATTTTAGTATTCAGTCTTCTTATAAACGAAATAGTTGTTTTTCTGATATATCCACGTCAATGGAGGTCAGGGCGTTGCCTTTAATATTGCGATGGAGTTTATAGCGTATAAGGTTTCTTAATCGTAATTGTTATAATAAGGTGTATTTAATAGGAAGGATATTATACTGTATATTTTGACAAAATATGGAATCTTGTATTTCTGCAGTGTAGCGTTACAGAAGTTTTCAAATATGGTAAGGATATACGGTGAAATTATTGCATTATAACGATAGTATTAGGCCGCCGTGTTAATTATATAGTTTTTAAATGATAATTTTAAGTTAAAAGTAGTGAATGTGAAATGAATGGAAATTATTGAGGGTGGGTGGTAATTTTAAAGCCATCTTTGATAATGTGTGTGTGACGTCATCAGTTCTGTCATATTGCGGGAATTTCAAAATATTAAAATGTGCCCACGCAGTTATACAATACGTTTTAATGTTCTTATTTATCTGTTTCTAGCCGCGAATAGACCCACTTCAATTATTAAATTGTCTACAAGTTCTTCTGAGCCCCAGCGGTGGTATTCTGTCAAAAGATGAAGTTCATCGATTAGCAAGGTAAGCTCTTGGAAACAGCCTTTATTTATTTATTTTGTTTTATAAACATTTACTAATAATAGTATTCGACGTATTTCAGTTTAATGACAAAATTTTCAAAAAAGTTAGTGAGTAAATGTGTTTACGTGTTAATTTTGAAGAACACTGAATGGAATTTATTGGGAGCTTTCATGGCTTCTGGAGGATGGACATTAATACAGTTGTGGTTACATGACGCCATGTACAGCATGAACTGGGCCCTTGTTAAAGAACTTTTGGAGTTATTACTTATCACACCTGTAGACGTTGAAAGACTGAAATCGAACAATATACCGAAGTTGGTGAAGAGTTTATCAAAACGTGAAGATCTTCAAGGTGAGTTTCTAATTACATATGTGTTTACCTAACATAGTTCTTAATGCTGTGCTGCTGTCTTTATTGACATAATAAGGTGCATATAATTTTTAACCACGCCACTGGTGTTTAAATTTTTAATGGTCGTTAAAATTTTATGTATTTCAGTAATGACACTTTACATATCGACTTCTTTGCTTAATGTGCTTGAGATTATTGATCTGAACTCGGTAGAAATTTGTTGTTTGCAGTTGGAATTACGCATTTAGTTAAAAATCTTCTTCGGGTGACATGTTGCCCCATATGAGACATAGTCTGCTTCCTCTTTAAAAATGTTAATTTAGTAACAAAATATTTTGAAAAATACCGGTTTACCTTTTCAGCGGTTGTATATATAACTTACGTTTTAGTACTTATATCGTCACACCTTGATATGTGTTAGAAGTATCAGCAGTTGTAGGATTTGATTTTCATGTTTGACCTTTTGAATGTCATTAATAAAGGATTATTGTACACTAAAAACTGACGTAATAACATATTGTGCAACTTTGCTAAATTTTAAAAATATGTGAATTAAAATCACAAATATGATTTTTTATCAGAATATTTTATCTTCCTAATAATGGCACTTTGAACAAATTAAAAAATAACTCATGTGATGATTAATAAATTTCATTGTTGTCTAAATAAAGATAATTATTTATACCATATAAAAGGTCATTGCAAATTTTGTTCCATAATAGAGAGAATGAAAAAAGAAAATGCTGCACTGGTAAAAGATGAATATTTGTTCAATGATAATTTTGTAACTCCTTTCTTATTAATTTTACCGTATTCAAATTTTATTGTTCAGACTACATAGATCATGAGGCACATTATATTATAACCATCTTACTGAATTGCTATAATAATCCTCCCCCCCTTTGTTCTAAGAAAATGTGGTTTAGTTACATATGGCCATCGTTACTTTAAAGTTTAAAATGTTATATATGCTGCTATTTGCTCTTAAATATTAGTAAATTACAAATTTAATCATCTATAAATGTCTTCATTTGAATTGGTTGGTCTAACATTGTCCTTTATTCATTAGGTGTACACGAACTATCCAATCAATTGGTTCAACAGTGGCTGAAAATAGTAAAAGACGAAACTCAATCTGAAATGGTATCTCAACAAAAACAGATACAAACAATTGTAAATATAGCAGCACTAGGGCAACAACAGCAGCAGCAGCAGCAACTAATGGAAGTACCATTACTCCAAATGGAAGAACTTTCAACTGAAGAAACAAACTTAGTGACTGAAGATTCGGATCCCAATAGTATTAGTACACAAACATTTTATAAAGTGACATTGAAAGATGGTAAACATCTTATTTCAAAAGTTGGTTCGGACGATGCTAATTGTGAAGTAGTTGAAAATGTTGAAGTTGTTGAAATGAAGAGTGCGGAAGAACCCAAGGAAAAAGAAAAGGAGAAGAAAGAAGAAAAGAAAAAATCTCACGATAAAAGTGGTAGTAGTAGCAGCAGCAGTAGTAGTAGCAGTAGTAAACATAAATCGAGCTCTAGTTCCAAAAACAGCAGCAGCAGGGATAAGGAAAGAAGTAGTTCGCATAAGGATAGAGATAAACATAGTAGTAGCAGTAGTAGTAAAGACAAAGAAAGGAGTAGAGATAAAGATAAACGTGATCGAGAAAGGGACAAAGACAGACATAGAAGTAACGGTTCTGTAAAGAGTAGCAAAAGTTCAAGCGGTAAGGATAAAGAAAAGGACAAGAAAGAAACTAAAGAAAAACAAGCCGAGAAAGATAAAGATACTTTAGCTAAGTTACAGCCGCAAAGTGTTCAAAAATTGCCAAAAATACCCAAAAAATCTAGTGATGATAAAGATAAGGCCGATAAAAGTAAAGAAACTAAAGAAAATAAAAAGGAAGAACCAAAAAAAGGTACAATGTCGATTGAAGTCCGAAAAAATAACGAAGAAAGACCGAAGACTGTAAAAGTGTATAAATCCAAGATGAGATCTACAGGGTTAGAAGAAGAAGCAAAGCCCGCACCCCCTAGGCCAGCTAAGAAGCCTACTCCTGCTACTCCTCCAGTGTTACCACCACCACCCCTTCCGATGAAGAGGTCGTCGCCTATACGTGATTTAAATACCGTACCTCCGGAAAAGAAACCAAAAATAGAACCAGTAGAACGACCCGGTGCAATTAAATTAATACCACCTAAACCAAAACGTAAGTTTATTCGAATACCTATATTGATTTGTTTTTTATTTTTTCAGGTTGATACACTGCATTCCACATGGATGATGGCGTCTTATTTGTGGAAGCAGCTTATTACGTTCGTCAAAGCTATATTTACGGATTTCATACCTTATGTTATTTTTACAGGGTTATTGTATTGCAAGTGCCAGTGTTTCTTCATTATTATTATTTTTAATTTTAATTATCAACCAATATTTAACAATATTTGGAATTGGTAACAGGTGTGGAAACAGTTGCACTCGCTAGGATTTTTTTTGTGTGTGCATTCAGGTAATTGTAACGTACATTTTCATTGCAAGATACATTTACTATCTTTAAAAGTGACCGCAACTTCTTCAGTTGCAACTGTGATGAAGTTCTTCTGTGTTTTCATTCTACTTGTGAAGATTCTAAATCAAGAGGGTGTAAACAACTGAAGACATAAATAGCGTAGTGTATTTTATGCCCGTCAATTAGATACAAAATTTTACAGTTAATATTTATTGATAGGGAAACACGTTCTAAAGTGACGCATTGGTAAGTTCAAATGTAAATTCAACTGTATTTTTTAATCTTGCAATAAATAAACTAAATTAAAATATTTAAACATGTTTAGGCAGGCTTTCTGTTTCCTTTCAAATACACTTCAAAGATCAGTTTAAGGCACGAGATAAATTTTTATTAAATCAGTCCTAACAGTAAATATTGCATGTGAGGAAAAAGTGATAATTTAAACCAACGAATAGGACTAATCAAAATTTTAATTAACTTTCAATAAAATCCGGTAGACCCGAGTGAACGGGTTGAATAGCTTTTAATAATTTATGTTAATAGTGAAATTAACATGAGTGTGTGAAGCCCAATGCGTACGCACAGTTGTGTAAAAGGGGAACGTACAAAGGCAACGCCAACGGTTGTTATCTGACTCATCCGTTAGGGGAATCGCTATGACGCGACATTTTTAGGTCGGCTGGTATAAGCCCCCGTCAGTGACGTCATTCCAGGCCTCCGCGTGACGTCACAGCAATCCCTGCCGCTGTGTTGCTTGTTAGAAACTCGGAACTTGGTCAAGCACCTGTTCTAATTTCTGATATCCGGCTAGGCACCACTTTCTATAAGTGATAGTAATAAATAAAAATTCGAAATTGAGGACTTTGTCCAATTATGATTAAGCCATACGAAAAGCAAAAGTATTCATGTACGAATTTTTAAAACCCAGTAACTATTTCTTCTCTTTAAATACTCTTGACACTTTGCTTACAATAGGCAAAAATAGTATGAAAAATGACGCCTTTGGCGTAAGAGCTGCATCAGTATAATTAATTAGCTGAAAGCCTTCGTTATTTAGCATACAATGAGGAGCTAGCTAGCTATATTTGAAAAATTTTAAATTGTCCGTTGAAATGGGCACAGCAAACTCATAATCGGTAATTCTAAATTTTATTTGGGAAATTCTTGCAATATTTAAACAAAAACTGGCAGAACTAGTTCAGATTAGTGTTGATTAGGAAATAGAGTGGGTTTTCCTTGGCTACAAGGGTTTTTAGTTACGATTTTGCAACTTGAACGTAAATCTGATATCGGTTGAAATATGTGAACTTTGAAAACTGAGATATGCAAGCAAAAACTATTGTATGCAGGAACTTATAATCAGTTTTTTCTAGCAAACTACGCTATCGTGCTTGTTAATTATACGGAATAATTATTAATTTATGGGAATAGAATTTACCATAGCAACCCAAAAGCAAACTTACAATATTTTTATATTTTAATTATCTTAGAATCATTTAAATATTTGCATAACTACGAATGTTTGTTATTATCGTAATCTTAACAACATATTTCGCAATAACAGCAGTAATAGTAAACAGTATTTCGTTTACGATGGTTTTAAATTTAAGATTAACTACGTTTCAGATTGATTTTTTAACGGAATGACGTTGTTTGTCAACGAGATACCTAATTTAATGCGAATTATAACGTAACAAGGCTTAAAAAAATAAACAAATACATGTAATTGCATAAATGATAAAATATTCAAACAAATTCAACACAAGTCGAAGTAATTACCTTTTATAAAATTCGCTACGCAGTGTCTGTAAATAAATTTTGAATTTAATAAGCAAACGCAGCTTGAAGCTTTTACCTTTTGCAAATGAAACACAAAATTTATTTAAACGTATAATGAGGAAGTTTAAAATATTTTTGAAATTTCGTGTTTTTTGGAACATTATAAAATAATAATCCATATAATTAGGTATAACTTACGTGAATTTTTGGGGTTCGTTTTTAGCGAACTTGTTTAAAATCGAACCACAGTTTAAACAAAAAAAAACATGGCATCCAAGGAAATTTTTGGTTTAAACCAAACTTAAATTTTAAGGGAAAAACGGCCCTTGGGGCATTTAATTGTGTTCAGTTATAAATGGGCCGCTTTAGTTTTGTATACAACTTCCAACTAATAAAGAGGATGATAGTAATAATATAAATGGGGTTTGGGTATTATTACTGCCTAAAATTGAAGACTCTTAAAGATATAATTCGATATAAAAAATAGTGCGCGGGCATTAATTATTCAGTAGGCAATGTTTAATTAAATTATAGCATAATGGCTGAAATGACTGAATTAATTATTAAAATAAGTCATGTCATTTATTCTTTAGCAGACTTACGAAAATTTTATATTATTTTTTAGATTTTTTTCTAAATTTAGCACTTAAAAATCAGGCGTTGGAGAAAATATAAGTGATATATTTTGCAAGTTACACAGGAAAGTCAAAATTGGAGCGAAATTCTTAACATCTTATCCTTTTTAATTTTCAGGTCGAATCTGTATAAATCTAAAAAACTTTTGCCCATACAAATTAATAATAAGATCGCATTGTATAGACAAACACGTAATGCTTATCGAATTATGTCCGTACTACTTGTGCTGCATCACGTTGCGTCACAATGTATTTTTGTTATTATTAGGCTTACGTCTTCATGATAATATTTTTATTTGCAAATGTGTTATATTTTGGCGATTACTTAATAACAACGATTAAAAAAGAAGCACGCAAGAATTTCATCACGTATCTTCAGATACAAATCTTCATTTTGAAATGTTACGTAATTACACGCAATTTCTTTCAGCAAATAACCGAAGGGTGTATACTTCAAGTTCCAGATATTTTTATACATGATTTTAATTACAGTATTGATTTTTCAGCCTCTTCTTAATGCGTACTTTGTAGATATATGTAATTTATTGTTACGCAAATAAACTTATAACATAATTAATTCGTTTTATTTTTTACAGCTCCCATACTGCAAGAAAGTGATATGTTTATGGATGCCCTAGCCGCATCTGCTACCACAAAAAAAGAACCCAAAAAACGAAAACGAAGAGCGAGCGTTTCGAAAGATTCTGGCGGATCATCTCCACCTACGTCTCCTTCGCTTACCAGCAACAATCCCGCTTCGTCCCCGGTCGGTTTGAAGAACATCACACCTCCGAAATTTTATCAAGATACGCTCGAAACGGAAGAAGGTAAAACAGAAAATAATGAAAATGAAGATGACGCTGAAGTTGAAAATAAGGATAACAAGGTTAAAGAGGAAGGTGATGAAGACTTTGAAGCGCTCCCATCGCCTCCTAAAATAAACAAGGAAGAAACCGATGACGATGTAGTCACAAAAAATAATAACGGTTTAAAAGGTGTGCTAATCTATGTTAGACGAAAGGGTCCCAAGAAATCTATTAAATGGAAACCCGATGAAGAATTGGTGGATATACAATATTTCGAATTAGATGAGACTGAACGAGTTAACGTTACGAAGACATTCGGCGATATGGCTAAAATGGATGTACGCGGCGAACGTGAAGCGCTACAAATGTCCAGGAAGTTACCAAACGAAGATGTCATGGACGCCCAGACCCCGTGGAGAATAGCCATTGAAATTGATCTTCCTGAACATTTAGCCGAACCTGGAAGTAAGAGTTTTGAAAAAGATATCCAGTTTGCGCGTGAAAAGAGCGTCCTGCAAGCACTGTATTTCAATAAAAAGATGCTCCCAGACAGCCCCGGAGAACCCGATCTGGAAAATTATCAAATAAAGGACCCTGTTACTATTCCTATTGACGATGCTGAAAATCCCGATCACGATTTCCGCAATACCCCTTGGCCCGATCCAAAAGGTTCCCCTCCGCCACAAAATGTTCCAAACAACGTTCCTCAGATATTTCCTAACGTTCAAGGTCCTTTCCAAAACTTCGGCGTTGTGCCGCCACCCGCTTTTCAAAACATGCAGAACATGCAACAGTTCCCGGGGGGTCCTCCGTTTATTCCTCCTCAAAATATGATGGGCGGCGGAGAATGGAACAACGTGAACGTCCCTAATATGCACAATCCACAAATGATGCCCAGAAATATGGGACCTCCAGGTCCAGATATGATGAATCAAGGACCCATGAACCCCAATATGTTCATGCCACCGCCACCGGATAATTTCAATCCCATGATGAACGAAAATCCTAATCACAGATTTCCTCCTCCATTCAATCAGCAAGGACCCCCGGGACCGGGAATGTTCCCGCAAAATAATTTTAATCAAAATAGAGGAGGTCATGGTGGTTTTAGACGAGGCGGTGGAAACGGACCTTGGTTGCGTATGAATGGACCAGCTCCGGGCGGTTGGAATAATAATATGCGTGGTGGTGGTCCCCATAGGGGCGGTGGACGTTTATGTAATCATTATAGGAACAAAGGATTTTGTAAAAACAGGGATAATTGCCCATTTTTTCATCCGAATAATTAAGGTGCGGTGTTGACTGTTACTACATTGTGATAAACTATATTCGGGAAACTAATAATGATGATAATAATAATAAAGTGATGTTTCTTAATAAACAGTTGTGTGCAATCAAAATGTGAACGCGTTAAGACGTTAAAGTCGTGGAACTATTTTAATAATTTTTTACTAAAGAGTTATTTACTGTTTATATTGTAAAAAAGATATCGTTAGTAATTTTATTGTACAGGATGTTGAGAAGTGACTTGCTATAGTTAACTGTACTATGTACAATTAGAATTTTGATGAGGATGTTATTTTCTCATTATGGGCAACCCTTCTACATTTTGCGGACGATTCATTTGATTTAATAATGTTAGTGAAAAATTGACTCTTACTTTGTACAACAACGTAGAGAATTTTAATTTTTTGGTTATTTTGTTGCGAATTAATTTTTAATAATTGTTTCTTTTTTACTTTTTCTAAAGGAAAAGAAAGACTTAGAAAGTGGTTGCTATTTTTTGTGTACAGTAATCTATTTATTTTGTTTCTTTTAAAATAAAATTTTAAATTTTTGAAACGTGTTTTCCTTTTACATTAGGTTTTTTATTAGCAGTCTTTGTTTTGTTGCAGGCACGAATGCCAAATACTATAATTATCATAGCGTGATCTTTAACTGTGTGTAGTGTTTCCACCACGGTTTTTTAAAGATCGATTTGAATTCTAAGCGTTTCATTAAAACAGCATGTTTTAAACGTTTTTAAATACACTTAGATTGCCATCACAAGTTCGTAGAAAAAAAAACTACATTTAAAAACCAATCAAAAAAGATCACAGCGGGAAAGGGTTATTATTTATATTTTAGCACGTCTATTTTAACTTTTTAATTAATTTTTGTAGTTACTAGCCTGGTTTTTATTAGTCATTTCCTAATTTACTAGGATAAAGGCGATTTCCACTGAGATAGGAAACGCAAAAAAGTTATTAATCGACACCCATTCATCAACAAGTGTTTACAGTTTACTAATCTTGTATTATGGCCAGCAAGTGGAGAAATACCCTGAGGGAAGGCTATCGACATCACTGCTGATTCACGGTCCAAAGTTTACAAGGAAATCATTCGAAAATCGTACCATTGGGGATCTAACCAATGAGAAGATGCGACCTAATTGCCAATTCAATATACGTACTACGTAGATGTTTTTCTTTGAACTGGTGGGGTCACCAGCGTTGGCGTTGAAAGTCAAAATAAATAAAAGTAGAGTATTTGAAAATACTACCTCAAGATTGTGGTGGAGTTTTTCATCTCTAGAAAATACCTACCTTGTCCAAAGTCCATTTTAATATGGTTACACGTGCGGTTAGATGCAGGGTCGTAGCACAAAATTTCAAAGAGAATTGTTTGTTAATTTTGAATAGGTACATTGTAAGTGATTTCGTTGTAATCTGAATCGATATAGAAAATTAATTTTGTTTTTTAATGAAACGGATAATGTAAAAATAATGAAGAAAACATATTAAAAAATATAAACTATTTAGTTTAAGGATGTTTAGTACTAAAAATAAATATCACGATGTTTTATTAGAACAGCAACCTCTTTGGTAAACATTCCACGGAATTATTTTAAAACATTTGTTTTAAATAAGCTCATTAATAACTATAATCCTTTGCTGGGTTTAGTACACAAAAAAGATATTAAATGAATTCCTTTTGTTATTGAACGTGAAAGTTTATTAATCAAAATATAAATAACCAGCAACTCATTTTGAACAGCCTTGGCGTAAAACTCCTACAAATTTTTTCTACTTTCAGATTTACATAGACGGCTCTTGTTGTATGCCTTTTCGGTACATTCAAACTTAAAGGTTTATTAAAATACAGGTTTTACGATTTCGATTACGAACAGGAAAAGAATAAAAGGTGGGTTTTCGGCGCTTTAATTGGAAAAACTAGAAAACTATAGAAAGGTCAAAAAGGCCAAATGTTCTAATTTGTTTTCCAATAATAGTATGTTAGTTTCAACAAGTGTTATTTTCAATTTTTATAAATTTTATTTAAAAAATTGTTTACATGGAACATTGAAACTTTTGCAGATTAATTTCGGGTTTATGGTTCAATTACTTTAAAATTGGTAGAATTATACTTAGATTATTATTATATTGTAAGCCTGTACAAAGCCCTATATAGGGCAAAGGCCTCCCTCTTTTCTCTTACTCCTTGCACCTCTTCAAATCTACTCATTTATACTTATACTTTGCTCTTGGGGTAATTATATCTCCTTAGAGATCAAAAGTTAAAAATGAGGAGAAACGACAATTAACAATAGCTCGATACACATACAAACAATAAACAATAGGCAAGAGATTTTCCTATATATTTTAATGATGATCTACTTCCAACTGGTTGCAACTGCTTATAACAATGCATAATGCTGAAATAATTTTTTTAAAATAATTCGTTTATACAGATTACATCAATTAATTTTTTTAATGTTTGCTATATTAATCTGATGTTAACTAGCGCCATGCGGAAGGTACTTGAACTACGCAAATGTCCAGGCTGTAGAAGAGCGTAGAAAGATTATGATTGGAATAAAAAATAACAGCACAGTTTTGACATAAAATTTCATTTAAAAACTGGTCATGGCTTGCACTTAAAAGTAGTGGAAACGATCATACTGTGCGAATATAAAGTCTGGAATCATTAAAATAACACTTTTGTGAAACGTTTTTGTAAGAAATCCTCGAATATATCAATTTTTGTTTTGATTTACATACATTAATTTTTCGTTTCAAATTGTCTTTTGTTTTTGGGTTAGAAGATCAGTAATGATTTTTTTTAATGGGAACCCTAATTTTTTGTAACAAAATTGGACAGAGAACTCTATAGTATGATACTGCATTTTGAAATTTTCGAGATAATTGGTTTTAAATTTAAAGATAAAAAAGGAACGAAAATCAAGTAGCTGTGAACAATTCGAGTTAGCCACATCTTACGTAATTCTTCTTCTTCTTAGAGTGGCTACCCTTTACTAATTACCTACTTACTTTAAATTAAACAATACGATTTTTGATTGAAAAAATGGAATTGAAATTTTAATATGTAATACCATTTGTGGTGTTCCAAACTTTATATCCACTCCGTATATCTCTTAGAACTATCTTTCGAAATATGGCATCAGCTTGTGTTTTTAATGAAAACAAGCTTATTGTTCGTTTGTTTATTGGATGAGAAACACGTTTGCGGTGGCAAGGGTTTCAATAAACGACGACTACTTTAGTCGTTTATTACTATTAACCTTCCTTTGGTAGAGTTTTACGTTGTATTTAAAAGATTTAATATTTTTTACAACATGTACCAGGTAAGTCTGTTAACCATGACATCATCGGCGCTGGTCAATTTTTTTTTTATTACTATTGCAATAGATGAATAGATGTGTTATTTGTTTGGCTTGTTTAAAAATTGTCCTCCTGCTACGATAGATAAATAAAACGCAAAATATTAAGGCTTAATTAGATAAATATGAGTCTAATTATAATTAAACAATTTTGCAAGTCCCGCTTCTAATATTTTTTTCATATTTTCTTGTAAATATCCAAGGTAAATGTATAAATATGCCAAGCATTATATCACTATAAAGGGAAGAAAATAAGATTTTTAGTAGTATAAAAATGTACATCTTAAAAGTTGTCCCATTAAAAAGATTTAGTTAACTTTTAATTTGCGTTTGCATAGTCCATATTTCAATTTCATTCACTATCAAATTATCAAATGAGATATGAAATTATAAAGCAACTGGCCGATTTTTTTACTCTATATAATGAGATACCTACAACAAATTTCTGAAAAAAATAATTAAGCATTTTTATCGTTATTGTTATCGTGTTGAGATAGGTACAAAATTTAATTGACTTTAGTGATATTTCTCCAGTTAATTTGTTTTGCATTAAATAAGCTAAAAATATAGGTATTTACGCAGAGAATAAAAAAATCGTTATTGCCTCGTTTTCATCGTAGTAATAGAACTTTTCAAATATTTTAGAATTTAGTACGTCGCAATTTATCGTGGCTGTATATGAAAACTGAAACAAATGAACTGATCATAAGCATTCATTTGTTTACTTGTGTTTTAAATCCGTCTCTGTGTAAACGAATAAATGATAGCTGAGGGTTTGAAGGTTGAACTGCTTGTTTACCAATAATATTATAAAGCTTATCTCTGAAAAAGAAATAAACCAATTTTGTTTCTTGGAATATGTTTGCTTTTTAGCTTGTAGTCGTATTATAATCTTGCTCGTACTTGTAGTGTTGTAGTATGACTTTTTTTATGGCGACAAAGCGTCTAATTCGGCGAAATCACATGACCATGGCGGTGCTGACGTAGCTGGAAAAACGGGGGCTGGTAGGACGTACGTGACACACCAGCAATATCATGCCATGCGCTTTGGTTGTTCAGTGGTAAAAGCAAAGGTAAAAGGACTGCGCGAGTTTCCAGTGTTTCGTAAACAATTGTCGGTGTCGGAGTATTTTGAAAGTGATTGAACGGTATCCCTTTTCGTTTTAGAGACTTCATCCACACCCAGTTGTGTGACGGCTTGTCTTTATTTGTTGGGTGAGAAGAATTGAAGGGAAATGCAGAGTCGAAATTCACAACTACGTGCGCACATTTGTTTATCTTTGGGAGGGCTGTAAATTTTAATTCTGCAGCCCTAATATTTGCTGCTGCCATTGTTGACTGAAAATGCTCAAGAAAAAGAAAACAAATGCGCGCGCATTATTGATGGCCTAAAAGGCATTTCTTGCAATAGCATTTTCCATTGTGTCATAAGTGTGACAGGTGTCGGACGTTTGCATGTCTATTATGCAAGGAAAATTAAAGTACCCGTGAAAATGCGATTGTTTTGTGTAAGCGTGTATTGCTGTAGGTGACATTCTAGTGACAGTTCCATTTTTTGTTCAATCGCGAGGTAAATTTACAGTTTTGATATCATGTCAGTAAAAGTTTGGAGTAATGCCCATGTTTTTTTTGCTAATAAGAAGTGAATGCTGACAGAGGCCATTTATCCTTCATTTAAAATTTGATAAAGCGTGATATTCTAATTTTAATTTGCAGGTAATACATTTGCCCACCATGCAGCGGTGGTTTTTCCTGGAAGACCCAGAAAATGCCCTTCGAAGGGCTGCGGGTGATGATGGATACAATGCAGATGCCCTCAGAGTTGGTGCAGAAGCTGTTCCACCGAGACAGTGGTTGTTTCGAGTTAGAGTACCTGAACTTAGAATTGGTGAGGTTGTATGTGTGACTGGTAACGTACCTGAATTAGGGGCGTGGGATC
The DNA here is from genome assembly GCA_963082815.1 of Melanotus villosus. Lineage (NCBI taxonomy): Eukaryota > Metazoa > Arthropoda > Insecta > Coleoptera > Elateridae > Melanotus > Melanotus villosus. The sequence continues at coordinate 68,499,583 of OY720420.1, forward strand.
CAGATAAATGTATTGCCTTAGTGCAAGAGGACGATTCCGAAGTGTGGTCTGGAGTAATTAACATACCAGATAAACAAGAAGTACAGTATAGATATTGTGTTTGTGTGATTGTTGAATCTGGCTTACAAGTGATAGTGCACGGTTGGGAAACCAATCTGGATGCACGGAAGGTAGAAGCCAAAGCCATTTCTCCCACCACAAAGGATGAACCGCAAGCCTACGGTGATTTTGATAATATGTACCGCGTAGACAGAGGATGGTTGAATAAAGAAACGATTGTTCAACTAAAATTATTTAAATTTCCCGTTATATGGAGACCACGTTATGCAAATCGTTCGGTATTCATAAAAGTGACTCCTCTAAATTTGTCACGTTATAATACCACCTTCCCAAAAAATATGACAGAGGCTTTAGAAGAATCGTTAAGTACTGATAATCAGGATATGCTAGAAAATCCAAAATACGCTTATACAGAAGTATCCAGCTTATACTCCGCTGATACTTCATATCAACCACAAGAACAGTTTGGGAAAGAATTTAAATTCGGAGATGCCCTAATATTCCAATCGACTGTGTTATTTCCATCTAATATTGCATTCCTGATTGATTTATATGTCTATAGTTCGAGAGCTGTAGATGGGGAGCCTCCGTATCATGCCGGATTCAGTTATTTGTTGCCAAGTGCACTGCAGTCTTCCCTCGGTTCTGCAATTTTACCAATAACAAGTACAAAACATCGTCCATTGGGCCAAATTGAATTAGAATACTTGGTTATTAGACCACCCCCTGGTTTTAAATGTGATATGGAGATTTCGTACGCAAGACATTGGAAAACTTCCTGGTGCGGACTTGAGGTCGGTCATAGAGGTTCGGGCTCCAGCTTCAAAATAGAACCAAAGAACTGTGCGGAAGTTAGAGAAAATACTTTGGCTAGTTTAAAAACTGCTATCGAACATGGGGCAGATTTTGTCGAATTTGATGTGCAGCTTAGTAAAGATAACGTTCCTATTATATATCATGATTATCACGTATGTATTTCGTTAAAACGGAAAAAACAACTGGAGGAGAGCGACATGTTGGAACTTCCACTGAAGGAGCTGACCTTGGAACAGCTTAGACTTTTAAAGGTAAATATTTTCTTTGTTCATGTCATATTATTGTTTTATTTGTTGTTTTCATTGTGAATTTTGCCTAACTGCTTTATTTTTGAATGAGACATTTCTTAGATTGAATTGATAAATGTTTAATTCACTTTAAAGATGGAAAATTGAATATTAAACAAAACAATTAGAGTAAATTATGGTCATATTAGTTGATGATAATATTTATGTAGTACAAAAAAAATTTATACAATATTAGGAAAGTGAACTATTTGCGGTTTTATATTACAACCTTTTTTGAAGTTATATAAAAAAGTGGATCGAATATGCATTATTACTTATTACATTTGTATAGGGCATTCATTCCTTTCTGCAAAATGGCCGGAAGCATTTTACAACTTAGTGGTGGATTATGAGGGTTAAATACAACTATCATAAATCCTCCCTACTAGGCCGGACTCAGAAACATTTTACAGCTGCTTCAAAATAGATGTTATTTAAAGTATTTTGGGGGTCAGTTGTAAGCCGTCCCTGGTAGGGTGTTTATGGCAGGACTTGCCACTTCTAACTTGTAATAATACTTTTATTGCCCGTTGTTATAACTTAAGAAGTTAAGTAGAAATTGCGCACAAGCCGGAACGGACTATATATTTGTTCTTTTTCTTCTCAGCTGTAAAATAAAATCATTTCATTGATACTGGCGTGTTTTGTTGTGGTCATTTTAAAGACTGAGTATGACAAAAGTAGTCTAGCAAAAAAAAACCTTGTCCGTTGTAAATTAATTTTTGGAATTTCCACTGATAAAATAGATATTGGGGAAAATACTTGATTTTTTGTTATAATTCGGTGTTGCCCATGTTAAAATTTTTGTTGTTTTAGTAGTTGCTTAATAGTGATTGCAGAGGTTTTTACCCAATAAATGTTCAAATGATTTTAGGAATCAAATTTTTAAGGATTCACTCATTATGCAATAAAATTTCCAAAAAAAAGTTGTCGATAAATTCCCATTTTATTTAATGCCAGTCTTTTAAGGAAGATTATAAATTAATAGTTAACTAACCAATGCATTATTTACAACTCTGGAAAAATCTTTGTCAGTCATGGAATTTCTTTTATAGGAGACTTGCCAAAATGTTGCAAGATTTTCCAAAATCTTTTTAATCCCTCAGCTTGTTGACAGGTTAAAGATAATTTCAGGCCAATTTCTTAGTAAATACTTAAATTAACAATTTCTATACCTAATTAACTACCCTTAAAGGTGTAACCTTGACATTTAAATTTTATTTTTAGGACAAAAGTTATAGTGTTAAATGGGCAACTTTAAATAGTTTTTGTTTTTCTAAATAGATCTAAATATATTCCAGACATTAATTGAAGGTTTCCTATTGATGTTTGTCGTTCTATTATTAATAATGGAAAGATTTTTAATTAATTCCACTAACCCCGGCTCCACACTTGCGTTTGCGTTAACCAATATTCGTTAAAGTTGACGAATATTCGTGTACAAATATTTGTTAACGAATATTTGTCGAACACACCCTCCATACATACGTGATATTAGCCGAATATGTATTTGGTATTTGAAATATGGAAAATATTCGTATTCGCTTCATTCATCATGGATTCGTCTTCAGAAAAAGGCCTAGTAGTACCGCAGCTGTCGGATATTTTTTAATGAGTTACCATTATTTACAATTACATAAAAAACAAATCAGCAACCTTGTTTCGATTTTTATGGTTGGCGCCATTTTGATTCCAAAGGCTAGTTTCAATTCTATACACTTTTAAAAATTCTAATACAGTTTCATTTGTCCATTCCATTTTCAAATGTTAGTGTAATTGTCACTTATAATCTCATAAGAGCATTAATTCTTTCCGGAAATTTTCAACAACGCGTTCCGCTCGTGCCAATTACGTTGTTGAAGTGCACTACTAAAAATTTCCCGGACCCGAATTAATGCTCGAGTGTAGATTCGGTAAGAAAATCGTACTGACATCGCCATTAATAATTCAGTACATATTTAAATTTTAGAAACGTAACCATAGCAACTTGTACGTCAGCTGTCACATTTGACATAAAAATTTCCACTTTTTAATTTCGCCTAGGTTGGTCTACCAACGAACAAAAAATTTCCGAGAAATATGGGCGTGGCCGTGGTAACCATGCCCGATATTAACGTTTCTATTGGCTAGTGTCGTACGATTTTCGCACAAAAATAAATGAAACATGAGGTTTGTTCCTGCAAGAATCACAAATGGTTTAAAACGGTTGCAAACTGTCAGACGCATGCGCTCATATAAATGAACGTTCCAGCAGCAAAAAGTTTCCAAATTGACTGATAGTTTGGTGTTTCAGCAGCTAACACAACTTTTTGCAAACAGTTTAGAAACCGTTTGTAAAATTCCCTGATTTTTTAAAAACTTTTCTGGTTGACATGCGCATACGATTTACTAAAAAGGCGTGTCGAGTGTGAGGTTATGTTGTAGCGTTTTTGTATATTGCCAGTAGTTTCGAGGTTAATTATTATTGAAAAGACTTGCAGTTTTTAAATTTTAAGAAAATTTTTAAAATGTGTCCCATCAGGAAATAATCGCCAACTAGTTACCAAATTTTAACAGTTTGCAACCAGTTGATATAAAGTCACCAAACCGTTTGTGATTTGCTGCAGGAACAAACCTTATAGACAGACGATTTGCATGTTTGCACACGATAGTGTGGAGGACATGCGAAAAAAACCTTAGAACGAATATTAGTCGCCTTTGATGTGTACCGACACCGAATGGCAAACATTCGTGTTCGTGAGAAAGTGCCGAATATTCGTGTACGAATACGAATTTTTCATTCACATTTGCGGCATTTTATCCGAATAGCGAATATTCGTACACGAACAACGCAAGTGTGGAGCCGTGGTAAGACTAAAATAAAAAAATCAAAAGTTTTTAAAGAATGAGAACCTATGTATTTACATTTTTGTTTGTGACCATGTTAATACTGATGCAATCTTTATTAACGACTAAAATTCTAAATTTATATCAATGGTATTATTACCTTAAAAATTAGGAAATATTTAAAAAAGAATTGAGGATAAATTTTATAATTTTTTCACAGTAAGAATTAATAATGTATAATGGCAAGTTGACCATCTAAAAAAAGGTAAGTATGGCAAATTGAATGAAATTACAATTTTTTTGAAAACAATTTAATGTTTTAAGTTTCGTATCAACAAAATTTATGTCCATATGCTAGCTTGTAATATTCAAAGTAATTATTTTTGGAATGAAGTTTGACCTGAAGTAACCCAGTTAAATTATAGCATTACCCGATATCTTGACTTGTTTGTGTTATATCCCAAGTTAATTCGAATAAAACTGCCATTTAGTAACATGTAATGACCAGTGAATGAGACAAAATTACTTGTTTGTGAAATACATAGTTCAAACATTATTTTATTCTTCTGAAGTTTGCTTCAGGATATTATTAGAAACGCATTAAACAGCAAGGAAATTTAGTTAAAATTACCTTTCACCATTAATAATGGCATTATGAAAACCATATTGAGAAAAAGGTTATAAATAACGTCGTTCAGGTAGTGAAAGTAAAAATTCTGTTGAACTTTAGTTTTATGTGATGCCAAAAACTCTTAAAACATTCAGGACTTTTTTAGCTTGTTTAGACCATCTTAATTGAAATAATGTTTCAATTCAGTTAACAAATAATAAAAGCCAAATAACAGTTTTTGATATTTTAGTTTGAAATGATTTTTGTGGGTGGAATTAAATTTAAATATTCAGAATTTAATTGTTGACTACAAGAATTCCTTTAATCAATGTTGCAATGTTTATTATTGTATACGTTTATCTCTTTTGCTCACGTTGCTGTGTAAGATATTTATAAAGTGCATTAGAATGTATTTTTATGATGATAACAGTTAAAAGGAGGAAGTGAAATTAATTTTGTCCGATAAAGTGCCTTGTTCATTGTTCTTATCCGTTTTGTAACTATGACAGGATGAAAGTAAAGGTTATTCATGAAATTAGAACTTGTTAGTGATAGCAAAATTACAGAGCTTGAACTTCACTGATATTTTACCTTTGGTCTTTTTTTTTCTTGTGGGTTTTAGGATAAGATCTCAAGTACATGACAACCGAAATAGGATTAAATTGTGATAATTTCACTATTTGTTTTTACCTTGTTATCATTAAAATTATTTTGCAAACAATTCAAAATTTTATTTTGATTGTTAAGTGACTAATGGTTTCAAGCTGCTTTTTGAGATTACATTGATTTTACATTTCGGCTTAAATTACTTTTAGAAATTAAATAATTAAAAGCATAAAATGAATTACAAGGCACATTTGAAATGAACGTTGATTGATTTCTTTATTAATTGGAGGTAGGCATTATGTTTTCAAAATTTTGTCAGTTTTGCTGGATGTTTTAAATCTTGTTTTAAAAATGTTCACTTACATTTTTTCATTTACATAAAAAGAGTTTCAACAAAAGCATCTTCAATTCATAACGGAAATAACCTTTTAAATAAATCTAATTTTGGTGAATTTATCAATGAATCTACTAATCTATACATGAAATATTTGCATTTGTTTTGGAAGTATGTATTCTATACTGGTCTTCTTAAAATGCTCTGCCTGATAAAACAATAAAAATTAAATGAGGTCCAAGTAAACATGGGTTGATAAATGCTCTGTTTCCGTCTGGTAAAAATCCATACAAAGGGTGAAGGTTACGGTTTTTATTGCTTCCCAGTCTCAAATGAAATTTTGTACTTAAGTTATGTAGTCGGCATTGCCCTGTTACTAGGGTTATGTTTACATTTGTTTAAAGTTACAATCATTTATCGTTCATCCATCATTTTACCCAAGAGGGTGTACCAAAAAGAACGGTGTATGATATTCTAAAGAGACGAGGGCATGGATTGCCACCTTCCAGGAAAGTGGGTCCAGGAAGAATTCTCAAAATTTTTACTTTAGCGAAACTATTCAAACTTGAGGTGGCTTTTGAAAACAATGACCGAATCTCGATTCAGGCTAGCGTTAAAAAGCCCTCATTGCAAGTGAGAGTTGGACACATCAAGTCCTTCAGGAAAAAACAAATATTAAATGCTACAAAAAGAAAACAGTTCCGGCTCTAATCCATATGTTAATTGGTACATATACTGCGTTATATATTTGGAGTTTCGTTTTATTTTGAATTTCTATACATTTGTTACAAATGTATAGTTCACGTCAAATGGCGCCTGCGTCCTTGCTAATTGCGTCTTGGCTAAATGAAGTGGACAGGCCTTATATGCAATATTAATTCAGCGGGCCTTGGTATAGCATTATTTTAGGCCCCAATTTGTTTTTAATTTTGTATTTGACGTTAGATGGTGTTCCTGACAAGCCGCCAGTGTAATAAATATCATTTCCGTGCATTTGAGGTGCACTCAAGGAAAAATAATTTTCATCATCCAAAATCAAAACTTTTCTTTTCCACTGTAATTTCGATACGTTCATCGACAGGTGGATTTTAGAGATGGAATTTACTCTGGTTTTAGAGATGAACTTTACTCTGGTGTGTAACCTGGATAACGTTGCTTCTTTCTTACCACAATTGTAAGGGTTTTTAAGATTTTTGAAATATACTGTAGGGTTCAGTAGAATTTTTTTGCAGCATCATTCCGGCTCATGTTGTCTTTGTTCAAAAATGCATCTTTCAAGCGTTATTGTTCTTTTTAGTCATTATCGCTGATTTCCTTCCAGATCCTGTCTTCCTTTTAATATTATTCGATCTTAATATATCATAAATGGTCAATTTTTGGGGTCCCTTTCGTTTAAAAATGGTTCACTGTAAAACTTTTAGCGCAACTTATATTTTTTTCGTAAAATTGTACAATACGCTAATGCGCAAGCTTCTCTTTCGAAGTTATTTTCTCAACTAATTGTTGCACAATCATTTCCTAGTTTACATATCATAAGTGCCATGCAGACTAGATTGCAATAGCAGAAAACTAAGATCCCTTTTAATTTGCTTTATAAAATAAACAAACTCAAACATTGTGCGGATTTTTAGTTGTAACCCGTTATATTGTGGTCCGATCAAATGAGCCACACTATGCACAAAAAGTGCAGGTGTTCTTGAACGAAGGAAGCCTAGAATTCGTAGCTAAAGAAGACAACCCAGCAAATACTCCAGAAATTTGGGTGTTTGAAGATTTTTTGTCATATCTGAAGAGAACGGTGTACAAAGGAGGATGGAAACCCGAAAGCCATTAAAGACTTTGTACTCAGATTAAAATAATGTCTCCAGAAAAACGGATCCAGATTTTATACAAAAACTTGCTTTTAGTAGAAAAAAGAGTATCGACAGGTACGGCGGTATGGGATATGACTTCCATTCATTCTTATTAGCTGTTGCTAACCACCAACTTGGCCCTGCTTGCCCTTCTATTTCGTGACATCATCTTACTGTTGCCTTTCCTCTTCTCATTGCCCCATCTTGTGGTAACTACTTTCCACTCAATTAGTCATCTAACATGTCCAGATCAGTTCCATTTTAGTAGCCTGCATCTTGATACCAAATCTTCCGCTGCTCTCCTTCGAATTTCACCTTATCTTGTATTCGAATGTTCAACATCGCTCTTTTCATTTTCATTAGTATCACGCTCTGTTTTCCGCGAAATTTCTAATTTAATGAGCATGTTTGGGCTCTGTAACTGAACAACACTGGTATTAAACCCATATTTTAAAAACATGTTTTAATACCCAGAAACCTTTCCACTCTAGGGTGATTCTTCTTTGTACTTCTTTCCCTGCCGATTTTCAAAACATGTACATAAGTTGATCCAGGTAAATCACTTCATTGACATGTTTGATTGTAGTGTTGTCTATTGTTATGTCGCTTGTTTTTCCGTTAGACATGAATTTGGTTTTGTCATAGTCATACTCTAGTGGTTTAGTTCTTTAATCGTCTCCCTTAATGTTGTTCTACTCTCAGTAAATAGACTTATGTCGTCTGCATCTTTTTTTTTGTGTTTGTAACCTCTTTTTCCTTTTGGTGTTGAGGCTGCTGCGTTACCGCATGTGATCTTCACAGGTGCAATGTACGATCTGCCCCAACTCTGCGGGATATATAATTGGTGCGCCGTTTAATACCTACATACTGCACCATGTGTATAGTGTAAGTGTAGCACCTCTTAGGCCTACCTCTTAGTCGGAAGAGAGAGTAGTTAATTTGGTGACCAATGACAAATGGTCACCACACCTTGATATTGATATTGGCCTATTGGCCCATCGGGAGATTTGAACCTAGGACTAATGTAACGCTAGCCTGACGTTCTACCACTCTGCCTCCATAGCATCCTTTTTTAAAATGCTAATTAAAAAAACGAATTGTTTCATTTAAATTAGAACAAAAATAGGTTATGAAATTATGTGGAGTTTCACTGTTCATTTTCTAATGTGATGAACTATTTTTTTTCATGGAAACAATGCATTTTACGAGGAAAACTCAAGGCTAATTTTTTAAGTAAGAACCTTTTGCGCCCCTTGCTTGCCTAAGACAGTGCTGACAGTTGTAAAATAATCTAATATCTCCTCTAAGTGATCAACTGCATTGTCACTGAGTAGCAAATTGTTAACTGACCTCCGAAATTTGACAGGATTTTAAAATAATTTCCATGGTTAATCCCACCAACTGCAAAGTGCGGCAAGTGATCGTATTTCTAAATTCAAAAAATTCATCAACTCGTAGAAGTTTATGGATTTAGTAAATGAGGAAAAGCTGCAAAGGCGGTGCCGCTTGTTACTGGAGGAAGATCAAATGTTTATGACGAGGAATGATCTGAATGGCATCTCCACCAAATGCGCACTCTTAACAAAACAGAAAGTACAAACGGGCAACTTATACCCTGAAAGTGATGGTGACAGTCTTTTGGGACAAGAGAGGAATTCTGATTATCATATTGTTTTCCAAATTGAAGGAATTTTTGGGCAGAAATTAGATGCAGACCGATGAAGTCAAAGACGGATTAGCGGTGGACTTCTACGATGAGGGGATTGCTAAAATCATCACCTGTTCGGAAAATTATCTTGGGATTTTGTTGAAAAATAGTGAAGATTGTCACTAACTTTAGAAATAAAAAAAATTGAGATTATTTTTCTTATTTAAACCAAAACGGTTTGTACTTAAAAAATGACCCTTGTGAAATAGGAGTACTTTGCTGCCTGGAATGGGACAGTAAACTATATGATTGATTAGCTCAAACATTGTGTCAAAGTTTGGATTCTTGAAAAAGGTTTTTTTATAGGTATTTGCAAAAAAAAATCCGAACCCCTGGTATTTCGAAAATAAAGCGTTTGCTGCCTGTATTTATACAAAACTTTTTACTTATCTTTGGATTAGAGTTAGTGCATTTAAGGACACCATGTATAGCAGGATTGCGTCATTTATTTCATGGTAGAAATACAAGGTTGTCTTTTATTATGTAAATGATAATATAATTACCTACTTTATGATTATGTGCAGTGTGCAGTTAATACCTTACATAACGTGTCATTACTAATCAATACTGATGTAACATGAATTGCAAATAAAAGTGTCATATTTGAGTGGAGATAACTATTATCGAAAAATAGTCACATAAATAGTTGGCACTAATTCTTGGCCATTTTTCAGGTTTTTTACCTTTGAATTTATGTTGCAGTTTATAATGAATATTAGAAGCTAGAAAAATGAATTTATCCATTTTGATTTTTACATGTCCGATCTATAACTCAAACCAAATGTAGGTCAAGTTCTTGTGTAAATTATTCAATTTTTAGGCTGATTACAGGAGGTTGTTCGCTTGTCCATCTTTTTTTATTATGTAATATCTATTTGTCCTGACCAGATAAATGTGTATTGGTTCCCACAAGAAAATAATGATGAGGCTTATTTGTAAGCGTTGGTCCTAAATGAATTCACACATGAATATTTGATGATTTTATAATAAAAAGTGGGTTATGTTAAACAAAGGTCAAATTTATAGATGTAATAATCTAATAATCTTTACTAAAGTTTTAAAGGTACATATTAAATTAAATAATAGTGCATAGATAAGGCCCTTTTCCGTAATGCAATATTTGATGTGTATTGTTCTTCTGTTTGATGATAATGATTGGTGCTGCTTTGTCATAAAGGGGCTTTCAATTTTTAAAAAATATCTGCAAAATGTACCATTTAACTTGCAATTTTTATTTGGGAAAGTTACCATGTGGAAATTCAATTTCAGTTATATCTATATTTAAACCTGATTGTGCCAAATGCATTATATAAATTGGTAATTGGAAGGGTCCTGAGTGGAATGATGTTCTTGAATTGAATGTGTGTTATTACGTAGAATTTAAACTCTATTTTATATTACTGCTTTAATGAGAACATTAAGGACTGATCCAAGTGTTTATTATCCCGTTGATTTCATAATTTCCAAAACTGTCTGACATTGAGCAGTAACTCCTTGAACTTTGGTAGCTTGATAAATACTAATAATTTTAAATACTTGCATGCGATGTTTTATTGAAAGTCTGGTATTACTTGTACCTATATTGCAATGTTCAAGTGCATAACAGTGGAATTTTTGTTTAGTAATCACTGCAAATGTTTGTAAATACTGAAGGAATCAGTACATAAAACGAGCATTGATTGTGATTTATTATTTACTTAGAATGAGGATTTTATATCGAAAACATATGAAATATTGCAGACATTAAAAAATGAGATTGTTTTCTTTTAAGGTCTCAGATATTTTTTAAATTTCAGTATTGTAGTATTATAGTCGTTCGCTACCAAAGATTATATTTTACAGATTAAATAACTCTTGCGAAATTTGTTAAAGTCAGTTGTTGACAGTTTATCTCATTTTGAATTAGACACAGCAATAAGATTTTTTGATTTTTAATTGGATATTGAATTAAAGAAATTTCATTAATATTTTATTCGTAAAATTGGACAACCTACGGATTTCATGATAGCTAGCGATTATTAATATGTTATCAAAATCAGAACTATAGTGCTAAATATTTTTAGAGGTTACAATTAATAATAATAATTAAAAAAATCTTTTCTAACTGAATTTTCAGTCGAAGTACTTACGAATTGTATGAACACTGTACTTTATAAAAGTTGATTAGTATTACTTACATAATTAAACAAGCATATTATTTTTAGTTTACATATATGTACATAGTTCAGAGCAGTATATTTGCATTAATAAACAGTGCTGAAAATATGAAATAAAAAAGCATTTTGCCAACATTTACTAATTTTCAAAGATTAGTTAGGTAAAATAAAAAGCAATTTCTAAACAAATAATAAAAGATTAGATCATCTGAACCTCCGGGTCTTCTTACATATGTAATGATAAAGTTTATATCTAATATCGAAAACCGACTTATTATCTATCACTAGTTGTGTCAAAGTTTATTTTGTTCAGTAAATAATTGCAGAGTGATAAAATTTTGAGATATCTTTTGGTATGTTTAAATATGCAATGAAATTTCACGTAATAATTCAAGAGTGTTAGCTCTAATCTCTAGATTGTCATCATTATTAAATATGTGTAGGCGAATTTTGTTAACGATTTAAACTTTATATTCATCGAATGAAACTTCACAATTAAAAAGTTATAAACATTGTTTGTATTTCTGTCTTTAGGTACTTCAATAGAGTTTTTTGGCCCCCGCTGGATAATTTAAGGGTTGTATCATTACCTCATAGGTGACTTGCAAAACCAGGCCATAGAGATATATATAACGTTATATCATCACCTTGAAATGTATAGACGATCAGTGGAGCAAACCCTATTGCCGGGGTTTGAGGCCCAAAAAGGTATGATAGAGATGTCATTCCTAGTTGTAAGTTTATGTCGTAATATTTTATTTTTGGAATTATTAATTGAAAAGAACGGCAACGATTTTAAATCCATTGTGAGATTATGCCATGCATCCAGGAGGAAGTTTGAATCGTTGACATTTTGGGGGGTATTGTGGTCTACTGAAGGTAGATATTAAATATGTTGATGTTTTTAAGTTTGTCGTGATTGTTGAGAACTTAAATGTTGTTAGTTGATATGCGTATGAAATTCTTGTTAGGGGTGGTATTAAGAAAATATTAATTGGAATAATTGCTTACTTCAATAAAAACCGAAATCTGTTTTCTAAAATGATTATAAAAATTCGTATATTGTTTTCGTCAAACAATTTCAAGGGCAATATGTGCAGAACCATTTTATTAGAATTAATTATATCTTTTACAGTTTAATGCAACAGCGTCATGAATGTTCTTATTAGAATTGCTCAGTTAAATTCGATCATCTCTAAAAAAATTCCGTGGTTTTATTGTTAATCTAACACTGGAAATTAGTTGAATGTACGTAGTTAATATTGTAGATTAGAACATTTATTTTAGAGTTTCATTTCATGTTAATAATAAAAATGTTGAGCAATTGTGTTGATAAACTACACAGTAGTTTGTTCTGGTACTTTGTTATCCACCGAAAATAAAATCATAATGTAACATAACACTGGTTGGTGCATTCTATGTTAGATAAGGTATGCCTGTATATTCAACACATAGTTACACCGAATGTTTGCATAACAAAGTACATAGTTTATTTTTCATTTAGTAACTCATTGATAAAAGTTTGGTGATTCTCCATAATTAGCATTAAACACTCATCTTTTGTTTTGGCTGTGGTCTGTTGCATTTGCATTCTTTTGTTTATTGTCTGATAAATTTGTTTTTTTGATTTCGTAATTGTAATTATTATTTATTCTTAGCTCGAAACAGATGTTTATTATTATTACACATTCTTTTTATTTATTTAATGTTAATTTATTCTTTTTGTTAATTTGATTAGAAGCTGATTTAGTTTTTTGTTTGCTCTTTTAATTTGATTAATGATAAATGTGAAAAGTATGGTTATAAATAATATTTTGTAACTATTGCTGTATCAGTTGGTATTTTTTGAATTTAGATAACTTTTTATGTGGAGTATTAGATAAAGTTGAATTAGTACTGAATATATTAGTGTATTAAATAAATTAATGAAGCACAAAATTAATATTGTATGATAATTAAAAATGAAAATAATACTTTTCAAGTAATTAAAAATTAAAATTATATATAAAATAGCTCTACAGGCCTTGCAGGCCTCTGGCTTCTTTAACGACTTTTTTCCATCCATTTCTATCCTTGGCCTTCTGCTTTCAACTTTCTATTCCCAAAATTTCTAGATCTTGTTGTACCTCTTTTCTCCATTCTGATTTTGGGCTACCCCTTTTTTGTATTCCTCCTACTTCTGCTCAATCTCCTCCATCATGATGACTTGCCCATCTGATCCTCTGTGCTTTTATGATCCCGATTATGTTTGCCTTTTTATATAATTCTTTTATTTCTTCGTTGGTCCGTCTTTCCCATCTCCCATTTACCTACTAACTTCCTCCGTAGATCTTCCTTAGCAATCTTGCGTATGCACAAATCATATTAATCTTGCTTGGTCATAGTCCACACCTCTCTACTGACAGTATAATAGTTCTAACGCTTTTGATACTGTCATCATTTGACATCAGGCCTTTTAGTGCAAATAGGCTTTTATTTCTTCGGAATTATTTGGCTTCCTTGTTATCACCGAGTCGTGAACCATTTTTTCCATTTCCTGAAAAACGTACTCTTTATATCCGTCTGTAAATATCCTCAACTGCTACATGTCGCTTGCCATGCCAAACCATATACTTGGTTTTGTTTTTAAGCCCCATTTTCCTTCTACCTCCTACTATTATGCTATTACGTACAATTGTTTGCCGTTCTTTTTTAGACTGTGTCTAAATCTAAAGCTAAATAGCCTATTGAAGCCCTTTAAAGAGCAAAGGCCTCCCCAAAGAAAACCACTTCTGTCTATCACTCGTGGCACTGCACCACTGATCGCTTCTTTTTCTTTTGTTAAATGGTACCCACTCAGTTGAAAGTTTGGCCCAGCTGTTGTTGTGCTATGTGGCCCGCCCAGTTCCACTTTAATCTTCTTGTTTGTTGTGCAATTTCTAGGGATTTTAATTTTTCCTTCATTGTTTATAGATTGTGTCATCACTACTATATCATCTGCTGCGAGACATTGGTGATAATTATGGTACAGTAGTCCCTGTCTGTTGACTTCTGCTTCCTTAATAGTTTTTTCGAGCACTAATTTATATAGTATGGTTGATGACAAATCTCCTTGTTTAAGACCTCTTCTTGTTACATTTAGTCCCACTTTATTTTCCGTCATCATCAGCGTCATTATTATTATCATCAATTTCACTACTTTTCCTTGAATGCTAAATTCAACCAATAACTGGTATAACTGCTCCCTGTCGATTGTATCGTAAGCCTGTTGAAAGTCTATAAATAATAAGTGTGTCTGATTGAATTCGTGGCTATTCCTCAAAATTTCCTTCTGGCTGTGTAACTGGTCCGTTACTGCTCTGGATGGTCTGGATTGTGTCACTGTGCTCTTTGATACATATTGTCAGTATTTTATACATGATGTCCAACAGTGCAATGCCTCTATAATTTTCACATTTTAACATGGCGCCCTTTTTGTGTATGGGACATATTATAGATTTCCACCATCTCCTTGGCATTTCTTCCGTCCTCCAGATCTTTGGAGGAAGTTGTTGTAGTAATCCGTTCAATTTATTGCAACCATATTTTAGCATTTTGGCCTTTAGTCCATCTTCTCCTGGACTTTTGTTAATTTTTAGTTTGATCCATCCGGCTCTTTTATTTCTTCGTTAATTACCTCTACTCTTGCTCTTTCCAATTCCTTGTTTTTCCCGTTTCCTTCACCTAACAACTCTTCAAAATATTCTCCTCCAATTAGATTTCCTTGCTCATCTTTACAAAAGTTGTTTTTGAAGTATAGCCCTTCTCCATTCCTTTAATATCCTTATGGAATTTTCTAATTTCCTTATTCCTAAATTTCCTTTCTATACTAGCTAGTAATTCTGTGTTATACTTTCTTTTTTTCTTTCGTAGGATTCCCTTACGTATTCGTCTCCGTTCTTCATAAATTGACTTGCTTGCAGCTGTCTTGTTTGTATCATGCTTTTCCTTACCTTGTTCCCTTTTCCACCTTTCTTCTACATTCCTCATACCATTCACATCTTCCCTTTTGGGCACTTCGTTGCTGCTCGTGGACTGCTTCATTTATAGTTGTAACTATTATTCTGCATTTTTTCTACATCTTGTACTAGAGTAGTGTCATTTAACGTTTTCTATTGTAGTTACTTGTAAATTTTCTTCTTAGTTCAGTGTTCTCTAGTCTAGATCGATATTTATAGATTGAGCCATTTATATTATTATTAATTGGGAGAATCTGCTTTAATTTCGCTCCGACCATAAAGTGATCGGAGTCCGCATTTAGTCCCCTGTAATTGCTCGTGTCTCTGATGCATCCCCTATTATGCTCTTCTATAAGGATGTGGTCGATTTGGTTTACCGTTTTTTTATCAAGCGACATCCACGTTCCAAGGTATATATATCTTCATCTTCTTCATCTTAAGTGTTTCAGTTCATTCACTGATAGTCTCTTGTAGTTCTACTTTGTTGTTTGTCAGAAGTACTAGATCATCTGCAAAGGCACACTTGCTGGTTTCTTTGTGCAAACTATAATTTCCAATAGCTGATTGATATATCTCCTCCGTACCTATCTGCGCATTATAGTCACCTACCATCATCTTTAGGTCATATTTTGGTATTTTTTTCTAGTTTTCTCCCTATCATATCATAAAATTCTTCTTTGATTTCGATGTCTGTATTTTCTATCGGGTCATGGATATTTAATATACTAATTTTTGTATATTACCTTTTAGCCTTATGAGGCACAATCTATCTGATATTGCATTAAAGTTTATAATTGCACCCTTCAACTTGTTATTAATCATAAACCCTGTTCGCAGCCTTCTATCTTTACCACTACTTCTGAAAAACGTATACTCATTAATGTCGCTGATTTCGTTATCCTTTTGTTTCGTCTCTTGTAAGGCCAGGATGTCCACTTTGTGCTTTGTAAGTTCATCCGTTAAGCTTATGATTGCTCCTTCTTCGAATGTGCCTCTTACATTCCAAATTCCTGCACCACCTTCCAATCTCTTTTTTCCTCCTAATTCCTAATTTATCGATTGTTTTTAATCAGTTTTCAACTTCATCCCCTTTAGTTTCTACTTTTGCTAACTGTTTTAAGTTGATCCAACTTGTACTTTTTCTTTCGTCTGGTATCGATTAATTAAATTAAAAATTAAAATTGCAAAACTAAAAATGTCTTTAAAATAAATAAGTACTGTGTTTTCTGTATACATGACATAAATTCTCACCTTGATAACGTTATCAGGGTAATTTTCAAATTATTTTCTTTTTGTGTTATCAAAAAAGTCAGTTTAGTTCATAAGTGAAAGCTTATATACCGTGTCAATGAAACTTGGGGCACCCCTATTTTTTAAATTATATTTTAAGATGTCAAAATGAAATTTGGTATACGCAATATACTTACTCTTTAAATTGCATTTTTTGACAAAGAATACTAGTTTTTGCCATTGCCGGTTTCGCCGGAATTACCCTCAATTTTGTTATTTTAAATGGAACACCCTGTATATTTATACATTTTCGGAATTTTCATTTAATTTTACGTATGGCGGTATCACGTTTGAAACATTTTAAAGACAAAGTAAATACTTGCAGAAGAGTTTATTCATTAATCTAGGATGCCATGACGTATGTAAAATGGAAGTCAGGGTGCTGCTACACTCAAGTCTGTCACTTGTTTTATGCATTTCATTTGTTTCAATTGTCTTGAAACCATGTGCCTAGATATCAATGTTCAAAATACGTTTTTTTTGAATGGAGAGTGTTACTCCGAATTAAATTTTCATATTAACCCCGCGTTATTGGTATCAATGAAATCCTTGAGAAACGCTCGTTTTTAATATCCTAGTGTGCCGCCATAGTAGCATTTGAAAAAATAGCGAAAAATCATTGTTGCCAACTTTAGGCCATTTTAAAACTGCAACGGAAATAGTTGAAGTTCTAAAACAATTTGTCTCGAGTGTTGGGGCACCTTGACTTTCATTTTGTGTTACGTCATGGCACTCTAGATTAATTTCTGCTTGTCATCAAAATGTTCCGAACTTGATGCTAGCATACGTAAAATTAAATGGAGAAATTCGAAAATGTATAAATATACAGAGTGTTCCATTTAAAATAACAAAGTTGATGTTAATTCCGGCGAAACTGGAAGTGGCAGAAACTTGTGTTCTATGTCAAAAAATGCCATTTAAAGAGTATATTACACTTGCCAAATTAAATTTTGATATCTTCAAAAATAAAAAAATTATAGGCGCGCCCCAGGTTTCGTTGTCACCCTGTATATGGTTTTGAATATAAATAGCAGTTTAATACTATCTAAGAATGTATGCTTCCTTGTTTGTTAGCCTTAATTGCCTTAAACAAGTTATCAATTTTAATTATTTCAAATACTTTAGATAACTCGGTTGTTCTAATATTGATTTCTAAAAACAGACATTAAACAAGTGAAAGTTCATTTACTTCGAAATGCATTTTGGTAGTACAAGTAAATAAAAAAAAAACAGACCCATAGAAAAACCAGTTAATTAATATCTGATTAAATC
This sequence comes from Melanotus villosus, assembly GCA_963082815.1. Taxonomy (NCBI): domain Eukaryota; kingdom Metazoa; phylum Arthropoda; class Insecta; order Coleoptera; family Elateridae; genus Melanotus; species Melanotus villosus. Next base: position 68,517,378 of record OY720420.1, read on the forward strand.
AGGTCAAAATTGTTGGCAGGTTTAAAGTTAATACTTGAATGTTATGATTTTAAAAAGAGAACGAGGTTATAGTTGAATTAAAGCATAAACTCGTGTGTGATTTGAAAACTTGTCTCAATTCAATTTCTTTTTAATTGTTCATGCAAAATAAGAAGCATAATTTGCAGTATTTTAGCATTAATAAAAAACTATGATTGTAATTTTAATAGCAATTAAACTTCAAAATAATCCTGTGCTATGCAATTAATGCCATTAATTAATATTTAAATATTTTACCGAAACACTATTTTAAGTACCATAATTATTTAGAATTTATTTTGAATCCAGATTTGTGTATTTACACAAAATTGAAAACGATTTCCTTGGGTCAAGCAAATATAAGCCAATTTCCACATCATTAATTCTCTTGTGGGAATTACATAATTGACTGGTATTACGAAATTTACTTTGTTATACAGGATTAAAATTTTATTATTGCTGCCGTACAATACGTGTAATTTATTTCATGTAAAGAAGATAAAGGTATCGCTACCAACATACCGTGAGCGTAAAAAACAAAGTTTAAAATTACTAAAAACGTTTTATGGTTTTACTGATAACACCCATAACAGCTAATTGTATGCAAGGTTATTTTTAAAATGCCCAAATTTTGGTAATTCACTTAATAATTGAATTTAGTAGTTATTGTTATATCATTTAATGTGAGCGATAGATAAAACTTAGGAAATTCCAATTCTTACGGGTTTAATGGTAACGTATTTCCTACTTCCTTCAGGAAAAATATATGCGCAAATTTATAGAATATCATAACATAAAACTTCGAACTATTTTTACAATGTAAGTAAATTAAAATATTTTAATTGTGTGTATGTTAATGATCGTTATGAATTAACTTTTTATAATTATTTTATGAATGCTGCATTAATTTGAAAAATAGTGATTTAGACAAAGCTAAGTTATTCATTGTGTTTTGTAAAGGTTACTGTATTGATTTTATGAACACAAAGAACTCATAGTATCATGAATTGGAAGGATAGCAAATTTTTTTTGTTTGAGCTTTGTGTCTATTGCATAATTTATATAGATTTTTTCTCTGATCTGGTTGACATTCACTTTTCATATAAAAATCGATATTCAAAAAATTGTATAATAAATCATTTTACTAAAGAGCTTAAAAAGTATTGAAATCTACAGGGCATTTTTAGGCGGATATATTCATTAATAGGGTTAATAAGAGGTTGGGGTTGATTTATTACTGAATTACTGTAAATGAAATGAATCATAATAAAAGCGGCTATGAGAGAGGTATTTCACAAAAGTTTACCTCGCATTCTGAAATGTATGAGTTCAAGTTACTTAGTTATATTTCACCTGTTGTGGAAGGTGAATTTTTACAAAAAGAAATATACTGTGTGTTTGAGTTATGGGGCGAACATAGGGCATTGAGGATGGCATATTTGGAAATTCCTGCTTGCCGTTTGGGATGAATGATAATAATAACGGGTATTTAGCGGAAGAGAGAGTGTTTATTATCAAAACACCCTACAATAGTCTCAGTTTACCCACAGGTCGGTTAAATTTAATAATCGATTTATTTATACTGTACCAAGTGTTACAACACTCAATGAGAATATTTATAGCAAGTACTCAAAAAGTTCTCCATTCTGCTGTAAACAATAACCCAATCTGTTATAAAATGACTGCCTTACATTAACCAACTGTCTATCTGTGATTACTGATTAGCATTTGGGTGCTTTTTCTGTAAATTTTGCTTTTCAGATGACCCCGCAAAAAGAAGTCGCATGTTGTCAAGTTGATAGTGCCACCATGATCAATCTAGCAATTAGGAAAGTTATCTAGATATTCCCTCACATTCAAACCATAATGTGTTGGACAGCCATCGTGCTGAAACCAGATATCTTGCTTTTTACTACTTCTGATTTCTGTTTTAAAAAGAAAACTCCTGAATTTTGTGAAGTCGTCCTTGAAACATATAAAATATTTTGAACCCCCTAGCGACATTGTCTGCATGAGTCCACACACATCAGCATACACCAATTCATCTGGCTCGGTTGGACATTCTTTTCTAGCCTTGAATGAATTTCTGGTTTGCTTTCCTATGATGCATCCCTCGCATAACTTTTCATCAAGTTTAACGTCTATGTTGTGTATACTCAAAAACCTTTTAACATGTGTTTTATTTTGATGTCCTAATTTCTCATGCCAAATTTGGAGATCCTCCTTTCCTTTCAGTGCTGGATATGTTTCAGCACTCTGCTCGGAAATCACTGCTCCCATATCTAGGACATACAATCCACTGTTTCTTATTCTTCCGGTTAATTTTACCTCTTTTATTTTTCAGCAATTTACATTTTGATCTATCGGTCTTAAATTCGAATCCTTTTTCTAGTGTTTTTCCAATTGACAACAAATTTTGTCCTATCTCAGGAACAAACCAGACATTTTCAAGATGTTTCTGGTACCACATACCATTTATTTTCATTTCGACTAGGACGGTGCCTTCACCAAGGGCGTCAATTTTTTCATCATTGCCAATTCGGATGCTCTTTGAAGTTTGGTCATGTGAGCTGAAGCTGCTGTATCTGCCAACCAATCTTCAGGATGCACTTCATCGCTGCACACTTGTCTTTTGGGTTCCTCTTTTCAAACTTGTCAAACCGATTAGGGCAAAGTGTCCTACCTTTCTGTATTTGAAACATTTCGGTCCAGTAGGCATCTTCTGTGTTTTTACCTTCCCAACAAGTGTTGCTGACTCATTTTGCCTTTCTGGTAGTCTCACTTTGATTAGCCGAAGACGTTCTGTTAACTTATTAATAGAGTGTTCTTGTAATGGAAACGACTCCCATACACTTTTGAACTCAAAGTACTCTTGTGGAAGTGTTGACATTACGCGACTCATTAACAGTAACTCAGGCAATTCTGTATTCACTAACCTTTTTAATTCGTCATTTAATTCATGGAAGTTCTTTTGTAGATATGTGCTATATGGGTAATAATATCCTCAGCTGATTTCTTTTCACTTGTGAAGAACTTTTTTAAGGGCCTAGCTAATCGTTGACTTGAGCTTTGCTCGTACACTGATATTATCTTATACCATATTTCTTTTGCCAAAGTGCCGAGGTCAATTCTACGTTTGCATCATTCATATTACCGATCAGGATCAGCTGAGCTAAAGCATCATCCTTTTGAAAAGCTTTCAAAAACGTTTGGGAGGCTTTTCTTTCTTGTTCGGAAGGTTCTGGCGGTGGTAGTCTTGTGGCATTTATAATATCTAAAACATCATGATGACGTAATAATGGTTCTACTTGCTTATGCCATTTAGACCAGTTTTCTGCTCCTACTAATTTATCAACGGGTACTTTGAAATCTATTTTCACAATCGTTTTCGCCTTGACGCACGATGCCTTTATTATCCACAAAAATGATGGTTACGAATTCACTGGCTTTAACCTGTCTGGGCCCATAACCTGATGCGCAAAGTTGGTTTTAAAGCCTTTATTATTTGATATTATAATAACAAATGAAATTTTTACAATTATACCTACTTGTTTACATTGCATAGTTACACTTGTGTGACTTACTTTCCATAAAAGTAAACTATCTTATCGACCTACTTAACAGGAAGTGTCACCAGTTTCATTGCTTTTTTATAACAGTTAATGTCTCCATTGAATATTTGTTTAAACTGTAATATTAAAACTACCTTTTGAATCACCTGCTGCTACATTTGCTGAGTTTTCAAATTTTTTCACAAATTTATGAATTGATGATACAGATGGAATAGGTCGATTATTAAATTTAACCCAGAATAAATCACAAACTGTGCGTAAACTGACTCCACTATAAAATATTTTGACAATAAATACCCTCTCATTAGAATATTCAGTAGTTATACAGGGTGTCTCTAAACCTACTGCCATAAATTTACCAGCCGATTCCTGACGCAAAAATAAGTCGAAAATGTCTATAAAACTTTTGTCCTAAACAGCTCCATGTGGAAGCTACAAGTCTTTGAAAATGGTGTTGAAAAAACGGAAAACAATTGCATTTTAAAAACGGTTTGAGATAAAAAATCGAAATTTTGCAGGCGGTCTAACCTATTGAAGGTATAAACTTCCTACTACTTTTTTTTGTAAATTAACCAGGGGCGGCACGAATGGGGGTTATCACATTTTTCTTGTAACCCGTTTTTCTTAACCTTTTGTTTTTTTGAATTTTAGTTTACAGATTTGTATTCCCTGCTGCCTAATTAACAAAAAAGGTACTTTTGTTTCAACTCGCCTGGACTAACCGTTTCCTATAAAATTCAGGTTTTCTGTTTGTCTGAGTGTAAAATTCAGTGATTGTGATTTTAAATTCAAATCAATAAAAAGCATGTGATAGAATAGTAGGAAGTTTATACTTTCAATAGGTTACACCGCCTGCAAAATTTCGATTTTTTATCTCAAACCGTTTTTAAAATGCAATTGTTTTCCGTTTTTTCAACACAATTTTCAAGACTTGTAGCTTCCACATGGAGCGGTTTAGGACAAAAGTTTTATAGACATTTTCGACTTATTTTTGCGTCAGGAATCGGCTGGTAAATTTATGGCAGTAGGTTTAGAGACACCCTGTATAACAAGAGGTTTGAAAATAATCGAATATATACAGTTGAGAGGACGAGATGTGTTGCCTAGGAAACACAACGACACCGTAGGTGGAGTTGTGTTTTCAGGTAACACATCGAATCCGCAAACTGTATATTCAGATGATTTTCGAAGTTCGAGTTGTACATGTTAAGACTATACAACGAATCAACCAACTATATTAATCAAATTATTTATTGAAGATGAGAAAATTATTTATTATAATAAATGTGAAACTCATTTTTACAAAATTTTTACGAAATGTCATAAATATTACTTGTTTATTTATATCCATGGATGATATGATTACATATGATTCATTTGTTTGCGACCGAAATACGCCAAGAATTGTGTTTCGCGAAGCACAACTTAGCAATGCAAATAACCGATGTTATACAGCGTAACTAAGAAAAATTGAGCTATTTGATTGGTCTATTTTCCGATGAGTTGTATAGTCAACATTATTATGTAAAGTAATTAGGTGGATACGTGAATATTGATAACTGACAGAAAATAAAATTTATTTTGGCATAAACAAACTTCAAATTTGATCATGGCTGGTCTGCTTTTTGTGAATAAAATGCGAATTATTCATTACAGGCTTTTAAGCTATTTCTTTCTTAAAACAAGCAACAAATTGAAGTAAAGTAGTATCAAATTAAGCGCATTTTTTTGCCTTTTGATTGATACCACTATCAATCCTATCAAACCAAACGGCAAGCGGGAATTTGCATATATACGATTTTCCATGTTGTTTGTATATATTCTCCCCTTAAATCAGACACTCCGTATATATATGTTGCCCAAATCGAAACCTCAGTGCAACAAAAAAAATCTGCACGTAGTATGCTTGTTGTGTAAGAACATTTTAACAAGTGTATGTTGATTTGTATGTTTGTACATATTTTCAAAAAAAATTCCTTATTTTCAGATTTTATTTTTTAACCAATGTAATTACGAGACTTATTGCCACCATCAAGCGTATGGCTTGTGAATCTGTACATTTCACAACATTTGACCGACATTAATAAATATGTTTGTAGTCCAGATCAAGTGCATTTGTGAGTCATTTTGTGTGTAACAGGCAATTTTTTGTTTTTGTTGTTTACTAGTGTTTTCAGGAAGATTTATTCGAAAAATTATGATTTAGTACTGATATATTTAATTTGTTATAGGTATACCATTTGACTGAAGGAAAAACGAAGAATCCTCGTTTCTTTGATGACGACTTAGAAGATCATCAACCATTCCCAACCCTCCAGCACATGTTGGAAGTTTTGGATCCTCACGTTGGTTTTAATATTGAAGTCAAGTGGACCATGCAGTATGCAGATGGTTCTTACGAATTAACTAATCCAGTAGATATCAACATGTTTGTGGATACGATTTTAGAAGTGGTTGTGAATCATGCAGGCAGTAGAAAGATTATATTTTCGTGCTTCAATCCAGATGTATGCGCCATGTTGAGATTGAAACAAAATAAATATCCAGTCATGTTTTTAACAATTGGACAAACTGCCAAATATCCGCAATACCATGACCCTCGTTGTTTAAATATACCAATGGCTGTTAAGCATGCCGTTATGATGGAATTGTTAGGAGTTAACGTCCATACGGAAGATCTGTTGCGAGATCCGTCTCAGGTTAAGTTGGCCACAGAAGCAGGATTGATTACATTCTGTTGGGGAGATGATAATGCCGACAAAGCAACAATTAAATATTTGAAGGAACTTGGCCTACACGGAATTATATATGATAAAATTGATCAGTATTCTAGTAAAGAAGTTAAAGAAAGCATTTTCCTAGTGGAAGCCAGAGAATCACACAAAGAACTTATTCGATTAGCTGCAGCCAATTCAGAGTTACGGCCACCATCTCCGACACCAATAATTAAAGAACGCATCTTAGATGTTGAAAAAGCTCGTGAAAATTTAGATGCTATTTCTACAGCTACTTCTTTGGAAAGCCTAGAAAGTCGTTTGTCCGACTACAACACTGGCTCCGATACATAACGGGTTTTTCTTGTGATAATTTAGGCTTGCCTTCAGATTGTATAACTATGATTTAAGTTATTGGATGATTTTTTGTGTATGTATCAAACTTGTTACATTTATTTGTCGATGTGCATTATTGTACAAATTTAAAGTTTTATATTTAATGACTTATTCTCTCGTAATATTAATTTTAAAAGTTATGATAATTTTAATTGATAATATTTCAAGGAAACTGTGTGTTTTGTGTAAAACCATAATCAAATTTAGTGTAAGAAGTTTGATAACTACTGTAATTACTAATCAAAACAGGGTTATTCACAAATGATGTATGTTAGTGTTCGTATTTATAAAGATTTTGAAGTCCATTTAATAAACGAAGTAGTTTAAGTAAGCAACTAAAAGTTTGCTCCAGCAAAGCAGCAATCTCGTTTTGTTTAAAATTCAATCTAAGGTATTCCAACCAATAAACTATTATTAAAAAATAACAACATATAAAGTTCTCGTTTGGAGCAATTTCAATGATTAACAGTTGCAAAAATATAGTGCTTTAGCTGCTGTTAAATTTGATAATGGTTCTTTTGGTCGATGGCCTAGTTGACAATTTATTTTACCCAAAGCAATACTTTTTAAATAAATAGAAATAAAGTTAATAATCAAAGAATTCAAAGTACACTTGGCAATAGTTTGATGATTCTGGAGCTGACTGAAAATGCAACTGAAAATTTAAAGCTGTGTACATCGTTTGTGACAATTATTTAAATCGTTGCTGATAATTTGCTCTAATTTGGAATTAGTTTGAATTTTAATATATCGATGTTTTTTTTCGTCTATTTCGATTCTTTTATACCATGTAGTATTAGCATAAAAGCTTAGATATTAAAGTTTTTTTTTGTTCGGCAATAATTTTATTTAATTCTAATAATGAAATGGCAAAGAAAAATGATCAGTTTGCTACTTGTGTCTGTGATCATTTTCTGTGCTGCGTTTTAATAAAGCAAATTTTCATTTTTCTTTGTCACCAAATTGATTTTTACACCAGCCTAGACATAAGAAAATTATTGTGATTCTTATTTTGTTTAGAAGATGATATTATACACATTATAACACATTTTCCACATGTAGTCTACAATTAGTTGACAGCAGCCTGACTTTAATTCTAAATAGTTCAATAAACAGTGCAGGATTAATTTTTGGCTTTTGGCACTAATTTGGAATGGCAGCAGTGTGAAAACGTTTAATGATTGGTTCGTGAATGCACAATCATATCACCTAATTGATGTGTAACCCTTTAAATCAATTATTTCAGATTGCCATGTTGGACTTGTAATCCAATCGCTAGTTACAGTTTTGCAGTTAATTACACTATTTCCAAATTAATACGATTCGTGGCTGAGAATTACGTTACTTAAGTAGGATGATAATTGGCACTGTTAACGGGTATACCGATAAATGTCAGTAATTGCTGTTTTTATCTTAAATTATTACTTTGTCATAGGTTTGTTTATGTAAAACATTAAGTGCATTTTTGTTTTAATCGGGTAATACAATTGCCGAGAAAGATTTGGGGACATCCTTAAATCTTAACAGCAATTTCAAAATTAGGAAAGCACTTGATGCTTTGCATTATCAGTTTTGTAAATTGGTAAATATGTGTATGTGCATGTTTAAGTAAAGGAGGTCAGACTTCTAGACGCACAATCACTTTTGCATGCTATTTCCAGATAAAATTACACTTTAATAAGGGTCCTCTATTATTCAGATTATTATGTTGTATGGCCTCCTTTGTACCATGCTTGATTTTGACTTTTATATTAGAGATGATTAGACTACATGTAGGTAGTTAATTGGTTTATGCTTCCCAAAGAATTTTGGTAAATATCTAAAGCCGTGCGGAGCAATTAAAAGAAAATACTATCGTATTTTTATTTATTATAATTAGAATAGTTATATAAATGTTGTATTGTATTGTATTGGACAGTATTGTCCAACATACATTGTAGTGCAGTAATTTTTGAATTTCATAAATGTAGTCCTTTAATGGATAAAATTAAGGTAATGGATAGTAGTTAGCTTAAAAAGTTATGCTCACTTTTTGACTTGTATAAGGCATGGGTCCGGAACCTATGATTCTAAATTACAGAGAGATGATTATACTATAAATATTTTTTTGTAGGGTTCATTGATTAGTTACTGTACTGTAGTGAGTTTTTAACATGTATCAGTTGCATGCTAGTAAGGTACATTTGTAAGTAACTAGTTTTTATGTAACTAGAATGTAAAGCTGTATTTAAAACTGTTCCTGACTCATGTTTTAAAAGTGGTGTGTGGAATTGTTGTCTCTTATCAATTATAGTTTTCTGGTGCCTAGAGGAATAGAAAAAATATAAATTTGAAAGAGAATATACTAGACTAGACTGACCAAATTGAGTGAAAGTGGGAGACAATAAGAGTTGCCACTAAGAAGACTATGATAGATCGGAGACTTGTTTGGATACATAACCACTTTAGCAACATATTTTTTTGGAATTAACACAGTTTAAGCACACTCAAATGTAGTTTTTTGCATTCAAGTGCTTGATAATATCTCATATAATCGTAAGTTAGTCAGTGCCATAAAAATCAGAAAAAATAAGAAAAATACAGTTTTATGATGCAGCGGTTTTTGCTTAGAAAATTTAGAAATGTTGCTTGCTCGTTATAGGGCAACTAATCCACATTAATCACATCTAGTTGTAGTTTAATGTAATACTGTCTGAATTTCTGAATTTTGAAACTTTCAAATTAATGCTTTATAATATATCACTGTATTGTAAAAGTAAGCTATAGAAATAATCACTGTTTGTATATTATACATCACCAATGCTACATATGATAACTACATCTTTCTTTTTTTTTAACAAAGTATTGTGTGTAACGTTTAGTTTAAGTATCTGCGGTTCTTTCGTGTATAATTAATTTTCAAGTAGTTATAAAAAATTGGTGCTGTATAAAAGAAAATGGCGTTTTATGAATTTTGAACTGTAAAATTTCTGGGGTTTTTAAAATTTTTAATATACATGTTATGTGTTGTGAATAACACCTCTGCATCATAATGAAAATGAGCATATACGATTTAATTAGAAAGGTTGTCTTGGAAAGTTAGTCATAAGGATATTATGAAAGCTTATTTTTGATAGTGTAAACATTTATTGTGACACAATTCAAGATTATCGTATTCATGTAACAGATGGAGAAATTGTCGGACAAAATACATTTTTCTGCCAAGTAACTGTTAAATTTATTTTAACCGTTTTTCTATATTTGCTTAAACATGATTGAAGGACCAAGTTTTTAAATGTCCAGTTACAAGTGATTAATAAAATTTGGTTGTGATAGCATAGCTGATGAATATTTTAATTTACTTGTTTAAAACTCATTAGGTACGAATAATTTGAGCAAAACTTTTTATGTCTCCCATACTCTTACCTTATAGCCAAAATCGGAACTTGCTGTGCTACAATGTAAACTATATTTTTATGTAAGAAACTTTTGTAGATGTTTAGGGTGTCTTAGGAAATTGTGATATCGCCCGAGCAGTCCACAGATATTTGCCATCTTTGTTATTTTTAGTACAGAAAAGTTTTTTCTAATTTGCAATAAGCTTCAAGTTTAGGTTTTACAGATACAAGAAATTAATGCTATTAATACTTTTGTCCAAATCAGTAAATTGTAAAACTTTTTAATATTTTTAATATAGTATTGTATATGGTCAGTAAATGTAGTTTATTTAACTACTACATATTCCTGCAGCAACATTCTAAAAGACCAGTTTGAGCATTAAAAGTAAAATCTATATTGTAAAATGTGATGGTGATTTTTTCCACAACATTTTTAAATTTGTACGCTATTTACGAATGGCCATATTATTAAATTATTACAAACTAAGATTAAAATTTGGACAAATAAAATGTAAAGTTTCCTACAAAAGTGATGGTTTGGGCTGCCATTTCTGCAAAAGGGCTTGGTGATATTTACAGCTTGGATGCTTAAATAAATTCTAATAGTTACAAAGTACTTTAGACAGTTCCCTTTGACCGAAAATTAAATAATGCGTTATAAAAGTTGGACTGTCCGTGCAAGATGGTGTGCCATGTCGTAAATCGAAAATAATCACTGAATATTTAAGACGGAAACAAATTTATCTACTTGAATTATCCGAAAATATCCCGGATATGAATTCAATTGAAAATATTTAGTCAATTCTTAATAAGTATAGGAGATGTGACCAAAAAGTCAATGATAAAAAATTATTTCGGTAAACCGTCAATGTCGTTGACAACAGGCCAAGAAGAATTCCAGCTCTAAAGTCTACCAAGGGAGACGTCGCAAAAGATTAATGATATTTTTAATGTTAAAAACTAAATGAAGATACAGTATAACCCGCTTATAACGGACTCGCTTTTAACGTACATTCGGTTATTACATACTTGAGAGCTTGGTCCCCGCCGGATACATCGTGTATTTGTTCTTTTAAAACGTACTTCTTTTACCACGGATTTCTTATACAACGTACTCTTACTATTAAAATGTGAAATCAGCAAAAGTCACATAATAGCTTTAATAGCAGAGTATACAATGCGGGTATTCCCCGGCGCTTAAGCAATAGTTTACAAGACGAAAACCCATCATGTATGTACTCAGTCGATTGTTAGCCTTTTGGTCACGTACAATTATATAAACAGACTCTCATACCAGATTTTTTTAAATATCAGGGGCGTCGTCGCTAAACTGCATCACATATATTCCATGAAAAAACAGTTTTTGAAATATCGTTTATTCAGTGAATTAATGCCGCATTGTGTAGTTTAATTATTTGCAGAGTAATTAAAAACCCCTAAAATGCCATACAAAAATATGTATTGTGAATTCCGAGGTGACTCACATTGCCTGTAGTTACGCACATTAAATAAACCGAATTATACGACGCCACTGGGAAAGCATCACAAAGCATTTGGCTATTGTTTAAATGCCGAACGCACGAACTTTATCTGCGCCACCCAAAGCAGTCTTTCATCGTGCGTACTGTACTTGTGGTTGTGTGAATTGTTCAAAAAATAAAATTTTCTTTTAATTTAGTGCACTTTTTTAAAACGTACTTCTTTTATAACGTACTGATTGTCATGGTCCCGATGAGTACGTTATAAGCGAGTTATACTGTATTAACAAAATGTGCTATCTGAGATTTCTTCAAATTTTAATTCAGTTTTTAATAATATGGCCACATCTGTAAAATGAATTCTCAATTGTATAGTTAACAAGCGTTTATATTTAGCACAGAGATGATTTTTTACATTTTGATTAATATTTTTTCTTCTCTTCGTAAAGTATTATGATTACAAGCGCCTAATCGGCGTACTGCCAGATAGTATTATGGGATGCACCAAGTTGACATTGGCATCGGAAAAGGTGAAAAGTATACTTTTCACTTTTTAAATTTTGCATTGAGCGTCTCGAGTTACGGTAGCTAGGTACCCCATTTCCACACGATCGGGAAAGTTAAGTATTGTTGTCTCTGGTCAGTGCTGGAATGGGTAGTTTGATTGGTCCCTTAACGCAGCACCTCTGGGGAAGTAAGGGCAATTAGGAGCGAGAGTAAGACACAGTAGGCTGTTTAATATAATAAAAGGGCATAAGGATAAGGAAGGAAAGAAAATTTTCATGGCGTGTGGTACCTACATCGTACTATACAATAAAAAAATTATAAAAATAATTTTCCTCAACAACTAACCTCCTAGAATGCCTTTGCCAAAAGTATCATATGTCTTTTAGCAGGGTGCATCAATCAGGTTGCCCTGGTCGTGCTCCGACTAAGCACTCTTTTACAACTATGAGTTTTGCACCTTCAAATGAAATAATAAGTCATTAAAGTAAGGAACAAATATAAGTTAAATTTATTGTTTATTTATTTATTGGGCGAAATCAAAATTTGGAGGTGCCGAGGATTTATTTATTTATAGTAAATTATATTATCATATTGCCACCGTCATGTTTGAACTCCTGATGTGAACTGATGTTGATGGTCCTTCTACATTGCGATTCATATTTTATTATTATTATTTTTTTAATGAGTTTAATTCACTTTGGCTTTACGGTAAGATATCCCATTGGATTGGAATTGGTTTCTTGCCGGAGAACGCGCCAGCAGGTACTTTTTTTTTGTGTCAGCCAGATTGCCATAAATTAAATTCAATGATTTGTAAATAAATTTTAGTTTTGAGATTCCATAAATTCACACTTTAATTAAGAAAAAGTAAAACAAATCGTTAAATTGTATTACAAATTTTAGTGTACTATTTGTTTTTGAACTGCAAATGTACATTTACATTATTTATTAATTTGTTAAATAATTTGAATTTAGATACTTTGGAATTTTAAATTTCCCGCAAATTTTAAAAATGGGCGGCCGTGTTTTATCATGAGACATAAAAAAACAATTGCTAGTTGAAAATTGTTTATTGTGCGTGTACCGCGGCCTTCCTTGTATTTGCTGATTTTTATTAAATAAAAACTAGAAGTTATTGGTGTAAAAGTTATTAGGATCGAGTGTTTACTAAAAACAGTGCGTGTGTCGGTTATTTTTGATTTTATAGAAGTCTCACAAATGGTTTTAACAGGTGGTTTATAAGTTTAGTGTTCTCAAAACTATGGCGATCAAGTTGTCGATTTAGATATACGTAATTGGGTAAGTTACGCTAAAGAATTTCTTAGTAGTTATTTTATTTGGTGAAACTTCTATACAGGGTGTCTCAGACATGACTCCCCAGGCCTATAACTTTGTTATTTTTGAAAATAACTATAATAAACTATATATATTCGTAAATGGGAGCAAATTCTCTATAAGATGGGGAAAGAAAATGTTAGAAAATCTGTACTCATATTATGGCAGCGATATTCAACTTTTTTTTTTCAAATTGCACACTGCTTTTTTTCGGTCATTCTGATAGTACTCTTTATTCTCTTTATAACCATGTAAACCAATATGGGTCTTACATAAGAAAATTCTCGAAAAAAATACGATTGAAGGTTGAAGTCTAGGTTTGCCATGGAAACAACTGATTGTTGTAATTTGTACTCGTCGGCGATGAAAACAATAGCGTATAGCTGTAAAACAATTGCAATTTACGTTGTAAAGAATGACAAGTGCTCTTTCTGTATTTGTATGTTCTTATTTAAAATCATAGGAGTATTAGAAATGAATTACACTAATTTTGAAAAGCTTGATGTGATCCTTATTTATGGTTTACGCGAGAGGAATGCAAGAAGAGCAGCAAGGTTGTATGCAGAAAGGTATCCGCTATTGTTTTTATCGCCGACGAGTACAAATTACAACAATCAGTTGTTTCCATGGCAAACCTAGACTTCAACTTTCAATCGTATTTTATTCGAGAATTTTCTTATGTAAGACCAATATTGGTTTATATGGTTATAAAGAGAATAAAAAGTACTATCTGAATGAGCGAAAAAAAGCATACCTAGTGTGCAATTTGAAAAAAAAAAAGTTGAATATCGCTGCCATAATATGAGTACAGATTTTCTAACATTTTCGTTCCCCATCTTATAGAGAATTTGCTCCCATTTACGAATATATATAGTTTATTATAGTTATTTTTAAAAATAACAAAGTTATAGGCCTGGGGAGTCATGTCTGAGATACCCTGTATATTATTTTCAAAAAAATTAAGGTTTACTTAACTTGAATGCCTTAGGTATTTTAAGATAGGAAACACAGATTACATATTAGGGTAATCCTATTTAAATTTGTATTTTTTTATTTGTGTTATGTAGGTATACATTGGGCGACTTTACTCTCTGACTAGTGAAATCGCTGTATGTAATATACCTATTTGGTTAGTAAAATCGCTGTAGACTCTGGAGTAGTACCTAGTTGCCAAAATGTCGACAAAAGTAGTTCTTGCGGAAGTTCGTGCTGTATGCTGTTGTCCTTTTATTACGGTAAAAAGGAAAAAATGTAACTTTTATTACGGTAAAAAGGAAATCTAGGAAAGTGGAGTAAAAGACTGGGTAGTAAGACGAGAAATATCTGCATCCAATACTTTATTGAAAGAGTTGAAGCCCATAGCCTATATGAATATTTTGAGAATGGATGGGGCCCAGTTTGATGTTTTATTGCAAATGATTGAAGGACTGATCAGCTAACAGGACACCAAAATGCGTATTGCATTTCACTTCAGTTGCTTTTCGTCGATCCCCTTCAGCAAGCCTTCATTTTCAAGCTGTCTTTGCATCTTTTTAAAAAGTTCATCTTTTAGTTTAATATTACAAGTCTTTATGTTGCTCGTTTCTGTAACCTCCTGCATTCGTTTCGAAATCGGTATCTTCCCGGACTTGTTATGAAAATAACTATTCCAAGCACTGGTGTGATCTGTTAACAATTGTTGTTATTCTTCTAGAGCGTATATCTTCGTAAATTGAACCCTAGTCTCCTTAACTTTGCCTCCATTCCTGCCTATCAGCTGCCGCTCTCCTCCCAGGCAGTGGCGTAGCTACCATACCGCCAAACACCGCGGCCGTGGGGGGCCCTGACGTCAAGGAGGCCCTGGTGTCAAGCCCAAAAAATATACGAAACAACTTCAACACGACCTCAAAACTCAAAAGCCCACTGGCACTGGCCACCCGCCGCCATTAACCTGAAAACCTGATCAGAAAAAAATACACGCAGTAATAATTTTTATCGCGATATTTCCTCAGCGTTTGCTTTGCAAATTGTTGCTTTATCTCAGCCATTGAAAGACATAATAGGAGCACTTAAAGGCATTAGCATTAGAGAATTTGCACATTTTTTAATTGTAGAAAATGATACCCTAGCATCAAATTTTGCAGAGGTATAATGTATAATACTGCTTTAATATTATTTTTGACGCTTCCTGTAACCGTTGGGCCTTCAGAACGCTCATTTTCTAAATTAAACGTAATCAAAAACTATTTGAGAAATTGCTGCTCCCAAAATCGACTAAGTAATTTAGCATTGCTTAGTATAGAATCCGCGGAAGCTGCAGCAATGGACAAAACTGAATTAGTTAAAGCTGTTGCGGAAACTAAGTCAAGAAGGAAGCAATTTCATAAATAATTTGAGTATTATATGACGTTATTTTTTGGTGTTATTATTTTTAATCTTACCACCGATGTGTTTTATTTTACAGAATAGATTTATTTTGTGTTGTAGTTTGTTTTTGTTACATTATATAGGATACAAACTTCCCTTTTTGCTTTTAAATTTTTTAAGTATTCTCCTACTACATTATTTTCTATGCTTGTCCGAATGTAAGTGGGAGATTAGATTTTGCACGTTACATTACTAACTTGAACTGTGATTTTGTTGTGATATAAATTTGGGGGGGGGGGGACAAAAGTCACATTTGGCGGGGGGGCTCAAAATCTGAAGCTACGCCACTGCTCCCAGGACTTCAGTCTCAGAAGATCGAATCCGAAGATTCTTAATGAACCCTCTTGAGAAAGTGGGCAAAACGTTGAGTTTTTCTTTTTCAACAATGACACGGTCCCAACCCGGAAGACGTTCTGTCCTAGAAGATTGCTTGCATCTTCGGGTCCGGTATTTTCCTATCGCTTGCGTGGTTTCCTAATGGATTTCTTCTTAGTATTTGATAATCTGATATTCACTACTTTGATGTCTTGCCTTGACTATTGCAGCTTTTGTGGCCATACCTCATTTGCTCAGATACTATTTTCATTTATGGGCCCCAATATTCTTTTTAAAACTTCGTTTGATTTTGTAAACCCATAGTTTAGTGATACGACAGACATTTCATAATCGTAGTCTAGGGGAGGGTGTAAACTATGTATATTTTGTTAGGTGACATTATTCTTTTGTGCAGTTAACGGTTTTCAGTTCTATTTGTGGGTTAGCTCTGTTCCTAGATAGGTAACCTGGTTCACCCTCGGGTTCACCGTTTCCACCATACTCTAATTTGTAATGATGATTCCAATAGGCCCGTTTAATTGGGGAAGCCAAGGTAGCTCAGTTGTAAGAGGGCTAGGCTTGCATGTTGTAAGTCCCGGGTTCGAATCCCTACGTTAGTGGAGATTTTTTCTCAGGCCTCTGGGATCGGTACTAGAGCTGGTGACACCATTCACAGTTGGGCTTGTGCTCTACTCGGAAGACTGGTTTATGAGATAGAGTAACAAAACCACTACACACGTAGTAACACACACATGACACAGCCGTCTAATTTGAAGTAATGCCTAAAGGCGATTCCGAGCATCACATTGGATATACACGCATAAAAGACACACACAAAAAGAGAGGGAGAGGTCCGTTTGATTTGGTTTGCTTTTGTTTTTCCACATTTAATCGATTTCGGGTGCTTGGTGCTTTGTTGTTCTTCGGTTCTGTACGTTAATGACTACTTATAGTTTATCTAGCATCGAGAGCTCTGCTAATCTCTGTTCCTCTAAATTATCTATGTTATCTCGTAGAAGTTTTGTTATGCCTTACCGGTCACTTACTATTTGACTTATATCGGTTTTTACAATGCTTACTGCCACATTTATACGTTTTTGTCGTTTTGTTTTTAAATACGAGGATTGTAATCTATAGATTCCCCACTTGTAAAATTCCTGTGGCTGTTTGCGGATCCGTTCTCTAACAACAAACTCTACCCCAGCGTCCGAATTGAACCTCCGCCGTTTTAGCGATTGTTTTAATGGGTCAAACACATGGAAATCGCGGAACTGTAAGATGAACATTGTATAAGACATCCCAACGAGCAGGCAGATCTTGAACCGCTTGGGCTACATGGGGGCGAGCATTATCGTGCAGAAGGACGAGACCGTTTGTGCGGTTCCCGGGACGTTTATTCTTGATGCTGGCACGTAAACAGTGTCTGCATATCGTTCAGCAATGATACTGACACCAGGTTCTTTAAAATCTAAGAGCAGTACACCTTGGTAATACAAAAATACGGTCACCATTACTTTTCCTGCTGAAGGTTGAGATCGATATTTTTTCGCCTTCGGAGATTCTGCATGCTTCCACTGCATACTCTGGCGTTTGAATTCTGGTTCGTAGTGATAACACCACTGGCATTTGAATTCTGGTGCGTAGTGATAACACCAAGACTCATCACCGGCAATAATTTGGTGCAAAAAGGCATTACGTTGTTGTTGATAGAGTATCAAATGCTGTAATGATAAGGCCGAGCGCAAATTCTTCTGCTCATCAGTAAGCAGTCGCAGAATCCACTGAGCAGCAACTTTGTGATAGTCAAGACTATAAATAATGGAATGAATAGTTTCCATATTGATATTCAACATTTCAGAACGTTCTTTAACTTTAATGCGCCTATTTGCGCGTAAAGCAGTTTCCAACTGTCTCACATTTTCATCTGGTGCTGCAACACGAGCATCGAGCATGTCCTGGACGGGCCAAATCTTTAGTGGATTCCAGGGTAGAAGAATTGTACCCTGGTAGATTCCTTTTCTTGTCGAAATTTCTTGCACCATTCAATCACTGCCGTATAAGAATAACTATACTCACAGATAAAATATATACAATAAGTACATACTATATACAGCTTTCATTCTCGTATAAATTTGCATTGGCT
The DNA here is from genome assembly GCA_963082815.1 of Melanotus villosus. Taxonomy (NCBI): domain Eukaryota; kingdom Metazoa; phylum Arthropoda; class Insecta; order Coleoptera; family Elateridae; genus Melanotus; species Melanotus villosus. Next base: position 68,535,639 of record OY720420.1, read on the forward strand.
GATGTCCTTCAGCGGCCAAAAATTGAATAACAGCACGCAGATTACCTTTGGACAGATTTTCTACCATAAATGCCATTTTCCACCTTAATCACAACGCTTAGAAAGAAGCAAACAGCAGATACTTTTGACATTGAATAATCCTCGTATAAGCTCCTTTTGTGCTATTTCCTTAAAGTTTCCTTCCATATACTAAATTAAATCGTTTTCACTTTTTTCTTCTTCTTCCTGTCACTATCCACTTCCTATCTTGCTGCTTGAGTTTTCCCCCACCTCTCTCTTATTCTTCTTCTTACTTTTTTTTGTGGACTTTGTGTTTTCTTCTATAATTCACCTGCATTCCTCATCGAATCATGGTGCTCTTTTTTGCTTCTTTCTTACTTCGCGTTGATGTTGCTGCGATGCTGCGTTCTCTACAATGAGATTAATATCCTACTCTAGTTACCTTTTTCATTTTCTTTCTGCTTATTCTCAGTTTCTCACGTAAAGTCCTGTTGTTTTCTGGTTTAATAAGGTCAAATTTTACTGTTCGCTTTAGTTTCTTTTCTTTTTTGTTTCTACCGATTCTACTTTTAAATTTTGTCTTAGGTGAGAGGTGGTCTGGTTTGTAATAGGGCCCCTCGCCTTGACCTTATGTCTAGAACGTCTAGTTTTTTTTAACCGATACTACTTCCATCGAGTGAAATCCATGTCATTTAGTGTACAATGAAGCACGTGGAACTGATTATTTTGATGTAAAAGTTTATTATGAATTCTTAGTTTTTATTTATTTTTCTGTGAGAATGTCGTGCCGATGAATCGTTGCTTTCTAATTGTCTCTTTTATTGTTCTGTGTAAGTACCCCTTCCTCTAGCTGTATAGCCAATGTATTTTTATTCTAGCGAGACTGCCTTGTTTGTGTGTTAATATATTAGTTTCCTAACATAAATACGAGGGCTATTCTCTTTCCGCTGAGCCTATCTATTAGGGTCATTAAAATTTGCAACAAATTTTGTTTGACAGTGGAACCTAGTTGTTTACAAATTTAATGACAGTGAAGGTTGACAAATATACTTGAATATTTTAAAATACATAAGCTTAAAGTAATCCTTTTCATCATGGAATTAAACAGAGAACATTATCGAGCTCTGATTTTTTACAATCTCAAACGTGGCTTAAGCCGTAAAGAATGTTTTGAGGAAATCAATGGAGTATTTGGTGACAAGTCGTGTTCTTTAGCTAGGTACCATAAAGCGGTGGTACAATGAATTTCAACGTGGTCAACTTTCCTTAAATGACAAGTTTTCGAGCTCCTAAGCCAAAAACAGCTATTACCGAAAAGATTATTGGTCTTGTTCGAAACATGATTGAAGGGGACCAGCATGTTTATATATTATATATTTATTCACACACCAATTTCAAAACTACAAAATTTAATCCAAAAACAAAATTAATTAATTCAAATACCTACATATTCTTTGTGCGTGGGGGCCAAACAGTTAATAATCAATAATTATAGACCTATCAATAATAAACAAAAACAAAGTACATTTAATTTTAACTAACAGATGAATCAATTTTAACCAATAAATGAATAAAACTGACTTCTAGTCATTTCAAAAAGAAAGTTTTTTACCCTCCGCTTGAAACCAAGAGGGGATTGATTTTCTCTAAACTTTTTTGGTAACTTATTAAAATACCTGGGAGCAATATAAATAAAGGATTTTTGTCCTATGCTTTTTTCTGCAGTTGATGTTTCTAGCTGAATATTTGTTATGGCTCATCTAGTTTGATAAGTGTGACTAATGTAATTTGCTGAGTGTCTATTTATAAATTGTTTATATACTACTTTTAAGAAATAAAGCTGTTTTATATCTAAAATTTTAGCCTCTTGATAAAGTAAATCTGTCGGATATCTGTTTTCTTTATGTAGAAAAATTTGTAAGAATTTTCTTTGAATAACATTCAATTTATTTATTTGACCAACATTCGCACTGCCCCACCCCAGTAAACCATATGACAAACGTGACTGTATCAAAGCAAAATATATAGCTTTCATTTCCGGTAGATTTAAAATTTTGTTTATATGTATATTTAAATTGATATAGCTGGTATCTGGGTATCTCAAATTTTGTGCCACATAATTTATATGCCAATCCCATTTTAAATGTGAGTCTATAATAATACCTAAATACTTTATGTGATTTGTGGATTTAATTTCAATTAATGATTGCGTATTGATAGTTGATACTGTGGGAGCATATTCTTATTGCTAGTGAAGGGTACAAACATTGTTTTCTTATAGTTCATCGTTAATGATCTGTGACTAAATGCATCTATAATTTTACTTAGTTCAGTTTCTACATTAAGTTTCAAATTAGACCACGAGTTGCTTTTATAAAAAATTACAGTATCATCTGCAAAGCTTATCATCTTACCATGGCACTCCAAGTTAAGAATATCATTAATGTATAAAATAAAAAATATCGATCCAAGAACTGTTCCCTGAGGAACTCCATATTCAACCACTTTGCTTTCACTAAGTACTGAATTTACTTTAACGTGCTGTTTTCTATTACTTAAGTAACTTTGTATGAGTTTATATGAGGTTCCTCTAAATCCAAGGTTCCACAAAACCTCTAACAGCTGTTTGTTACTCACAGTATCAAACGCTTTTGCGAGATCCAAGAATACACATAAAGCTGGACTATTTTCATCAATTGCTTGGTGAATTTCCGTTGTTAGTAAGGACACTGCGTCTTCTGTTGACAAGCCTTCTCTAAAACCAAATTGATTATTTGATAAAATATTGTATTTTTTAATATATTTACCAATTCTATTTTTAAGCAGTTTTTCCAAAATTTTTGTTAAATTAGTTACTAGGGAAATTGGTCGGTAGTTTGTAGGATCAGTGTCATCTCCGCTTTTAAAAATAGGTTCTACTATTGCTGTTTTAAATTTTGTGGGAAAGACACAAGTAGTATGTATAATTTTATTAAACAAGTGTATTATAGGTTGAGCAATATCATCACATATAATTTTTAAAGTTTCGGATTTTATTAGATCTATTCCCGGTGACTTATTGGGTTTTAAATTTTTTATAGTTTGGACTACTTCATCTATTGTTATTGGGCAGAAAAAAAAATGACTGTGATAATGACTTTGTAAGCGGCGGTGGTGTTGCTGGTTTATTGATTTTGTCTGCATAATTTTTACCTACACTTATGTAAAATTCGTTTAAAGTATTTGGTATTTGCTATATCTAAATTATCCTGAACAATCCCATTGTCTTTTCTTTTTATCTTCGAAATAAGTTTTTTTGTACGGGTTGTGTTAGTAACATCTTTAACTGTATTCCATAAGTTTTTAGCATTATTTTTATGTTTATCAATTTTGTCACCATAATAATTTATTTTTGCATTTCTTAACAAATTACTCAAAATATTTCTATAGCTAACGAATTTTTCTTTGATATTCATATTTTGTTTATTTTTTATCATTTTTTTGTAGAGTTCATTCCGCTTATTAATTGATTTGACTAGTCCCTTAGTAATCCATTCCTTCCGTTTCTGTTCGTTCCTTTTTAGTTTAATTATTTTTGTATTTGTTTGTATTATTTTAGTTAACGACTCAACAAAAAATTTCGTAGCTTCATCAGCATTATCTAAATGATACATATCAGTCCAGTTAAAATCCGATAAACTGGATTTTAATTTGGGATAGTTAATGTATGCAGCATGCTTCACGTTTAATTTTGGTAGGTTTTTATGAGTTTTCATGTTGATAGTTGATACTGATTCCCGTGGCACAGTGATCGGTCAGACTAATTTTCAGAATATATGGGGTTATATCACTTTCAATTAAATTTTCTGTACTTTTTAGAAACATATGGTCAATACAGGAACCAGATGTTTCCCTAGTGGCTGTATTAATCATTGAGTGAAAACCAAATTCATTACAAGTATTTAAGTACTTTAGTGTTTGCTCGCTATCTTCTAATACATTTATATTCATGTCGCCAATAAGGATATAATATTCTGCATTTTCTTTTAAATTTTCTAAATATGACCTAAAATTTACTAAAAAATTTTCAGTAATAGTTGAGGGTGGTCTGTATATACCAGAAACAATGAACACTTTATCTAGATATTTTAATTTTATTTGAGGGATCAAATGTTCGCCTACATTTATAATCGAAGATGTGAAATTATGAGTATCTTTTATGTAAACTAGAACACCGTCATTTTTATTAATATTACCCTCGTTGTAAACTACACTGTACCCATTTAGTTTAACAAAGGAGTATTAAAGCAACTCTAAAGATTGGTGAGAAAGTTTTTTACTAATTGCGTTATTAATAACTAATAACACAGTTATTTAAGTGACTTCATGTAAAGTGAAACACACTATATATTCATCGAGTTTTGTCGGTAAACTATGCAACCCAAATTACATATTCCTCATTATGTATATTCCTAATATGACTTTTTATAAAATACAAATCAAGGTGACTGACCATTGGTTTGCCGTTTTATGCAATTGTGTCGAGCAATTTTATCTCAGCAATTTTATCTCAATATGATATTTCTATGTAAAATATGTTAATTATGCACTGCCGAATCTGACAAAATATATAAGTGTTACATAAAACTGAACAATCTGGTTCTTCGATTTAATTTTATTATAAGGTTGCATTAGCGGTCTAGTCATTGACAAAATATGCTATATAGGTTGCAGATTTTACAGTCAGAATTTGGTGAACCAAGTTATAGGACCATTAGTTGAAATTACATTATAATTCTGATTTATTTGTGTTGGTATTAGTTGCAGTGTTTAGCAGATCTTGGAAAATCATCCTCAAGGTTTTTATTTATTTCAGACAACTGTTTGGAACCTTGATTCGGCATCTACTACAAATAGTACTGTTCCATGCAGGGCATTTTCCTTGCTGATGCGTAGTTTAACAGCGCCAACAAATTATTTGCATTAACTGATATTCTATTAAGTACTTGCACTTTGTTTATTATTTCCAGTTGAATGAAAATTTTGTTTGTTACAGCTGTCATTTGGCTGACGTAAATAATTTTTTTTTAAATTAACGTCCAAGAAAATTTACAATCTGTATTTATAAAATACATTCAGTAAATAGAACACGCATGAGGGCTTCCGTTGTTTTTGTATAGGACTTACTAAACCCAAAGATTTAGAAATTTCTTTTTGAGTTACCGCACTATTTTTCATAGACCACGTATTTGAATGGCATCGTGCAGTTGTAGATTAGGCGATTGAAGTATTTTTCTTGTATTCTTGCATCCTGCATCCATAATTCCTAAAACGATAATGTTTCTTATTAATATTCAGATATCTTTTTCTTGCAATTCACATGTAGAAACAACTTTTCTTAAGGCAGTTATGAATTGATCAATTGTTTCACCACTTAGTTAGCCTTCTTTAAAAACTTTAAAAGCAAACTTTCTGAGCACACATTTTAAACTGTTGTTATCTTATTCTTCTACATATTCGAAACTCGAAAGTATTTGATACATGCAATCCTTCGTCATCTAACAAGTTAAGCAAAATTACGAGATTTACATTTTCTGGTTTGTTTGCTTTCCCACTGGCTGATAAATACAAATTAAATTTTTGTTTCCACAACCACCAGTTGTTTGCTAAATCACCTGCAAATATTAGGGTTTCTTACAGTGTTCTGCCACTTTTGTTGAAATAAAGTCGATGTCATTTCCTATTTTTTGATTTAGACTTATCAATTTCATTTTCAGTTGTGTGGTTGCTTAGAGTTTACTAAATATAGATTATGTTTACACATGTGACAAGTCTATTTCATTTGAATCATTTCTTTCTCCAATATTTTACTCACTCTCACTTTCTCACTTGTGTTTCTTTGTCTTTTTGACATTGAAATTTTCTATTATTGTTTTACACGTATGCAGTTGGTTTTATTCCAACTTATTCTAATTCTTTTACCAAGTAACTGGCTTGTATAATTTGTGTTTGTTTTTTATTAACCTTATAGTAATAAACGCTACTTTATCTGGTAATGCTTTAACTGGGTTTTAGCCCCATGCTACATAAAATGATTTCCTCTGATGATTTCACGATAACTCGTTTACTGCCTCAACTAGCTCTGTCAAGCAGTCTTCCATGAATGGTAGTTTGCCTGCTAAAATACGTACTTCGCTGTTTTAACACATTATTGTGAGGTTTCTGGTTGTTTAATATTCCATTGATTTGCGTATTCCCCAGGTAAAAAGGCTTATTTCTTCTCATACAATTTATAAAGATATCTATTTATAAATTAGAACTTTTAGTGATATGATTATTGAAATTTAATAAATGTCGTTTCTAATTAAAATAGCTTAATAATTACTTTATCACCATATTAAATGGTTTTAATTGTTTAATTAAAAACTTCTTTATTAAATTATCTATTGCTTTACTGATTATTAAGGCTAAATTACATACTAGTTGCAAATGAGATACAGCTATGAACTGATTTTTGTGTTAATTTCATTTTCGTATGTAGAATACGAGTAGCGTGTCAGATAATACCTATACGCATAGTGTAATAATTATAGAAAATAGGTGATCAGCAACTGCTCGATATTGCGGTCAGTGATTAAGTTTTCCAAAGCAAATATAACTATTAAATGCATCAGTTAGAACTCTCACGGATATAAATGGAAGACTAATAAAATCGGTATGTAAAATTATGTCAGGTTTAAAAGAGAAGGATGAAACGATTTGTAGCCTTCATGTGCTAAAGAAAGATATCTGCTATGCAGTTTTATAATATTCAGCTGCATACTTCCAACATGCAACTAAGTTATGGTAGGTATATATTGTTGAGTTAACATTTATGCCTGCACTTCTTCCCGAAGTTTGAAACAAGCAACAATGTTCAGAGGAAGCTTTACGTGTTCTCACATAAAATTTTTCTTAATAGTGGTTTTTATAACTCGTGTGTTATCGGAGAATGTTCAAGATGAAGCTGATTATCAAGTTGTTAAAAAAGTGATTAAACAGTGTTCTTTGACTGAAAATAAATATTCGTGTCTGGCTAATAAAGCGGCAGTTGCGATGGAACATGTCATTCCTTACGATATTCCACTTTTCGATGGATTTACTTTAACGCGAAATCGGGAGGCTGTCAATCTGACGGAATCAAGATCGTTGACTGATGGAATAACTCGTTTATACAATGCCGCTTCTAAGTTTTTGGATTCTCATACACTTACTTTGGATTTAACCCAACGAGGGCTTGTTAGTGGTCGTGATGGCGATGGTGGTGGTGGTGGCGGCGGCGGCGGCGGCATCGGTGGTGGTGGAAAAGGTGACAAAAAGGAAAGAAAACATTTGCAGTACGCACTTATGGTATTACTTGGCGTTTTTGGGATTTCGGGTCCTCTAATTATGAACACTTTAGGAATTATTGCTGGTAAAGCATTAATTGCTAGTAAAATAGCCTTACTTATTGTTGGTTCTGTGGCCCTTAAGAAAATATTTGACAAGGATCATAGTCAGTCCTCAGTAAAAGTTCATACTCACACTATCCAGGATCACCCCGAAGATGATTATGATAGAAGAATTAGTTCGGGGGCTTATAAATTTTTGAGAACGCTTTGATTTAAAGCGCCTTACTTCGTTAGTCTTAATTGTATAAACTATCCAATTAATTTATTAGACGCTTGTTGTAAATTTTACTTAGGTCTTTTTAAGAAAGTGGCCGCAGAAAAAGTATAATTTCTTACATTAGAAGTATTTGCGGTTTGTTTTAGCAAATGTACTACGAGTCGTGCAGTATCTTTACGTTTATTTATTTATTTTGTAGATATAAATTTAAGAAATAAATTTTCTACCGAACTGATATAGTTGTTTATATCTGACAGTTATTATTTATTACATTATGGTTTCTTTTTGTAAATACAGGGCTCGCCTACAAAAATGTGTATAAATTCATTAAAAGCAAGTGTACAATTTTTCGAATTTTGACCTAGGTACGTAGCTTTGAATAAAATATATAAGTTGTACATAGTCTGCCTCGTTTATATTTGGGCTAATAACGTATATACTGTAGAGAAATGAGTTTGGCGTAAAGGTAATTTAACATTTAAAGAATTTTAGATCATAAATTGCCTTTACAGAATAAAACAAAATATTTCGACTCAGCGTTTATTTGTTTATTTATTTGGCCAACTCTGGACTTTCTGGTGCTAACGAACTATAAGTGCAATTTATCGTTCTATCTCGTATCCTCATTCACCTGACAACGCTTGGTATCGAACCCGATGACTTTTGATTTACAAGGCAACTTTATTCCGTGAAGGCAATGTTGCTGCTCCCATACACCATAGAGGCACACGTTAAACAAATAAAACAAACTTTATTTTATAAAAAACAAACCAATCGTATTTTATAGATAACAAACATAGTAATAGATATGGAGCACTTCATGCAAGAAGGACGTATGTACATTTTTTTGACGTTATAACTTTTATATGCTCATGATAATGCTTCTGCGCATTGAATTAATTGATGAGTACACAAAAGTTAAAATGCCAAAAAATCATTTTTGCTTGAAGCCCTCGATACACCTATAAACTATAGTGAGATAGAATAAAAAAAAGGAATCAGAGTAGGCTTTGGCTAGGATATCACAGTTGGATATGTCGGAGTATTGTCAAAGCCAACTTCAATTTAACCCAACTTTACACTTGTCTGTTTTATTTATTTATTAAGCGAGATCTGATAATTTTGACACATATCTATCAATTATATCTCAGTGTTGCTATCATTAATGTAACTAAGGCCTATTCTAACACCTTTTTTTCGATTTCACGATTTCATATTAAATTTTATTAAGGACACATTGGTGTAATTAGCAGTTTCTAGTTTGTTTGAGTTTAAATTAAAATTACGGCGGTATATGTATTATGTTGCCGTGATTATGCTTTTATACAGGGTTATTCACGAATGATGACGCCTCTTGATAAAAGTAAAAGTAAAAGATAGGCAACTCAACCTACCTTTATTTTCAATTTAACTTTAATGCAATATAATAGTATATTATAGACCAAGGTAGAGAAGACATTTTTCTCAGCCGAGCAGTATTATTTCCCGACATGCGAAGCATGGAGGGAAATAAGTTGTGAGGCTGAGAAAAGTCTTCTCTACCGTGGTTTATATACTATTTTTTTCACTACTAGCACCTTTATTCCTTTTAATTAATCATTTTTACATAAATAAAAAATGAAATGACAGATGCGTATATTTATTTCTAAATATCCACAAAAATCAAATAGCCTTGCTCGAAAACAAGGGGAGAGGTTAATTTCAATTGACATTTGGGTAAAACATATTTAAAATAGGCACCTGAATGCATAGCAATTGTTTTTATTATTAACCAGTAGTCAATAATAAAAAATTATTGACCACTAGGAGAGAAATTCATCTTCTGGGCTCGAAAATAAGGTCAATAATGACATCTTCTAATACTAGTAGTGAAAAAAATTAGTTTATTATTTAGTTTGAAAATGTATTCAAATTCTGAAAAGACAAATAAGATCACACCATTTGTAGATGAGGAAGATCTTAGAAACAGAAGAGTTTATGCGTTCAGGCGTTCAGGTTAGTTACGCCCAATATCCTAGAAAGTGAAAATTTGATTTTAAAAATGCGTATTGCAAATAATTGACATTTCGAATACAAGTTGAAATAACCATGCCTTTATTTATTTATTATTATTTATTAACTTATTAATTTAAATGTTCTTAGTTTACTCATTAGTCATTACAGTCATTACTTATTCTTTTCACAAGGTTCTAGTTTGTTACACTTTGTTTGTTGTTCAATGTTTCTTTCTGTAATGCTTTAAAAAAGTTCGTTATTATCATCAGTGGGGTAGCAGAAAACTCCCCCTCCCCGCAAGAATATACTGCGGGCCCTTCATAACAATAAATAAATAAATAGATATAACTAGCCAGATAATATCGTTGTGTTTCATGTATGTATTCGTCGTAGCTTTGCCCCCTACACTTTTTATGCCTTTGCAAGTCGTATCAGTAACTTCTTGAATCCCAGAAAAGCTTCATTGATTTTTAGCTGTTCTTCCCCATGACAGTTATCAGCTATGGTTATGTACCAAATAATCAAGTCTCAACTGTTTAATTTAAGATATATCTCGAGTCGTATCTGTGATAATCAAGAAAAAGGGGACTTAAATATTAATCAAATTTTTCTGCAAACGAATCCTCATTACGAGGACCTATTTTGCTAATAATTCTATTACATTCAAAAAATTGCTCTTTTGTTGCGAATTGGGTTTTAAACTTTCACGATGATCTTTTAAAGGTACATTAGACATTGCCATTACAGCTATGACGTCTAAAACTCTTTTTTTAGGCTCTCTCCATTTAACCACTTCTTGTCTTTCCTGCTGAGCTTTATCCACTTTACTGGAAGTTGTTCTACTTATATTATAATCTGCAATATTTTCGTCAGACCGTGTATGTACTTGTCGAAGATTTAGGTACACCAACAAAACTGTCACTTTCCTCCTTTCCTTTTCAAATGTTTCGCTTTTGAACTCCATTTTAATCTTGTGTTTATATCCGCAAAAATTCGGTTTTTGTAAATTTTAATGTCCGATCGTTACCGAATTATTCTACGAATCAAAACTGGGGTGGATGATATAAAAAAATAGAATACATATTATCGACACAATGTTCGATGGTGTTTCGAAGCCCATCAATCATAAGTTTTTTTTTTTTACGAAAATAGGCCCCTAAATGCCCTGTCCCCTTCGCCTAGCGGGGGTGCGATTTAAGGCACTTATTATTATCGTTCTGCTTGTTTCAATTAATACAATTAATAATTATAATTTTAAAAATAACTCTTGAGATATTTGTGTGTCAAAGTTTATTGTCGTAAGAAAGGCAGTTTTCTATATTTCGTTCTTTTAAATTACCAAAAAATGTTAGATGGAAGTGGTCCATGAAAGGCGCATCATTACTTGTGGATAATCCTGCATATAAATTTTAATACCATATGAACAAAAATTATTTAGATAAGCCGAATAAGGGATGGCCATGGTGAACAAAATCACTGTCTTTGATAGGTTCAACTTGTTGGTTCCACATGTCAATTAAATGTCAGTTTCGATTTGAATTTTTATTCGTCATGGTATTCTCGCAATTACATAAGCGATTCATCATTCAATCTTATTTTCGTAATGGAAATCTTGAAAATGGGGAATGGATATACAGTACTCGAGCTTGCCTGGTTGAATTTTGTCAACAGTTTCCTGATCTTGTGTTCTTGGAAGCTGACTTTTTCAATGTGGTCCGGAATTGTGTGCGATTGTTCAGAGAAACAGGAAGCGTAACACATAAGGACGGTGGTGGCAGGCCAACTATGGTACCTGCAGAACAATTTTGAGGAGGGAAAACATGAAAAGGCGTGTAAATTTATGTTTGCATGAGAATGGTGGCCATTTTCAACATCTAATGTAATAAATTGAAAATAAACCCGTAGTTTAATAACTAAGTTTTATTTGACAAGCTGATTAGCTTACATAACCTATATAATTTCAACTACTGACGATGAATCAAACATGCAAGGTACGTTCAGAATTCCAAAGCCACCCTTTATCTAAATAATTTTTGTTCATATGGTATTCTCTAAATGTCTAAATCCCCATTAAACTGGTGATTGCAGAAACACACCAAATTTATTTCCAAGTTTGAAAGACAATGGTAAAAACTGTGTAATACTGTAATTTTAATTAATATAACACGAATGAAGTCAAAATTTAGCGTTTTTTAGGAAATAAACTTTATCTGCAACTGGTAATTCGGTGGCCAAAATTAACACCTGATTTATATGCAACCAACTTAGCGCATTTGTTGAGTAGGTTGCCTATACGATAGGCGTAGGAAAGTCCATTATTTTCGTTCATTTACAAATTTCGGTGAAATATCTATTCCCTACTTATTTTTTAAAATGAATTGAACTTATAGCATCTTAGCATCTTGAAATATAATGTCGCAATTACAATATTACAATTCTGTGCGCAAACAAATTAATATTGTAGTATAACTAAATAATAAAAATGAATTGAATTGAATGCCTTAATAATGAAAAGCTTTTGAAATTCGATTTAGATGTTTGTCATATATTTACCTAGGATACAGGAATGTAAATAGTGACATTGTTGTGCTTTATAAATGTTTACAACTTTAGTAGACGCACATTATCCTTTGGTAGATGTCTATATTGTATACAAATTTCGATTATTGAAAATCCATTTTAATTTCCATTCTTTTTTTTTAAGCAATATCTGTATTTATAAGTAAAATAAGTTATTTTAAGTTGCTGCACCAAACTTAACATTAAGAAAATTTAAAAGAAGAAATTAATTTCAAAGTACGAGTATATATTTTAAACGAGATTCCAAAGATTGTTGTCTAATAAACAGACAATCTGTTAATAAACACCGATTTAGTTTTTTGTGAGCAGAGTTATCTCGTTATCTCAACAGAATGTCTAGGTTTTGATAAAATTATCAATTTGTTTTGTTTAGGTTTTAATTTACTTGGAAGATTATATTTTGTCTTTCAGACTAAATTAAATATTAAATTTAATCTGAAGTAAAACTTTACAATAAGATATATTTTGTAAGTTTCGCCTTAACAAAGTTTGCAACTTAATTATATAAGAATATTTTTGTAGAAAGAGACAAAGCCAAATTGAAGATAGAACTGCGTATATTTAAAATATTGAATTGAATTTTGGGCCTTACAGAATTTAAAAATTTTTGAATATCTTATTACATATTTATTTTATTTCCTTATTTTAGCATCACTTTGTTACTTTTTAATCAGATGTTTGTTTAATTCTGTTTTGTAGTTTAGCTGTTTTTACTTTAATATTAGTTTGGTGGGATATTCTATTTTTTAAAATGGCGTTTTTAATTATTATTCAATTTTCTTCCTGCAGTCGATTCAGTAGGAATGCTTTCTCTTTTTTAAATCTGATTCAATGATTTTGGGACTGTTGTTTCGCACTCATATTTTTGTTTATGATGGAAAATAAAATCTTATACTAATCTTGAACAGTGTCAAGATTTGAAAGTGTTAACAATGGATTTTATGTTCGGCTGTTTCAAAAAGACGTCATTTTTGACAGTGTTTAGTGTCCCAAAAAGGTCTACTTTTTTGGACTAGTACCTTTTAACTTTTTAGGTAGGTAGTCATAGTAACAAAGTCATATCAAACTGTCATATTCAATTAAACGTCATTATTTTAAGTAGGAAATATCATTCCAGGGCAGTCGAACATTAAATTATGTATGTAGCTCGTACAAAAACGGACTTTTAGACTCGTCTTATTTATTTGCCTCGCTCGCGCGCTCGCTCGGCCATAAAACGCGGCTCGTCCAAAAAAGTCCTACATTTTGTACTTGTAACATAAATAACTATTATACAGCGTGTCCCAGGATAGATGTTACAATAGGTGTGATGGACAAAAAATTTTTGAATTTTATTTTAAGATTGTGGAATTAAGCCATGCTTGGTTTGAAGAGAATTTTAAGAATATTTTCAGTTTTTGAAAAACAAGTCGGCCTTGACATTGAAGCGAAAACTATTTTCTTTTCAGGTAAAGTACCCTTTTTGTTCATGATACGGCAAAAGTTTACTAAGAAAAGTTGTTCATAATAAGAAATTATGGCCCTATGCAAAATTTCAGGAAGATCTACCTACTTTGATTAAACCGTCACATTTTAGATTAAACAAAATAAATTGTATTTATTCAAAATTTTCTTTGTAGAACATTGAACGAAACAAATAGCATTTACAAGAAATTTAACTTACGAAACATAATAATAACACTGATCGACAATAAATTATTTATTCCACATAACTGCCAGGAGGCCATGAAAAAACTATCGTTGACTAATCTTCCTGAAATTTTGCATAGGGCCATAATTTCTTATTCCGAACAACATTTCTTAGTAAACTTTTGCCGTATCATGAACAAAAAGGGTACTTTACCTGAAAAGAAAATAGTTTTCGCTTCAATGTCAAGGCCGACTTGTTTTTCAAAAACTGAAAATATTCTTAAAATTCTCTTCAAACCAAGCAGGGCTTAATTCCACAATCTTAAAATAAAATTCAAAAATTTTTTGTCCATCACACTATTGTAACATCTATCCTGGGACACGCTGTATGTCTCTAAACCGTTTTTATTTCCATAATCGTTTCAGCTACGGTTTTAGAACTTTTGCTTAATTACTTCAACTAAAAACTTTCATTCTCAACTTCATATGGATTTTTATATAATTCACCCTTGTAAGGCAATTTTAATTTACAAATAAATATTCTGTACTGAATACGATTGATTACCTGTTGATTCATTTATTAGTTGCATTTTGTATTTCTTAAAGTAATGACTTCGACTGTTATGATCATTTGATCAATGTAACCTGACTGCAACCAAATAATAACTAATAATTGCCCTTTGTTAAAACCAGCAGGATTCATTTTTGTTTCTTATTCCTTAAACGTATATAAAATCCATCAACTTTGCCATTTTTTATTGCTGTTTTCTTTCTAACTATATAAGTTCTAAGCAGACATATTATTTTCTATAGTTAGACGATTAATTTATATGAAAAACTCCTACAACTGTCATGACATCACTTTTGTCCAATAACAACGCTTGGATCAGCATTTCAACAGCCAATCATTCATTTTTATCATGATAAAAAATATCTCTGTCTGCTCTGTTGCTACAGAAACCTAAACTTCAAAAACATTATTTGACATTAATTGCTAAAATAAACGTCAGAAAAAATGTCTTTAATAAAAAGTTGTTTGTTGTTTCATAATTTTTTCCAATAAAAAAACACTCGACCTTTTATTTTTATGGATAAAATTTCATTCTTGTATCACTCAAACGAAGTTGCCATAAGAAAATTGACTCGACTAGGCCTACATAAAAAAACCCTTGCCCTACGGGCGCGGGTTTTTAATTAATGTATGCCTAGTCTCGTCCATTTTCCATGGCAACTTCGTTTTCGTACAAAATGAAATTTTATCGATAAAAATAAAAGGTCTCGGGCTTTTACTGTCGAAAAAAAAAACAATTATCTAAAAAAAATTAATCTTTTTCAATTTTCGTTTGCTTTCATTACTGTATTTTGGAGAAACATCTCCTGCCTTTATATCAATCTGGTTTTCTAATAATAATTATAGATTCTAAAACTGTTGAGTCTATCTTTATTTCTGCATTTTTTGAAAATTTTATTCAAGCAGTATTGGTTCTATACATTCAGTTATGAAATTATGAGGTTGCGAGTAATTTGATACTTCTGGGATTTTTTGGGAAAATCTTACTTCATTTTAATTTCGACAATAATCTTATGTCATTATGGTTGTTGAATGTTATTAAGAGTATTAAGACTTTCTTATTTTGTTCTAAAAATATAGGTAATTATATTTATTATTTGTGTAAAAAGCTAAAAAGCATCATAAAGAAACGATCAGATATTAATATACCACGACAAAGCTTTGAGGATCGAGTTTCAATTGCTACGAATACATTTCGATAAAATGTAATTACGAATTTACGAAGTGAAAATGGTAAAAGGTAGACGCTCAGTGATGTGATGGAACGTTATTAAGAAGTCGACGGAGTTTTAAAAATTGTTTTAAGTACATACTGAATTTTGAGATGTATGTATGAGATCAATATGAAATAGAAAAATAGGAACAGTCTAGCAAAAACTAAACTATTATACATCGGGTAGCTAAGATAGCGTCATCCAAAAGCACTGACACTGACAGAGACGAACACGTTCGACTATATTTGCACTTAATCTCGGTTACACTTCCCTGAAATTCTCAATTGATCTCTTTCTGAAAGGTTCGTACAAGTCCTTTAGAGATCGGTTTAAAGTTACCACAGACGGTAAACTTGTTGGTCTTAAATTTCCCTTGTATTTTTTAATTGATTAAAAAAAAGTATTTGTATTTCGCAGGAGTCCGGGCGATTTTTATCGCGTAGAAAGTGGCGAGTCTTTAAATCGTGAATTTCTTACACGAAATGATTCAGTCTTGGGCTTAGTATTAGACTTTATCTTGAAAGGAACGACAAGAAGCGTCGCAATTTCTTATTATATAAAGTCGGAACGGACTGATAACTACATTTTATCCAAACGTATGGTTCGGATTTGCCGTTCTTCGTACATGACAAGCACATTTATTTGCGGTTTCTGTATTAAGCTTAAAATAAGTGGAATTCTGGGAACGTATAAAGCGCTATTCAGCGTTCAATTACGTTCTGTTAAAATTTAATTTGTACCGACGAAATGTAACTTTGTTTTGTGCAGTAAGCCGTAGGGAGATGATTCGTTGCTGGGCAGATATAACGCACGTAGATAGAACACTTTAATATAATTTCCAGTTGCGCGGTTTTGTTCAATCCCCTCGGAGTTTCCCACGTGCGTGTGTGTCTGCCAATTTTCCATCAGAATTACGTTCCACTGCAATTATGGAATACGAGTTAGCTGTTAGTTGATGCATTCTATTTCCGAATTTTCATTTTTCTGACTTTTAATAAAATTAATTTGTTGTTAAAAATGTACCTTAATCAGTTATAGTAAATATTGTTGGAAAGAACCAGAAATGCGTATAATTTTTAGAAGTTCTTAAGCCGAAACTTATAACCTGTTAAAAATATAATTGTTTAAATATAATGTTCCAAGGTTATGAAATATAGGAAACTTACTGCAAGAATCTTAAAAATCAACACACATTTATTCATAGTTAATTTAGTCTCACTCTCACAAGATAATTTACTGTTTTCATGTTTTGTTTGGTATCAGAATGCAGCACTCAAATGTGGCAAATGCTTAATTTGACTTGACTTGACTTTGAGTGTGTCTGTTTCTCTAATAAAACCTTTGCAGTAGGCAACACACTGCGTCGAGATTACTTGTGGAGTGTAATATGTGTTGCCTACTCATCATATTAACGAGTATTAAGGTGCGTTTTAGTTAAAATATTTTTCGTTTTTAAGTATTTTGGGTTGCGTGACTTAAAGCAGCAAAGAAAGGATTGGATCTTCTAGTATTGCTTCTACGTAACAAAACTTCAAAATTCAGTATAAGTATTTGTGAATACCGATTTTTAATCTCTTAAACCTCTTTGTAAACATCTAAAGTGATGAACAGAGTCGGTGAATGTTGGGTTGCCTATCATTAATCAGTTTTTAAAAATTTATCAGCAATTTTTTTGAAGTCAAATAAAGATTACGCCAAAATTAGGTATACATTGTTGATGGATGTCTTGTGTAAGTCCCTTTTTGTAAGTTTTGCATAATATGCCATAATTTAATTACTATATTAAAATTGGTCGTTCTGGCCTTGTTGCGTATGAATGAAAGGTCTAAAAATTTTAATTCATACCCGTCCTTCTTTTCAACTGTTATTATTTAACCGTACTGTTATTTTAAAATTACACAATTTTCAGCGCGTAAATACGCTACTAAAACCCACCGTTAAGGGCAATGCTATGGTGTACCTATATATTTTTTATTGTTACATGACATCGTTTTTTCTTTACTAATATTGTTTAGATTCATTTTGGGCCGTATTCTGATCTTATGTTTAAAGTTGTCTCTAACTAAAGTCGTGTTTAGCGTAAACATAAAACAATATAACTTTATACGTGTATAACAGAGATATGCGATATTGCTAGGGTAATATAATAAACACGACTTTAAATTTAAATATGAGATCAGAATACCGACCATTGCCGTTTTAATAATTTAATTAAAATTTTAACACCAAATTTGCGTGGAATTAATATTAATAAATAACGAATTAAGTTTTAATTGCTATTACTTCTTGAAGGCGTGGGTATTTCTAAACAAAATTTAATCTTTCTTAAACTGAAATTCTAATACGTTAAGTAATGCTTTTAAATCTTTGCATTCCTCAGTAATATTTTCATTTGTCGCATTAACATATTATAATATCGATTCTCTCTACCTATCATTAAAAATTCTACAACATCCTTTGGTACCTATGTATAGCCACGATTGGCCCTAAGAGTCAACTGCGTATCAGGTAACGACATGAGATGAGTCGAGAAATAATAAAACATAAAACAGCAATTAAAAAATCCGTGCACAGGAAAAAATCTCGTTCGCCTGGATTTGAACCACTGAACTTCGGCTTTACGTGTCAATGCTACCAGTAGTACCAGTTGAGCTACAGAGGCAAATCATAGATATAATTCGTCTAGCTATTCTGAATTTAATAATACCTACAAGAAATGCATGTATGTAACTTCAGATTAAAATATCCTCCATAAAATTTTCGAGGTCATTAGTCGTAACGACTGGCTACTTTAGAACCACAAAACATCAGTAGTTTTAAAATTTAGTTATCATTAATAGCTGGGTTCTTACCTTTCCGCACATCATCCCGATTATAGTGATTACCTGTTGCTGCGTTACGAGCATGTTTACTACGAATAGTAGTTCGTCTTAATTCGATAGAAGTGTTACATTGGTATTTGCAAATTTAATTTCCTAGTTTCCATCTTGGCGGTCTTAATTCTATGTCGCTGATAAAAGCGAACGCGAACAAATAGCTTGGAGTTTATCCAATTTATATTGTTGGATTTTTTTAAAATTTGTGTTTTATTGTATTGGGTAGTATTTAAATTAAATAAATTTTGAAATAAATTTTGATTTAGTATTGGGTTTTTTAAAACGGGGTCGAGCATAGGTTTGGAATCCTTGTAGATTAAGTTATCTTAAGGTAAATTTAACTAAGTTTTGACAAGGTTGCGTATATTGCATCTCTTTGTTTGTCTTTTGTCTTATGTTTTTGGCGAACTATAGGGTTGTGGGTGTTAAGTATATCAACGCATGTTGATTGCTATGGCCATTAGCACTACTCTATTAAAATATTTCCTGATCTGGAGGGCTTCCATCCATGGTAGGGATTTTTATCACTCCCCAACAACGCTTTGACACGAGACTTATGAGTTTATTTTCAGCCGAAAGAGGGATTACTTAAACTTCCGCAATAAAAATCTTACCGATCTGTATTGAGGATCGAACCTGAGACTTTTGGCTTTCGTGGCAAACAGACTGACTGCGACAGTCGTGAGACATTATTGGGTTTAACTTATAGGTAACCATTCATTATTAGTTAATTTTTCAATTAATATTTATAGGTAGATGCACTAATGCTAAGTGTCTGATGCTTCTAATCAGAGGTAGGTACAGAAAATAAACGATTTAATGCTTAAGATTTTTTCACCGATATCCATTAGGTGTATTTACAGAACATCAACATGGACATTTTCCTATAAATCGAAATGTTACTCAAAAGATGAAGAAGTGACGTCAACGTTCCACTCAATAGCAGTTTGGTTCTCGTTTTTTGTTATTTTTGTGTGAAAGGCGCTCTCAAAGGAAGCACTGAAGCTTCAGCATTAAAACGTATATTGCTAGTCAGAGGTTAAGAAATTAATACCGTATAACCTGGATCATTATTTTTTTAATATGTAACTATCCAACAGTTTATAATTATTTACAAAATTATAAGACTGTTATATACAAAAACAGTTAAAGTTACTTTGTCCATCTAAAGTACTTATTTATGTTATCATAATTATTAATAATCGGGATGGGGACGACGAATCGAGAAGATCTGTAGTAGGCAAGGTTAGTGTTTCATTCACTTAACGTGCAAAGTTTATAGTGCATTTTAACCAAAAATGGAGTTTTAGTACAGGTTTCAAACAACGGCAAGGAAGAAAGTACCTAATTGTATTACGCACGTAATCTTTGACGCTTTGAACTCGTGACTGGCTTATCGATTTTACTGCGAAGAAGACATTACTATTTCTGAATTAGAAATTTTTATATTATAATGTATTCATTTGTTACACAAAGCAGTTAATAAATTAGTCTTAATTAGTGTGTTACTTTTGGTGGTTAGTTAGTAGCTAATATCAGTGATTGATTTGCCTCTTTCCAATTACTAAACTACAGTATGATCTACGAACACTAGTTTCTAGTTGTTTAGGTAACCAGAAGGTAGAAAACTTTTTTGCTTTACCAGGATAGTTCGTTGTAGGATGGTTTTTCAGTGTCTAGTTCAGTGACGGACTATCCTGATTCATTAGCCTGTACCTGTTGCTGATACCATTAGGGGACGAGCGTGTTGCTTGTTGCTTATCACAACGAGACACGAGAGGTACTGTAGGTATGTACTTATATTTCAGTAGAACGTTATTGTCGCAGGTTCACGTGTTCTTCTAGTCTAATTCCTTACTCGGTACTCGATGAGGTCGTCAATTTTGAATCGGAGCGCGCCCGGTAGGGCTGTATTCAGGAAGTTCAGGATCAGGAAAAGGGGGTCACAGGTCTTATCCGTGATAATAGGCGAATTTGAGGTCATCTGCCTAACGAGCCGCTAGTAGTAGTGTATATCGCGGTGGCGGTCCGAAATAGCGGCGGCGTGAGCGGCACGTGGTGTGCGCGGCGGCTATTGATTACAGTGTGCATGCTAATGTCGCGAGGACAGTGCGCTCGCCGGTCCGCTCCTGTTTGCGGTAAGTGGCATGCATCTGCTTGTTCCCCCGCATTGTTCTGCGCCTGGCCGTTATGAACGCCGTCCAATGACGATATACAATATGATATGAGGCTCACGTGTGTATAGAACGGACGCTATCGATCCGGGTTGCGCCGACGCCCGCGACGCCGCCAACCAATGCCCGCGCTTTATTATTTCATATCTGGGCTCGATTGGCCGGCAATATTTTCATTCCACCAATAGCTAACCGCTTATTATTTTTCATAAGCAGTAGTTATGATTGGTGTGAGAGCGTGGGCGCCGACGCCGTCACGTTCTAAATCGGAACGCTATTTCTGTTAGACGCTTTGACCTAAAAATAGCGCAAGTGGGACGCTACCGCATACTTGCCCTTGCACTAATAGTGAAAATAAAATAGACGCCTATGCATGTCAATGTTCTTGAGGAAATAGTAGCGTAGGCCCGGCGGCACGACACGATATTATTGTTAGGTTTAAGGGAGAAATGTTTTTTCTGAGAGCGTGAATGTATGTATATGTATGAATGGGTCGGTGTCGATGCGATGTAGAAGAATAATCTCCAATGTGGACCGGACAAGCGAACGAGCGAGCGTCTTTCCAGTTACCCACATCTAAACTATGTATACACAATTTTCGATTTGTGAAGTAGAAAGGCTCTTGGGACTTCTGTTCTCGCATAGAAAACGGGTGAAAAATGGAACGCGTTAGAGACGGTGTCCGGTCAAAGGGATTGTCCAGCGGATCCGAGATGGACCCGATGTTGATATTGCATTTCTCATTCTTTATAATGCAACAGTAGCCGCCCGTGGGATTGTGGTGCGTGTGTGCACTGCCAAGTGTTTGCTCAAAGATGTTATTGATTTTCAAGTTGTGCGGGCGCTGTCCGGCGAAGCTCCATCAGCGCGCTAAATTGAAATCTTTCAGACGTAGCGCTGCGAGCTTTTGTGTCGTCCGGAGAATCGGGCAAGTCCCAACAGTAAATATCGTTTCTCTTCTATAATGAGGTCCGGCGCACCGGCCGTTGTCCAGTATTGCGCGCGCATCTCGCGACTCGAGACACAAAAATTCAATATTAATATCGAGGCGGAGAGAAGAAGTCCGCATTGCGCCACGGGGCCACTTTGTTCCCCGCTAGGCCGCCAATAGCAGGGAACAGCGCGACCCCGCGCTCTATGAATATGATGAATTTATGGAAGTAATAAACGAAAGGGAGCCTATTGGCTGTGCCCTGTTGGAGGGATGCAAAATGTCTCAAGAGCCGGCCCCCGCGCCCAAGTGTGCTTTTGATCATCGATTGTATGACGACCGCGCCGCGATTTGCATACCCGCTCGGCTACCTGCGGCCGACCGCTTCAATTGCCTCCGTCAAAAGCGGTCTCCCAAGCGGAAGCGAGGAACTC
Source organism: Melanotus villosus (assembly GCA_963082815.1). Lineage (NCBI taxonomy): Eukaryota > Metazoa > Arthropoda > Insecta > Coleoptera > Elateridae > Melanotus > Melanotus villosus. The sequence continues at coordinate 68,557,669 of OY720420.1, forward strand.
CTTCGTTTTCCGCTACGACTACTACGTCCTGTCCGCATGATCTGCATACAGACACTTCAACCCCCGATCCACGAAGCGATCGCCTCTTCGTTCCATACCGACCGACGATTCAAGACGTCTTGATACCCAATGCAAAATTAAACGACGATGACTTATCAAATCACACATTCATTTCGCTCAAATAATTTCTTTTCAGATGTTTTATTACCTGATCATCTTATAACACATACTTTATTATTTTTTAAATTCTTAATTATTTGTCATAAGTAGTAGGTACTCCGTTATCATGTGACATACGACTTAACAAACTAGGGGGTTAGTGGACTGAGAGTCTGTTTCGCGCCCTTCTCCCACAGGGTTCAAATCCCGCTTGGTGGCGTGCAAATGTCCACGAGCGGCTATACATGATTCTTGTTAATTAAATTTAGATTGAACTAAGGCAAATGACTAAAGTTGTTATTAATTAATCCTAAAAAACAATTATACTACAAAATGACATACAGTCACGTTATTCGACGCTTGTCGTTTTCTTGGTAATGTTACATTTACTACATTACACAGTTAAATTTTACTATAAAAAGTGGCAATGCCTTTACATCTCGCGAAGGGGGTTGAACTGCTATTCTCAGAGATAAGACTCTGGGTCTCTGCCGGTGAATTTAATTCTTTGGTTACCAACTACAATTTATCTAACAACTGCAACTTCCTATGTAAAGTGAATTTATAATTATTACAAAGTTATACCGACCATTGTGTCTAGCATTTTATTATCTTCCACTAAACGTTCTTATAAGTAACCTTCCGAAATCTACATAATATGTGCGATTGTTGTTTTTTATATGTTTACTTACCTTTTCTCTTTTTTAATCTGAGTATAGCTTAGGTACAGGAAAAATAAAGTGGTTTAATATGCTTTTTTACTATAAAAAATTGATTGTTTTCTTCCCATAAGGGCCATAAGTTACTAAACAACGAAGCTGACAATTTATCTGGGTTGTGAGAAATGATCTTGAGAAAAATCATTTCCTAAGTTACACATGCGCATAGCTTCTGTGAGACATTATTTTCACGATGCTCATGCGCATAGGGATGTTCCATAAAAAATGCTATACCTAGGTATCTATACTTATTTACACACGGTGAAAATTAAATCACCTTTCCGGTGTCACCAAGTTGTATTTTGTAATTAAATGAAACTATTATAATTAATGAATTAATGAAACATAAATATAAATTTATCCTTCCTATTACCCCGCACTTTAAAGTGAGTAGTTTTGAATAAATGCAAAAAGAATAAGGGAAAAAGAGGGGGGCCCTTGCCCTACATAGGGATGTTTAGGCTAATAATAATAATTATATTTCACACTAAATAAGGAATATTGCAACTTCTTAAATATTTCTTTTTATCTACACTTACTATCAGGGCCGCCGAGAGAAATTTTCGGGCCCGTTACAAGTCTGTGGACTTAAGAAAGTGCATCACTTTTGCTTAATAAAAAAAGTCATATAAAACATAAAACATTTTCGGGGCCCTTTTCGATGCTGGGCCCGTGACAAAAGTCTCAGATGTCACCCTCTCTTGGCCCAAGGATCTCGGCGGCCCTGCTGTATACATAATTTTGATGCTGGATTTGGATTATTTGCTATTGTCATAAATTATAGTTTTTGTTCGTCACGGTCTTTTAAGATTTGACAGAATTAAATATGCAGGTGTAAAACCGCATTATCACTTACAAGAAAATAAAAATGACGTGTATGTTAATCATTGGTTTGCCTGCTTCAATTATTTGCTTTAACGCTCGTATTGAACGTACCTGTACAGAATGAACACTTTAAACCTCTACAACAAACACACTTCCCTTCTCACATACCCTCAATAGCTTCTCTCGTTCAAGAACCTTCTCTTTGAATACTCGTAGGGCCTAAGTACTCCACAATTCGCAATTTTGGCGGTCCAGTTTCACCAATTCTATTTATTTTAACCAACCTAAAGGTTATTTGTCATGTAATTTCACATTTTTGATTTATGTTAAGGCTATTATTTGTTTTAAACTTTTATTGTCAAAAATGAATTTAAGTCCGCATTTTCAGCTAAATATTTATAGAAAAGTAATTACTCATTTTTATTTAATATACACATGCAACAATTACTAATCATAAATAAGCATAAAAACAGTAGATATTCCCATTACAAAAAAATTCAGCTGTGATTTTTCAGGCAGACATTTCAAATGTGCCGTGATTTTCCCAACTGTGTTGAAAAAAACGTTTGATGGTTTGAACTCGACCCAAAAACAGCTACTGTAGTTCTGTAACCTTAAATTACTTACAGCTGCTTTAGTTAGTGAAAGTAAGGGTTTTAGTTAATTTTCAACTTTACGGGATTTTTAGCTTTTGTTTAGTTTTTCTATCCTGTTAGAATATCTTCATTTTGACGAAAAATCTTAGTTTTGATTCTTTCTTAATTTTTTTAAATAGGTAAGTGCCTTCTGTAAATGTAAATATAGAGTGTGTTTATTGACGAAGTAGGTATATTTTTGTTTTTTATTCAGATTTTCATGCGAATATGGATATGAATATATTCATTGGTAACGTACCTACCGTAATAAATATATTGAAGAATAAATTGAACTTTTTAGGAATCTATATCTCAAATTGCGCGTAGTGTTTCTTTGTAAAATTTGTGTTAAGTAATTTATATTTGATAAAACATAAATTGTAAAAGAATAAAATCGGTCTTTGAAATTACGAGACCATCCGCCGCTGTTATGCTTTACCGTTTAAAATACATTACTCTAGTTTTTTGTTATTAGTTGCAGAGGTTATTTTATAGGTTTTCTATTGGAGATCGGAAAACCTTTATCTATTTTTTAATTTGATATCCGGAGTAACTATAAATAAAATAAATTCTCCTTTTTAAATTAAAGCTTTCTTTTAAATTTTAAACAGTCTGAGTGTGTATTAAAATTTTATATTAATTAAAGATACCTAGTATTATCTGTCCTAAAAAGGGTCATCGTGCAGTAAACTTTTATTTATTTATATATCTATTATTTCTATTACATTTTAAGTTTCAAAGTACCGCTGTAATTTAACTTATTCTATCCTTAAATTACTGAAATCCTATGTTGGAGCGGCAATTTTTCACAAATACCTACTTAGGTAGGTAGTATGTGTTTTTGACGATTAATTTTAAAACTGCAGTATTTGACAGATATTAAATGGCCGATATATCTAGTTTAGAAGTATTTTTCTAAATCGGAAGTTACGTCTGCAGTGTTCTAAAACAGACAACTTGTTCTTTATTCGCATTTGATGGTAACGGGAAACGACTTAAAAATTGAAAACCTGAAGCTGATGGGTCGCAATCGAGCGATACAAATCACCGATGCTCATGTTCAGTTCCCTATCTATTAATAAAATCATTATTTAGACTCGTTTGTGTCTGTAGTTGACAGAATTAATTTACCTTTTCAAAAGGGAAATTGCTTTGATGTGGCATTTCAGGTGCGCAATTTCGATTTAATTTCCGTATTTCGTTTGTGACAGCGTTATTGGTAAGGGAGTTCGAGAAGTCTACGTGGTCAATACTGAGATATCCAATGTCTAGCTAAACTTTTATTGTCGACCTCTCAGAAAATCCTGGAAACTTTGTTTTTAGTTCGTTTGCCGTGAGGCTTGAGCCGGGCTGCACCCCGCTCGGAGAGAAAAGTACATATAGGGAGAGACAAAGAATGAAAAAGAAAAGCTTGCGGATGAGATTTGCCAGGAATTTGCGGAGCATAGCACTGTCGCTTTAAATAATCCAACTGGACTACGTCTGTATATTCTTAAGATAAAGTCCAGATTCTCTTTCTGCGTGTGTGTGTTATATTCGTCCGTCTAACAATGATGTGGAGGGTCTCGTGTCTCGAGAAAATTTACAAATAAAAGGAGGAATGTTTATAATAAGAATTTTATTATGGTTCTCGAATATAATCTTCGCGATTGTAATAAAATTGTTATTGTTCATTAAAGAATCCGTCATAAAGGGAGATCGTAAACAGGAGAACGGCGTAGTTTATATCCAGGTGTTTGCAGACTGTACTTCAAAGTTCTGGCCGTGTTATTTGTTCTTTTATCAAGAAACTTGTGCCGTTGTTCAGTTTGCACGCCAGAGGTATTTCTCCGGGCGCGACCATCAAAGTTTGATAAGTTTCCCTCGCCTGGACTGGCCGTTCGGACAGCGGTCATTTTTCTCTCGTTTTCAATCTACGCAGAAGAACTTCTCATCCTTTCAGGCGGATTTCTTGTTTTACGTTTCCTTTGTTTCTTTGGTGGACGCCGGTGGCCAGAATTAGGCCTGCATGAGGGTTCAATAAGCAGTGAAGCATCTCGGGACGAATGCGAGTGTCGACAACAGAAACCCAGAATTTCGTTCCTCTCCCCGAGTTAAACGGCATAAGCGAGTGTAGGCGTCTTTAAATATTATATGGACAAAATCAAAGAGCAAATAAAGTAGACGGGAAATGGTAGATCCAACACCGCGCTTGCTCCAGGCGCAGCTTAATGGCCGGATCCCGGAAATTGTGAGCACATATATCTCGTAGCAGATTTATGAAAGTGCTTTTCTTCCGAGTGGGGCAAGGGCGAGGAAGAAATATATACAATAGCTCCCTCCCAACCCCACCTGCTACGCCGGCGGTGGTGGACTTTGATCAAAGCTCATCACCGACGATGATGCGTGCCGCGTGGTCGAATAACAGAAATTGAATTCCTTGAGATAAGTGTGCGAGGAGATCTCTCAAAGACGGCTCGAAAGCGGATATTGACAGCCAGAACAATTGGACGCCCCCAAAATGAGATAAAGGAAACAAATACAGTAGGTGAGGGGTTGGAGGTGGTCGAGAAAAACGAACGGAGGTCAGGAGTCGAGGTGTGGATAGAGGGATACACTGCACACTGCCATTCCGTTAGCATAAACACGTGCTGGTCGTACTTTTTACCAAAACAGCCCAGCCTCGGTTTCACGGTGTAATGGAACTTAATTTCGAACAATCAATAAATGCGTTTAGGTTATCATCGTTTCTATTTTTGGTTGAACCCACCTTGCGAACATCTGTAGCTTTTTCATCGCGCACTTTTTTTTTAAATTATTTGTTGACACGACGATTTATACAAAGCCAATGTAAACGCTTTTTTGAGTTAGTACAAATATTCGGAATCGAGATTAAAATATTTATCTACATCTTATTTTTGTTGATTGAACTCACTTCGGTGCGGAAATTAATTTTCTCCCGGGTAAAATGCAAAATCACAAGCAATCCACGAACTCCAAAAACGAAATTATTTTCTCAGTCACCCCATTTCACTTTGTCTCCGAGTCCAAATACTCAATCATTCATGGAAATGACGGATTTTAATGTTACAAAGTTTTAATTCGCGGAAGAGGGTGGATGTCATTGGAAATATCTGCATTTCCATTTAAATGTATTCGCCAGGCCGAGTCCGCCGTCCGCTTCTGAGATGTCGGAATTAACTCCGCTTTTTATATCTCCGCCGAGAACAGTATCAAAAGTTAATTTGTGGTGAAATCTGAGGGTCTGGCTAGTATTTACTCTCTAATGATGGAAATGCGCACTTCTTACTTTAACTTTCCGTTTACATTTTATATTTATAGATGTTCTTTTAAATTAAACATGAAAGGAAAATAAACTTTGAAAGAATCTCTGTTCGCCTCTGGCAACATTTTTATGATTAAAATAATTAAACCTTCCTTATGTAAATCCAGATTTTTGTTATTTTCAGGTACTTTGTTGAATTGGCAACCATGTAAAAAAGCGTACGGTGAGTACTCTTTGTTATTAAGTTTTTATTTGTACACCACTATTGTTTTCTTAAGTTTATGGTCTAGAATTTTATTATTCCGTAAAGTTAGGTAATAAAATCGGTTTAATCAAATCCGAAATTTATAAACAACTGTTGATAAAATAACAAACTGTTTATACTGTAGTCACCGAGTTCAAGCAGGAAAATAAACAATCCACATTAGGCACATATTTCCTGGACAAATAGATATTAAGAATCTATATTTAATATGATGTTATAAAATATAAAACAAGGTGACGATTTTACTGTCAGAATTCGGTGGATGCAGCACGGAGTTGATATTAATAAATATGTTTCTATTAAATAAATTAATTAATTACATAACAAACAACTATAGAAATTCAGTTTATATTGGTATGTAGAATCATACGCTTCGTCGTATTTTTTTATGTAAAAAGATTTCAATCAAATTCGTAATATTTTTCAAAAATCAAAACATTATCAAAACAGTCCAAATCCCCCGAAAAAATCTGTGGGCTTAACCGTAGATAACATTCTTTTAAGTTTTCGGTTTTAAGCTTCTAAGTTCCTACATATCTTATTAATATAACAATTTTAGTTCTAAGGCCAGGCAAGAAATGTTACTATTGCTATAAATCTTCAAACCTTATATGAAACAACAAAGATATTATTTTTAAAAATTCTGTTTAGGATATTTTAAAGACTCTTAAATTTTCGAAAATAGACAAATTCTTCAAGCTACCTTATTAAAATTAAGTAAAAGTCAATATTTATTTCGAAAACTCCAAGAGTTATTTTCAAATCAAAGCAAATATTAAAGCAATGCCCTTTCGATTAACACACAAAGCAACTTTCTGAGAATTTCTGTTTGGTTATTGGGTATAACTAGTTCGTGACACTTTTCGCAATCAAAAATAATTTTTATGAGAATACCAACCGTATCTTATCCGCCATAAAAATTTTGAGCATCAACCTTCGGTTGTAAAGTATTCATAAACGCCGACAGTGAATTATTAATACAAGACAACAACAAGTAAAACTGACAGTTATTAAGTAAGCAAGGGTTTATTTCTAGTTTTTGCTACTTTATGTCACATATAAGATAAACAACAGAAAAAATAAAATTACTAATTATGTTCAGGATAATTCCTTATACGGATTCCATGCAGGCAGCAACGTTGGTAAAACAAGTCTGCTTGACTTCAGTCTTTATTTATTTATAAAATCAAGTTTGAAACTGATGGTAATTACTTAAAATTTTTATTAGATGATACGAACAGACTTCTTAAGTTGCTGTTTACTGCTTAGATAAAGTTTGATTACTTAATGTTTATCTTTCTTGTGCTTTTTTAAGATTTTTAAAAATTTCTGTGTGATATTTTAGTTATCAAATTGAATTATGAGTTAGAGTTGTTTTTAATTATCCAGTTAAGCCATAGTTTACGGAAGTTGCTTCTAGGAATAAATAATACAAAGGGTGAGAGGCAAATTGCGAAACAAAGCAATTAATAGTGTATGACAGAATGAGGTAAACTCAACAATAGTTTATTACTAAAGTGCGTAATATTTTCATTACCTGACACGTTCAATTACTGTGATCAATCTGCCTGCTCTGGTCAATGCAATATTCAGATGCTGCCTCAAACCTATCGAATTACTCATTCAATCGGACAGGTTGCGTGCGATACAGTGGTCAGTTTGGTTTATTTTATCTGAACTTTTGTAGGAAATGCCAATAGGCCTTTATTTCTCATTTGACAGCACTAATAAATAGATTAGTCTGTATCGTGTATGATTACGGTTTTTACTAGTTTTCAATTTCAAGGGACGTTATTAGGTAAACCACACGTTTTGGTTTTATTTGATGTCTAATTTCTATTTATAGCATTTTAAAATATCAGAAAAGACACCACGTGTAGAGATGCTTAATTTTTTTTTAAAGGAAAGTAGGTATTGTTAGGCTTTAGAGTTTGAATAGGGGTTAAAAAAGTTTTTAGAATAATAATAAAATAAAATAATTATTAAATATAGTTTTTGATTGCTACATAAACATTTGGTGGATGTTCTATGTGACCTAAGTTATACATATTAGCATATTTAATTCTGTTTCATGAAACAGTTAAAATATTGCTAAAACACAAATTTATTAATTGCGGTTTTCTTGACATTATAAACTCAATACGTGTAAAATTTGGTTATTAATTAAATAATATTCGAATTTTTCATGCAATTTTGCACTTTATGGTACACTGAAAAAAATACCAAAGAAAGAAAATAGCAATCAAGGCTTTATATTGAAAATTTGAATTTAATTAAGATACTACACCTTCGAAGATTTTTCGATTTCTTTTTCAAGATTTTGCATTATTTTTTCAAAAGCACATTCGGAATTAAATAAAATTTGCCAAATAATTATATTTTGGTAGTTGACCAACGAAAAATCAATACCCGTTATCCTCTTTAATAATTTGAATTAATACATTGAAATAAAATGCACTAATTAAATACATTTAATATACGAGGTTATATCTAAAAGTAACGGGACTGGTACTGTAACTTCAGTGCTGCTCAGAATATTAAACTTTGTAAGGTAGATTGTGAAACATTTATTCGTAATGCATTTCAATAGGTTTTCTTCCAGTTTTTGATGGTTATCCTGAATCAATTAGTGAAAGTGTTAGTGTTTAGCAATTCACAAAGAAAATGCCAACTTAACAGAGATTACATCAAAGAGTGTACTTTAGTCGTTGGAACAAATTCAACACGAAGTTTGAAATGAACATTAACATTGTGTACCTTGATTATAGTTGATATTGGGACAGAGTATTTGAGTGGTAAAAAAGATTTAAGGAAGGTTAAGAACTCATATAACATTGTAACAGTTATATTTAATGTATTCTGAAAAAATAGCTTCTTAGACATTAATGAGAAGTGTACAGTACGATAACCAGGAACATTAAGAGGAGTAGGAAATACTTTAAAGTACATTTAGGTAGTTTTTATAAATAAAACTTTTTCTTACATTTCACAGAATTAGTCCCGTTATTTTCCGATACATCCTCGTATTTAATTGAGAGTAATGTTTAATAATTTTTATATTTTTTTATTTTTCAGCCTCTTGTTTTTTAAATCCTTTTCCATTGGCTGTGTTTCGCCTTTTGTATGAGCCTTTCTAAAAAATAAAAAATATTGTAAACACTTATGTTAATTTTGATGAAAATATAAGATTGAAAAGATTTTTTAAAATTGAATTTTAGTTAGATTGTAGGTTGTTGACGTACGGTTACATGCTCACTCGTACGTAGCACTAAAGAAAAGCCATTCAGGAAGAACGTTTTGAAGACGTAAGTGCCACAGCATTGCTTTCTTTCGGTCGTAGAGTAGTGTTAAAGCCGCGTTAGGTTCAAATGTTGTTGGAGGTTTTGTTATGTTATTATAAAGTTATAATAAAAACGTAACTGTTACTGACCAATAACCGTTTTTAATGTGCACTGCAATTAAATTGCGTATCTGTTGATGTAAACGTATAATGACCTTTTTATATATTTCATAATAATTTTTAAGGAATTTACAAATATTTACAGTACAGGTATTTCAAAAATTTGCTATATTAAGGTTAGGTACGATGAGACAACCAAAATATTGTAACTTTTAATTTCTCACGTCATAAATATTTTCCAAGTAAAAAATAAGAAACGATTATTTGACGTGGATTTTAGAAAAAGTAAATTCTCGCCCATAGTAGTTTCCTGCTTCCAAGTAAATTTAATCTACCCTAAGAAACTAAATGAAAACTCCCAAATCTGAGATAACTTTGAAAGCAAAACAAATAGTACAAAATCCAACTTCTCATTTTATCTCCTGATGAACAATAGCCTAGAATTCGCTATAGTTGCTTTGTTAGCACTCCGGCGGTGGACCTGAGTATTGATCAGTCTCCCCTTACCACCCTCTGCCCCTGTGAACCCCTCACTGACCATTGCCCAGTCCCGGCCGTCCAGCACCCACACTATGACAAATGCTCGCCCCAATCGATATATAACTGATATTGGCAGTCACATGCTCTGGAATTACTAGAAATTATATTATGCGTGGATGTGGGGAACGTTTCCTTTCGGGCAGAAATGGGCTACTGTGTCCATTATTCTCATGGCGTGCTTTTGATGTTCCCACTTTCTGACCGTTATCACGCTGAGGAAATCGTTTGAAGGCCCGAAGGCTCTGTTTTTATACTAAATAAAATCCTTGCTTTTTATCGTCAAAAAAAGACTTTTTTTTTGTTTATGGCCGTTTGTTATCTTGTTTTCTATTATGACAGATAGGAATTCGCACGCTCTTCATAGAGCGCCATCCAGATCCATTTGCATCAAAAATATGCTCTCACATTTTAGGTTGTCATCATCCATGTACTAGGCGTACATAAATTACACAGGACTTCATAATAAAGCAACAAGAGCGTAATCCGAGTCGGTAACCCTTTGTTGTTTATGTTTTCATTAATGAAAACCTGTCCGAGTCTAAGCTTCAGAAATATAAGATTCGTAACTGATTACATCTTAACTCTCTTTTTCCCCGAATAATGGAAAGCGTCTCTTTAACTTAATATGTAGGAAATATTTCCTGTAAAGGGGGATGGATAATAAATGTCACGCTCATGAATAATAAACAAAAGCAACATCTGGGCAAACTAGAAAAGGCACAGCATCCCGAATGTATGTGAGGGAGCGACAATTGTCCTTTTACATCTGAAAAGTCGTATATAGAGTTTGGCGCTTTCGCTTAACGATTAAGTCGATCCTTCTTCGTTCGAAGCCCTACGGCTAGGTTAGGCAAGGACAAAAGACACCCGTAAAGTAATTCTTAAATTAGATTATTTGCCGGAGTTATATTTCTGCTGATGCTGGACAGTGGTCACTTCGATCCCCTTGTAACTACCCCTAGTTGTTGCTTAATCTTCTGGCCGACAGACTAATAACACGCGCGTATTAAACGTGAAATATGTGTAATGACTAATTTTTCCCATTTCAGTTGGTCACGTGTCATATTAGAATACAAATTTCGAGTGTCTGCTTGTAAACAGTAATGTTATGTCAATACCAGAACGGAAATGATAAATTGTTATCTTAATCGGCTGAATTTTCATATTTAAGGGGGGGTTTTAGTAGCATGTTTACGCGCGGAAAAATGAGTAATTTTAAAATAACGGTACGGTTAAATAATGACAGTTGAAAAGAAGGACGGGTATGAATTCAAATTTTTAGACCTTTCCTTCATACGCTACAAGGCCAGAACGACCAATTTTAATATAGTAATTAAATTATGGCCTATTATAAAAAACTTACGAAAAGGGACTTGCACAAGACATCCATCAAGAATGTATTGATTTTCGCCTGTATAATTTTTTTTGTATAATTTAGGCGTGATCTTTATTTAACTTTAGAAAAAATTGCGTATAAATTTTTAAAAACTGAATAAAGATAGGCAACCCAACATTCACCGACTCTGTCAATGTCACTGTCAATGTTTACAAAGAGGTTTAAGAGATTAAAAATCGGTATTCGCAGATACTTATAAGTTATACTGAATTTTTAAGTTTTGTTCTAAGGATAGAAGCAATACTAGAAGATCCAATCCTTTCTTGGCTGGTTTTAAGTCAGGCAACCCAAAATACTTAAAAACGAAAAATATTTTAACTAAAACCCACCCTTAAGTAGAAATGTTTTGCAATCACTTATGTACGTCTAGTTGGCGAGAATTTGTGTAGGATAGTTAGTATTTTGGATTTTGTAAAAATAATACTGTGAGATCCAGGAAGGTATTAGAACGTGCTTTGATTGGACTACTACAGTTAAGCATATCGTAGTACCGTCAATTTAATATTTGTTAACAATAAAAATAATAATTTTTACAACTGCTCATTACACATCATTGTCGCCAACATTAATCTTTTAATCAAGGCCTGCTTTAATGTTTTTTTCGATCTCACGATAATAAAGAAAATATTGCGGGCTTCGATGCTTTTAAGGTTAGCATACTTGCCTTATAAACCAGAGATCTCGGGTTTGATTCCCGGTCCAGGTCAGTAAGATTGTGCGGAAAAGTTTCTGAAAGTATGTCGTTTTTCGGATATGAGATAAAACCGTAGGCCCTGCACCAGTACGATATTTGGCACGATACAGAGATGGAAATCCTTTGGGTTCGGCAAAATTTAGTCGGGTAATGCTAAAGGACCATATTAGATAAAATTCGTGCCACTCGCAAGGTTAGTTTTCGCCCAGTAAATAAACAAACAAACAATGAAGAAAATATTAAGAACACTTTGACTTATGCATCCTTTTAAACTTGTTTCCCGGCGCCATGGGTGCCACTGGCGTAATTAATTTTCCTTCACTAAAAGCACTTCAGAACCAAAATTATCGTAGCCACAAATTTTGAAAATTGCAAACAACAGGATTCCAGTATTACTACAGGAGGTTTAACAGTTGTATCTCATTTTAAGTGTATGATTCACCTAAGCTATTTATTCCTTTTCACCAGGATTCAACAATCCAACAAATGTATAGCGATAATTATTTATCTCACCATACTACTGTTCTGTTATTGTTAGAAATATACGCTCGGTTAAATTAGTAAAGTCTAGCAGAATGCTATAAAATATTGACAGCTTAATGGTTTTGAATCGTGATAGTTTGCATTGTTATCTGATGAGGGCACTGACTTTAAAAATAGGCAAGATGAGCGAAATTCGCCTGTATTAAAATAGTTTTAGAGGTTTGAGAATATACTTTTTAATTTAATTTGATAAATGTTATGTTGTACTTCTAATTTTATTTCTTTATTTCTCCATAAATTTAAGAGAATCGTCGCCGCCACAAATAACATTAAGAGGTTTAGTTGGAAAATTATTTTTGCAACCAGGAAGAAATAGATTTACTTAAAAGTAAAAGGTTACTTCAGATAGTTTTAAGGAACATTCGAAATATCCAAAAAGACTTAAAGAGAATAAGAAGAGCAAAAAGACGAAGCAAAGGAAACGGTTGCAATCCGTATAAAATAATCCTAATTCAAAAATATGTACGCAATAAAAATCGACAGTAAGGTTTGACATTAAAAATACCAAAAAAAAAATCCACAAATGATTTTTCATCAGCAAAAAAAAAACCAGTTGATTAGCGTTGTTGTATTTATTTTTCTGTTAAGTAAAAATGGTGCTCACATGTAATCCCATCTGTTACTTAAATTGCTAGTGGCATAACCCAGAATTAATCCAACTGACTATAAATGTGTGTTGGATGAGACGAGATTTTACAAAATTAATGCTATTATAAAATGGTGGAGGCGCCAATTTCAGAAAATATGTTAATCAGCCTTCTTTTTTTAATTAAGACAGAACTGACGCATAAGTAACCAAAAATGTTAACTCTTCCAGATCAAGATTTTATTTAAGATAATTAAACGGATAGCTTTTATTTTTTTCTAAAGTTTAAAACGAAGGTGACTGTACATATAATTAGAATTTTTAATTTCAAATATTAATAAAACTATGTCGAATAATGTAATCTGCATTCTGCAACTCCTGTATTATTTGTATTATTTATAAGTTAAACTTCTACAGAAGGTTTAATGTCCCCCTCTAACAAAATTTACTCCTAATTGAAGGACTGGATATTTACATAATTAATAAAATTATTGCGAGAGCCTTTAGGTCGTTTTCCTTTCTCCCCATTATTCCCGGGTTGTACAGAACTACATTTTGGTGACTGCCAAAACTTAACTTTTAAATGTTAAAATTATAATATAAAATTCTGAAGGCCTTATATTCTTCGGCTTTAAAAATGGAGGATATAGCTGTTTATAGAACGTTTATTTTTTTGTTGATTTTTAGGACTATGAAGTTAGTAGTACCTTGGACTTTCTTAATGAAATCGCACGTGATGCCCACACTTATGAGATTATAACATTTAAAAGTTTGCTATTTTAAGCGTAGAAAACTATGTTTTCTTTGTGCAGCTGGAATATATTTCTTGTTAATATTATTCTCTTATTATGAAAATTACATTAACCTTATTTATTTAAGGACTTCGAATCTTGATCAGATTCTTTCTTTCTTTTCCGTTTACCCTCTTATACAATTACAGTGTCGAGGGGGCCGAACACACCGAGCCGCAGAGTGGTTACCCATTCAAGTTCTGACCAAGCAGGTCTTTACTTAACTTTCTATATTGCCGTACTACGTGTGCCCCTATTCTGCCGTACTGCCGGCTAATCAGATATTCAAAAATTTAATTTTATAAAAGCTAACAATACTAAATAGGCAATTATTAATAAATTACTTTTAAAGCTTTCAGTAAGTAACAGCTGTCGCGGATAATCTTTGAAAAATATCTGTATATTACTTTACGAAAGTTTTATGTGTTGCACTGCGATGGGCGCAGGCAAAGTTGTCGCAACAGTTTAAACAAAAAAGACAATTTTAAAGAGTTACGTTCCGACCTTTAAAAGCGTACTTAATTAAATAGCCTTTATCAAGTTATAAAACTCAGAAATAAATTTTAAGTTTAAAATGAAATACCACGTCCTACACAAATCGTATATCAAGTGTAATCGTCAAAAGTTGCAGAAAACTAATTAATTACAGTTTTAATACTCAAATAATTCCGATGAAGTTAAACATTCATCAGCGTGACTTAATGGATTACTATATTCTCTGTTGAGTTTATCGCAGAATTACATTTAAAGTTATTAATTCGTCTGGCAGGGGAGAGAAACAAAAATGGAAACGGTTAAACTAAAGACGTAAAGGGGAATAAACTTTACATGCACAAGTTTTCTCGGCAATTGCTGCTTTAATTTAATATCCCGTTTCATCTTCGCGAAATTGTGAGTGAAGAGCGTGGAGGGACAGAGAGAAATGATAGTAGGAACGGGAAACCCATTAAGCTCCTCTTCTATATAATGTTTGTGTCACAATTATTAAGATTTCGTTTTCATCTTAATGTTTACCTGCATAAATGACATTCCAGCGAAACGCCTCTTCCAGGAGTTATTACGGCTCGAGTGGCTCCGGCGCGAATTAATTTTCTGTATAACGCCTACGATGTTATTAAAGGGTTATTAAATTGTTATGAGGGAAAATTGAGTCGCTTTGTGTACCTAAAGCTTAGTTAAACATTAATATCTGAAATGAGGAAAATTTAGCTTTCCACCTAGAAATATATTACCAGACTTATACAGCCTTCTGATACATTTAACTGCAATCTTTTGATATTAATGTAGAAAATTGAAGCTTTTAACAGATTTTTTTTAAGTATAATTTTTACGTAATTTACTGGCTTTTGGAAAAGTACGCAAAAACTTATTTGTTATACGTGTATTTTTTTTTAAATGGGTCTTCAGTTACTGTTGATTAGCAACTAATGCACTACAATAATTTTTAACAAACTATTAGATTAACTATCAGTTACAAAATAAGTATATATTATGTTTCTGAATTTACCGCATATCAATAACATACTTTTTTTACAAAATTTAGTTATCTGGAAACTTTATGCTTCAATTTAGATTTAGTTTACAAGTATTTAAAGGATAACAATAATTGAATTACTTTCTATGAAAGGAAGCCCCGATCTCTCTGATAATAACTTATTTTTAGGTTAATTTGTGTTTTGAAAATTGCTATTGTGGTATCATTTCGAACTCAAACAAACGTATATATAATATAGTATTTAATCTCATATTCAATAAAGGGCATAACAGCTGAAATTAATTGTGTAGAAAATTTCCGGAACGTAATGAAATATTGCTGTTAATTTAAAATATTAGACAATTTTATTGTTAATAATTTAATTTATTAGTGGAACGAGAACATAATTGATGATAATATACAAAAAAACTACAATTTCTAGAAATATAAATAAAAGGTATCCGCACTTTACTCCGCGAAGAAGTGTAGTTGGCCGGCAACATGGAGGGCTAAGGCCTCCTAAAGTCGCTTGCATACCCGAGTGATGTGGTAAGCCTTACGCATACCTTCCCTACTCCATTACCGTGTTTCAGTTCTCAATTATTTTCAGAGACTGGGTCGGCCATCTGCCGAGCGTCCGACTCGGGTTTGACTCCGAGACCGTCCGCGCTGTAGTCGAGTGCCTTAACCACTCGACCACTCCGGTGATAAAAATATAAATATTTTTGGAAAATAACTTGTATATGCCATGTTAATTATTCGTAACGTAAGAAAGGAACACCCTTAGTAACTGTTTTTATAAGTCTGCTGAACAGCAAAAGTTTTTCTTTGTTACTTTTTGATTAATGATTGGTGATATTTAGAAATTTTTGTAAAGGGCTTTCCCATTTATCAATACCATCACCGTCTGTTTATATTGAAGTGATATAAACCTTTTGGAAAACTTATATTTATTAATTAAAAAATACAAATTTGGAGTATACTTTTATGATGCAAGTTTTAAAAGATTAATTATGTAAATAAATTAAGATTAATTAAGTATTTATTGTTATTTGTTGTAAATATTGTTATTTATTGTTATTTATTGTTAATTATTGTAAATAGTAGTTATAGTTATATTTTATATGCATGTATGTGAAAGAATGAATGTTATAAAACAAATTCAAGGAATGGGAGATTTTGGAGAATAACTAGGGAAGAAAATAAAAATTGAAGAACAATAAACAACAGTTTTTCTAAAAACTGAAAACGTAAAAGACGTTTTTGAGTTTTGCTCTGGAAAACTTCGAAAATAATAATAAAATAGCAACGGAAAACGGAAGAATAATAAATAAAAAATAAATACAAGCTGAAATATACTAAAAATATTAATTTGGATATAGTGGATAAAAGTTTATTTGAAAATTGGTTGAAGAAATTATAATTATAAAGTGGAACAGATAAAAAAAATTGGAACGGATAATAAATTGGACAGGGAGCAGTATTTGGTGGGATTTTTCAAATTCGGGGATTGATTGTTTTGTGAGTGAGTGTTTTTAGTTTTTTAGTTTTTTGTATTAATTTTAAGTTAGAAATAAGTTTTGTGGTAATAAAGCTTGCATTTCTAAAAGTTAGTAGAAATTTATTACATTACTGATTTTTCAAAATTCAAAATCGAATCCTTCAACGACCCTGAGATTTCAAAATTTTATTATTAATTCAAAATTTCAAAAATAATAATTAGAGAGTCTGAAAAATTGTATGGAGCTTCTTTTATTGATAAAAGAAATTAATTAAAAGACTGCTACCATAACAATATATTTCATTTGTTGTTATTTGCCTACTAGAAATAAACAGTTTATTCTTATTGTTATTATTATTATTACTTCTGTGCGTTTAACAGTCACGAATAAAAAATTAAAAATAATAAAAAAATCGAAATTTGTGCATCAATTCGTTTTCGAAAACCTATACCTTTGTTGTAGTAAGTAAAGACTTCTTTTATAACTTTGGGAAATTTATGCACAGAAAAATATTACACCTGCAGGCATTCAAAACACCTAGCCAAAGGATCATTGTTAATTTGATTTTTAAAATAAAGGCCTTTCTCTTGAAAAAGGTGTTAGTACAGAAGCGTTTTCATTTTTTGTTTTATTTTATAATTATCATATTTATTATTTAATAACCTACAAATGATAAATAGCTATTTATGCAACGAGTTGCAAAATGATGGACTTTTTATCACCAGGCGTGAAATTGTTCGTCGAGGCGAAGCCGAGATGAACAACACGCCATGTGATAAAAAGACATGTTTTGCAACGTGTTTCATACAAGCTTTTATCCAATTCAGATAACAAAATGTAAATGCCACATCTTCTTAAAAAAGGAGTTGGGTCATCGTGATAAAATGGGAGTGATAAAATGGGAGCATATTTTGTAACTAGTTACAAAATGAAACACTTTTCGCAACTCAAATCATCTTTTTGTAACTAGTTACAAAATGGGAGTATATTTTGTAACTAGTTACAAAATGAACCACTTTTCACAACTAAAATCAATGTCGAAATGTTGACATTTCGTAACTGAATTGGATAAAATATGTATATCATCATTAATAACAAAATCAAAATACGATATACAGCGTGTCCCCGGATAGGCTTTGCGACTTACTTACTTGTCACTTAAAAAGGTGTATCACTTTTGTTTAATAAAAAAGTCATACAAAACAGAGAATTAGTGTCTTCCGGACACTCGCGGCCGGCTAAAGAGCGTAGCCCTCTGTCCAAAACGAAACACAGTATCATTCTCGATATGCCATTTTCCTTTATTATTGTTGTATTATTACGAGCATTAATACCATACCTTAAAAACACAATTATATGACACGTCGGGGTCTCAGATGTCCCCCTCTCGGCGGCCCTGGGTATAATGAACTAACAAATTTTTAAAAACGTTTCCAGCTTTTGTAATCTAGGTGTGCTTGGTTTATAATGAATTTTTACCAAATTACAGTTGAAATGATATCCACATGGCGTAGTTAGCACAAGAAGAATATAAAGCGGGTAAGTGGTTTTACTATCAACTTTACGCAAAAATTTTATTTAAAATACAGTTTCTAAATTAAAAATTTGAGCTACATACAAAGTTTCATTAAAATTGGAAGAAAAAATGAAATAGTGAAATTTTGCCGGTCATAAGTTACTCGTACTATGCAATTAAAAAAAAAATAGTAGGCATCTATCGTTAAAAACTGACAGTATAATACATAGTACATTATGAAATTAGTTTATATGATAAGCGGATGAACGCAGCGAATGCGACAATTTCACGAATGCCATAATACTGCATTATAAACGAATTTCATATACTATTTTATCGTCGACTTACAATTATTTATAAGAAATTTAATTTAGTTTTTTTGCTAAAATAATAATTATTCAGGTTATATAAAATTATGACGTATTTGTCACAAAATAGTATTTGTTACTATAACGACTGGTGTGGTTGTTAAGTAACGTTTGTTTATTCCGTTGTTATAACGACTTTATGGCACTGTGCCATAAAGTATAATATTATGCACGATTTTCTCTACAATAATGATAGCATTATGATGCTAGTCGACGATAAAATAATTTCTATAAGTTAGGTAACATGTTTAGTCTCGAGCAGAAGTATTTGTTGTACAATGCTATCGATTGGGTGAAATTAGTTACAAGTGGGTGGTTAGATGTTTCAAGCAAAAATTTTACAGTAGTTTCAATAAGCGATATAACAGTAAGAAAAATTATAACTAACTTTCAAACAACCGGAAGTCTGGTAAATCAAAAACTGAGTAAGAAGAAATTAGATGAAGATGATGCGGCAACGGTTTTGGCATTGGATGATGTAAGATGAAATGGAAGGGTTTCACTAAGACGAAGGGCAGCACAAATTGACATTGGGAAATCGCATTTGCAAAGAATATTTAAATCTTCTTCCCTAATCCTTTCTGCCTTTTCAGGCATCGGATGTGGGTTCCATGTCCTGTACCCATTTCTTCCAGGCCTCTCTGTCTGTTGCTCGGGTTCTTATTTCCTCCACTGTCTTTTCTTTTTCTAAACCTATTTCCCGAATGTGATCCATCTATTTTCTTCTTGGCCTTCCTCTTTGTTTTTTGGTTGGTTTTCCCATTTCCATTATTTTCCTTGCGTCTGCCTGGTTCCATCCTTATCACATGTCCATACCAATTTAATTGTTTCTTTTTTATTTTTTCTATTATTGGTTCTTGTTTTGTTATTTCTCTAATGTTTTCGTTTTTTATCCTGTCCCATTTAGTTTTTCCCGCGATGTTCCTGAGATGTTTCATTTCGATGGTATTTAGTTTAGTTTCGTCTTTTTTCGTATTGTCTAATTTTCGCATGCGTAGGTTAGGTACTTCCATTTCTCTCAATATTTTCCATATTTTTCTTCTGTCCACAGTATCAAAAGCTGCTTTTAAGTCAATAAATGTTAGATATAGTTCTTCTCCTTCTTCTATTTTTCTTTCTGTTATGTTCCTTGTTTGCCTATATGTTATCGCTTGTCTGGTCTGGTTCTGGTCTGAAGGCTGTCTGTTCTTCTCCCCATTTTGATTCAACGTGTTCTCTTAGTCTCTTTTCCAAAATTTTTGTGTATAGCTTATACCTGGTTTGGGCTAAACAGATTGGTCTGTAATTATGTGCTACTTTAGGTAAAGGGCCATTTTAATAGCTTTGTTTTATTGAAAACTGCTTAGAAATTGTGTAAAACTAGAATTAAGAAACCAATATAATTTTGAAGGTCTCTATTTTTGTTGTTCAAATGTAGTGAACATTTGCATACAGCCCGAATTTTTAATTTAAAACATATTTTTAAAATAACATTTTTGTGTAAATTTAATAACAAGACCACTTTACCTAACCCGCTTTATATTCTTCTTGTGCTAGCTACGCCTTTTGGATATCATTTCAACTGTAATTTGGTATAAATTCATTATAAACCAAGCAGATCTAGACTACAAAAGATGGAAACGTTTTTCAAAAATTTTTGGTTCGTTATACCTATCGCAAACCCTATCCGGGGACACACTGTATAAACTGAAAATATTCTATTTACTCTGCGATAAGTCTGCATAAAGCTAAGCGAAAGATATAAATGGAACACCTTTAATAAATAAATAAATATAAGTTTTGTAATTAAGCTTATCGGCGTCAATTACTATGATCATTGGCCTTCTAAACTAAATCCTATTTTTAACCTACAAGGTTCGAACGCCACCCACGCACCCACGCTCCAGATCGAAGTCTGGTCATGTTTGGGCCTGAACCCGGGATGTCTGGATTGTGAAGCCTGAAGCAGACACTAATTTGTCCGCTACACCACCGAGAGGCCCAAATATAAGTTAAAAAATGAAGTTGCTTTTCATTTCAAATTTTCATTCAAGATTTTTACTGTTTTCCGTTTTTGCCTATCGTTTTTCGGTTTTGCTTTTCCTTTTTCTTCACCTTTTTTTCTTCGTATCTTTTCCAATTACTCGCTTCCCCCGCCTCCTGTTATTGCCCAGAGTGTTATAATGAATTACTGATTTATGATTATGAGGTAACATAAGCTATTAAATCTATGGTTTTTTTTATACTACATAGGATGTTCTCTTTCCGCTGAGCCTAGTAAAGTAATACGCAATTTATTGATAAAAACTATTTATTTATAATTTTTCAAAGTATTCCAATCCACAGTCAATGCATTTTTGCATCCGTGAAAACCAATCTTCAAAACATTTTCTCCAATTTTCTCGCGTTAGGTTCTTTATTTCATTTTTAAATGCGTCAACTGCTTCTTCGGCCGATGTAAAACGTAAATCCTGTAACTTATCCTTTACACGTGGAAATAAAAAGAAATCAGTAGGTGCCAGGTCTGGACTATACGGCGAACGAGCCATTATTTAAATGTTCTGGGCATTCAAATACTCAATCGTTCGAGCAGCCGTGTGTGGCCGAGCATTATCTTGATGCAAGATGATCCTTCCTCTTGGACGCTTTTCGCGAACATTTTGGAGAACTTGAAGCAAACAAACTGTAGTGTACCATTCGGCATTAACAGTACGGCGATCCTCTAGTGCTACAGTGGAAACATGTCCAGTAATTCCAAAAAATGTGGCGACCATCTTTTTGTTTCTGCTTTTTTCACGAACAACCTTTGTTGGAGCCGACTCATTCTCAAAGACCCAAACTGTCGATTGTTGCTTTTTTCTGGATCATAGCAGTATACCCAAGTTTCATCACATGTACTGATGTACACCAGATTAGACGATCCATTGTCAAAGCGATCTAGTGTAGATCTGCACCACCTCACACGGTCTTCTTTTTGAACTGAAGTCAAATTGTGGGGAATCCAACGGGAACAAAGCTTACATACCTTCAAAGGTTTGTGCAAAATGGTGTTAATTGCTTTCACACCAATCTTTAGAGTTACTTGAATACTCCTTACAGTAACATGCCGGTCTTCTACAATCATGTTCCGAACAAGACCAATATTCTTTTCGGTAACGGCTGTTTTTGGCTTAGCAGCTCGAAAACTGTCATTTAAGGAAAGTCGACCACGTTGAAATTCATTGTACCACCGCTTTATGGTAGTTAAAGAACACGACTTGTCACCAAATACTCCATTGATTTCCCCAAAACATTGTTTACGGCTTAAGCCACGTTTGAAATTGTAAATAATCACAGCTCAATAATGTTCGTTGTTTAACTCCATGATTTCTTGCGAAAAGGATTACTTTAAGCTTATGTATTTTAAAATATTCAAGTATATGTATTTGTCAACCATCACTGTCATTAAACTTGTAAACAACTAGCATCCCCTGTCAAACAAAATTTGTTGCCAATTTTAGTGGCCTGCTAGATAGGCTCAGCGGAAAGAGAACAGCCCTCGTATTTGATAGTATGTAGTTACATTTAAGAAAGAAATCAAAGATTTATGTTTTTTTTATTTTTCTGAAAGTATTTAACAAAAAATTATTTTTTCTATTAAAACAAAGAACTTAATATTTCGGAAATAATACCTATTAGATGTTTGTTTTGTTTTCTAGCAAGACCCATTCTGACTTAAAAAACCATCAACGTCCTTAAACTTGGTTTAATTATTTTTTTATTATCTGAAATAAGTTTTCTATTAATTATACTAAGATTTCCTAACAATTCAGCAACGATTAGGAGATTATGCAAATAAAACTACAAATATACTATAATTTCTTATTATTTTGAAAACTGAAGTGGTTTAATCACCTTAACAAATTCCAATCGAAAGATATTTACTTATTAAAAGGATAACTTTTTGTCTTATCAGAGGACTGGCAACATTTTCAGCTGCATAAGTTTGTAATTCTAAGCGAGTTGCAAGCGCATGCAGTGTTTATGAGTCTGTAACAAATCGTCCTTGTATGGCGATCGATCCTTCATTAAGATTGATGGACGTGCTCTACTCTCATTGTCCGGCCACTTTTATCGCGAACGTTCTTCGACACTTTCTCTATCTTCCCGTTTCTTTCGTACGGGATAAAGAAGGACGAGGTATTATAAAATGTTCCAACTTTTTCGTAAATACATACTTGGTATATGGCTGTTGCGGAATGGGAATGATGATTGCTATTTTTGTTTTATTTCCCTGTTTCTGAACGTGTATTGTGCGCCTACAGCTAATGTTTCCGACAAACATACGTGCCAGTTATAATTATTATTTTGAATTTAAATGTTGCTCAATGGTTTACAGTATGCAAACCTTTGTTGGTGTATGTTGTTTTGTGTTCAGAGAAATGGGGACAAAATTTACTGCTTTCATTTCAAATTCAGACTATCAAGCTCGAAGAGCACACTTGTGCAGAATATGTATTAACTTATTAACATATTATAATAAGCTATTATTTTATCTTAACAGTATTTTCGGCATGAATGCCATTTGTGACAGTTAAACGAGTCTTCCTTAAAAATTATTACGTTTGTAACATTTGCTTGAAAGTTCAATTGAACGCGTCTAAATAATAAAGCTGATATTTTAAATTTTAAGTTAATGTCGATCAAATATTTATTATATTATCTTGTAATCGATAATCCTTTGTGTTCAACTTTCTAAGTTATGGAAATGTATCTGTTAATACTAGTTTCTCTAATAGAGAAAGTTATTTAATGCCCACACCCAGCCATCTAATCTATTTTTAAAATTCATAAATATTCTGTTTAAAAAATAGGTATGCAATGTATGTCAGATAATCATCTTTATTTACCGAAAGTATGTTAAGAAAACTATTTACGATAAATTGTAAATACGGCGATTTCGCTTTTACAAATGAAAACATTTAATTGTGATAATTACTGAATGATTAACACTGAACTATTGAAATTAGGAAATTAAGTAACTAAAAATATTTAATTGTTATGCAAATACAGTCATAGTTCTAAGTACACACAGGGCCGGGCTAAGCACACTTCTTGCTTCTGTTAAAAATCCATTCATTTAAATTTTGTCTAACAGGAGGAAGGTTTGAGTAGCTCCATCGCTCCCGTAGAGTTAACACGAAAAGAAAAATTATTAAGAAATTTGCGAAAATTATTGAAAACCCCAAATTTAAATTTTAAATCTGTAAAGGGAAATCGATATAGCGAGAATTTTTACTGTGTTTGAATAAACCAGTTAAACGTTCCACTTACAAAAGCTTTCTTAAAAAATCAGAATAAAAAGTTTTAAATTATAGGTTTATATACTTATACAGCGTGGTCGTGAAAATTGGGGCCATATTTTACCAGCATTATAAATTCATGAAAAATAATGACGATTTTTTAAATAAAAATTTTGCCAGATTAAAATGTCCTGTAAATGTGAATTAAAACAATTAATTTTTCTACTAACTATGTTAAAAATAGAAAAATAAGCACAGATTTATTTTTAATATTTATAGGTAAATTAGGGTCTAGCAAAGTCATAATTTGATAGATAGTAATAAGAAAGCTTTAGTTTGATCAGTGGCGTAGTTAGGGGGGATTAAGAACATTTAATTAAGAAAAAATATGAAAACCACGTTTTTAAACACTCTGTCGTATTGTGAGACATTAATTTTACGTAAATAAAGGGTTCTTGACATGTTAAGTTCAATACAGTCGTTTTTGAGATTCACTCAAAAATATCTTCCAGTGTGGCATCTGGTATTGCTATTTGAATTGTGTCATCATATTACACAATTGCTGTGGTGTAACTTTATAACTGATGCCAATATTTTTACTCATTTTATTAGCATCATCATCATCAATTGACAAAAAAATAATAAGAAGTAAATCTTTAAAGCGACAGGTTTAATAAAAAAAAATTAATTACAGGTTTAGTACCTACAACGTTACTGACTACTGGTCAATCAACAGATTTACTTAATATAAATAAAACCTACTAATATACTACAACAAATACTAAAAGTTAAACCCACGCGCTTTTACAAAACTTCCATACGCCTTCGCCAGTTTTTCCTGGTTCATTTGAATATTGCTACCTCATTTAGCATTTACCTAATCTTTTATCTGAAACGCATTAACAGTATTTTGCCAGAAAACTTCCGAATAAAACATACTTTTTATGTATGTTTGGCAGAAAAATAATGAGACTTTCATCATGAATTTTATTCTTTTTACAAATCACGGGAATCCTCTTCAACGTAGTTCCCTTGGGCAGCTACACACCGTTGGAGGCCTTTTTCAATTGTTCGTATCAGTCCTGGAAGGCTTCTGGTGAAATGTCTTTTAATTCGTCGGTTACGCTCTTTTGGATATTATCCAAAGTACCAGAAAGGCGCCCTTTCAAATGGTTTTTCAGCCGGAGGAATAAAAAGAAGTCACAGGGACTGAGATTCAGCAAATAGGAGGCTGGGGAACCACAGGACTACTTTTCGGCCAAAAATTCGTTGATGAAGACTGCTGTGTGACATGTGGCATTGTCGTCGTGCAGCATTCAAGTACTTGCAAGGCCTGGTCGCACACGTACTACCCTCTTCCTGAGCCTTTCAAAGACTTTCCGATAAAAAGTTTGCCAATCGACGTACTGACATCATATGAGTCCTCACTCTTTCCATATTGTCGTCCGTTTTTGAGGTTGAAGGTCCTCCCGCATGAAGTACGTCTTCTACTTCTTCTCGGCCCTCTAAAATGGCCTTGTGCCATCTGAACACTGGTTAAGAAGCAGAAATGTTCCCCATAAGCCCTTTGTAGCTTTTGATAAGTCACAGTAGCGGATTCGCCAAGCTTTACACAAAATTTGATAGCCCAACGTGGCTCAAACTTTTACCTGTCCATTTTCGTAACGCATCTCATAAACACTTCAGACGCTTTCAACAATCGTGTAGCAACTATAACAAGTTCAAACTTGTACTGAATCTACGGCAGGGGTTATTCTAACTGCCGTGCGAAAGGGGAGGCAGCAGCGTTGTTGGTTCGTGCACAGTGTTGCCAGTCTGATTATTTTCCTGCCAAACCTAATATCTCCATAAAAAAAGACAATAAAATTGAGATCCGGGTCTATAAGTTCAACAAAAGTATTCGTTAAAAACTGCAAAAAGTTTTCTCCGCGTAGCCGTGCTGGTAAAAAAAACAGGTCCAATTACATGGTTCCCCAATATCCCAGCCCATACGTTTACACTAAAACGATGTTGATAGTTTCTAACATATGTTTGATGTTGATTTTCAAGGCTATAATAATATTCGTTGTGTTGATGATACCGTCTCTACTGAAATTGCATTCGTCTGTCCAAATATACCCTAGATGTAAAGTTTCGAACAGCTTCGTTTTGTGCAAGTAACCATTCGCAAAATTTAATTCGCCTGTTGTTATCTTTTGGTAGTAAAGAAT
This sequence comes from Melanotus villosus, assembly GCA_963082815.1. Classification (NCBI taxonomy): domain Eukaryota; kingdom Metazoa; phylum Arthropoda; class Insecta; order Coleoptera; family Elateridae; genus Melanotus; species Melanotus villosus. The sequence goes on from OY720420.1 coordinate 68,583,818, forward strand.
GAACCTTTGTGTAGTGGAATGGGTGGTATCCCTCATCATTAATGATAGTGCACGTTAATCTTCTATCTAAACGCAATTCCTGTTCTACACCTCTAGCACTACCCGTTGGATTTTCTTCTATTAGGTCTAGCACAGCCTCTTCTATTTCTGGGGTAGGTACGTATGGCTCTTGGGCAGCCACGATCAATATTTTGCACTGGTACAAAGTTTCCATTCTGCCTCGCTCGTTGGTTTAATCTTCTAATGACATTTGGATCAGGATGTCTTCTTAGAGGGTATTGTTGTTCATAATGTCTAGCAGCTGCAGTCGCATTGCCATTATGGCGGCCTAATGTTAAATACATATCGGCGTATTCATTGAATTGGTACTTTTTCAGGATGAAAATAATTCAGAAGAATTTGACAAAAATGTCAAATACCGACTAAATAAAAATATTAAATCACGTAGGCATGTGTTAAAATGCCTGTGCAAAATCGTTGTCTGTGTTGTTCCTGTCACTGTTGCCAAATGGATTTAATGCTTGTTGCTCCAAATTTTTAACATTTTTGAATTAATAGTTTTTGAATTTTTCTTCGGCGACGGCCTAAATTATTTAGAACTTTCATCATTTACGTAATTAACTTTCAAAATAAAGGTATAACTTTTGTTAATGTAAAATAATAAGTAAGTTAAAAACTCAAATTTGGGCCTCCACATCTTGAAGAATATGCTACACATCATTTTTTTACTATTTTTCTCATACTCAAGAAGTATCCGTAAACAACGCGTCATTGAGTTAATACGCCATTTTTTCAGCACCGTGTATACATACACATTACACTCTACACGTGGTGCAGTAGGTATAAACAGCACACCAACTTCGTAAAACACAGTCCATACTTTAACGCACTCGCCTCGGCACCGAAAGGTATCAGATGTTACAGATTACCACACCAGAAGATATTTTTGAATGATGTATCTCAAAAACGACTTTGTTGAGCTAAAAATGTCTAGACAACTTTTTCAGAAAATTAATTTTTTTTTCATAATACGGCATTGGCCGTTTAAAACAATGTGACTTTCATATTTCTTCTTCATTAAAAATGTTCCTAAGCTTCTTAATCCCTTATCTACGCCACTGGTTAAGTTAAAGCATTCTTATTACTTGTTACTATCAAACTATGACCTTGATACGCTCTAATTTACTCTGTAAAAATTAAGAATAAATCTCCGATGTTACTTAACATACAGAGAATTTTTCTTTTTAGTATACATATCCTCTATGTATAGTTTTAAAATAAACGCGTCAAAATTCTCTACTTAGGCAACTATACACCTAACGTCACTGTGGCTGTGAATTTAGGGACATTAGTTTTTATTTTTTGTGGTGTGTAAAGGATATGTTTGGAAAGAAATCAAAATTAGTAGAATATCAAAATAATTTTTCTCACTACCACCTTGGTAAATTGACATTTCATTGTCAAAAAGTCGACAATAATGGAAACTAAAACATTTAGTTGAACAAAAACAGACTGTATCTAAGGGCAAAAAAGACGATTTACCGCGCCAGGTCATTTTCCGCGCATGGTACCCCATAACGCTACACCATAACGGATATAAAAAAAATAAATAGTTATAATGGAGAATACGTGCTTATTTATTAATATTAAAACTAATTTTACAATTGGAACAACGTTGAATGTTAAATGAAGGTGTATTTACAAAATGTTTGATTTCATTCTTTTCGTTACTGAAAACAGAAATTGCGTTTATGTGTTTGTTTGTACCATAGCAACAGCGCCGTTAAACTGTCATAAATATAAACGTCACAATTTTTGTTAAATTATTAATGAATTTTATTTTGTGGTAGTGAGAAAAACGTAATGCGCAACGCGTAGGTAAGTTTCTTTTTTATCCTCGGTGGCTTTATGGACCTCAGCTGCGCTTCGGTCCACAAATTACCACCTCGGATAAAAAAGTTCACTTACCATAACTTGGAGCGCAAATAACTATTAATTCAACGATTACTTTCCAACATAAATATCAACAACACAACACAGAAATGAAAATAAGAACGGTAACAGTCAAAGACTAATTTTTTGACATTAAGTTAATTTAATTATTTTTGCCACAGCGTGCTATTTTTTTTCTTAAGGAAGTAAATATTTTAGGTTTAGTGCATAGTTGGTTGCCTACATATAGGGCAAAACAATGCATTTGACACGTTTATTTTAAAACTATACATAGGGGATACGTATACTAAAAAGAAAAATTTCCTGTATTCAAAAATTACTTTACAGGGCTAGCACTTTTTAATTTTTTTCTTCGGGAAAAAAATTTATTTAAAAAATATTCACTATTAAATATGTAGCGAATGCCGGTAAAAATTAGAGATCCTGTATATATAAAGATAAGAGTTGGGAAAATGCCGTGATACAGTTTGATTGGTTTGGATCAATTTTTGCATGGACTGCTTAATTAAAATGCATTTACTTGAATTCTGTTAAAATTGACACTTTTGATGTTTATTAATAAAGGGCCAAATACGACAAAATGACTGGCTGCAGCGCAAGAAATTGTAATAATAGAGCTGAAATAAAGGAAAATAATGTTAATCTGTTCAAATAAATCTTGTGTTAAAATATTTGCGGTTTTTATATTTGACTGGTTAAGTGACACTGTGATGACAATTAAAATGACGTTTGTGTTGATCACGTGTTTGGATCAAAAATTGCTGTCAAAATAGTCTCATTTTCCCAACTCTTATCCTAATATATACAGGGTCTCTAGTAAAAATTAACCCACTCGGCCATCTGGTGCCCACTGAAAAAAACGCAATAAACTGAAAACATGGCTTGTTTTTATCGGAAAAGCTTATGAAGTTTGGCTGATTTTGTGTGCAACTATTGTTAAATTAAAATACGCATCCCTTCGTAGAAACTTTGGCCCCACTTTGTGAACATTTAATTCTATAGGTCTAGATCTAGTTATTTTCCTGCTAAAATATGAAAAAAACTAATCAAAGTGAAATTTAGAATTAAATAGAATTTTCATTCTATTTTTGTTGAATTAATTTAAAATAGAAGAAGCCTTCAAAGCTCAAAACAAAACGAAAATGATTAAAATTAAATATTACAGAAAACGTAAATTGACTTTAATTAATTTTAAAATGTTTGGGAGTTCAGGGTTCAGGTTCTTCTCTAATAAATAAACAGATAAATAAATTATTAATAGGTGATTGTTTATTATCTTTAGCTAAACTCCTTAGGGCAGTACAGCTATGCAAGATTAAGAGCTCCATCAAGAGAATTTGTTGGTATGAGTTCAGCTTATACTCAATCTCATACTACGTTTCGAAAGTTAGGGAACTTTCGTTTTCAGATTAGTTTTTAGAAGAACTGTCTATGTCTATATAAACACTTCCAAGAACCTTACTAAAACGATAATTGACTGGATTGAAGGAAATCAAGTTATTAACTCTGGAAATGGATCGATAAATATTTTTATTTTAAATTTTAGCATTAGACTCGACTGAATTACAAAACACAAGCTATAAAAAGATTGATGTTCTGAAATGTTAATAAGTTTTATTATTATAAATGTTAGTTTAGGTGCAATGATGCGTTTTTCATGATCATATTAGCTATTTTTTAATTCCGGTGGGCTTGGCGTAATCCAGGATTGGTCCACGGGGATCTGCCGCATGTCAATTGATGATGATGATGATGATGAATAAATTGTTAGAAGACAATTTGTCGTACGAACTACATCTTTTGTTTGCTGATTTAACAAATCTTTTTTCTGATGCCTAATAATATTTTTTCTACTCCCACCATGGAAAGTGGGATTTTCAGACTTCGTCTCCATAGATACGAGTATTGAAAATGAGTGTTTGCCGAACAAGTGAAATTAGCGTGCGGAAAATTTACTTTCCGCACGCACATGCATGATTTTCGGTGCGGCAAAGTATAATTTTGCCGCACCGAAATCAAAATGTCATAAATGACATTTGATGAATGTCAGATTTGATTTTGCAGAAATATTTAAATTTTTTTATGGAAATGTGGTTGTAGAAAAAATAGTGTGTAATACATGTGTTAAAAGCTTGTATTTGCCACTCTCATGTGACTGCAGCACTCACTATCGTTCGTGCTGCAAACTTCACATTCGTGTGGCAAACGCAAGCTTTCAACACTTGTATTACAATAGTTATTTACGATATGAGTATCGTAACAACTCATATTACGATACGAGATGGAAAGTTTGTCAAACGAGACCGCAGGTCGAGTTTGACAAATCCATTGAGGATCGTAATATGATGTTACGATATGAATATAGTACAAAGCTTTATCTACTTTCATGAAATTAGCAAAAAAAATTAAATATTTGTCAATAATTGCCTGATGCAAAAGTTGACTGTTCCAATTTTCATTGAAATCTAATACGTTAAGGCTTGATTTTTTGTTTATTTGGTGTTGGTTGCTGTCAGTTTGAATGAAAATTGGAACAGTCAACTTTTGCACAAGGTAATTAATTATTGGCAAATATTTAATTTTTTTTGATAATTTCATGCAAGTAGATAAAGCTTTGTACTATATTCATATCGTAAAAATCGTAAAAAGTGCATAATAAATGTTTATAACAAATAAAATAACTATGAATTCTCTTGTCAATCTGTCATTTTTATGTCAAAAGTTATTACGATACTAGTGCTGTAATATAGTTCATTACAACACGATTTTTCGTTTCGAAATATTGACATTACGAAATGAAAGTAGATAAATTACTATTAAGCCAGTCACATAATTTTTAGCATTGAATAATATTAAAGTTGTTCATTTGTTTATAGTAGAACAGCTTACTAATTAATAAATTTATTTCAGTAAAACGTCATTCTTTCAACAATAAATTACTAAACTAAGGTACCTAATGAATGTGAAGGGAGAAAGAAGGAAAGCACGGAAAAAGGTTCGCTCTGTATATATGTAGCTTATTAGATGTTTGTGAAAGTAGAGGCCCAACTCGTTTCGTTGTGTTTGTGTAGGTTACATTATTTTTTACGAAATAACATTTCCTTAAGGGTTTTTGGAGCAACGTAAATGAACCTGAAGAGGCTCTACGGGGAAAAACTCGGAGTTAAGTCTTAACGAAAAGTTGTACAGAGTTAAACGAATTTCTGCCCAAACTTACACAATGTCGTTACAGGAGCATATTATCTGCAGGTGTAGGGCGGCTGGGGCAGTTAGACCGCGAACCAAGCGAATGGCTCGGTCGGCCGCCATTCTCGCGTTTTGTAGCCACATAAATAAGATTGATGTGCGGTTGAGATGGAGAAGAAAAAGAAGACTCACACTCTGGAGGCTCCTTCCAATATAGCCAACCTCGACTCTGTAAAAAATTACATAATGCATCGGTTACAAAACTTTCCCCCAATTTATAGTTACCCTACAAGATTTTTTTTTATTTTTTGATTAAGCACTCAGGGGAACGGGTTACATTCCTCGTGTGTATTTTGTTATCCCTTGTTTTCGTATTTAGCGTTTACTATACTTCCTTGTAGTTTTGGATTAGAATAAATTTGTAATTTGGATAAGTAGCAACCATTAAGTTAGAGTTGGACAGATAGATGGGATGAGGAAAATCCACAGGTTGTAGGGAAAACTTTAAAATTACTCAAGTTTGTTGTTATTCAAAATCGGTTTGGCTGATTTTCTTTTTTGGGAGATTTATTTTTGGCGTTTTGCGTAAAGCCTAGAAGACGATAATTTCCGTTTCTTAAGTTATATATTTAATCGCTTAGTATGTAATAATTTATAAATATATAAAATAATATGTTCTGTCGTGCCACTTCTATGAAATTAATTTTTAACATAAGGCAGTTTGTTTTAATTTATTTATCTTGGTAGTTATTTGTCAAACTTGTTGGTTAAATCCGAATCTAAGTCTTACATACGTTGAAACAGAAACTGAAGCTTCCATCCGAATTTAAGCATTAAATATCGAATTAGTGAATCTTGAAACCGGTTGTGAATTCCCAACTTCGAGCTTGAATTTAAGTTTCGAATTTTCAATCTTGGAAATCTGGTTGTTTTTAAAAGTCATGAAAATATGTTCCAAAGAAAAACAGATCAGAATCTTAAAATTAATTTAAATATTATGTACTCTAAATTTCAAGTAAAGTGAATATGACATAGGCATATCTGGAATTTCAAAAATACAGTACCAATTGAATTTTGAGTTTAAAGACGGGGTAGAGGGTTTTATACGGAATAGAAAATTAAACCTTGAAATAGGAATCTGAATTCAAGTCTAATTTAAAGGACTCAAAACTTGACTTGTATTTTGAGCTTGAAATTGCAGCATTCAGTCTTAGCTTCGCATCTGGAAAGAATCTTACCTGTGTATTAGATTTTTTAAATTTGAATATTCAGATTTTCAAAGCTGATAGCGTTATTTATAACGGCACTTACACTCACTCCGTAAGGGAGTGTGGCCAGCAACATCGAGGGTTAAGGCCTCCTAAGTCGCTTTCATACCTCGGTTGTCTTGCACGCTTAATATTGTTATTTCATTTTAATTTTCTTTTACTTTTTTTATTGGCTTAAGTGTTCTAATTTCCTGTTTTTCCGCTTGACTTTTCAACGATATTCTTGCTTAACTTTTCAGCAACGAAATGATGTGTTTTATGGGTTTAATTTGGCTTTAATTAGAGTTTTACATTTTGTAAATCTTTTCGATTTAATATTATTCAAGCATTTTGCGGTTTCTTATTTTTGCTATTTTCCATTCGTATTTATAGATACCTGGCTGAAGCTTACAACTTAAAATTTACAAAAAGCAAAAAGTGGTAGCACAATATCAGTTGTATAACTAACACCATTTGAGTATTCCACATATCTAATAAAATTTGGAAATTGTTAGAAGAAAGTTATAAAAAAAATATAATGTTATAAAAAATCAAATGAACTAAGGGTTAATTTTTTTTGTATGTTGAAACAAATTAGATATTACAGCAAGAATAGCTAAATTGGAAATACAGTAATTTGTAGGTGGTTTTCTGATGGCTTTCTAATTCGTATTCGTAACGAATTGTGAAGTTTTGTAAACTATTTTTTTTTGTTTGAACTAGTTTGTGAGCAGGAAGATTGCAACAGCATAAACATATTAATTTGACATAAGAAGATGTGATCTTCTTTCAAATAAGCGTTTCAGAAATACCGGAATTTTTTTAAAGTATAAACTGTTTGATCATTTTTAATTTCGATATAATATATATCAATTGCTTTTATTATTTCTTATGCTGTTACTACAGGTTATGCATTTGGAGTGGCATGGTTTTTTTCCAAATAGTAAATGTTTATAGCGAAATCTACACCACCTAACTCAATTTTCATGATAGTTTTTGCGAAAGGTTATTAGGTTCCTCGTTTGAAAGCTCTAAACCGTCCGAAGGTATTTCAAGCCGTTTTATCGATTTTAATTAGAGATAAAAGAAACACGAACCGTTTTCCGCGGTGGGTTATAAACTGGTGGTTTTAAAATATAAATCCCGTATTAGTTTTGAGGCGATTAAAAAAGTTTAATAAAAAATTTTTGATTGACAATGACGAAGGGTATTAGTGAAATCCTCTTCAAGGAACCATTAGGAATATCCGCGAATTTTCCTAATCTATCTGATGGGTGCTATAAACCAGTGGAATTGTGGAATTACCCGTGTTTGTTATTTACCGCTTCATACTAATCTGCTACAAATTCACGGCCGAAATAAGCTACAGTCCGACTTATATTGCTGCTATTAATTTCAGTAACCGAGTCCAGTCATACCTTACGTCTAATTGTAGCACCGTGAAATAAATTGCTCGCAATGCATTAATTACGTAGGGTCCATTCTTCCGTATGTATGAAGCATAGCAGGGAGATGCTGGTCATATATTACAGAACAGCTAGTGGACGTGCAGAGTATTAAAAACGGAGCACGTTCTACGCTGGACGTTGCACAGCCAGGATGTGTTTTCAGGAAGGATACTCCTGCTGAAACCTGAAATCCAATATGTTTTTATGTGAAGTTATATATAGGAAATTTACAATAAATTATTGAAATTATGATCATGTGTTATTCTTTAGAATTACATTACTGTAAGCTTAATAAAACGATAATGCTGAATATTAGTTTAAATAATAGTGTTTTATTTGGTTTATTCGTTATTTCCGTGTGCAGCCACTATTAACTAGTTCAGGGGCAATTAGCTGAAAAATCTGTATAAATTCTCTTTTTATTTCATATACAACCGACACCTCGCTCAATCCTACAATCCTGGGCTATATCAGAGCCATCACATTTCAGTGGTGTGGTAAGAACTTTACCTACTCGTATTTCTTAGGAATGCATCGTGTTTGAAGCAGCAACCATAAAAATAAGTTTTCAGAGCTTTCTGTAAAAGTAATAAATAATAGATTCTTATTTATTTTCAGTTTTGTAATAATAAAAATATCATATATTTTGTATCACTATAGTAGAATAAGTACTACAGGAAATTGCCACAAATATATAAATGTAAAAGATATTGCGATGCAGTAATAAATAATTAAGACAGTAACAAGCTATCACAGTTACAATAGTCAGATATGGAATAAAAATTGTGTTGTAAAGTTCTTAGAATTACTTCTTTACTTAAGGATGAGAAACATGAGGCTTAAGAGTAACTGATATAGTTTAATTCTATTTTAGACTTATTTAAGTTATGACTAAATATACCGTGAGCTTCAGGTGCTGATGATACTGAAAAACTGCTGTGCAATTTTGTGAAGAGTTATTTGAAACAGTAATACATATTAACTGGTTTAGCGTTAAAAAATAAAAATAGGTGTTATTATACGAGTACTAACATTGTTAGCCTTCGAAAGGTTGGTTGCATTTTTTGTTTTTTAATGGTTTCTTAAACTCTTTTGGAACAATATGTACCTACTCCATTTTATCTAAGTTTTGCATCAAAATCATATCGATCGTGCGTAGCTCCTTTTTTCCTTAATGGAACAATCTAAAGCTGTGGTGGCAATTTGTTTTTGTAGAGGACAAATATTTACGGGTACAGGTGGACTAGCAAAAATTGTAACCACATACAATGTGTCCACGGATAGGTGTTACAAGAGGTATAAAAGACCAAACATTTTTAGATATCACTATGCTGTTTGGCAGTCTATCCCTGCTTGTTCTTAAATTCATTTTAAGTAGACTTTCGATTTTTTAAAATCAAGGCATCTGTGTTAGCACTGTTAAAACGAACGTGAGGTTTAGGTAAAGTCTTAGTATTTTAACAAATATTGCAAAATTGTATTAGAGTAAAGTTGTCCAGAACACAAAATTACGTTTGTATGCAAAATTTGAAGTTGTTCAGACAGAATGGAATTTTGTTAGTTTAAGGCTTTTGTTGTGCTCGTAGACGCTTCAAAAACACAAAATTAGGATACGTTATTTCGAAAACTTTATTTTAAATTGAAAGTTTCAAGAATAAAGGAAACACAAATATCAAAATTATTCAAAAGTTGTTGTAGCGTCTGCTTGATCTGATTTTAAAAATTTCAGAAATTTTTTCGAAGTCCAAAACTGAGGAAAATTGTGAATTTAAGTCTTAAATGATTACCTGCAGGAAAAGTAACATGAGAAATAAGGTTATTAAGCACAGCAAAAATTATTATCAAGAATAAAATTTTCTGAGAAATCAATAATAAAAAAGTTTTTCCTCTTGTATCACCTATCCGTGGACACATTGTACATACTTCGTAATGACTTTCAGATAATAAAATCTAGTTTCGTTTCTATAATACCAACGTGACATGATCTGATCATGGGCAAGTACGTCGACTTTGGCCAGCTTCTGGTCTAGAAGTATTCAGTCGGATGATATGTAAGACACTTTGAAACTAATGCAGTTTGAGAGGTTCTAAGAAAGCTGTAAGGTAGATAGGAGAATTTGATAGTAGTAGTAATATCCCGTTGTCTGCTTTTCTTTGAGATAGTTCCAAGGGAATTTTAGGGTAATGTATGAGAAAGGTAAGCTTTTATTCCCAAGATTCTACTTGATTGAACTCTAGCACTGTATTAGTGTATATTGTAATTCTTGTATTTATCAATGTTTACAGTATTATTTCGCGGTCGTGGCTCAGTTGGTTCAGCGTGCGTTGAACCACTAAGATTAAGACTAGCCCGAGTTCGATTTCCAAGGCCACACATACACCGAAAACACCCAACCGTTTCCCTCGGTAGGCAATAGCAAATCAACAAGGTATTCTACCTAATAAGTATTTCCTGGAGTGGAAGACATATGGAGAGAAGAACGACAACGCCCTATAAAGGACACGGCAAGAAGAAGATAGTAATATTTGATAACATACAAATTAGGGATAGCAAATTTGGAATTTTTATAACAAAATCTATGGAAGAACTACTATGAAAATGATACAGAAGACGTACGATTTTCAAACTACTTTTATCTTTCTACAGCTTCAATGGCGCAAAGGTTAGGATACTGTTTTGTAACCTTACTTGGGTTCGACTCTCAGTCTAAATTTTTAATACGGCAAAAATCTGAAAGTCTGCCCTCTTTCGGATAGAAAATGGAACGTAAGTTGCGAGCAATTTCCATGTATGGCACAATAAAGATTGGGTTCAGTGAAATTCTAGTTGGATAGTGCTATATAACGAAAGCAGTCGACGTGCGATGAGATCTATGGTACCCGTAAACCTAAATCTCACCCAGTAACTGACCAAATAAACAATTTTACTTTTACTGTAAAGAATAAATACTAGTTCAAAACACTTGGCCTCCTTCAAATGCATGTAGGTTTCAACGCGACAGTTTTTTTGAATTTTGAGGTTAAACGCTACAAAATCCGAGGCTTGAAGAGGATTCACGCTTGATACCTTGAGACAAATTGGGATATTCTTTTGCTATAGCAGTTCGAAGCTTTTTTAGAGTGTTACTGTAAATTTGAACTTCTATGCAACGATCTCTGCATATTCTCAAAATATTGTACATGTTCTGAAAGATACTTAGTTAGGGTAAGGTGACCTCCTATAAATGCGTTCCATATGCTCTACTTTTCCCAGAATTCCAGTGATGTAATTACTATAGTTTTAGCACTGCCTACCCGAATTAAGAAATAAGGATTTTGTTTCCAAAGATTCAAAATTGTGCCTATTTCTACAAATTTTCTGTTTGTTTAATTTGTGTATAGTAGACAATAAAGTGGAGATTCACCTTACTAAAACTTTACTCTAACCCAGTTTGTCATAGAATATGGTCCAAATGTTAGTTTAGGGTGTATTTCTAATACTGTAACAATGGTAGAAACTTTTATACGGCGATACGGAGGCACCGAGGCTTTTGCACACTTATCAGTTTTGGAGGCTTTCCGATTGTGTTTCCAACTGGTTTGGCTAAAATTTTATTGTAGAATACGACACAGCTCCAGCTTCATTCAACTTCAGTACAGTTTGATGCTCCCATTCAAGACTTCTTTTTAGACACTACCGATTCTGAATCAAATTCTAGGCACAGCTACGAAATACGTATGTCTCTTTGTAGCTGAAGTTTGTCATTTAGTGCTATCATAACTAGATAGAGAATTTTTTGATCGCCTCGTATATTCGGAACATTATTTTAGATTAACACTTTGATAACATAAGATTGATTATAGTTATTTGGTTTCTGTAAAAATGCTAGAAGTTAAAGTTTATGATAAGATAAGGTTTCGCGAATTGCATCCTGGTATCACTAAGGGGTCAGCAAAGGATGATTTGTGGCCCACAGAGCGCACCAGGGCCGCGCAGAGAAATGGACTGTCCACTTCCAGCATCTTTCCCTCGCCGGGTGGAATATTGACGAGTGTGTTCAGCTAAAACCCCTCATACCGTCCATCTCCCGGAATTTATATGATGTTCGCTTCGCGGCGAGTATTGGTCGACGCCGGCATCCAATAACTGGAGCCATTTCATGTCAAACTGAAAGAAACCGCACCGATAAAACATGACATTCCAAAATGGTCATAGGGAATCTATAGCTTTCCCTTCTTGCAGGAACCACGCACGTCTGCACTGTTTCAGACAACGAACAGTTAAATTATATATAGGACAACGCAATGAGATTTCCCCCTACGACACAGTCTCCTGAAATGTTAATGCTGATTGTAAAACTTTGCAGTTATAAAACTGGAGGGCTGCATTATACCTGTTTTTAGATGTCCTAACAATGTTTTCAGACGTTTTTACAAAACTAACTGAATATTTCATGAGAGGCAGGACGTCCACTATTTTTAATGCTTCTGAAATTGTTTAACACCGAACATTTATGTTCAGATTTCTTGCTGATTTTCATTAAAACATACATGAATGAGTTCGCTTCGTTATTGTGTGTTAATAATCAACTTTTCTTAAGGACTTATAGGGATGAACTTTGAAGGTTGAGGACTTATGTGACTTCAGGTGCGCTAAAAGAACATTTTCAGCTGATGTTGTGATAATGATAGTTAAGTATATAAAATCTTAAAAATAATGAAAAGATTTAAGAAAGCCCTAAGCACTCAAGTTTTATTGCTAAACACGCATCGTGGATGAAGCAATGATGATAATCAGTTCTTCTATGCCTGCTTTAGCGAAAAGCTTTCAGAGTTAAAACTTTTAAAACTTTACAGTCGAAAACTTATACGGCATTAAAATTACATGTTGGTTACTTCTCCTGAATTTTAACAGCTACCCTTTAGTGATCGATACTTTTCTAGTTCAGAAGTCAAAATCTACTTGTTTAAATATTAGTAGTTTGCTTGCTTAAATATGTATTTAGTAGTATCGATGTAGCATTTCTGTAATTTATCTTTGCGGAACTTTCGATTTTGTCTAAAATTTTGAATTTTGAAGGAATTCTCGAATTAAATAGATTATTTCTTTAACGCTAGTTTGTTAGGTAATATAATTTTCTATCGGATTTTACGTATTTACAAAACTCGAGGTTGTAAATAAAGACTTTCGAATAAGTAAAAAAGTAGTCAATTTTAAGTTCCTTTATATGTAAATTGTTGGTTAAAAGGGCAAAAAGTTTTAATTTCGTTAGAACCAAATCGTATTTTAACGATTAAATGGATACGGGAGCCAACAAGAGCGAGTTTTTTTCATTAGAAGTTTAAGATGATAGATTGGGACGTGTAACAAATTTATGATTATGTTAACTAATAGTAGTAGGAGTTGATATGTGAAGGAACGTTCACGAGGGACTCTTAATGTCCCAATGATCCACTCGAGATGATTTGATTAGTGACCGTTTTCCGGGCGAGCGGCCGCACCTGATCCGGGAGATTGCGGGCCACATGGTCATTTCACACCCCGCTGCCATTTGCGTAGATGATAACGTTGCCATCTAATCTAATAACTAATTCCATCCGAGATCAGACCGCGTCTTGATTATACCGCAGTACCCTCACCCGAACTCGTTACCCTTGTATCTGGCCACTGCTATCCGTGTCCGCCTGTTCTTAATTCTAATCACACTCCCTACTTTATGGCGTAGTAAAATGCTGTACGAATTCGGTAACTCCGTTTCTGTTCCCTAATGACGACCGCTTATGCGCTGACGTCAGACGAGGGTGACGGAGATGACGGATGGATGCGCTGACACGGGGTTAATTTGAAACAGGAACCAGATAAATGTAGTTAATATAATAAAACCATCCTTCCCCATCGCGACCGAATAATTCGACACTTTGTCAAATCTATACGTTGGCTGCTAATCAGGGATAATAATAGGACGACGAACAGTTAAGAGAGCTAGTAGTTAACGGACGTACACAATGCGTGCGTGATTTTGGTGGTGCATCGGTCGCGTTAGCGGAGAGGATCCAGATGGCACGTGCATCTATCATTATTATCTGCGACCGCAGGATAGGGCTCGGCGCGATCTATATTTTCTACTTTGCATGGACAGCAGGGCGGACCGAGGTGGTGCAGCATGGCGCCGCTTCTCGAGCAATGATGGAACATCCATCAGTTCTCCCTGGCGGATCCATTCTTCGCGATGATGGAACTGAAGCTTCTACAACATCCCTGATAAGAGACGGCAAAAAAGTTGAGCGAGATGTCTCGAGATACTTTATGTATAAAAGAAACGGGCAGACGAGGAATCTTCTCAGATCGCGCAAAAGCTTCACATTTATAACTAACCTCATCCATCTTCTTCCGGAAGGGGGAACTCAAATGCAGCTCAATTTGTCAGAAAATCTAATGCTTCAGTTTCTTCCATCTCGAGCTATGGCAATGCGATCTCGGTTCCAATAAAACCGAATCGAACAGCCAGTGCGGCTTTTGTTCGAGGATTGAAGTGCCATCTCGGAATTTATTTTATTTTTGTGCAATGTATATCGACGGCAGCAGGTACTGCTTGCTACTCCTCGCATCGGCGGCAGCGGCGGGTAATCGCGCGGGGGCGGCATAATCAGCCATAGATTGGCGATCGACCTGGAGCAACGACACGACGATCAGACATCGTCATTATCTTCGAGCAATACCGAATTAGCTAGTAAATATTCATGGCCAGCGTCTCATTGCGGTGTTCATTAGGCGGGACCGCGCCCCGCGTCTCGGGCGGACATACCCATTAGCATGTCAAAAGGCTCATATTGCCCACGCCAAGTCGTCCCATGTGTACATACCTACAGGGTCGGACTGGCCAGGTCGGCAAGTCGGCAATTGCCGACGGGGCCAAATTGCAGACGGGGCCAAATTGCAAACTGAAGCCTTTTTTATTTTTACTAATTATTTAAAAAATTATATTTTATTAACAAACTCAAAAATAATTTCCTGGCCTCCGGACACCAGTTTAACGTTTTATTAGTATACCTAACCTAACATAATACTACATATATCTACTGCTACTGTGGCCTAACAAGCGATTTGCGAGAAGCTGGAAACTGTAGAAGCGGCCCTAGTAGCGCCATCCATCCCATATTAACGAATTTGCCGGTCTCAGGCATTTCTCTGCGCGCAACTTTGCGGGTCTGTGAGAAAACTTTTATGTTGAATAATATATCAAACATTTTTAAATAGTTATTTGTACAACTAGTAATGAAAGCAATACTTTTTTTCATGAGTTTGAAGTTTGATGCACGACGGCGAAGCCGGAGTGCATCAATCAAATGAGTGAAAAAAAGATGCTTTCATACGAGTTGTACACAATATTTTTTTGCATTTTGACATCTTAAATCCCTCAAAATAGGATAAAAAGGATTTGAGAATTTCCAGTTGTCAAACTGACAATTTACAATATTTTATTTAAAGCATACTTACTTAATGCAAAATGTAAAATTACACAGTTAAAAAAAGTGTTGCTTTCTTTATGATTTTTTAATAAAAAAAGTCCACTTTTTTTGTCAAAATGCAAAAAAATAAATGTTACAATTCTGACACTTAAAATTTTTAATTCAAACTGCAAGCTTGTGTTGCCAACTTTATTGTAAATATCACAGCCTGCTCTAATTATAAATTCCGTTGATCACCCGGTATTTGTGTTGTTTTTATTTTTGTACTCTTTTGTTTTTTATTTTAGAGTAAAGTTTCTGTCGATATTTACTTTTATATTCAATTTTATTATTTAGTGATAAATAAACAAAACAAAATATTTATTTTATTGTTTTTTTTTTATATTTTAAGGTGGGTTAATGATTTCTTTATATCCTGAGAATTATTGAAATTTTTGGGAGGCGGGCTTGGGGGCCAAATTACATTTGTTCCCTACGGGGCCAAATGAGGCCAGTCCGACACTGCATACCTACTACTACCATCGATGCTTACTTACTATTTATTTATCGCGGCTTTATTAATACACCCTCGATGTGCAGGCAATAAAGGCATTTGCATGGAGAGTGCGATGTGATTGAAATTTATCTGAGTAGCGAGCCGATAAATCCCTGCGACTTTATTAGATATCTCCTAATTTATGGCGCTTGTCTCGAGTCAGCAGTACAAATAACGGGTGACGCTATACGGCAAATGCCATCCGTAAAATATATAAGGGCTGATGCAAAGTTGGTACAATATCGTCGTATTTTCACCCTTCCAACGACAAAAACTGCGCTGCTGCGAAACGCCCGAGCAAATTAGAAATTTTATAAATAGTAATAACCGCCGTCGATGTAATAGCGTGTCAGCCTTCAATTCGCTTGTTAAACATCAAGTTTTAACTTCCGGTCACGCTAACCCAATATCAATAAGTAAACACTGTTATGATTACATGTCTGCATGCATCCCCGCTCGTAATCGGGATTTGATTTAAAATAGCTATAACTGTAAAACTTTTCCAATTTCATCAGGCGCCGCTGTTGTAATAGCCCATCAATTTTTGATTGCTTTCTATCTCTCCTCGCAGTCATTACATGATGTTTGTTTGTTATTCTCCGTTATTGTTTGCAGTTATTGTATGTTATTGTCCTCTGTCATGCACGCGAAACGAATGAAAATTGATTTGCGAAAACGAACCTACGCTAACGTTCAACACGACGCAGCCAACTGTTATTGTTTTAATGGGTAAACTTTATGATTCTCATGTTTATGAACTTAACCAACATCAAATATTATTGAAGTCAGTGACCACATTTTTAGTTTCACAATTGCAGAGGTTCTAAACGTAGAAAAATTTAAAAAATAGGTACTCCTTTTGTCCTCAGTTTTTATTTTTCATAAACAGAGGCCATCAGTTGAAACCCCATTCCCGGAGTAGACTAAATAGTCATTCTCAACTCATTTTGTCTAACAACGTAGTCAAAAATGCACATGTTTCTATCAACGATTATTTAAGAACAACCCTGTTGTTTATTTTCTTTGTGTTTAAAAATTTACGTAAAATTCGAAAATCAACTCGAATACGTTTTGTAGATAAACACATTTAAAATAATCCTTTTATTTTACACATTAATTAAAAATTCGTAGCTTTTTGGTTTTGCTTAATCACGATTTTGAAGAAAATTGTGTTTTTTAGTAAATGTAAGGTGTTCGTATTAATTATAAATAACCAATATTATAAAAAAATAAAAATAAACTTGTATCTGGAGATGATACTTCGTTATTACAGGTTAACTTTGTAGGTTTTCATTGCATTAATTGTCGAATATAATCAAAAATTCTTGGGGTTGTGCGTATTTGGGCGTAGTCTTCTTAAATATACCGAAGAAAAGTTTCAATTCAAGGCATACCGTATATGAAGGAATTCAAATGATTCCATTAAGAAAAATCCAGACGATTGTGATCCGGTGAAAGAGCAGACCAAATAAATAATAAAGTTAGCGTCAGATGCAAAGCCAAATTATTTTATAAACTAAATATGGGTATTTAGGGCTTTTATATACGTAATTTTTAATATTAACCAAGAAAACTCACCCTTATCTCAACTTTTTTTTAAATTACCTACCTTTATTGTCAAGAATGTGCATTTCCTTATTTAATTTTTACTAATGTCTATCGAAAAGTAGCTCACCTTTATGACAGCTGAAACAACCAAATATTAACAACTGATTAGTTTATCGATTGATAGTTTGAGAGAATACTTCTGTTGAATTAACAAGTATTGAGCTTTATGTTATCATTTATCATATCTTATACGTTAGAATAAAAAGTGTTCTTCACAACGGCATCACAATTAATTACTCGAAATTTTAAACAGATTTAGAAATCTAAAAAATTATTGTATTTTTGTAAATTCAAAAGGCAAGCTAAAATTCCTGTTGTTTCAAATTTTTGCCGTTTCATGTATTAAATTAAATAGAATATTCCAGAAGAAAGAAATATCTTGTTGGTTGAAGTACGCTTGTTTTTAAAATTTAGTATTTTCGAACATATTTTTAAGCTAGGTTTTTTTTCTGGTTTTATTTTTAACACTTAAGGAAATATAAAAATATATTTCTCTTGTTCCACGATAGCTTTATATTAAACAGTAGTTACATTAAAGTTCTTTAAAAAAATGTGAAATAAAATGTCCATAATTTATTTTCTTCATAAACACGATAAATCAAATCCTACACTAAACTAGATTCATGTTGTACATTGACCTTTTGATTTTTTCAGATTTACTGCAGATATAAAAAGGTTGAAATTGATTTTTATAGTCCTGAAAATACACGCTTATTCCCCCCATATTACCTTGGAAACATATGTAGGTTTGATATAAAAATAACCGGATATCGCCCCGTTTACCGTATGTTAGTGTAACACGAGATCGAGAACGGCTTATAAAATTGTCTGTCATGTAAACAGTTCTACATACATAAATATGAAATGTAATACGTCGGCGTCTTATTAATTTCACTTCAAATTTGTTTCTCTTTGATGTGACTATTAGATTTATTTTTTATTATTATAGCTTAAAAATTTGTGTAATTTTTATTAAATAGGCGTAGGCGTTTATAAGCGATGACTTCTAATTTGTTAAAAATTATTATACTCTAATTATGACTAATGGGAAATTTGATTTATAGCAATGAAAGTTCCTTGAAACTCGAATTTCTCTTAATGTTCCTTGAGGTAATAATAATTTTTCAAATCTATTTGACGTTTACACATATTTCTAGCATATTAAAATGTAAAACAAAGTTTTAAAATTCCTTTTTCTCGAGACACCGGTGTTTGTAGTTTCTACTTTAAAACTTGAAATTTATAGATGATTGTCAAATTTATGTAAAATAGAGTCCCATCCAGCAAGTTGAAAATAAACCACTTCTATAAAATTCGAAGAGTTGGCGTTCACTGAGTTGCACAAGTTATTATTTCGAAGATTGGAAAACTTCGACAGTTGAAAATTTCCTGCATGAATTCAAACTCAGATTTAGAATACATAAAACATTTTCAGGGCTTATAGACGGGCATCGGGAACCGGAATGTTTTATTTTATTATTAGTGGGGATGCGAAGGGATTCGATGAACGTGCAGACACTCTCACACATTACACGCCAAACAGAAACATACACCAATGTAAATAAATCAGCTTTGCAAACATGTTAATACGCTGCAGTGAGTATGAATCATGAGTTGGTATGTTACATTATTAAACTAGAGTTACACGCTGCTTGGCGTGGAGGATGATATGCATATACTCCCTACACAAAGTTCCTGCTGGAACTCTTGGTCCCTGAGGATTTTCCCCTTCGTGTTAGCAGTGCATAGCATCATAGTTTCGGTACCGAGATTTACACTAGTTTTCTAGGCCACGGTCACTAGATTGTTCTTTAATGTTGTTGTAGATCTTCCCCATTTTTCTTATTCGTTTCTCGTTTGGCATATCTAAAACAGAGTTGCACTTAGGTGTTCGTCCGCCCGCGTGAGAAAGTATTTTTGTCGTCCCTATAATTAATTAAGCTATGAAATTTTCTTTTCGAACAAACCCGTAACAAATAAAATTCGGTGTATAAATTTTGTATATGCGGTTTATGTTTATTTTTTATTAATTGTTTATAAATAGAAAAATGGTAAGCACTTTATAAAAATAAAACTTAGCAGGTACCTATGTACCTTAAAAATGTTGCTCAAAATTAAAATAGCATCATTGGATGTTAGTTATTAGATAATAACTTATATCCTTCTGTTGATTGAAATGTCTTCTGTTATTTCGTCTAAGCAGATTATCCCCGTAATGAGTTTGTTTGATAAAAAAAAAATGAAATCAATGAAAAATTTTCAGGAAAAAATGTAAAAGTAAATTTTTCTCTGTTCTGTTCTGTTCAAAACACGAAAAGTATTCAGTTAATACCCTAATACCCTAATATAAAATTACTTCCCGATTCTAATCCAAAAGTGCTCTATTTTCTGTAGAAACAGCTTTGATGTAGAATTCAGTTTATTTTTTACTTCAAGTGTATTTGGACAAAGAGCCAGTATTAATCAAAGAAATTTTTTCCTCAAAGACTAGTTAAGAATGGGAAATTTGTGAACTGTAAGTATAAGCGTATCTTTAGATTTGTGTCAAGAATAAAATTAGCTGTGCAAGAACTTTCGATACTTGCTGTCAACGTATAGTTGAACTAAAAAATAAATAGAGGTTTGCAAGAAAACTGTAAAAATCAAGAAAATGAGATACTTATAAAAATATTCTGCAATAAAAACAACAGTGATTTGAGTGATTTGTATTATGTTAGAAAATATTTCAGTGTATAAGATAGGCGAACAAAAAATCCGTACTATTTTGGAACATTATTTATTTAAACACAAAGTGGTAAATACTAACTAAGAATATATTTAAGCTTTAGCTAAAGCACATTAAGTACCCCTTGCTCAGTTGGTACTTAATGTGCTTTAACTAGAAACTTAAATATTTTAGTCTGAATTTACCACTTGTTTTTTAAATAAATAATGTTCCAAAATACTGCAGATTTTAGTTCGCATACCTTACCTTGAAAAGTGGTAGCATGGGTGCCCTATCCATCAAAAACTTTCCGTCTTTTAGGGAGAAAAAGAAAAATAATATTTTTTCGAATTTTACTTTTAGTTAATAAATTTTGATTATTTCAAATAACCATTTTTTTCCTTTTTTGCAATATAATGGAAATCACATGACGAAATTCAAATACAGCTCCTTTATTTTTAGCACACTGTGTATATTTAATGTATGTATGTTTTACTTTTAATGTGTGCATTTGAAAATGTAAAAGAAACAATAGTTTAGCATTTTCTTCTTAAATAATAAAAAAACCGAAAGTTCATTCTAAATCAGTCACTATGATATAAAATTCAATTAACCATTTAATGTATTAATGTATTTAATAAGATACAAACCAGTAATATAATAGGTACGACTAGTTCTGTTTATCATTTAATACATTTTTTTTACAAAACAGCCCCTTTACACGGGTGCTTTGCACACCTTGCACACCCGTTTAACGAGGCTTTGATCGTTAATGCATTTGTTGATTACTCGTATTTTTGAATCATATTATAACTGTCAGTCAGGGGCCGATTATCCAAGATGATAAAGTTGAAGCTTATGGTTTATAGGATTCAAAGATCTTTGTATTTCGTTCATTTTCATTTCGTAAATAAATCATTACAGCCGTTTATCTTAAGCTTTAAGGTTCGATAATGAATTTTATGACTTACGAAGGAGAAAACTTTAATTAATGAGTTTTATAAATGAATATAAATTTATAACATATATAATTTATAAATGAATTTACGTTAAATATTGTAACGGCCGATTATATAAAAAAAACGTTTTTGTTCGTATGAAGTTGCCAAACGAAGCATAATAATAAGGAGGAGGGCTTTGGTGACTGGTGTAGTTCAGTTCAGGACTCATGTTACTATTAAAATCACCCTTGCTGTTTACCACCTATACATTTATACAAGGTGTATTAGAATTCGGTCAAAAAGCTGTTAGGGATAATGAGGAGTACTAAAGAAAGTAAAGTAAAGTAAAGAAGACCTCTGAAACGTTTTGAAAGTACCTACCTGCCATTTACATTTGAGGGCAGCTGCAGTGATTATTTAAATGATGGAATCTGGCAATTCCTTAATATTTGAGGTTATTGGTACTTAATTAAAGTTATTTTAATATCTTTTTAAACGACTTCTTTTTACCTTCCTAGCGTCGTTATATTATGTTTCCTATACCCAGGGTTTATTTACAAAAATTTCCTTGTTTGACATCTTCTATCATCCCTAAACATTTTTGGTTGAATTTAGAAACAATGTGTGTTAATCTATATTTATTTTTAAATGAGCCTTTAATTTTTGAACGCTTTGAATTAAAATATCCGAAAGGATTCGAGTTTCTATTTCAAATACTCTTCCCGGTAGGATCGAAGCCTAGACCAATGAATGGCCT
Source organism: Melanotus villosus (assembly GCA_963082815.1). Lineage (NCBI taxonomy): Eukaryota > Metazoa > Arthropoda > Insecta > Coleoptera > Elateridae > Melanotus > Melanotus villosus. Next base: position 68,605,646 of record OY720420.1, read on the forward strand.
GTAGGTACTTGTTCTATTTTCAAAATTGTGTTAATTAGAAAACATCATATTTATAAGTTTTATATAAGTTAAAATATAGAAGCCCAGGGTGGCGCAGTGGCAGAACGCCAGGCTAGTCTAACGTTAGTCCTTGGTTCGAATCTCCTGATGGGCAGGATTTTCCTGCAGTCTGGAGGTCGAAATCGAGTCTTGTTGACCATTCGTGGTTGGGCACCAAATTAATGACACTCTCCTCCGAATACAGGCATAAGAGATAGAGTAACAAGGTCCTACATGTACACACACATTTACACTAGACCTATGATGCTAATGCACCAGCCTCCACCACCGAAATGTATGAGAGGTTAACGATATCGATACTGGGTAGTAATATAAATTAATATACTTATTTAGTGACAGATTGTTTACGTCAAATATTTCAAATGGGAATTATATGGCTTTTAATTAAAAATGGCCCCCTAAAATATCGCTCGTGTTTGATTTGGAAACAGTGTATGGAACTCAATAGTAATTTGTAATACAAGTGTTGAAAGCTTGCGTTTGCCACACGAATGTGAAGTTTGCAGCACGAACGCTAGTGAGTGCTGCAGTCACATGAGTGTGGCAAATACAAGCTTTCAACACATGTATTACACACTATTTTTTCTACAACCACAAAAAATTTAAATATTTCTGCAAAATCAGATCTGACATTCATCAAATGTCATTTATGACATTTTGATTTGCGTGCGGAAAGTAAACAAATTAGCGTGTGGAAAGTTTACTTTCCGCACGCAAATCAAAATTTGAGTGTGGAAAGTTTACTTATATAACTGTAAAATTAATTTAGTGTGATTTTTCATCGACAAGACAAATTTATGTCAGAAAAATCTTATTTATACTAAGGAAATCTTCGTCTTAACATGACTTATTTTGTCTAAAAAGGTAGTAAATTCAATATTTATTTTACCTGTTATTAACCTTTTGTCAGGAAAGTATGATAACTGTAAAAATGAAGGTTCAAATTTAAGTGAAAGACCTGCTAACGTAACGAATCAAAACTTAATTTCTTATTTTCTTGAAATCACTACTTATTTGAAAGCATATTAGACTTTGGCGGATGGTTCTTTCTTTACATACATTTTTGTGGAAGATTTTTAACAAGTTCTGTTTTTCAAGGAAACAGTGAAAATATTTAGGGAACAGGAAATTAAAAAAAAAACATATTTTTTATATTTGGATTTTGTCACATGACTTTCTGTATGCCGGAAATTCGACATACTGAGCAAAAGATCGTGGAAAACGAGATTTTTTGCAAAAATTCATAAACGACGTTTAAAATTGAACACATGCAAAAATTGTTTTATACTCAACAAAACAGGTTATATTTCTTTGTTGGGATTTTCGCCACTTGCTAAAACAGAATGATATTAATTAACTAATAACTCACGTAACGTTTCTGAGACAAGTCTATCTCCTAATTACAAAACTATACCTTTTTTTTGAAATTGTTTGAAGACGGAGATAGTCTCTGAAACGTTACGTGAGTTATTTCTATCATTTAGCAACTGGTGGCGAAAATCCCAACAAAGAAATATAAAATGTCAAACGTACCACAGCAATCTTTTAAAATGGGTATTTAAAAAAGGGTAGTTTTGTTATAGATTTCACTAACAATTATTGTTTTAAATTTGTATAAAACCTTCTTACGGCTTTTATTAAAAATATTCCTTAGAAACAGCGAATGGCAATTTTATAAACTTGTAAAGGTATCTGTTTTCAACGTTTTTATGCAAATATAGAATCAAACTGGTGTTTATATTTAAAGAAGTTGGAGTGTTTTTTATGGATTAATAATTTTTTCAGTCTAGTTGAATTACAAAATAAATTAATTTTCCACCAATGCAAAGTTAAAGCAATTGTTAAGAAGACGATTCTGTTATAAAAATAACCTGTTTTGTGCCGATATTATAACACACCTTTGTGTTAGAATTAAGGGATAGTACCATATTGGGGCATCACTTGAATACTTTTAATGCTTTAGGCAAAAAAAGGGAAAACTTTATTTTTATGTTTTCCTGAAAATTTAATTATATGTATACTGCTATGACGTTCAAAATTAAGATGAAAGCATAGAATTTTATTATTTCCAGCTAGCTCAATTTTGTTAAATAATTAGAATTAATTTCCAAAGATCTGCTAAATCAAGGTCGCCAAATGGGATCGCTTTGATAAATTTTAATGAAATTCACCAAGTTGAATTTCAAACACCTTTCAAAATTGTGCAAACTTTTACAAACAATAATAATTTCTAATAATTAAATAACACTTTCTAAAATTAAAATTTACAAATTACCTTTTCAAAAACAATTCGTATAATTTCACTTCTTGTCTCGATTTTCAATTCACTAAACACTATTCCACAATACACCTTTCCATCCAACTCCAACTTCACCAAAAATCTCCCTTATCTTCCAACTAACAATACACTTTCCTTCCCTATCAAATTAACATTCCACCAATATCCAAATTTATAACCACCTCTCCAAAATAAATTCCATTTTATAAAATTTTCTATTTATTGAACATCCAAATTATATTTTTATATAATAATAATCTTCTTGATACAATATTTCAATTAATTATCTTTTAGTTTAGTTTTAGAATATTATTTATGGTATTTTAAGAAATTTTAAAAAACCCAACTGTATTTTATCAAATTACTATTCAACTATTTTTATTTATTTTTTCTAACGCTTTCTTATACTGTTTCTATGGTGCATAAGAGCTTACTTGTTATGTTTCCTTTAAAATACGCTTTCGCTATAAAATATGTCGTCAATGACAACGTATTTTATAGGCCTTTAAATACGTTGTTGCCTAGAAATCTTCGCATTTTGTGTATTATGACGCGTCTCAAATAATAATTTATTAAAATTTCTAATATGTAATATATTAGTGAAAGAAAATGTCTGATATTAGTGTTAGAAAAAATTTTGAAGACAACTCGTGTTGTATAGTTTAAAAATCTCGGTCTATCAAATCCTCGGCTCACTTCGTTCGCTCGGATTTGAACTACGACCTTGATTTTTAAACCTTCTATAAAACACTTGTTGTCTTAATAGCTATTTATATCACCCTAGTTATTTTAAAATTAACACTCTATAAATATTTTATATGACATATTTACAAATTAAATAACTAGATATTCTACCCTTATTTATTTATAATACTAAATCTCTAACTTACAACTATTTACATTTTACTAACATTAAATTTACATTCTTTTAAAAGGTGTTTATAACTCATTTTATTAAAATATCATCAAAACGTATCATCTCAATACATATTTGAATATGCGTTTTTAGAATTCTTACAAACAAGCCTGTTTTTCGAGTAGGTTGAATCATCGGTAGATATACCAAAAGCCATATGACAAAATTTAACTTTCCTTTCTAGACTTTGACTTTGACAAACAATTACTCCAATTTGTGTTTCATTAAATCAATTATTTACTACAAAAAATCTATATGTGAGGACTTTTTCGTGTATTTAGTATACTCAACTTCAAAAGTATCTCTTAAAGAAATTAACTAGTGCTTACTATGGGATATTCCGTTATAGGTTGAACACAGTGATCCGTCCATATTCTCACAGCATGTTTAAAATTGTCTCTAACTAAAATCGTGTTTAAAGTAAACACCAAACAATATGTTTATTGCGTGTAGAACAGAAATACACGATATTGCTGTGGTAATTAAACATGACGTTAAATTTAAATATGAGATGAGAATACTGACCAAGGTTTTTACTTTAGATTTGCTCATTAAAATTTAAAGCTATTTTATTCCATCGAATCATTTTTATGTGTATTTTAGATAAATTAACGCTACAACTTTACAAAAACAAATTGTGGTCGCCTCACAACAAAATCCTAAAATTAATAAGTATATGAAATAGATTAACAATTGTCTTGATTACGGAGACACTGGGGTTTTCTTTAGAAATAATTTTCAATCGTAATTAAAGATTATTAAACAGAATTTAGTTTTTAAGCAGAAACCATTTTATGGTTGTAAGTATTTCTTGCATAAAATCTTCTAAACCATCCCCAACAGCTCTTTTATTTAAAAAAATCCAAATAATTCTGTTTTTGTAGTGTCGTCAAAATATACGTCGATGCTAATAATAGAGGTATTGAAATCTATTAAAATATTCAGTAGTTTCTTTTATTTTGCTGTATTAAGCAACAAATAGATACTTTGACGATACACGTGGTTTTTCATTCGCTGCCTTGAATTTAAAAAATCTCGGACATGCTCAAAATTAATTTCCAGGTAAGCAGGATTTAATCTAAAACCATACTTTCTGTTGCATTAGTCTTGGAAATACGAACATTGTACATTGGATACTGCGAATAACTGTTACAGCTGGAAATTGTGCATTGGTATCATTTAAGATTTAACGTTAATATTTAAAAAGCAAAAAAAATCTGCATCGAATTCCTTTTTAAGCCCCTGTAGCTAAATAAAATAGTATTTCTGAATTGAATGAATGGTGTTACTAAGCCTGATTGTCAGGTTTTTGATGTGAGAACGGTAAAACATGCGGAGAGTCCGTCATAAAAAGAATACTACACAGTGAGGGTAAAAATGCCTTGTTGGTTTGTAGAACATTATGTAAAGGTGGTAAAAAATGCGATTAGTGGGAAAGAAAACTGACAATGCCTTCTACCAAGTTAACTTGCGCATTCTGTGCTTGCGGGGTATCTAAATGTAAGGAATGTTATCTTATTTTTCAAAGGTAATTTACTACGAGAAATTTGTTATTCAAAATTAATTAAATCAAGTTTTCTTTAGAAAACCTCCTCAAATGATGGTCTCCGTACAGTATTGATTCAGTATAATAATTCATATTAACAGTGATTTTTCTTTTGTTATTTATTGATTTTATACCTGTTTAGAGGTTTGAAAATCAAAAATCTTCATTTTTCAACCACGTGGCGGACTAAAAAGAGATTTTGCAGGGGGGATAAAAAATGATGTTGAAACACGTTCTCCCTTATAGAATAAAATTTCAGGGATAAAAGATAAGAAATGGAAAACTCGCATTCTAGCAAAGCTTGCACACATTCGTCTGCTTATTAATGAACCTCATACATACAGCAGCACTTTATAATCCTCCCGCCAACTGGATTGATCACACAGACCATTTACTCCACTCAGCCCGAAACAACCCAAAAAATAACCAGCCATTGTTGATGGCTACACTTTATTACAGAGAGCATATGGAATACAGATTCGCTTATTTTGTGTTATTACTAAAAGCTCTACTGACCCCATACGCAATCGCTTTAGTCAATATATCACCCGGCTTTATTATACTTAGCTTAGATAAATTACATTAAATAAATTGATCTCGTTGATTTTATCAAGTATGTGGAAAAAGTGCTTTGGTATGAATGAGGATGTCCTTTTGTTAGTCGCGATCGCTCATAACTTAGAACATCACTTTTTACCAATTCTTTATTAGGTAATAAAAAATAAGGACTTGTATGGACAACAAAGAATATATCGAACATGTTGATAAAGTGAAAACTAAACACTTCTTTGAATTTTAGAAGATGTAACCTTAACTGTTATTTGAATTTAAATTTGAGCAGGAAAATTTAATCTCCTATTTGGTTTAAAGCTCACAAACGCTTCATAAACCAATAAAAATAATGTTTTGTGAGACCAAGCAAATTTAAAACATATAGAAGACTAATTTATTCTGTTCTATCCGTTACAGCTCTGTAGCTTTCTATATGTAAGAAGTAAAAATGCCCAATAATTAAATGAACAATAGTATTGTGTGTTTCCAAATGGGTCTTTTCAGTTTTCAGGATTTGTGAAGAACTTGAAAGTTTGCTCAGCGATAAAGATTTATTTCACAATTGTTATCAACATCACTAATAAACTAATAAAGTAAGCGGCCTAAATAAAGTACCTTCTTTGAAAACACCTTAATAAGTTTAAAGCATTTCTTAATTCATTACGTCATCGTTATCAGCGACGTTAGGTGTTATCATTGTTGTATGAATTTAAGTTTAAGGTTTTTATATTTTTCAAGGGAGGTACGTTGTTTAATCCATTAGGTTCAAACTTACTGTGCTATGTACCATGATTGTTAAACTTTTTTTTTGATACTTCTAATAAAGCTAACGTACATGCCTTGTATTCATATGTTTAGATTGTCAACTTTCACACTTGTGATGATTTCATTCGTGGACGAAAAGTACCATAAACTTATTACATATCCAATACTAAAATAAATATGACTTTGGAGTTCCATTGGGACAACTGTATTTGTAATTTATCAACTTCAGGACGTTATGTAACGCTGTTAAAATAATTTTCTACATGAGTGTATAACAAATCAAATTATTTAAATCCCCATCAGTTTTATCCGGCCCAATTATGCATAAATAATGACCCCAAATATACATAAACATAAGCACCGACCTAAAGCATAAAGCAAATGACACGATTTAAGCATTATATCAATTTTGCGCATGACAGGTCAGATAGAGTGACAGAAGGTTAAATGATATTTCCGAGCACGCGTCTTTTACCCCAAGGGAAAATCCGCCGCTTCGAACGATTATAAAAGTTACGAAATTCAAGGCAAAGCTTACAAAACAATTTTTTTGTTGACTTTCGTTGTAATGTATTTTCAGGAAATTCAAGGGTTTTCTTAGAAGGAAAATTAATGGTTCGATATTTTCTTATACTACGTTGGGGTTTCGAATTAAATTTGACACATAGCTATTACATGATATCAATCAAATTAAGTGCGACAGACTGTATAATTCGTGCACAAATTACATTAATAGGAACATAGCTGGTATTAATTGATCTTCCCGAAATACTGTTCTACCTCCCAAAGTATATCCATCATATGATACTCGGAGCCAAATACAGACTTACGATAAACCTTTAAATTCAGCCGTTTGTGTGAGAGTAAATTGTTGTAAGAACATAATATTTGCATTTACTTCCTGCCATAAAAATATATTCAAAAACCGAATTCTAATTTATTAGAACATTTCAATCAATTGTTTTATTTAAAAAGTGTTATTCAGTTGACATAGCCCGAAAGAAACTTAAGTTCTTAAGTAAAATTTTTAACGCATAATTTTGACGATTATCAATCGAACTTCGTTTTAAGACCTGTATTTTTGAAGTACTTACAAATTTGCCAAAATAAAATGACTTATTTAGGTCTATGATAAATTTTGGCCTATAAAAATTGTGGGTATTCCAAGAAAACGACGAAAATTTCCAAAACATACAGATCGGCCAAGAAGTTCAGTAGTGTGGCCATCGTACTCCCCGGATTAAATCCGTTAGAACAGCGGTTCTCAACCTTTTAGGTTCCTTTATAAAAAAACTTCCGCATCAAATTAAAGAAATACACATAGCTGGTAAATATAAAATATTTATTTTAGTTACCATAATAAAAGTTAAATATTTAATTTATTAAGAAATGCAATTATTATTGTGACTAGCATTTCCAAAATTATTACTTACATAAAAAAATTATTTTTTAATATCAGGCTCTATGTTTGGTTACGACAGTTACGAGTAGTTTTAAGTGTAAATTAGGCCCAAGTAAGGTATTCGCGTACCGTAGGTTGCGAATCTCTACGTTATTACGAGTATTTATGCCGAAAGAGGGTAGCACCTATAATTTCTACAAACTAATAGATCAAGTGCACCAAGGAAATCAAGTATGCCACGAAACAAATTTTTATTGTTTTGTAGTTTCACAGTTCAAATTTAGTTTTAATAATTGCAACAGTTATTTTACAAGCTAATTTTAAAGTAAGTGTTGTGCAGCAAAAATTAATTTAACGAGAGAAAATTTTAGAGCCCTGATTTACAATGATTTTAAAAGTTTTTTATCACCGAAAGAAAGCGTTGCACGAGTTCGTGCTACATTTGGTGACCAAGCGCCTTCGCAGAGGACTGTTTACAGGTGGTATAACGAATTTAAATTTGAAAGGGTTTCACTCAGCTACGATTTTCACGAAGGAAGACCAATTTCAGTAGTTACCGAAACAAACATAAACGCCGTGCGAAGAATGATTCAAGATGACAATCGAGTAACGTATAGAATTATTAGGAGCACCTGGGCCATTGGCATGACTGCAATAAACAAGATTTTACATAATTATTTGGGTGTAAGGAAAGCCTGTTGCTGGTGGATACCACACAAGAGAGAAGCGCAAAAACAACAGCGTGTGGAATGGTGTAAGAAAGAAAGGTAGGTCTAAAGCAGTTTACAACATCATAACTGGTGACGAAAGCTGGATATACGTATTTGAACCTGAATCAAAGTGGAAATCTGCACAATGGGTGTTTCCAACAGATCCTAATCCAGTTAAAGTGAAGCAATCGCGAAGTGTTGGTAAGAAAATGATAGCCTGCTTCTTCTCAAAATCAGGACTTATCACAACTGTCGTGCTTGAAAATAAACGTACACAACAGTATGCCTGCCAGACGTTATTCAAAAATCTCGTTTACAGCGTCCAAGAAGTGAGATCGTTCTGCACCACGATAATGCTTCAAGTCATACCGCACATCAAACAAAAGAATTTTTACAGGCTTCCGGTCTAACATTGCCAAATCATCTGCCATACAGTCCCGACCTGACACCCCCCGATTTCTTTTTATTTGCTCGACTAAAGGATACAACTCCCGAAGATGCCGCGAAAAGCTTCAAAAGCCTGGTTTCTCAAGTGATTCAAGAGAAGTGGAATTTATGTTTTGAATGCGTAAATATATTGAGTTTAAAGGTGAATATTTTGAAAAGCAATAACAAAAGTAATTTTTGGTCACAAAACTTTGTTTTATTAGTTTGCAGAAATTTACTGCGCTACCCTCGTATTAGCTATGTACTACCAGAAAGATTACCGCAACCAAGTCCATACAGAATATTTGGTTGTGATGCTTTTATTAAATAACAATAATATATATATATATTTGCGGATTTTTACATCATTACTGACGTCTTCCGCATCCCAATCTCCATGCTTTCCTGTCTTCCCAGCCATTTTCAATTAAATTTCTCTTTTCCATGGCAACTTTCACGCCACTTTCCCATGTTTGTTTTGGTCGGCCACGTCTTCTTCTTCGGAGCGGGACCCATTCCCATAATTTCCTGGGCCATCTTTCTTCTCCCATACGCTTCATGTGGCCGTACCACAGTAACCTTTTCGCTTCTATGGTGGTTACAATATCTATATCCACTTCTGCTCTTCTTCTTATTTCCTCGTTGTTAATTCTGTCCAACTTGGTTAATCCACAGCTTCGGCGCCAGTAGTCCATTTCCATTGCCTTCAGTTTTTGTTCTTGTCTTTTTGTAATACTCCATGTCTCTGCCCCATATGTGCTTACACTTTCTACAATGGCTTTGTATATAACTCGTTTAGTATGCTTACTTAATTTTTTGTTCCATATTATTGGATGTAGTTGGCGTATGGCTTTCTTTCCTTGCGCTACTCTGCTTTTGATTTCGAGCTCGCTGTCTCCCTTTTCACTTACCACTGTCCCAAGGTATCTGTACGTACTTTCGTTTTTAATTTTATCTCCTTCAATTTCTAAGTCTTCGCCTTTACATCCTACTGTCATATATTTCGTCTTCTCCATGTTTATTTGTAGGCCCCATTTTTGGTACTCCTCTTTTATTTTCCTAAACATATATTGGGCATCTAGCTCATCTTCAGCGCATATAAGCTGGTCGTCGGCGAAGTGTAGGGTGTATAAAAATGTATCCCCGATCGGAATTCCCATATTGCGACACTTTGCTCGCCATATTTTTAGGGCTTCGTTTAAATAGATCTTGAATAAAGTGGGTGCTATGCAGCAGCCTTGTCTGAGTCCTTTGGTTATTTTAAATTTATCAGAAAGTTCTGAGCCGATCTTGATTTGCCCTGTTGTGCCGGTGTAGAGAGTTTTTACAGCATTTATATATTTTCTGCTTATACCACTTTCAGTCATGGCGTCCCATAATTTTATCAGAGGTACGCTGTCGTATGCCTTCTTTATATCGATGTATATTAGGTGGGTTTCAAAATTTCGTGCTAGGCGTTTCTCTAGTAGTTGTTGGAGGCAGAATATACTGTCGATACAGGAGCGACCTGCTCTGAATCCGTTTTGTTCCTCCATTTCTATTATTTCGGTTTCGATGCGTGACTTAAGGATTTTTCCGTATAGCCTCCCAATTGTACTTAAGACCGATATTCCTCTGTAATTAGAGCAATCTTTTTTGTCTCCTTTTTTATGTATCGCTGTAATAAAGCCGTTCGTCCAGTCCTCAGGTATTTTATTTCTATTTAGACACTCGTTGAATAGGTTTGCTAGTTTTTCGTATAGTTCGCTTGGGGCACTTTTTATGAGTTCCATAGCGATCCCCCCTGGACCTGCAGCTTTCCTATTTTTAAAAGTTTTTGCCGTTTTCATTACCTCCTCGGCTGTTATCTCGTCAACTGTTGTTTGAGTCTTCTCTCCATTTTGAACTGTTTCTGCTGTTTCGTTAAATTCTGCTCGATTTTCTGTTAGCAGTTCCTGGTAGTAATTTTTCCACTGATCTAAGTTTATTAACTGTATATTGGATTTATTTCTTTCATTTGTTCTGAGACTTCTTACTACTTTCCATGCTTCACTTGAGCGAGTGCCACCTATGTGCGAATTTATTTCATCACATCTTTTTTCCCAGGACTGGTTTTGCGATTTTATTACAGTTCTCTTTACTTCACGTTTAAGCCTTGCGTACCTATTCCTAGTCTCATTATCTTTAGTTGTTAACCACTGTAAATAGGCCTGCTTTTTTTGTTGTACTAGATTTCTAATTTCTTCGTTCCACCAAATTTGGTCGTTTTTACTTTTAATAATTTCTTTCTCTCCTAAACTTTCTTTTGCAGCTTCATGTATAGCTTTCGTTATATATTCATGCATCATTTCCGGGCTGGAGTTGTCGCAGTTTTGTAATTTTGTGCTTAGTCTTAGTTTGTACAGAAATGTTATTGAGTCGTCCACTAGTCCTTCTAATTTGTACATCGGATATGTCGTCTTGTGTGAATTGTCTGTTTTATTTTTTGGTGAAGATCTATATGGGAGCCTCGCCTTTGCTCGAACAAGGAAGTGGTCTGTGCCACATTCTGCGCCTCGTTGGACCCTTACGTCTTCAAAGATAATGTGACTATTTTGTTTAGTGATTACATAGTCCAGTATTGATTTTAAGTTGCGTGTATTCTGAGTCCAAGTATATCTATGTATTTGCTTGTGCTCGTAGAAACCGTTTAGAATTTTTAGATCATATTGTTCACACATATCAATTAATCTTTCGCCGTTGTCATTAACAGTTTCTTCGCCATACTGGCCTACCACTTGGTTGTCTTTTTTACTGCCAACCCTACCATTTAGATCACCCATAATTATACATTCCGTTCGATTTTTCATACTATCGAGTACGTTGGTTAATTTATCATAAAAGCTTGTCTTTTCTTCATGGCTTTCGTTGTCGGTTGGTGCGTATACCCCAATAATTTCAGTTTCATATCCTTTAATTTCCATTGTCACTCGTACAATGCGTTCATTTATTTGGTCCCAACTCTTTATACATCTCTTTAGTCTTTTATTTATTACTACTGATATTCCACTTTTAGCTCTTATATCTTTGTCGACTCCGCTGTAGATGTGGATATAGTCTGCTACCTCTTCGACCCCCTTTCCTTTTTTCTTGGTTTCGCTAAGGGTAGCTATATCTATCTTAAATTTCTCTAGTTCTTGGAAGACTTCTCTTTGTTTGGTTTTTAGGCAACAATAATAAAAATATTTATTTTACAGATTTACCATTTACAAAAAATCGTGTTAAATGCCATTGCAAAAAAATAACTTACATCCTAAGATATTTCTGAACATTCCAGACAAACTGGAAAAGTGATTGCTATCTTAGTTATACGATTAGCGCAATCGAACATTTATAGTGTTTTGACCATTTTTCGTTGAACATCTTCAATTCCATCGATATGCACTTTAAAAGCTGGCGATCATAACGATGTTAGAAAACTCGTCTTATCAGTCACCTATGAAAAAAAAATTAAGTGTCTTTTAGATTAATTCTTAAATATCCACTATTCATTAGAACTTACTGACAGCTGCTGTCATTTAACTAATTGTGATTAAGTCTACTTGAAAATTAACTTAGGTACCAATACAGGACCAATACAGGACATACATTCTAATAAGCACAGGTGACTCTGATAAGACGAGTTTTCTAACACCCGTTATAATGCAATAATTCTAATCAAGAGGGGAATGAACAAAAGCCACATTAGACCAGGGTCGATAATTTTTTAAACCAAAAAAAATAATAGTAGGATGAAACCCATTGGAAAAGGAAGAGAATATAACAAAAATGAAAGGAAAAATAATTTACGGGCGATCTGAGGTCGGGAAGTGGAAGGGGGTGAGTTTTTAAGGGTAGAAAACTGTTTATCTCGATTTCCGGCAAAACTACAAGAGAATTTTCGATTGAAAATTAGGGAAAATTTTCGATATTAAGTCAAAATAAGGTGAAAAAATAAATATTTTAAATCAAAAAAATTACAGTGTATTTGGGACATAAAAAGGTAAGTTTTCACCAAATTTCGTGAAAAAAAATTTTTTTTTTGTAAAAGATAAAAATAAAAAACCAAAAACTTGGTTATTTGAATTTTTCACATAAATTTTGAGGTTATGTGAAAAAAGTGTAAATACAAAAGTTGTAGATCTTTTTAGTACCTACAACTTTGCTATTTAACTTTTTCCATAGGACTTGTAGTTTTGCCGGAAATCGAGATAAACGGTTTTCTACCCTTAAAAACTCACCCCCTTCCACTTCCCGACCTCAGATCGCCCGTAAATTATTTTTCCTTTCATTTTTGTTATATTCTCTTCCTTTTCCAATGGGTTTCATCCTACTATTATTTTTTTTCGCTTTTTGCCATTTTCAAAGGTTTCAGCCCTGGTCTACATAGAATAAGTACATATTGTAATCTTTATTCAGCTCCAAGCTGAAGTTTTTAATAAAATCTAACCTGAATTTTTCCTATATTCATTTTTTAATAATTAAAATATGTATATTAAAATTTTAACGACTTCTTAACTAATAAATATAAATTAATGTTTTTTTCTTAAAGTTACATCATCAGCTTTTATCTGAAAAATTTGTCAGAATGTTAATTAATCAAATTGTATTGCGATAATTTCAGTTTAGTTTTGTAGTAAAAAATAAAATTTGAAAATATACGGCCTATTTACAGAAAAAACAGTACAGGTTTATTGCTTAATGCACTTATAGTTTTGAAATTTAACAGGGTTAAGGAAGGTTTTCTAATTAGCAGGGGCAAATATTATAACAAATAATATCTTAACAAATCAAAAATTAACACATACTTAATTTGACAGGTTCTGAGTAAATTAAGAGAAATTAATATTTTTGATAAAGCCAGACTCTGGTAATAAATATTTGACCTTCGTTGCATTGGCGTGTTATTACACGAATAGTAGGATGAAGATAAAAGCCTAAAATTGGCAACTTTCAGGTTTTAATTCCAAAAATAAGCATTGAGTATTTAAAAATCTTAACTTTTAATTCCATAAAGCGATAGAGGTACCGTGCATCTAAAGTAAATTTGATTTAGGATTTGGTCGCCTTTGCCATACGTCGATTACAGTAAAGCTATCAAAAAGATGACAAGTTAAACGTAGAATGAGTACAAAAATAATTAATGTTAGTGTGTGAGGCTTTTCATGTAATAATAAAAAACATTTTTAGTTTAATTTATTTGGATGTATTAATATACAGGGTGATTCATGAGCCTCTTTACAAACTTTGGCAATGAAAACTAGATATAATTTCATGAAGAAATGTTCATTTGAATGTAGGTTTTATCTTTCTTTGTTAAGAAGTTATAGGGTTTTTAAAATAATTATCTGTTTGAATACTAATGAGTAATCATATTTTAAGAAAATCAAAAACATTTATTGTAACAAACAGAAAGCAACATTTAGACTACAGTAAATGTTCAAAACTTAGTCCATTCTCCTGAATACACAACTGGCAACGACGAAATAAACTCTCTTGCACGCGTAATAAATTCATATTATTTCTAATACGAGTTTCAGCATCTCGAATCCTCTGCAATAATTGATTTCCACGGCATAAACAGGTTGCTTGAAGTGACCCCATAAATAAAAACCGCAAGGATTTAAGTCGGGTGATCTAGGTAGCCATGGTATAGGACTTCCGTTACCAATTTATTTGGAAAATGAGTATGCAGCCATTCGGCAAACTTTTTTTTCGACAGGTGATTATTTTTTACTACATTTTGTTATGCTAAACGTTTTTTTAACTTAACATTTTTTAAAACCTTTTATAACTTCTTAACATAGAAAGATAGAACCTACATTCATATGAACATTTCTTCATGAAATTACATCTAGTTTTCATTGCCAAAGTTTGTAAAGAGGCTAATGAATCACCCTGTATGTTAAACTGTTTGAGCGCCTCCAAAAAGAAATTTGTAGATCGTATCAGTTTTATCTAATCTGGAATGTAAAGAGTTCAGTCAAAAGTTTCTATTTACATTTTTGGAATAGTGAGGATGGTATTTAGGCGGCTATAATTAAAATATAAGTGGGTGCGGTGCGTCTAAAATTTAGGTGTTGGTAGGTAAGTGTCCGATTCAGAAAAAAATGCGTAGGCTCGTGAATCCCCTCAATTTACACCGTGATTTCAATCGGGTGCTAGGATAGACGGATAAACGTTCACATCCAATTGAAATAGTGTCGATGTAAAGCCAGTCGGTGATTTAAAGACACGAGAATTTTTAGAACCAGTAAAAAATATAATAGTAAATTCTTTGTTTTTTAAAGGAAAAAAAGTTGTGTAAGTTTTCCCGTCAAGAATAAAAGCCTATCCTTTTAAAAGCATGGCATCAAAACAATGTGCGGTGCTTCTTTTTCTTTTTTGTGTTTCTTCGCTAAAAATAATATTAGCCAACGCTGAAACATGGCGATAATGCATTACAGGAGTCGTTGTTTTTTGTCTCCGCAGCAAAGTGGATTCCTTAAATCAATATTGCATTACTGGAGAATCGCAAACACTGAGCTGCCATTTATTTGGTCGATTCTTGAAACAATAGATCGTGATTTGGAGACGCATTTAAATGTTTTATTTGCATACGTACAATGAAATTTCCGAATAAAAAGTAATAAAATGGGCCATAAATTTATCCGGCATCGCCGCCGCTACTGTGATTATAGATACAACGCCGTTTTACGACCGCTTTGCTGCTATTTTCCAAGTGATTGTGCTGGACAATGAAAAAATTAAAGACTTAACTCTTGACGAATTTCCTTTATTAATTTTTAACGAACGTGAACATATCCTTCATTAAGTAAATACTTAATAATTTGATTTTCAAAACTTTTTATATATTAATTTGATTGATTTACCAAAGAATTATTAAAAGCTTTTCCTTAATTTTTGAAATAAAGTTATTTGTCAAAGGATTTATACATTTATATCATAATAGAAAAAAGACAATAAAACAGTAGCATAAAAACGAAATTATAATTAACCTCAAGACTTGGCTCTTGAACCCTGAGACTTTATAATGTAAAAGGAGTTATATCTATGAGAGCCATTTTCACTTCGGTTCTAGGATTTCTGTCTACTCTTCAGATAAACAGATTGTTTTACAGTTGCAAATTATTAAACCCACAATTTCTGTTAGCTAAGCTAAGACTTACTTAAGTTTGTAATTTATTGAATCATGACGCCGCTTCTATTGTAGCATAGGGGCTCAAGTCTACATAATAAAACTTTCATGGGAACAGCGCCCCCCTAAAGCTTGATAGCCGAAATAAAGATTTCCGCACAAATATTTATTAATTATTTTTAGTACACCGTCTCTGAGTCTTGGAATAAGAATGTTCTTTAGGCGCGTACCTATCCATAATGATTTTTTTAGAAACTCCGCGACTATGCGAATATGTCATTGCTTGTTTTTTTTAAATTGTAATTTGCTGAATTTTCTTGAAGACTAATTTCAAGGCTGGATTATTCGTTCGGCATAAAGTCCGAGGGGCTCTTTAACCATTCAACTTTAAATTCTGGGACGAAAAATTTGTTTTAATTTTTTTTAATATTTAAGAATCAAATCGTTTAACTATATTCAGTCCAGGGTTAATACGAGGGGCATTCTGCCCCTGACCAATCTTTTTCAATTATTGACTTGAAAAGTTTCAACGTAAAGTTTTTGGAACAAAAAAATTGTATAGGGGATACCTAGTTTAAAAGCGATGTGGAATTCGAAACATAAATTAAGGGAAATTAGCAACAGGTGCTACTCGATGATGATAAGGGTGACTCTTATGTGAAGTTAAGTTTCAAGCAAATAGCCGAAATTGCCAAATAAAAGTAATTACCTATTAAGAATTTTTAGTGGAAACGAAGTATCGGGATATTTTTTGTCGTTGGATATTTTAAAATATCGTTTGTTAAGTTCACAAGTTTCTAGGGGGTAGTGCTGTGTGTGTTTTAATTGCGCGGATGTCGCGTGTGTAAACAAGGAGAAGAGTGTGGTAGTGGCTGGGGTATTGAGATGTAAGTGACACTGTGCGAACCCAGCTGTGTCTGTTTGCTCCATCTGGTTCCATTTCGCGGCTCGCCGGCTCTGCCGCCCGACTGATTCACTCCGATGCCGACGAATGTTTTGATTTTTAATAAAGACAGATACAATTCGGATATCATTGTGAGAGACGACCCGATTATACGGTCTCTGCAAACGGACAAATTTTAATCCCCGAAGAAAAGAGCGGTTTAATATAAAAGTAATATGGCTCCCTACTGGGATAAACGCATCCGTGTGGAAGAATGTCCCTGCTCTTCCGATTGGTGGCAGCGTTATCATAATAATAGTTGCCCCCTTACTGTTTACATATACTGGCCCGCTCGCCCCCGGGAATATTTCACGCCTGGATGATCGTATTCAACGACAATATTTTATTTAATCTTTTAATAATGAGCGGGGCCGGTTAAAACCGTTGCGTTTCTCGCATTCCCGTCCACTTTTGCTAATCCTACGAGACAAATGGAACAAACCTCCCCGAGTGACTAAATATTTTCTTTTGCCGGACGGTGCCCACAATGGCCATTGATACACTCCATCCAAGTGGAAAGGCAAAGAGATGAAAGTGGCGTTCGCAAGACTGCAATAACCCTCGCGAGGTGGCGATGTTTTATCTGGATTGGGCGCGGTCTCATCTCTCCCTGTTTGTTATTTTATTACTCCTCGCCTTGTTCCAATCCCTGCTGTGAGCAGCGTCAGCAAAACGAGCCGAGGAAGAAGAGGTGGCCCCGGCTTATGAGTCGCGGTGTCACGTAGCATCCGCGAGGGAAAGTGAAATGATAAGAAGAAACATAAAAGAAGAAAGAGCGCACGGGGTGCGAGAACCTAAACTATGTATATATCTATATATGCAGTATAAGCCGCTGTTTGTCGGGAGGATCACGTCGCAGCTCATCTCGATAACTGTATAAACATCGGCGATATCATCTACGCTCGCCGGTTGTCATGTCCGTCACGCCCGGCGCCTGATTGCGGCCCGGACTTATGCTGGCCACGTCCGACCGGAACTGCAGCTCCGGACCTAATATATAACTTCGTGAGTTGCTTCACTGCCGAGCCATATTTTGGACAGGCTTCCCGATCGATGCGCTCCACACGACGTCTTCCATCATGGAAATTAATGTTCCCCAAAGTATAATTTGTGGAGACGGCCCACCCCGGCTGACGCGATGCTGTATTGCTGCGACGCTTCAGTGACTATAATATGCCGCTTAATTGTCTCGAAATGAGAAATTCGTTTCCAAGTTATAATTGGATACGCGGCGCCCGTTTTACTTAATTCTGCAGCGTTCTCTGTCTGTCGATGTCTCGGGCGTCGTGTTTTGCTCGCTTGTTCGCCGGTCGTCCCTGGGGTTTCGGCTCCGGTGGTGGCGACCGCTCCGGGTGCCGGTGCTAATTACTTACATCATATCGGCGTCGAAGAACGCGCAAGGAGCGT
This sequence comes from Melanotus villosus, assembly GCA_963082815.1. Lineage (NCBI taxonomy): Eukaryota > Metazoa > Arthropoda > Insecta > Coleoptera > Elateridae > Melanotus > Melanotus villosus. The sequence continues at coordinate 68,623,786 of OY720420.1, forward strand.
ATTGACAGGCCAACGCTTGAGATTGCGTGATGGCCGACGCCGCGCCGCCCCCGCCGCACCTGCTGACCGCCGCCCGGCCCTGCCCAGTGCCCGCCGTCGTCATGGAAACCACCTCGTCATTAAAGCATCGCCTTATCATAACCGTGCCAGCCATCTTTGGTGACCGCACACATGCATCGCGCAAGCCCGCATCACCACTTATGATAAATTTCTCTCCCCAATTATTGATAAGAAAGACGCATATCGCGAACCGCTTGGCTTTCACTTTATCGCCGCCAACTCCGATTTGAATACATTTCTCTATTTGTCATTTCCATAGGCCGCTTTCAGGCGCCGTTATACATAATCCTTCTCTCAATAGCAGGAGTACGAATCGCTGTACGTCATTTGTTCCTGCTACATTTTAATGGAGCACGAGTCGAGGCACAAAGCGGCCGCAGTCACCTGCACATTAATAAGTGATTTAGTGGCGCGCTCGCTGCACCCGCACAATAAGAGACGCTCATTTATATACTCGACTCGGCTACACAATCGTCATAGATCCATTAATTATTATGACTCCTGAAAACTGCTCCATTACGCTCGCCTTCCGCCACCTTCCTTCCGCTCCTGCAGTAATCGCACCGCGGTTCATATTCTAATCGCCCTCTCGCACCCCGACGTCGTGGTCCTGGCCAGCCGACCTCCAGCACACGGCGTACACGTAGTTTAACTCGACACTGATGGCGACGATAAACCTCCGGCGACCTCGCAACAGGTACGCCGCAGTTTGCCTCATTACAGGAAAAAAGCAATCGAATCACGACTACCAGATTAGACAAAAACGACGGAGTACCTCAAAGTGACTGAGCACTTCATTTACTGCCTCGCTCTTTATAAGCCGCCAGTGGGATTTTTATGTTTCGCATTTATTTTTTTAACTTAACTTTTTCGCCTTGGCTACTCCGTTTCCAAGCAAATAAAAAATAAGAGGACGACTAATGATGATCATCAGTTTTAATAAGTTGTCCATTTTACAAAACGTCGTATTTATTGTTAGAATTATTACTACACAAAAATTAAAATGATAGTTTTCAGCATGGTAGTTTAAAGCAAAGGAAAAGGAAGACGCCATGAAGACAAGAAAGAAGACCTTATTAAGATATGAAAATTGAATATTAATACTTTTGATCTTTTTAATAGCTTTATGAAATTCATGCAGAGATTTATGTGATTGGCATCGGGGTAATTTTAGAAAATTTCCATGTCTTTGTCGGGATTTGAACCGGTATGAGTAGGCCGTGAAACGGAACCCTCAACTACTGCTCCTCCGAGAATTCCAATTAATTTTTTACAATATTTGATATGAAAAAAAACAAAAAATATCTCTTTGGTGAGATAAAAGATAGCAACCGGGATTCCGCTGACAGATTCTTAATTAACTCCCATTTTTTGAATTTTCCATGTATAAAATTTTCTTCGAGCAGTGGACTAATTGGGGGATAGGATTTTTTAATTACGATTACTTGTTGTGGACGCGAGTTAAAGGCATATTTTAGCGCATTCCACATTTGACATTAATATAACTGTTAAATAACAAATTACTTAATTGAAAGTATGTGAACCAATCTAAGACATGGATTTTGTTATTCATAGTAGTTAAAAGAATTTTTTTAAAAAGTAACTGGTGTCGATGTAGTAATAGACGTAATATCGACGTAACAAGTATAGGCTGGATTGTTAAGTTAACGAACGATCAAAGTTGGCAAAAAGGTATAATGTTTACTTACTTGTTATTTGTTAAATAAATTTAAATTTTGATTAGATTATTTTCATTTTAACAAATTCGAGGAAGCCCAGGTTAGGGAAAGCTGTTCATAGTGTAGCAGCAAGGTTTGTTCCTAATACGTGGCAGTCCATAATTTAAGTAAGAACGAGCTTGAAATATTACATTCACATTTTAATTTTAGTTTTACTGGCTTAGAACGTAACAAGCTTTATTTTAACAGTTCAGATTAATTTATATGAGTGATTTAGTTGCGTTTGTGGCAACAAAAGTATTTTAAAAAAATGCGTTTGAATTTTGTAACTTCCGCATTAATTTGAGAGGACTACCTCTTACCTGACGATACTAAAGCATATAATAAATTGTTTAACCAAAGCTTGCAAAAATATCTAGAAATTCGTTAAAAGCTGTAAACATGTTGTTCGTATATTAATTAAGTCTACGGAATCCATAGGTACTTTAATTCTTTCGCTAAAGTTTTAAACGCCGCAGCATACAACATTTTTGATTTAAAATACAGTTTTAGAAGTTACATACTACTTATCCACTCGAATAGCCAAATGCTGTGTATTGTTAATTTTTGACAGTTGAATAAAATTAATTAGTACACGTTCTGAGTAAAAATATTTAATCATCGGTAATAACTTTAGAAATTCTTAACCAAATTAAGAAAAACGTTGTAATTCTAGCCTTAGGAAATCTTACTGAAATATTAAAAATTAATAATAATATAACATTTGTACGTATTTTACCTTCACCAGTACAAAAGAAAAAATTCTGCTAAGCATTGACATCCCGCATAAATATGCGAATCACTGAAATAATTTACCGAATAAGTAGATATTCATTGACAATAATAAAAACTAGCTTGCATGAGTTCTGCAAGGTTATCAGATGTATTCTAAAGATGGTATTAATAAAACCATTTAGGGTTACTGCAGGAATGCCAGATAATAATACCATTTTGACGTGTAATTAATGTTTATTATTTTTATCGCGTATGTTTTATTTGAGTTAAATCCTTATGCTGTTTCTCCTTATATTGATAATTTGATTTGCAGTTTATACAAATTACTAATTAATAGTTGGTTAGGCAAGGTTTTCTTATTGGATGATTAGTAAGAATAATTGGGATACATTTTATAAGAATTATTTTTAGCGCTTGCAATTACAATAATTATATTTGATTAGTTTCTAAAGACTTAAATGCATTGAATGCAATAAAAATTGAACTTTCAGTTAATGAAAAAGTTTTTAATACGATGTGTTTATTTATAGTACTCTTAAATAATCTTTGTGTAATGTTATTTTAAGTATACATTTTTTGTCCTAAAATTAACTCTTTGTACATTATTTATATAACGAAAGTTATTTTAGGATGTCTTTTATACTTTTTTTAGGTGTGTGGCAGTATAATATCTCATTAGCTTTGGAAACCTATTTGCTAAGTTATGTTAAAATTAATTACGTAGTTTTGGTTTTTGCATTCTAAAAAAATATTTCTCATATATTTTATTCAGATAGGTATATTTGTGATATTTATGTTACTGAAATACCCCATTTAAAGTCAAATGTTTAACGAAATGTGTAAATTGAAAAAAAAATTTTTTGAGATTGTTAATTATTTTTTGTGTTTGCTATAGTAATATGATTCTTTAAATAATTGTTAATGTTTTTTTATTTAATTCAAATTTTCCTTGGGACATTAGCTGATGTATAAGGTTAAAAACTGATTTTTTAATTAATTGAAATTGCTATTGTCATGGAGTTGAGGGATGTGAATAAAACCGAATAGTAATTGATTTAATTTTTTTAAATCTTAGGTGGCTACTGCAGACTTCAGTCATTTACTTTAATCTAACTAGTTCTAGAGTATACAAATCCGGCTATGAATGGGATGTGTCATTTTGTTTATTATTCAGATTTCTTTGAGATCAAACAATTAATTGACTTTTATTTTGCATTTTACTGCTGTCTATAAATTTGTAATGTTAGAACTGATTATCGATCCTCTAGAAAAATTAATTTATATATTTTGATTAGAAGGTAGGTATTAGAGCAACTCTGAATATGTAGAAAATTGCTATGGGAAAGAGATATAGAGTAGCAGTTTCACTTAATATTTAAACATTCTATGTTTGAAACAGGGCTAGGAGGCAGAGTAACAAGTACATGTATACACATTTACACTGTACTACACACGGTGTAGTATGTAGGTAAAACGGCGCACCAATCACGTAATCCGCAGAGTCGGGCCGGGTTGTGCATTGCGCGCGTAGAGTCTCATACGATAACGCACCAGCCAGGTATAAGAGGTTTCAGATAACACATACATGTTTGAAAGATCTGCGTAAATTCTAGTTAAGTTAATCTTTTGTAAGCGTCGTTATTATCTACAGATAAGAATTTTAGAAGTTTTGGCATCTCTTTCGCACATTTGGTTTCTACATGCAGTTTTTGTGATGGTCGTAAAAGCAATAATGGATATAATTCGAAATGTGCAAACGTTTATTAGAAGAAAGAACAAAAGTGTGGTGATTCTTAATGCGTTTTCCGATGCAGGCGGCGCGACGCTGTTTCGTCCCCCGGAATAATTAGAGGCCTGGGAGTATGTTAACCCGCGAAAGGACATCGCTTTTTCTCGACACCGCTTCCGATAACGTCACGAATAAAAACCAATTTAGTCGGATGACCTCGGCGACCGTTTGTCTCAATCACGGCTTAGCGATGTCTTCTCTGCGCGGGACAAACAATACGAAATGTGAAATAATGAGAGCAATTAATTCAATTAACCGTTAATTAATGGCGTCGTATCCATGTATTTGCACGGGGTCGGGTCGCATAATGGAGTTTTGAGCCTGCAATCAATATTTTCAAGACACTTAATGCGTGCGGCTGAGGCATCGCTCTCCTCCGGGGATGTGCGGTCACTCATGCGAAGTGGCCAGCACAATATTTAGTTCCAGGATGCCGTTCTGGGGTCTCTTGCTGAATTATTCAAACTGAAAATAATGTGATCACCTTTTACTATCGGACTGTGTAGCGTGTATTGAACAAGAAGTTTAGGGGGTTGCAGATGAGACATAAACCACTGAAACTCAGTGGCGTCGATTCTTTCTTCTACGTGCGTGTTTCTCTGATATATTATGGAACAGATAACAATTATTTTTTTCTTTTGACGCTAGAACACATGATGAATATTCTACAGAATACTGATTAGTGTGAGGCAGAGAAAGGATTGTAAATACACATTTGTAAATCACAGGAAAATATTGAGTTTTTTGGAAGAAAAATAACTGAGAAGAAATTTACTTAGATCGTTAGATCGAAGAACCAATTTATATCAGTCGAAACGTGTTTCGTAGCTGTTAGTCAAAAACGTTTGAATCATTTCGGTTTATTTCGTAGTTCTTCTGATTTTCAAGAATCTCATAGGATAATGTGTTTGTCATTTCTTTAGTAATGATATCTACAATAATTGTATTTTTACTTATGCGTCGTTTTATACATTTATCAAGGTACACGAGTTTAAGCCCGAGTCAAACGAGGGGGGCGGGGGAGTTCATTCTCTGTAAATAATTGGTAACCGAAATATAGTCATGGAGCAGGGTAGGTGGGTAGGTAGGCGATTGTGGAAGGCATAGTGGTTACCACATCACTCCGCACTCTTAACGTCTTAAGTCACTTTAACCCTATTATGTTGGCGGCCATCGTACTCCTTCGTACGGTGTTATTGCCCTTATCTTTGCTTTATAAACGTTTTAAAGATTATGATTATACACCATTATTCATTATTCTTACTTGATTTGTTCTGTTTTTTATATACAGTTTTTCTACTTTATTTTATTTCAGTAGCATATCACGTTGGTATATTTTGCCTCAATTATAAATCTCTTAATACATTTTTAAAAAGTTTTTCAAAAGTTAATTATCGATATGTCATTTAACCCAACAATTAATTAATTAATATGACCTTTTTTCAATGAGTGTCACTTTTGTAAACGAGTGTCAAGTGAGCGAACATAAAAAACAAATTACACGTATGAAAAATACAACAGTCGTTTTAAAATCAGAACTACTTACCCCAATTTTTGTAATATGTCCATTTTGAAATAACATTTTTGCTTCGAAATGTTTAGAGAGATAACTGCTATGATTCATTTTGATTGGTAAGAGCTAATATTTTTCTAGTTTTCTTGAGTATTGGTGGCGAATTACCCATAAAAAACTGCAAAGAAACCCGCTACAACAAACTTGCAGAAAATATAAGAACTGAAATGTTAAGAAAAACCGTTGAATAAATATTGATGGATAATCAAAAATCACAATTACCTAATAGTTTTGCTATCTTCTTGATATGATCAATGCTTACGTCATATTTGTACGCCACCGTACCTAGAAATAGAGTTATTGGTTAATTGATAACTTCCAAAATACATGAATCGGTGGTAAATCGCTTGTAGCCTGGCCTCTACGATCTCTTGATTTAGATTCTTAAACATGGAGAAACTTAAATCAACTTGTAAACCAAATACTAAATACTATCCAAGAGTAGTTGCTCGTACGATGTGGTGAAGAGATACTGTTTCAGTTGATAATAAACAAGTTTGCATGAAATTTGTAGTACTGTAAAGGCAAGTACAGACCGGTCAACAAAATGTTGGCAACTGTTGACAACAAGTTGGTGGATGTTGGGAACATATTTGTTGGACACAGCAACTCGTATCTGGATACATGTAGTCAACGGTGTTGCGCGTCTAATCCAAATCCAGTTTTGAAGCAAAATGGACTTATCGACTGCTGCTGGTGGTGCTAGTGCTGCTTTTATGATAATAGCTGCCCATCCCTAGAGGCAGAGACAGTTTTTTCAAAATGGGACAAGCCATGGCGACTACTTAATGTCTGGATTACTTTTGAACGATGGTAGCTCATTCCACAATTTCGTCAGACTAACAATATCTGACTTCGAAGAACTTCTTTGTTTGGTAGCTCCCAACACCTCCAAAAGGAATACAAACTATCGTGCCGCTATTCCACCATCAATAAAATTGGCGATCACTATTGTAAAATAATTTTGGTGCACCGTGGTAACTGGTAACTTGTTGGCAACACCGTCCACACTGAGCGATGTTCTCCATTTGAAATGGAAAATAAGGACACAAGTAACCGGCAACAAATTTCTTTGATGTCATGCCGCACGATGTTGACGAGTTTCCATCAACTTGTTGCTAGTTGACGGGATACATGTTGACAACACCATTATCAACTTGTATTCTGACGATTGTTGGCCGGTCTGTACTAGCTTTAACATGTACTTTCTGTTGTTAACAGCGACATTTAAAAGTTTAAATTTAAGTATACAAAGTAACGAGGTACAGTTCGAGCAGTACTCTTAAATTTTATGTAATATTTTCAGGAATAAAACTTACTTGAATTCTTATTACTTGTTATAGAGTCTGTTAATTACTGCCCCGTCAATTTAATTAACATATTCGATTAAGTTATGCCAAGCGACCCACAAAAAATCATTACAGTTTTATCGACAATGGAAACAGTAAACATTATATCTTGCTCGTGTTATAGAAATCTAACTGACATAAGAAATGAAGCAAATATCATATGTCAAGTCAAAACTCATTGGTCATACAAAGATTACATAAAAAAATGCCAGGGTGGGGCACTGGTAGAGCGTCAGGCTAGCGTTACGTTAGTCCTTGGTTCGAATTTCCCGACGGGCAGGATTTTCCTGCAGTCTGGAGGTCGATATCGAGCCCTGGTGACCATTTGACGTTGGTCATCAAATGAGCAACGGTCTCCTCCGAATACAAGCGTAAGCGATAGAGTATCAAGGTCCTATACGTATACACACTTACATATGGTGCAGTATGTAATTTATTTTTGGTTTAAATGGCGCACCAATCACGTAACCCACAGAGTCGGGTCGGACTGTGCATTGCACTCGTAAAGACCACATACGCTAACGCACCAGCCTCAACACCTAAAGGTAAAATAAGTTACGGATGCAGATACAGATATAGATTACAAACAACCTTTAAAGGTTTGTAAACTCCCTAACTAAGATGACACGAATCTATGTTCACAAAATATTTCTTTCTTAGAACCGCTTCAACTTTACCGGAACTTCTTCTTCGTATGTCATATAGTTACTCCAATGACGCTGGGCGAGGGAGCGAACGCCACATTTTCAAAATGATTGGATTGGATAACGTGTGCTAAAGTTAAGAATTTATTAAAATTATTGTTTATGGGTTTACCTTGTTAGAAATATGATCGAATATTCATAAATTAATTCAAATTTTTGGAAATATTTTACAGATATAATTTTAAAATTTTCACTTCTTTGGGGCCACACTTATTCTTAATGAATTTTTATTAATTTTGAAAATATGATTTCCTCACTGATTCGCTTCACTAACTGAACTGGTAGAGCATTGGTGCGTGGTTGAAATGTCAGCGGAGGTAATATTTTTCGATACCCAGAATTTTAAAATATTGATAACAATTCATAAAAACTGTTTATTTACTGTAATAAGAAAATTTCAGTTCTAAATGAAATTTTTAAAACTAATATTTTCATGGGGCCTCTACCTTTACCTTTTTATGATTGTTTAAAAACGTAATTTTATTTAATGATGACATAACTAAGTTTTCAAAATTCATACAAATTGTATTCTAATGTATCATAAAAGTAGATACTGTTAAGATTCAACTACGTTTTAAATGCGAGCTCTTAAGAAAGGAAAGGTAAAGAAAGAGGTAGGTTGTGATCGATATGTTCTTAGAGATAGGGACGTAACGAAGTATTGTCCGAGAACGACACGGCAGCGTCTCTGCCATTACATATGTTTTAATTACCGGGATCGATGGGGCTGCTTCCGAGATTTGTGCCCGTGCGGGCGAGTCATATCGGCGCGGGGTGGAAGACGACGCCAGCGAGGTGAGATTAGCGGGCGGCCTCATTAAAGTTGTGTAATAGCTTTGCGCCACCTTACGCCTGGCTTGCCACGCTCAGCTTTCATCGCTAAACAACACCGCAGGCCTGCAGAGTTTCCGATATACCTAGAAACAGGCATACGTATATAGGTATATATACACAATAACGGTTGCAGTAGGAGCATCTCTCTATACATAAAGCAACAACGGTGGCGTCAGCGGCAGCAGCAGCAGGAAAGGCAACAACGAGAAATAGAATCTGAACTCGGTCGCTCATCCCCCATCGTCTTCCACCTCACGGCGCGCTGTTATGCTAACTAACTGAATAATAACCAACGCATAAATTAACAATTTAATTTAATGGATTCGAGTTATACTTATTCCCCTCTTCTTGAGAACAATGTCGAGTTTTTCGCGCAGCTAATTCGGTTTGTTTCTGAATACCTGCGCAATCGGCGGGGTTTGATCTGGCGGGGTACTTTATTTCACTTCATCGCCCGTAATAAATCGAGCCGTGGCTGAGGTGGACCGGTTATAAAAACACCTCTTCAGCCATTTAACTCGGCGGGCGAGCGGGCCAAAATGAATCTTATCGAACATCCCATAAGTCTTGACATCACCTATTTCTTTCTGTTCGTTTTGTGTGAGCTAAGGGAAGAGACTTATAAATATACGTACCGAGGGAAAACTTTCCCATTTAAGAAACCGAACGTGGCGATTTGGTAATGAATGCCACGCCATCAATTACCGATCTACAGAATCTGCATCGCATTAAAATGGGCATCAAATAAGAATACTCGCGTTCAAAAGATAGAAAAACCTACAAATTTTAGATAAGACTCAAGCCTCACCGCAATAATTGCTAAACAGCTTTTAATATTATCCTGTAATTTTGTAGGATCATTAGGCTAAATTTTTGAATATATCTAAAGGTATATCGACCCGCTTTAGTTTTGCCAATATTAACAGACCACGCATCGGCATCAGAACGTTAAAGGCGGGGGCGGATTATCCATTAGGCAACATAAGATAAAATAAAGCCTAGGACCAAAAGAATGTAGGGCTGTTCGGAAACGGGGGCTGGATTGCATATATTTATTTATTTTATTATTTTATTTAGACTGATATAATTAATATTAGTAAACCATACAGTGTTGCGGCTAATAAAAGCTGGGTACGCAATGTTTGATCAGTAAAAGTCAAATCAACATCAAATATAACTCTAAGGCCTTTTATAGTCTGCACAGTTTCAAGTACTTTACCCCCAATATAGTATTAAAGATAATCCAGTACGTTACTTACTAAATCCAATAGATTTACATCTAGCAACATTTAATTCCATATCATTGATTTTACACAAATAAAGTAACTCATTTAAGTAATGTAGCAGCAACACACAATCGCAAGGTGAAAATATTGTTCTGTAGACTTTGAAATCATCTGGAAATAAAATAAATTCTAAGGACAAATTGTTAGGAATATCATCGATGAGCAATAAGAACAAAATAGGCCCAAGAAGAGACCCCTGTGGTAAACTAGATGTCACTGTAAATTCAAAAGATCGGTAATTTTTTACTTTAACTACATGAGAACTACCCGTGATAAAATTTAATATAGGTATGTGTTTGAAGAGAAAAATTACATATTTACATATTTTTCATTAAAAAGCTTCTACGTATTATAAAAAGATGGGTTCTCATGATTTTAATAAGTCTAGGACCCATTTTTGTGATTATTCGTATCTGGTTAAAAAGTTTAACTGTTCAGGAAGAACACTCCTTACTCCTTACCATTACCATACCAACAGACTAAAAACTTTAAACGTTTTTTTAGGTACAGCCTTTTGATTACTTTTCCGAAAAAGAAGTCAGGATACAAACCTAAAAAATTGAAAATTTTAACTAGACGATATGCGACTAAGTTCTTGCAGAAACTTGACGGTAAGACATTTTCCTGACGTACATTTCCAATTTTTACTTCAGGTTGCATTGCTTTTTGGGCTGCAAATTTACTTCTGGAAAACGTTAAAACGAAAGGACAGATTGACTGACAGTAATACCACATATTAAAATAAAATATTTTGAGAAGTTTTTGTAACCCATGAAGGCATTGATAGACTGAATATGGTTGAGATAATTCGAAAATATCTTGATGTGATATAGAAATGGTAAATTTGTGTAAAACAGCTTGGTATAAATACACTTGAAAGGTGTCAGAGATGTTGCTTCGTTTTTTAAATTACTATTTTCGAAGAATATACAGGATATTTTTCGCAGATCATTTACTTCATTACTTGCAGATAGGAGGAGACCCTTTTAACTGTAAAGCACCATGGTGGCTGAAGGTCAAATACAATTCATGAAAGGTATATTGGAGTTCCATGTGAAAATATAAAAACAATTGCGTATTGGCATTCAAAAATTGGAAATTTTGGTATAAATAATGATGCCCCTCGGAATTTATTGTGGTGGTGGTTGAAGTCTTCATCTATTTAGGTCTGTGGGCCATTGTTTCTCGAGCCTTCTTGGTGGAAATGGATCTAATAGTTGCTCAATGTCCGGGTAATCTTCTAAAGTAGTGGCTAACTTCTTCTTCTTCTTCTAGAAGTGGCGTGCCCTTTACAGGGCGATCTTCCCTCCATATGTCTGAGGTGTGCGTATCAAGTAGTCTACAGACACAGGGGACTTACCTTAACATGGGCTCCGAACCACGGAAGTGCTTGCACTTCTACTCCAGAGAGGACTTACTAGAGAGAAATACCTCGGTGGTTTGCCATTGCCTTCTGAGGGAAGCGGTCGGGTGTATGTATGACCCTGGAAATCGAACCCGGACCATCTCAGTGGTCAGCCGCATGTTGAACCAACTGAGTCACGACCTCCATCGAGTATACAATCAGAGCGTATAATAAGAGTATACCATTCATTAAATTCTATAGTAATAAAAATATGTTGATATTAGCTAGTAATTATTTATATAGCAAGCTAGGCAATTGAGATTTAATCTGTAGAGCATGGAAGATTGCAGTCGAGTGTAGTGAGTGACTAACTTATGTAACCCTTAATCAGGGTGCATTAACTAGAGCTCTAAGGATTTTGGATTGGGCTCGTTGTATGACGTCTAATGTCTATTCTTGTTTCCTTGGCACATCCCCATAACTGGATGCCATAAGTCTAAATAGGTTTAAGCGTTTAAATATTGTCTTTCTCTGTTTCGGCATTATAATGACATTATTCTAGCACACATTTTGATGCTTTAATGAGCTTCATTATTAAATATAATTATACTGATTGTAAATAGTAATAAACGATGTAAAAAAAAATTATTAAACGATTTTTGGTGATATTTTGTTTTCAGAAATTGGCGATACTGTATCAAATAATACACAAAATACCTAGGCAACTATTCAGTTGCTAGGCAACAAAAACATCAAATGTCAAACTTCTGTCAACTGTCAAGCAAAAATCGCTATTACCAACCTACTATTTTACCAAAATTTCCCCAACTGGAAATTATCAAGTATTTTTATAAAAGTAAACATAAATAAATAATGTAAATGAAGCCAAAACAGAGAAAATAGTATAAAATACTCGTTACAGAAGACATTCGAGTACTCTTCCGTTCGGCCACTCGCCGCTGCGCGGCTCGTGTCCAAATTTCGGACTGGTGCTCGGAAAGGTTGCCTTCTGTAACTTGTGTTTTAATATACTATTATAGTAACTAATATTTTGTTTTCTAATCTGAGTTTTGATTTCGGTTCAAGGAGCCAGTACATTTGTCTATATTTTAAGTTTTTGTGTATTCTTTTCTTTTTAATAAGGTGTTGGTGCCAGGTTAATCGTTTATCAAGGTGTAGTTCAAGCCAGAGCTGGGTAAATTTTGCAAAGTGCTTCAATGAAGTGCTTGAAGCACTTTCAAGGCTTCAAGCACTGTGCTTAAATTACTTTTAAAAATAAGTATTTGGTATTTGGTATTGTTGAAGCACTTTGTAAATGTGCTTGGGGCTTTAAACCCCTTCGGCAGTATTTAAATTACTTTAGACGTAATTGAAGCACTTTTAAAGTAATTGAATTACCTTTACAGTAGTAATTGAAGTCCTTAAAACTGCTTGAAGCACACCAACGCGTTTCCAAATACCTCTATTTCTACAGTCATTGATCTAGATCTAGACAAACAAGTCTCAGCATGAAAATTCGGGAAAGGCGTAATCAAAAACAAAGCAGAGTTTGCCTTCAGTAAATATATATCCATTGAAATTCGCCAGAAGTCACGCCTTGACGGATCAAAATTTTGAAAATTTAGTTTTATTATTAAAAGCAAATAGTTCTTTTCAGATTTAATGTAAATGTAAATGGTAAATGTAAGTGCGTTTTATAATTTTATATTTTTATTTTTTTACGGAAAGTAAAATATATATTTTTAGTAGGGTTTTGTTTTTCTTCATTAGTGGCAAAATGCTTCAATAGTTTATATATTTTTTAAAGTTTTTCAAGCCGTTAGTATAAAATGCTTTTTGCAGCCCTTTGCGGGCTTCAAATACTTTTCAATGAGTACTTGAAACCCTTAAAGGGCTTCAAATACTTTTCAATAAGTATTTGGTGCTTGGTGCTTTATTTTTCAAATACTGTGCTTGGTAATTGAAGCACTTTTAAAAATGAAAGTATTTGGTAATTGATACTTTAAAGCACTTTAGCAAAGTGCTTGGTGCTTGGTAATTGAAGCACTTTGCAAAAGTGCTTTACCCAGCTCTGAGTTCAACGTAATGGTTTTTGTATTTCTGTATTGACTGGGAACGGTTTGCCTTTTAGGCAGAGTTCATACCAAAGCGATATGCAACAAGCGACTTCTTTTTATTTACTGCGATTCTCCATACGTCAGTCCACTCAGTTTGTTTAAATGAACTTGTAGGTGTTGCGAGGCCTCAATGGTGTAGCTGTGTACGGATTATTATCAGCATCGTCGGAAAATGCAGCAATTAAGGTGTTCTCTATTTCAGGAATGTCAGAAGATATAGGATGGGTCCTAGGACATTGCCCTGTGGTACTCCTGCTTTTATTAATTGGAGAGTTGTTATCTGACTGTAGTGCTTCACAGTAAAATAGCGGTCGGTTAAATAGGACTTTATCAGAAGCTTTAATATGGCAGGCCGATGTGCCACACCTTATCTACAGAGTGAAAAAATTGAAGTAAAGTTTTCCTGCTAAAATGGCTCAGAGGTATAGATTTGAAACTTTGCGTGGTGTCCGTATAATACTTCTGTGCATATTTCAAAGACAATATTTTTTTGTTGTATATTTTTTACATGGCCGTCATCTCGAATTTTTTAAATAGCAACTGGTGGTATATTTTACATTACTATCAGAGAAATTCTTTCTTTCTTTTTTTGACTAACGTAAAATTTTATGATAAAAACTAAGCAAAATATCGAAAAGGAAATGTTTCAAATAAATTGCTGAATGCTAAATCCTTTACTTGTCTTCTGTGTCCTGATGTAAATTTTAACAGTTTTGTGCAAGTTTGCATGCTTTTCTCAACTACGAAACATTTACTGCTAATTTTTTGTACATTTATCAAGTGTTTTGCAAACATTTTCAAATTTAATTTTCTAAATAGTAGCTATTTATGTACCTGCATATAGTCAACTAATTAAAATAATTTTTACATAATGTTATATTGGTTAGAAAGAGAAAAATAGGCTTTCTGCTATTTTAAAAACTTCAAGATGGCGACCATAAAAAATTCTGTACATTGTCATAAAATATGTGTATTTTTTATCATATTAAAACAAAATTTTCCTATACTGTCACCATAAAATAAAATTAAGGTCCTGGATCGTTGCAAGTGTACACGTTTTACTTTTTGGTAATGACCCTACGTAACTAACACTACAAGGTTAGGATAAAACATCATTACAAGGTTAATTATATGGTGCCCATATAATTACAGAGTAATGAAATTTTCATCTTTGAACATTAAGTTATAAATTCCTAAATATAAACTAAGAGAGGTACGCAATACAAAATAACAGTTATGTCTTAATATTGACATTTCTTATATCGTTAAAGTGAACAGAAGGAAAAAACATTTTCTTTTCCTTGATATCTGTAGCTTAACAAATTTACGTCATCCTTTTCAGGAAGTAAGGTATCATTATCAAGATGTAAAGGTAAAGAAATTTTAACTAGAACATGGAATATTTCGTGTTTTGCGTGATCAAGTTAGAAAGACGAGAGTGTAGATCTGGAGATATTAAAATAATTAAAGTAAATACGACGGTGTTGTGTGTATTGTTCACGATGGAACAAAGGAATTACGGGAGGCAGGGAGAGGAGCATATTTATGTGCAATTTTGGATGGCAAAGGAAGTTCGCCGGCGAAGAGGTAGGGGCGGTGGCGGCGAGTGGTCGCTTTCCCGCACTAGTAGCTCAGGAGCGATTATAAATGTAATGCCAACATAAACAAGATAGAGCCAGAGGATAATCGCGCTCGCAGATATGCAAAGCGATCCCGTTATTATAATCCATGATTCGCGTAATTCACGAGGCAGATAGCGTCACCCCTAGCAAGCTATGGAAATGTGCCCCGTTATCAGCGGGAGGAGCAATCTGCGCCCTGACTGATGTTCTCGCACGTGCCGCGACTTATGATTGTCACCCGTATAAAGGCAAACACGACTCGGGACAAATTAACATTCGGGCAATATCCGCTAAATAATAAAAGGCAGCGTAAAATCAAGCTATTATGTCGGGGCCAACCGAAACTCATCTCCCACCATAAACTGTTCATTATTCTTCGGGATCAGGTATGAACGGGTGGCTCATGGAAAGCGGCGGCGATGATTTTCTGTGGCTCGTTCGGCGGTATGTTAAAAGTTCGCACCAATCAGCGGAGGCGGTTGGGGAAAAATTCGAGGCACGTCCGCAACTGTGCGATATTACATTCGTGAACGAAAAATTAACATCAGTCGTTTTATGACTGTTTAAAATTCACAAGAAGCGAGTTGTCGATGCCATGTTACGGAAGGTGGCGAAAGCAATATCGCTTAGGTGGCGCAAGGATGTGCCTTATTGCGGACGCTGCTCCTTTTAATTTAAACAATCCGGTACAGCTCTGATGCGGGACCCGACTTCATATGCAAATCACGCGTGTCGTTTAGCCGGAGATCAGTTATTTTATAGCGCTTCTCGAGCTCGGCGATATAAGAATTTCCGATACGAATTTGGGGGATGATAAAACTGAAGCGGCGGTACCTGCGCCCGCTCGCAATAACATAAAACAGAAGCAATTCATTTCTGCAGCGCACGCATCCGCGATCTTATTACTATTCAATGATGCAAGCAACGGTTATGGCCCAGAAGAAAACACGCAGAAATGGAAATAAACCCGAAAACATAAAAATAGATAAGTATGTCAAATAAAAACGACATAAACTTTTAAATAATCAAACTTTATCGCCACCTATTGCGCCTTCCTATCCAACTCGAAAGTAATCGCCAAGTTTCAAAATAATTTGTAATGAAATTCGAAAACTATCTCATCTTTATAAATTGGAAGAAAATAAATTATTAGAAGCCACAATAAAACGACAATGCTAGAGTAATCTGTGCGTAGGTAAAAAACAAAAGCATAGAGAGTATAAAAGGTTTATCATTAGATCGGCAATTTCACAATTATAGAAAATACTAAATAAGGAGAATTTTACGGAAACAAAATAATACTCAAAGAACTTGCAAAATCTGAAACTAGTCTTCAATAGAACCGTCCTTACAGTAGTTTTTCCAAGAAAAATAGTACAACTCTACGAAATTCTTTAACAAAAAATACATAGATTGCCTGAAAAATAATGTCAATTGTTAGGGCCACTAAGAAAATAATTAAAAGCATATTTCTGTGGAAGTGATACCAGTTGATACCAACTTGAATGTTGTAAAAACACATTTTGCCGACGTTCTTCTCTTCTTACAAATTTCCATAAAATCAAAATTTACTCTAGTTTTATCTGAAATTCTAAATTTGCACTCCGCGACACAAACGAAGTTACAAAAGTTTTTTAATACCACTACTTTGGCTCAAAATAGTAGCCCTAAAGGTTCTAGTGGGCCATTTTAAAAAACGTTGAGTATGATAAATTGTTTTAAGATAAACGTTGCAATGTTTTTTTTTATAGAAATAACAATTTAATCGCGACACTTAATTGCTCTTCTAATTATATTCGTCTTTAAAATAACCAAATTGCGGCAAAACAAATTTGACGTTGCTCAATAATAAGTCAATTGTTAATAAAATATTGTAAACAAAAACTGTAACGCAGTAGTTGCAGTGGGTCGTGATAAAGTTTTGTCTGCTCAAAAAATAAGAAAAAACAGCAGCTTTGACTCCTGCGAATTTTTTAAATCATCAAACAGCACGAATTCTGAAAAGGCCCTCGAGTAGTTAACAATTACCTGAAATATACGGATAATTATGTCAAAAATTGTAAAGGTTGAACTGTAAGGTTACAATTGTTAAAGGAATGTGGTGCTAACCAAGTCTAGTGAGATAGCAAGAAAAATTGCTCAAAGGGTTGGAATAAACGCAAGTATTCGAACTCGTGCAAAGATAATCAACAAGTGCCCACATTTGCACATTGAAGATTCTGTAAGAAATTGCATTTGTTTCATCAACACCGGAAAACTTGCACTCGCTGTACAAACCGGACCGGCCAATTGAAAAATATTATTTTCGGCGATGAAAAGAAGTTTAGTTTGGATGGACTAAATGAGATAATACTATTTTCATGATTTATGGGAGGTCTGGGTCACCATTTCCAACTGTATGTTAGTAGACAGAGTCATATTAGAAGGTTTAAATGACCAGAAGTACTTAACGCTTATCCAACAGCAAAAGGTTAAATATATACGTGTTATTTGGAGAATATCAATTGATTTTTCAGCATACAGTGCTCCAATCAATTGCCAGGATAGTTGATCTTGATATTCAAGTGTTACCATGACCTGCTCCCTCACCTGACTTGAACATAATCGAAAATCTCTGGAGATGGTTGTTTAAGAAAATTTTTGAAGGAGGAAAGCACGATACACAGGAACAATTTATTAACTTATTGTTGCTGTAAGAATATCTTAGAATGCACTTCCAAATTTGGTAAAAAATTTGTACAATTTCCTTTCTCACAGGATATTGGCTGTACGCGAGGAAAATGGAGATTACATTTGTTATTGAGTTACTAAAGTGTTTTTACTCAAATGTATGTATTTTTATTTAGATTTAACATTTATAAAATGGTCTACTTTAACATATTAGGTAAAAGTTCTCCCTTAAACATAAACATTTTAAAAGATTATCACATTTGTAGGGTGAGAGTAATCAAGTGCCGCGCAGTGTATTTCAAAGAGCATTTTTAACCTTTAAAGGTATACTTTTTTGTTTAGAATTCTTCATGGTTTACTAACTGTTAGATTTTTCTTTTTACAATGCAAAGAACGGGTTGCAAAGACACGATTTAACGGCTTCGTCAAATTAATTATTTGTCAAAGTGAACGAAACCCAATCAAAATTTTAATTGATATGACAAATAATACATTAGTAAACAGAAAATGATGTTCTTTTGTCAACTTTCAACATTCGTTAAATTATCAATGTAGCGTTTCCCCTGTTTTTGTATACTCTGAATGAAACAAAACTGAATAGCTAACTAACAAAATCATACATTTATAGAGTAACAGAAGCGTTGTAGTTCCTGTTTACTCGTTGAGTATTTTGCGTGCCTTTTGAAATCCTGCAGATCTTATTTACCATTTTAGCGGAAGTACGTGAATTTATTCTAGAAAAAGATCGATATCTGTTTTGTTTTTGCTTTAAGGAATACTGATTAGTTTTTTCTGTCTACATTAGTACGTATTTGGTTTATTTCAGTATTTGTCAAAGTTTTCTAAACTTACTTAAATAGTAAAGTGAATTTAGGAGATAAATGGAAGATTTTTTAGTACGTTAAACGTTTCATTTTGATTTCATTTGTAGTTTAATAACTAATTTATGTATCTCCCTTTTCCCGGTAGTTCTGAAAATATTTATACGAAATAATATTGCAAAAATGACTAATACTGGGTTTGGTTAATTCAATATGTTACCACTGTTATTATGTAGATTAAAAAGGCATCTTTATTCGTTTGTTCCTTACAAAACGATTGTAATTTACATTGATCTACGCAGAATTTTTTCTTATCGATTTTAATTCGTAATATGTGACACCTAACAATATTTTGAATAAAATGGATTTTTATTCTGGCGAAATAAAATCAGTGAATTGCTTAAATCAATAAATCAGGCAAAACAGGAAATATCTCATTAATTATCACGAGTCATATTTGACGTGTTCATATGTTATCGTCCATCAATTTTAATACTTAATATCGATTACAAAACATATACAAAACCCATTTCCTTTACCAGTCGTGCTTGGCATTAAAATAAATTTCGTTCAGTTACAATCAGAATCTAAATAATTGGTAATCGTAGAGAAACATTCTTGTTGTCTTATCGTGTGCTGACGATCACGATTTATTAATTTTAGTAGTATCGTGCCGTTGAATTCAGTCTCGTGTAAACTCTCCATGCTTAGTGGCCCGTCTCGTAAACGCTAGCATTAACATTTCACAAAGTGAAGCAAATATTACACGGTGCTGCACAAATTATGGTCTTCCGCCAGAAAAATCAAAATCGAGGTGAAGGGTTCACAATTACACCATCAGAAAGTCAGTCGTGGGTAAGCTCACGAAGATGGACAACACGATATTGTAGAAAATTGCGGATCAGTTTTGCACCGTGATTGACAGTTTCCTTCCGCAAAAGAGCGCTTGATTGGAGAATTTCACATTTTTACCTCCTACATACTAAACCAGAAATTACGGACAACCGTAAAGAAGACAACACCAGCTTATTCGAATCCCCTCTTTTTTGTTTTTTAATTGGCCGAAAGCTTAACCCCTGACAAATTAATAGTATTTTTGCGTATTCTACTAGGGTGATTATTCTCTCATATCCTAAATAATTCTAATAGTCTGTCCACACCAACAGATTTATAGGATTGAGGTTGACTGTTGACTGATCGCTCGTTCGAACTGTCTGTTAGATCTGAGTGGTTTATACGTTTACACTTATTTATTATTAGGACAGCTAATGGTTTATTTGTAATATTGTTCTTTATATAGGAGGTTGATTTGCTCTTTTTATTTTTATTTTATAAAGGTATTGCAAGTTTATGACCATATTTATTCTTTATCAAGAATGTGAACTTTAAACTGCTACAGAAATTAATATAGGTACATTGGAGTAAATGCAAATTCTGAAATTTGATTAAGAGTTACGAAAGTATTATTTATATTAAAAGACATTAATAAGATGAAGGTACTCGTATATTTAAGATTATTAAAAAGGCAGCCCCCAGCATTCTTTTGGGATTTTGAAATGTGTAAAGTTTACGACTTTTAATGATTTTACTGAAATTAGACGCCGCAAATTTCGACTATAAAATAAGACTTTTTCTCAAAGTTTTTTGATTCCACATATCTACTTTTATTAAGACTTAAGGGTGGGTTTTAATTAAAATATTATTCGTTTTTAAGTGGTTTGGGTTGCCCGACTTAAAAACAGCCAAGAAAGGATTGGATATTCTAGTATTGCTTCTACATAACAAAATTCAGTATAAGCACCTATTTGCGAATACCGATTTTTAATTTCTTATACCTCTTTGTAAACATTAAAAGTGATTAACGGAGTCGGTGAATGTTGGGTTGCCTATCTTTAATCAGTTTTTTAAAAAATATAAGCAATTTTTTCTAAAGTCAAATAAAGATTACGCCAAAATTATACAAATTTGCAAAAGGGTCGATACATGCATAAGAAGATAATATTGAAACCCTCCTCGTGACATGCAAAAATCAATAGGTACATTGTTGATGGATGTCTTGTGTAAGTCCCTTTTTTGTAAGTTTTACACAATAGGTCATAATTTAATTACTATATTAAAATTGGCCGTTCTCGCCTTGTTGTGTATGAAGGAAAGGTCTAAAAATTTTAATTCATACCCGTCCTTTTTTTCAACTGTCATTATTTAACCGTACCGTTATTTTAAAATTAGGCAATTTTTAGCGCGTAAACATGCCACTAAAACCCACCCTTAAATATAAAAATTTCGAATTGAAAGTGTTTAAAATTAAGTTTGTCTTGTAGAGATCTAGAAAAAAGGAAGTCAAGATGTTTTGCAATTTGTCGAAGTGATAGATACTATTAACATGTTATGACTTCGCTCTTGTAATTTTCTGCACTTATTGATATTTTGATTTTGTTTTTGATACTCCTAGTTGGCTGTAAGTGGTCATAAATTAAACAAAAACTGATAAAGTAAATAAAATAGTCGACATTTTTACAAAACGAGTCAAATTTAAGAATATTCTTGTAATTAATTGAAGATTTACTGGAATCAAATTTTTCTACTAAGACTAAAAGTGTAATATATATATTTTTAAATTATGCTTCCACTAATTGGAAAACAAGAACATTTTTTAGTAGGTATTTCAAAATAGATATTGCTAGAAGCTTTAGACTTTAGCTAACCGATGAAAATAAAATGAAATCAGAAACAAGGATTAACAAATAATTTTAATTTACGAAGGCCAAATATTTTGATAAATACATATAAGAAGAGGAAAAGATTTTAGGCTGATAACAAATGCATTTAAAAATTAATAAAAAATTCAAATAGAAAGAAAGAGAAGTTGTTGTGGTGTATTCGAGTACGTTTAAATCTATGAACAGTATGAACTAAGGTTGGAAATACTATTTCATAATTTGTGTCCAGCTTCTTGTCTTGAAGAACAATACAAGAAAGTAAATATGTGTCGTGTTGTTTTACTTTTTGTAAAAATCCTGTATATTCTTCTCCTCTTCTAGCGTATTTTCCATTATCATATTCGCGCTATTCTTACAAAACTCTTGCATTCTTGCATTGCTTTGACCTATAAAAATATAAAATATGTACGCGGGAATTCTACGAGATATTAACATATTCTCCTTTATAAGTCAGTTTCTTGTCTTGTTTTATTTTGAAATATAGTAGCCCTTTCTATATTATGTGCCAGAGCAAGACAGAAGCAATATTGGGATTTGTTTGTTGCTCAGAATGCTGAATTAATGTCTTAAAATCACAATCTTAATTTTAAATTAGTATTTTACACGTGTAAGTTATAAACAATATGGCGACCCTCCTTCATGATAAAATTGAGAAAGCCTTAAGGTTTAAAAGGATAATTAGAAAATAAGCATAAATCATACATTAATGATAATTACTCCGAAATTTAATACGCGGCAGACTGAGCTTTTCCAAACGAAATAAAAAATAAGTATAGTTTTTTTTAATGACTATACAAAACAGAACGAAGATGGATTTTTTACACGTTAAAGTATAAACAAAATACTACATTTGTAATTATTGCGAATCAATCACTCTCAATAAGAACAATATGCTTAAATTGGAACATACATGTAGTTTTAATAGGACGAAGATTGTACAGCTAATAACAGGTTACAACAGCAACTGACACAGTGGCTCGTGACTTTAGGAATGGATGAAGCAGATTATTAGGTCTCCCTTCACCCCTTTGGGGGTCGAGGTGCAGGGCAGCCCCCCGGGTGTGCACCTTGGTTATGCAACTTGAAATTTTTTAATGGAACCCGGGTTTTCTTAATGTAAAACTAAAAATATATACTTTGGAAATATTCTTTAAAGGTGTAATAAGAGCAAGTTTAAAGAAATTAGGGGTAATAATAAACATTAAAATCAAATCAACTTACTAAAAAACGTGAACTCCACCTTGAAAATGGCGTTTCGAATAAAACACATACCGGATCGTTTGATGGGAACATTGTATAAAAATTCGCGTGGTTTGCCCGTTAAAATGAACAAATTAATTTGCAAGTTTTCCGTTGCCATGGCAACGGCTCGCATGCAAACATACGATAATTAACGCAGTATTCCTGTATAAGCGAACCTGCTTCAGTTGAATGCTTGTGGTCTGCAGTATGTATTGCGGCATAACCTGCAGGGGCTTGCTGTACGATGTACTGTTCGCCGAGCATAAAGAATACATACATTACAATTCCTTTCTATATCAACTGAACTAAAGAAAATGAAAAAAATTAAAATGATTTCGGATTTTGAACAAAAAAAAACATTTAACCGAAAAATATAGGTGAAGCAGCGCTTCACCTGCGTCATCAGACGGGCCGCCGCTGAACTGACAAGTACTATAGTGATATTCATTACGTACACTCTGATGCGCACATACAATCTAGTGACTATTTAAGGAACTACCAACATGAAGTAACTATGTCATAAATCATATTGACCAATTATACTAACTAAAACAGTTAAACAGTTAACATTTTACATTCACTTCCCCTAAAATTTTATACTGTTTTAACTAAAAATATTTTTTAAGACAATATTTGAACTTAACTAAATTAAAGGATGTTCAGGATTTAAGTTCGTCCCGTCACGTTATTTATTAATTAAATATCGCGAACTTAAAGTCTGGACGTCCAGATTAATTATTAAATAACGTGACGTGACGAACTTAAAGGCTGTTCCAATTCCAATCAAAGATGGTAGACGCGAAACTTAATACGCGAAATAGGTTTAGTTAAAGTGTCCGCACATTCCTCTTCACTGGATACATGTTCAATTGATGATCTCCACAAAATTTGTTCACGAATATAATGAAACATAGATGTACTTTGATCTTTTATAAAACTCGGGATTTCTTGCTAATTTAATCGTAGTATTATTGTCCACTAAAAGAAAAGGAATTGTAATGGGGCAATTTTGTTGAAGAATTTAGATAACCAAACTGCCTCTCTTGCAGCCTCCCTTGCATCTACGTATTCTGCCTCTATACTAAGTAGACCAAATCCCAATGCTTTTCCTTAGGTTTTTCCAAAAATTGTGACACATTACTGACTGCAAAAGCAATATCTGACCTTGTAACTACTGCTAAATACATTAAACAGCCCACTGCTTCTCGATACGAAACTGATGTCAATTCAACTTTAGTTGATCCCCTTAAAGGTAAATTACTGCGTCGAAACAGGATTTGATTTTTTCATATAGAACCGTCGTAGCAGTTCTTTGGTGTATCTTCGTAATTGATCATTATAGAGCCATTATCTTGACGTACAATCTGCATATTTAAAAAGTATCCAATTGTTTCAGTGGTTATCTTAAATTTTACTTTCAGTCGTTGCAGGAACATTCAATATTTTGTTTTGTTGCTGCCACCAGGCCATCATCGACATAGATAACTGCCATCAGCTTATTGTCTTGATTTTGTCGATAAAATAAACATGGATCTGCTTGACTTTTAGACAGCTCAAATTCCATTAACACTTCTTTGAATCGATTTCTCCAGCACCTCGGTGATTGCGTCAATCCGTACAAACTCTCTTGAAGTTTGCACACTCGCCCATTTTCATCGTCATATTCTTCAGACTGATCCATAAACAATTCCTCATCCAAAATATCGTCCAGAAACACATCAAATTGCGCCTTCTCTAGACTTTGGTTAGAACCTTTTGATAACTAAGGTCCATGTTGAATTCTCCTTCAACGACGCAATTTCTTCTTCCATTGCTTTTTTTCCAGTCCCGATGATTTACAGATTTGATGGCTTTAGAATAGCACTTTGGTTCATTTATTTCAGCCAGCAGAGTTTCAACTAAGCGTTCAGGTGGTTTAAGTTTTGAGCGAACCCTCAGCATTCTACTGCTTTCTCTTCATTGATTTTTGAGTCACAAGCCACATAACCGGATGTACATTCAGATTTCTCAGATATATTTTCAGTTTAAAAATCTCCCTTGTCAATATCCGAATCTTTAGCTGTTTTTTCTATAAGTAGCATTATTGTGTTTTCGGTACTTTCTGGCTGGAATAGTAAATGTTTGCTCAGAAGGACACGATTTTTTGACTGAATCCGCACAAAAACCATCTATTCCATGTGTGTAGCCACCGAAGATTTCCTTTGTCCTTTCGGATCCCATTTCTTTCATTTTTTTTTAGATGTTAACATAACAGCTTGTTCCGAACACATAAAGCTTATCCAAATGAGCTTTCCTTTTCATAAACAACTTATAAGGTGTTTTTCCGTCATTGTCACTTGGATCTGTGTGATTTAGTACATACATGGTAGTATTTACGGTTTTCGGCTATAGTAATTTTGGAAGGTCTTTAGTTAACAACATGGTATGAGGTATGAGCTAGTTCGACAACTGTTCTATTTGTGCGTTCGGCACATCTATTTTGCTCCGGTGTGTACGGATTAGTGATGATGAATTTCACTTCACTTGATTTCGTTAAATTCTTTACTTCGAAGTTATCAAACTCTCGACCACCGACACACTGAAATGCTTTCAACGGATGTCTAAACTTTTAATATTTGCACAATTTTTACTGTATTTTTTGATGTTTCCTTGAGGAAGTACACCATGTGAAATTTGGAATAATCGCATGTAAAACACACGAAATATTTCG
This sequence comes from Melanotus villosus, assembly GCA_963082815.1. Lineage (NCBI taxonomy): Eukaryota > Metazoa > Arthropoda > Insecta > Coleoptera > Elateridae > Melanotus > Melanotus villosus. The sequence continues at coordinate 68,649,081 of OY720420.1, forward strand.
ATTCATCCAGTGACTCGCGTTCCATAGAACCATACAAATCAGCGTGCATTGTTTCACTAGGTTCTGTCTCTTTTTGCTTTTGTAACTGAAAACTGCCTCGAGTTTTCTTGCCTTGAACACATGCTCAGCAAAATTTGTCGTCATCTTCAACATCAATTTTGTGTACTTTCAGGAATTTCAAAGCATGGAGTTTATTTTGATGACCTAGTCGCTGGTGCCAAAGTTATAGCATTTGTTTTGTTGTGATATTTACCTCGCTGACGCAAGGCTGTTCCGGTTTCTCTACTTCTATAGCCATTAAATGACTGGCCATTGCGACCAACACGCGCTTTCACAACGTCATCTTTAATAAATTCACATCCAGTCTCAGTAGCAGATGTGACATGACAACCATTTATCATTCACAGAAGATTTAAATTTAATTGTACGTTTTCCTAGGACGTCCATTGTGGATTTATCACCAATATGCAGTTTTGCAGGGGCGGTAAAGTATTAAAAATATGAGTAGAATCCACCATTATTTGCTGTATGGCCCGTTGCCGGTCCCTGAATTATCATTTTCTGCGTACTGCGGAGAAAATTTAAAAGAGAAGAAAAAGAAGCCGCTGATTGGGTATCAATAGTTCTCTATACGTATTTTAAAATTCTTCTTCCTTAAAAGGTTTTACCATAGCTACGATATCTACGCAGTAAAGATTACCTGCAAGTTAGTTTCATTTACAGAAATAAAATTTCGAAATTTTTACTTTAAATTAACTAGTTTTGAAAGTTTAAGGCAATATCAACTTATTTTTAATTTCTTTAACAGAAATACTAAGAGACGCAGAATCTAAAAAAATAATAATGCGACCAGTGAGTAAAGCGCGATTTTTTTCAACGACCAGAAAGTTTATATCAGGGGCATTGGCGACTGATGTAAATCTGCGTATGTTAGGTGTGCATTTGTAACCTGAAATACTTTTTTGTTATAAAAACTCTCCAATATAAAAATAAATTGATACTTGGGAAGAAATTGGCGGTACAAAAGGTTATATACCTACTTTTAACATATCAAAACACTGTACGTTGATAATTAAAGTTGTAATAGAAACGATTACAAATGCACTGAATCAAAACAAAGAAATTTAAATTTTTTTATAAGGTACAAGTTCAACTCCTACGATTTTCAAAGCACGAATATTCGAATTGCATAAAGAGTGTGATTCAATCAAGAATACTTCTTGGTGTAAAACTGAAATATTATTATTAAATATTATCAGGAAAGTGGATGCCTGGATGTTGACATTAGCACGTGGCCTTTTTTAAATTTTTAAAATACCCAACTATTAAATTTTACTTCGAATTATAATACCGAACTTTAGGTGTTTCCACAAACATTTTTGTGTGTTAGAGCGTTTTAAAATTTATTTCTGTAGATGAACGCGACAACATCCGTCAGGTATAATTAATAACAGCTATTTCCCGGTCGCGTCTGAATTTGTATGAATTCTATTGTTTACAATTCATTATTCCTATGAAAATATTCGAAAGTTGGCAAGCGAAAATAATGAAGTACACGGTATGTGGGTGTGGACATAACGTGTTAATTGGTTTTAAAATATTATGGGCAATCTTTTACTGTTTTCACTGTTTCTTAACTATTTGTTATGTTCATTCTTTGCTGTTAATTAAATTATCGATTACAAAATTATATCAATAGAAAACCTCTTGATAAAATAAATACGAAACAAATGCTGTTGTTTTAAGAACCACCTATTTATCTGCTTACGGTATTTTCTGCTTTAAATAACTTTACCGGTTAATTTAATTTTTCAAATTGCACTTAGGGTGTGTTGTGATGTCATAATTAAACAGTGATTAAAGATCTAACGAATAAATAGAAATGAGCTAATATTTCTTGGGTTTGATTAGATTACCATTTCATTAAACAGCATGAAAAGAGAGACAATAAACGTAAACAGATCGCGTACTCTGAATTAGATAAAAAAATGTGATCTGACGAGTTCCCACATCAAACGCAAATATAGGTCAACATTTCGTTGTACCATTCACCATTCGTATTACATTGTTTGGAAAATTGACTTGCTACGTATTTGGATACGTCAAAACCTATCCGGGCAAATTTAGGTAGTATTTTTAGAATTTATTTGTAGATTTTAACTTTCGAAAACGTTTTAAAAAGGAAAGTCAATATTTTTTAATTGTAAAAAATGTATTCCTTTGCAAATTGATTTTATTTAAAGCTTGCATGATTGGATAACAGGATACAAGTTGTTGAAAATTAAAAATTAAGAAACTTATCTAACTATTAAAAACATAATCAAACAAGAAGTGTTTTAATAAAAAAATAAGTATTTTTGACTTCTTGCTTTAGCTTTTAAATTTGCACATTATCTCTGTACGTAATGTCGTTCGTTTTAAAATGTACTTTTTTTAAACGTAATTGCTTTTCCTATAAATTTACTGTAAATCATTTGTTGTAAGAAAATCTTAAACCGCCTCCTGAACATGACAAGATAATCAAGCAATTAAAATTTTGGATTTTATAAAATATCTTATTGTACTAAATTAAAATGTGCGTATACTTCCCTTATCTTTAATTACCTTTTAGAGAGGAAGGGTTGTTTAAATTACGAGTTAATGCCTGAAGGGTGGACTTCTTATTTTCCAGTTGACCCCAGTTTTTTGTCTGGATTGTCTAAATGTTAAGTTTGAATTGAATGTTGTGTATCGTGTGTTGCGGTTCTTATCGATGCATTACGATAATTAAAATGCCTATAAATGCCCAGTTTTGATGATCAAATAATCACTAACAAAGTCACCTTCACCTGTATTTTATTGTTATATAACTCTATGATTGTTTCAGGTAAACGGGAAGGAAGCACGCTATGGTCCTTAAAATATAACGCAAGATAATGGAATCGGTAAGTGCTCTGTTATTGAATTGTTCTTTGAAGTACTTTATTCTTATTGCGCGTCTTGATGAGAAGTATACTTTTGTAATTTGTTTATAATGCATATTAGATCAATGGGTTTTCTTAAGCTGATGTATGTTCGCGTTATTATTTTTTAGTATACACATTTATTTATTATTAATGTTAAATATGTGTGTCAAAATTACGTTGTGGATAAAGTGGAAGAGATTTCTCGTCTTCGCGGCTTTTTTCGTTGAAAGCACCGTTGATATTTTCAATATGTAATCGATAAACGCATTAGAGCAAGCAGTATGTGTGATAAGAAACGCCGTTAAAGTACGATAATACGACGAAATGTGCAAATTGTAGTAACATGTTTATTTCATGTTAAAATTTTATTTCGGTTTGGACGATCTTCGCGTTCTGATGTCGTTATTCCGGAACGCACATCGCAAATATCTAGAGCTATAGCCCGCAGAGCATCGTTATAGCGTGGCTGGAAAAATGGCATGTTATTCCCCTTATCAAAACATAAAACCGTCACGCCGTTGAAAATGTCCATTTTTACAGTTTCTCATTATGCGAGTCTATGAATAAATTCGCACTTTCCTGGCGCGTTACGTTGCCATCCACGCGAGCTGAAGACGAAATGGAGAATTACAGATAAGCGAGTATTGCCGTATAGATGCCAAGAGTAACAAACTGGGCCATGTTTTGCTCTGTACTTCATCACTTTTATGGGGGCGATAAATGAACATATCGAATTCAACACATTTAACAGAAAGCTTCGGTTTTTCGGTTAAAAGCTAACGTAATCTTCACAGGTGGGTATATCTAACTCTAAGAAATGTGTTTTTCTAAATGCGATTCTTTATGCCCTTCCCGACTATATGGAGATTAGATAACAAATCTCGTAAAATGCAGTTAAACAATCGTTAAAATGGAAAAAAGAAACAAACCAACAGAAAACAAGTAGGTGGGAAAATGTATTTGCCTCTGTTGTGTAAATGTTTAAGCAATCAACAATCTATAAATGTATACACCTACATCATCTAAATTGCAAATTATTCCTTAAACACTTTACGTATTCCTTTCATACGTTAAGAAAACTGCTTCAACTTAAATTAACGTGACAGTGCTCAAATTGTATTTATATGCTTTAAAATAGAATCGATTCATTCGATACGCCTTTTATACAGGGCGGGTCAAAGGCAAAAATGCATTAATTATTTATGTATGATTTAATATAGGTATAATAATTAATACTAAATTTCAATTTTTATAATAATAAATTAGTGGGTCAGACTAAAGAGTTTTATTATTACACATTCGTTAAAAATTTCCAACACTTTATAAATTCACTTTCTGATAGTATTGTATATTAAGTAAGCCAGTAAGTCTGGTGTAGTTTTTAGTCATGTTCGAATTTTTAAAATATAAATAAATAAACGGTATCTGCTACACGGAAGAAAATTAACGAGATGTTTACATGCTGTTATTATGACAGGTATGATTTAAAACCCCAACCTTACCCTTTCTGCGTTTTACCCTTAATGAAAAGTTAAATTAGGAGCCTTTAAAAAAATAAAATGTATATACATATAGGGGTTAGGGATGTTAACCAGCTGTATCAATACATTTTTTATGTTTTTGGGTATGTCAATTTGAATATGACTATTAAATAATTCTTGCCAATGAAAAATTTTATGAAATCAAGTAAGAAAAAGGCTTTCAAATTCATTACATCGACTCGTTCTATTAAAAACAATTTTGTCTAAATTTACAGGTTTTTTTTTAACGTATTATGGAATAGTCAAGTTGAAGCTGAAGGAATTTTTAAGATGATACTCTGAAAATTCGTGTTTTTGAAAAAATATTAAATGGTTTGCTATAAAAACGTTTAAAATTTAAAGGTTTAAAAGGCTAGGTTTAAGTTTGAACCTTTTTGTGATGCTTCTGCGTTTACTTTAGATTCCATCCAAGTTTAAGCCATTCACGTATTCTAATTTAATTTTTATTGGTTCTTTGGACTTTAAATTCGGAAAAAATGATTTACTGCCTTTCATAGAAATAAAGACGTATGTGGTATGCATGTTCCAGTAAATAATTATATTTCCTCATTGTACTTTAGTTGCGCTTTCTCAGTTGTGAACATTTACATTAAAACAAATTATGTAAATTCTTTAGGAAAAAATTGGATTAGGTAAGTTAATTGATCTATGATGAGTATAGAAAACTTACTAAGTGTTGAAAGAAATGAGCTAAAATGAATATAATATAAACTTTCATAATTTTATCCTTTTATTCCTATTTTTAAACGTTTACGTATTTATATCACCTATTTCATATTTCTATGCGTTAATAAAATTAAAAAGAAAGTTTTCGTATCTTAAGTTCACGATGTATAATGTAACGTACGAAAATAGGAATTACATTAGAGGGTTGTTTAGGGTTCGTTGTATATTTGTCATTTGAAGCGTCGAGACGGTCGAGTAGTGCCGGAAGAAGCGTCATTCCGCACAGCCGTCTCTGATTTACATTATGACTTATTGACGGAAGCGTACGATCGAAATGTCCAAACAACATAACGTAACATCAGCCCCATGATCCCTAGTCATAACCCATACATGCATTTCCGGCAACGACAGGAAGTTCTCTCCGGCTGATTAGGCACTCTTCATTACGGCAAGACTCATGTTAAATTGTCGTCAATCACGCCAGTAGTTTATTATGAATTGGTTGGGCGTATGTTCAAAATAATACACGCACGAGTCATGCAACTGGAATAGTAAATACATACATCATATACATATTTTATATTGTATGGGAAAACAATTTTGTAAATGTGACAGAAAAATGTTATTCTAAATGTCTGCTGACGGAATAATGTATGGTTTATTTAAATATTAACGGTAAATATAGCCATAAAGTACGAATAAGACCCACCTTATTGAATTTTAGTATATATGGAAGTCGAGTGATCGCATTTGTATGGCATTCGAATATTTTTTTAGAGTTTTAGGAAGTGCTGTAAGTACCTTCTTGCAGTTGTTTAAGTATTCGGTGCGCGTTTTTTTATATATTCATAAAATGCCTTTTTAGCTGCATTACCTTGTAATAAATCTGCTTTAATGTTCAAAATGAGACTGCAATTTTTTTGAAACGTGGAAGTATTGTTAATCATTCGCAAAATTTAAATTATAAATATTGTTAACTGAACTTTGTGTTACTGAAATTTTATTCGCTTTTTAACAGAAAACCAGATCTTGCACTGTAAATAAATTATTTTTAATTTCCTGTTTGCAGTATTTTCATGAATTATGATTTTTAGAGATAAGAGAGAATTCGAAACGACAATAGCCAACAAAAACACTGTTGTATTTTAATGTTTTGTCCAGGCTTTCTGACAATTATTTATATTTAATTTTTTCAATCAATTTGTTAATATTGTAATATTAAGGACTCGAAGAAATAAGTTTCCATTCAATGAAGAACAGAGATTAAAAATACAGGGTGTGGTACAGGAAGGTGTAAATTATTTGAATTTCTGTAACTTAAAACTCTTTTGTTCAAATTTGCACTTGGAAATTAAATTAAGGTAACTGAAAACGCATTTTCTTTCCTAAAGCTGCACAAATGAGTACTGCCATATATTATGGAAATTTAGTTGTTCTTCAAACTTATTTTCTCAGACATTCGTTTTCAAGGAAACACGAGGAGTGCCTAAACATTATATCGCTTTCAATTCCACTCAGAAGGGAGGGTGTCCCTTAATTTGTCACGTAAATGTATCAAATATGCATGAATTGTGTATATGGATTTGGAGTATGTAGAAAGTTGTAGACCAGTGTAGTTTTGATTATTGGACTTGCTCAAAAATTGTAATTGTTCTCCAGGGTTGCTGGTGTAGGGTTAACAAGGAACAATTGAATTGTTCAGGGACAAATCTATTCCCTATTCTGTAGAATATAATATTTGGCCCCCCTTTTGTTAGAACATACATAACTCACTGACTGCTATATTATACGTGTATGGATGTATGGTGTATATTTGTCATATGTTGTCGTCGAGTATGTTAATGCGTTAAAAGCAGGGATTTATAATTTTTAGCGCGTTTCCTAAATTTACTCTCGTTTTCCATGTTTTTAATTTGATGATTTTTAGATTTGTGGAGAAATTCGATTTTAGATTTGTTTAAAAAATCCAGTATTATTGGATTTTTTAAATTTACTTTTTGGTTTTATAAAAATTGTAATGTTGTGTAAGCTTTGTTTCTTTAGTTGTTGAACATTTAATAAGTTGAAAACAAAAAACGAAGTCAAAATTTACTACTGTTTTAAAATGTTTAAAGTGAATTTAGAATCTCACCAAGTCATTACAGTTAATGCTCAAAACTGTGCTAAAATACACTGGCGAGCAAAAAAACCGGGCCACTTGAATATTATCAAACGTAGTGCACTGAATGTGTTTGAAACTGTTTATAACTATTCAGCATTTATGTATTAGGCTTAGTAACATGTGAAACAATAAAAAAATTATCTCATTTGTGAAACAATTTAAACTTAAGTGCATAGATGTTCATTTTGAGTGGTTAATTTGAATTAATATTTGTTCTTTTTATCAGTTCTTTTAGTTAATTTTGATTATTGCGATACTGTATCATTATTTAAATTTTGCGTTTAGTAGTATCACTAATAAATTTCTGTAAAATTGACAACACATGCAGCTCAAATTATTGCTCTGATAGAAGACGGACGAAGTCAGCCTTATGTTGCAGCAGCTTTAGGAATCAGCCGTTTTAGTGTTCAAAGAGTGTGGCAATGCCATCAGGAGACGGGTTTACTTGGAAGAAGGCCAGGTTCGGGACGAAGAAGGGCTACCTCAGAGCGGAATGGCCGTTTTAGTGTTTCCTCCGTATTAAGAAACAGGCATACTACTGCAGTTAGCGTGAAAAGTAGTCTGTTGGAAGTATGTGGTACCAATATCAGCGAGTGGACAGTAAGAAGGAGACTTTGAGAAGTTAATTTAAAGGCATACAGGCCAGTCACAGGGCATAAAACTTCGCAAAACTCATCGTGTAGGCAGGCTTAATTTTGCTCGTATCCACAACAATTGGACGGCGGAGCAATGGCGTGTTGTACTCTTTGCAGATGAGTCAAGATTTTGTTTATATGGTGCTTATGGCTGAGATTGAGTGTGGCGAAGACCAGGGGAACGCTACGCACAGTGCAATTTCTCTCATCGCTTCAGTTTTCAGGAAGGGTCTTTGGTGGTTTGGGCCGGTATTTCTTACGAAGCTCGCACGGAGTTAGTCTTCGTTGACGGGGGTTCATTGACAGCAGCTCGATATGTGACAGATATCCTCCAAGAACATGTGGTCTCGTATGTTCCATTTAAGGCGATGCTTTTATTCTAATACACGATAACGCTCGGTCACATGTAGCAGGAGTTGTAACTGACTATCTTCATGAAGCAGAGCTAACCGTCATGGAATGGCTTCCTCTTAGACCGGACTTGAATCTGATAGAGTATGTCTTGGATGAGCTCGGGAAACTTGCTAGAAGTCGAATACCCTTATCTGGTAACTTGGAAGAGCCTAAAACAGCACTTGTAGAAGATTGGAACAACATCCCGCAAGAAACCATTCAGAAGATAATTACAGGAATGAATACAAGACTGCAAGCAGTTATAACAGCAAGAGGAAGGAACACTTCCTATTAAAACTCCAAGAAGACACTTTTGAGTTGCGTTATTCCGTTTATGTTTCCCTTTTAATTTTTTGTTAGTTCTCTAAGCATTTCTTTCGTTAAATAAAAACAGTAGCTTCATACATACATCTACTGAAAACCCACTATTTAAGTTGTTAACAAACCAGACAGATAGTTATTGGTAGTTTTCAACATATATAATACCTTGAATCTGAAAATATACCGAAATTTTTAAGTGGCCCGGTTTTTTTGCTCGCCAGTGTAGTTTATTAACTTTTAATTTCGTTTTCGACTTCTGCTTGGATTTTTCTTATTTATATGGAAATATAGAAATAACTATTTTGATTCTAGAATACATCAATAACAAAATTTCGATGTAATATTAAGTGTTTGTTTTTAACCTGTTTAAGTTCTTTGTTACAATTTCAAGTTTTAAGTATTATTAGTCGCTTAAACGTTAAAAGTACAGAGGCATGAAAGATAAATTAATACTACAACTTCAATTTAACATTTCAAAACAGTAAAATTTGTTCGTTTTATGGAGAATTATTAATGACAATTTGGAAAAAACATAGCTGGAGATTATGTACGTACATATGTAGATCACGTCAGAAGTTTTTAGGTTCATAATACTAACTAGAACGAGTAAAAAGTCAACAATAACAAGCTAATTTTGTTTTTTTTTATTAGTAAACTACTATTGTACTTAGATTGCCCAATCAATAGAGGGATCACATGCTGTTCATACTTATCCACAAAATGCAGAAAGCCCTATTTACGTCACAACGTGAGCAAGACTTTCAGCATTCCCTTGCATACGAGCAATGTGGATAAGCATAACCAGCACGTGATCACTCTATTGGCTAGGTAACCCAGGTTAGACCCTTAAATATTAAAATTATACGGAAAGTGCAGGTAATAATGTAATATCTTTATTTGAAAACGTTTGTAGTAAGCAAGTGTTTCACATGTATTTCTTTAATTTAAACATAGGTTTCACGTCTTAGTATCAAGCAGTCCAATTTAGTCATCTTCAGTAACCCATGGGACTCAAAGTCACATCTTAACTAATAACAACTAAGAAGCATTAAAGTATCTAGATATATGTGATTATTATTTGTTTTGTATTTTGTCAACATTTTCTGAACCAAGCTAAAACACGACTTTAATTCCATTGGTCACTGAGGATGACTTTATATTGAATCACTTGATATAAAAGAATGCCGAACCTATTAAGACTGAATCTTTTATTCATTGTTGCAGTTCTGTTTATTTACTGGCCTTGAATATACTAAAGTTTTTATAGGGTGATTCAGAAACATTTTGACAAAGCATAACACCAAAGGAAAAAATGCCTCATTAAGGAGATATAACATCGTGGAATTTGGGTCATATACCATTATTTAGGATCGATTAGAATAGCACATCGAAATTATCTTGGTTTTTAGAATATACACAGATGGATTGATGTCTATGGCCCAAACCGCTAGAGTGTTAGGAAATCGATCGTCAAACTTCCTGTCCTCAATTGAGACCTTTCCGTGCGCCGGGAAAAAGGTCCCGTGTGAGAGAAAATAATAAAAAGTCTAAGTTTGATATAGCAAAAACGATTCCGTGTACGGTGTGTCTGTAGGAGACTGGAGAAAAGTGTCCGCTTCTGAAATAGGGCAGTGCTGAAATATTTTCCGCAATTTCTGAAAATCTGGTCATGGGATGCGTTATGGAGCCCTTTTAGGAAAAACTTTTCCGAGTAACATTTTCTCTCAATCGTTTCCCTAGAATTATATTGAGTCTCCCCTCCCCGTAAATGAAGTGCATCTCTGAATGTTTTTCATTTGAAAACTCATTCATAATTTTATAATTTGCAGTTAATGTCCTTATTTATGAGTAGAAAGCAAACTAATTTTTTAGTCAAATAATTCAATAAAAGCAGTTATCCTATATCAATTTAACTTCTGTTATCTACTTAACGGAACATTTTACCTAAAAACAAAATATTTTTCAATCATCGTACAATAAACAAGGACTGTTGGGACAAATTGGGAAATGCAGGTGGACATGTAACTGGACTTTTATATCCTCTATATAATTTTCGTTGTAAATTTGAATGATCAATATTCAAACATTTGGAAGAGCTCTTAAATAATGCTTAAATCCAAAGTAATCTTCCAAAAGAAAGAACGAAGTCATCCTTTTCTTCATCTTTGCCTAAAGCCTAGGTCAATAGTGTTAATTCGTAATGTTTCGAATCTTCTTAGCACGTGATTCTGGGCGGAATGCTAATGTAACTAGTCGCAAGCGAAGAACAAAACCGATTCTGATTTTGTTGCGGCACTTATTTTGAATGTCTGATCCATTCCTTCCATTTAACGTTTGTATCGAGAGCAGTAATATCGTTGTTTCTTTGAATCCCGGCATTTTTGGAATCGTTTGATTAGACTACAGATGTGACAGATGGTTCATTGAAACCAGAGGTTATGTGATGTTTGTTGTCATGCCTTTGTTCTTTACATCAACGCTATACCGTTATTTCGGTGCAAACCCATCACGAGATTCGTCGAATTCTATAAAATCGCGATTACAAGGTATAGATTTATATGAGTAAGTGAGAGAACGCGGTTAAGATCTACATGCATTGTTACGGGGTTACAGATTGCCAAAGGTGTGAGAACCTTTAGTTGAATTTTGAAGCATGGAGGAGCGTACAGGTGGTATTAAATTCTAGCGCTTTTTCGATTATTTGTCGAATATTGAAATTTTGGTCCCTTGTCCCTCTTCCAGTTACGAATCCAGCCTGTTCCGGTGGTATTTGATATCCCAAGTAGTTTTGAAGCCGTTTGTCTATTATCTTGAGTAGTATTTTGCTGGCATGGGAAATTAGGGATATTGCTCTATAATTTTGGCATTATTGTGTTGAATTTTTTTTATGAAATGGTGTGATAATTGATTGGGTCCACTCTTTAGGCCATTGTCCGGTTTTCCAAATCGTATTGCATAAATCGTGAAGTACTGCTATTCCCTCTTCTCCCAATGCTTTTAACATTTCCGTAGTGATATTGTCAGGTCCCGGGCTCTTGTTTGTCTTTAAGCTGTTAATGGCTTCTTCCACTTCAGACCTTAACAATTTCGGCTCAATTTGTAAGTCTTCAATGTCTTCTTATGTCACCGTATGTTTCTTGTGTATTATTATATGTATAGGTCTTCACAGTATGTTCCCCATCTATCTATTACTTCTTCTTTATGTCACAATAGTTTGCCGTCTCTATATTGTATAGTTAGTCAGGGTTTTAGGTTTAAATTTTCTGGATACAAGTCTTACTTTTTCGTGGAGATTGCGTATTTCATTTGAGTTCTGATGCTTCTCGATTTCTTGGCATATACCTTTGATGTAGTCATTCTTGTCGCGTCTGCATTTTCATTGTATTTCTTTGTTTAAATTGTTGTATTCTTGTTTTCGTTCCTCCGTATATATATCTTTATTCTTTACTTTTCTACTCAGTTCTATTGTGTTTAGTATTTCCTGTGTGATCCAATGCTTGTGACTTTTTTTCGGACTAGTCTCCACTTTAGATATTGTATTTTCTATGCAGTGTTTTATATCGTTCCACTTTTGTCGGGTGTTTCCTTTGGTTTAATTTATGCCTATAGCTCTGTTAATTTTGGTTGGATTTTATTTCGTAGGTATTCAATTGTACTGTTAGATGGTTTAGTTTTAACACGTATTATTTTCAGTTTTATCTTGTAATCTACTACTAACAATTGATGGTCCGAGCCACACTCAGCTCCTGGAAATATTCTGGTGTTTAATATGGATGTTCTCCCTCGGGCGTTAATCATGATGTAATCAGTTTGGTTTCTAAATCGATCGCCCGGAGATTTGCAGGTGTAAAGTCTTCTAATATGGCGTTGGAAGCATGTATTTAGAATCGTGAGATTTTTCTCTTGGCAGAACTGTAGTAAACGTTCGCCCCGCTCATTCCTTACACCAATACCGAATTTGCCGACACTATTTCTGGAGTTCTTCGTCTTTCGTTTTTCCAACCTTTGCATTTAGGTCGCCGATTATCATCAGTATTTCTCGCTTAGATATTTTTTCGATTGTCCGTTCTAAACTACCGTAGAATTCTTCTATTTCGTCATCTGTGTAATCAGAAGTTGGTGCATAGACTTGGAGCACATTTACACTGTTATTAATAGGTTTATATCCAGTAACACATTCATTCAAAAATTTGGGGACTAGGAAGGCTACCCCCTTTTCACTTTTATCACTGCCGGAGAAATAGATTGTGTTACCAGAGCTTGTAATGACCTGAACCTTTCCAATGTGTTTCGCGAAGTCCAAGTAAGTCAAGATTGTAGGTTTTCATCTCGTTTTCAAGTATGTGTAGTTTGCCTGTTTGCAAAAGGACCCTGACATTCCAGGTGACGATTCTTGATGTTCTTCTTTTGTTGTTGACTGCATTCAAACCGGTTCCCCCCTGGATACCCGAATGGGGAACCATCTTTATGTCCGGAACCTTTTAATTCGAATGAGGCCATGAGATTCTCTTGGGAAAATAAGAATTTAATAAATATACATACATTATTCCTAATATTTATGATTTGTAACTGTATTATTGTATTTAATGTTTCTCTAAACGCGATTATAAGTCTTCGGTGTTTATGTTTTTTTACATTCCATATCCATTTCTATTTTATTTTTTCTTTTGTTAATAAATAATTTACGTGCCGTAGATAAAAGTTTTCCAAGACTAATTCTGCTGCGAAGTCCTATGGTAGTCCTTACTTTCAATACATAAAGATATTATCTGTATCTGTATCTGTAACCTCTTTTACCTTTCGGTGTCGAGGATTGTGCGTTGGCGTACGTGGTCTTCACGGGTGCAATGCGCAATCTGGCCCGATTGTGCGGGTTACGTGATTGGTGCGTGATTTAATACCTACATAGGTATGTATTTCGTTTTTAAATTTCATATTTTTGTTAAAAAAATATTGTTCCTTTTTATCTATCAATGATGAAAAGGAACAGAAGTTTTTCTTCTCTGTTTATTCAGTTTAAACTCTCTCTTTTAAGAGTGGCGTACGCTGTACTGAGCGTTGCCTTAATATAGTTACCTAATAGGTTCACGAAAAAATATGTAAGAATAGTACCTTATCTTTATTTTTAAAGTATTAAAACAAAAAATGATAATATAGTTCTTTCCTACGGGACCCTAAACTTTTCTTCTGCAACCCTGTATAATATTTTTCTAAATGTAATAACCTAAACAATGGCAAGGATAAGTATAGGATCGTGTTCTTTTAGATGATTTTCTTTATTTGGATTAGTGTACACTGTTGCTCTCCATTTAAACATTCAAAAATGGATGGGGTAAAGTAGTGCCCAAAAGATGCAGCTCAAATTAACTTGTAAATATTATTTTTAACTAAAATAAATTATTCTAAAAATTACAATTTAGAAAAATAGGTATAGCCAGGCTTCTCAGATTTTTCACTTGTCGGTTGTTGTCGGACTATTTTCAAATTCAACAGAAAATAAATCCGGCACCTCACGCAAACCAATAGTTGCCTATACATTGATTAAAATATTAAATTTAATAAATATAAAGGTCCCCCGTTAAAAAAAAAAATTCCGGGCCGCTTCCCATTACCTACCGCCCCTCGGTTTGGTAAAAATAGAGAATCGCTTCTTTCGATGAAACAGTTATGAATTAGTTCAAGCTCTTAAAATGTTGGAATTTAGTCTTTTAACATCTTGTATATTAAGCAGCCCTTTGTGTGTGTTATTATGTAATTTTATTAATTTTATTATCAAAACAAATTGGACATTAAAAATTGTTAAGAATGTTTGTGTTACAAAAATTAATAATTTTCGCCCGAGCTAAAGTATTTCTTTTATAGCATTATATAAGTTGTTTAATTAGAGGTTTCTTAGAGGTTGATAGGTTCTCCCCAGAGTTTTAGGAAAATTAAGAATGTAATTCTTGTTCACTTTATTATTTCTTTTTACTTCCTCAAAATCAAAAATTGACAAGGATTTCGAAATTAACTGGAGTTCAGGGTTTAGAGAAATAATTATATGATAATTAATTAAATTGTATAAGTGCTTTAACGCCATTTATCGTTTTCTGTTTATTTATATTAAACCTCGGAAAAGGATAATTTTGAGTACAATGTACGAGTATACACGAAAATAAACAGCAGTTATTAGTAGTAGAGGGGGAAGTTTGCCAAGGCGAGTGTCGTGATTCGCTCGAGAGAATAATAGTCATTACAAGCAAGTAGAATACTATACTTTTTATATGAGTATTTGCCTCTGGGTAAAAGCTGAAAACGTATAAAATCGCTAATTTGTAAGGCTGTCAACATTTTTTGCGATTGATGTACCCATATATGACTACAAGATAACTGCGAAATAAAGGATTCACAGTTTCGGTATTGGCAGAAAACCGTGAATAATAAAGTTTGATTTTTTGTGGATGGGTACAGTGTCTGAGTTATAAGTCATCATTCAACAGCGTGAATAATATAGGTCATTATTTAACAGGTAACTCGTATATACTTATAATGGATGTATTATTCAATAGTCACAGAAAAAAGTATTTTTAGAACTTGTTCGGATTGGTAAATGGATGACGAAGTATACTATTGTTATATTAGTTTAAGATTTATACAAAGACATGTTTGACATAAACTCAATTCCACTAAATTAATAAGCAACCGTTTTTACGGTAAGGTAAAGGGGTGAACAACGACCATCAGTCAAATCCCTTGACTTTTAACATGTGTCCAAACGAAAATTTGTCATATAGCATTATTAATTGATACAGGGGTAGGTTTAAACACTTCAACTCTCATCGGGAGAAAGTTATTGAAGTTAAACTATTTAATTTTAGAGCATTAGCGTATCCCTTGCGCTATATTCCCGACGGGGACCATATTTCATTATACACTTGCAGGGTGTGAGTGATTACAGGCGTCAAATAATCGTCATAGCTAAAAAAATCTAAATTGAATCATGAAACGCCGATTGTACCATTATGCCATTAGAGGGCTCGACCCTATATTACAAGAAAATGCATTCAATTGCCGATTGAGTATGTATGAACACTTATGATGACGTGTTAGGGGGTGATGATGATCGCATTATGATTGGGACGGAGGTGTTGAAGTGCTGTTGTGTATTCATTCAATAATTTATTTGATTTTGTTTCATAACTTTGAGAGTTTCGCCTTTATCTTATATTTCTGTACGACGCGACACTCTTTTAAATTGTGGTGTATAAAGGAAGATCTACAAGATCGAAAAGTTATAAATGCGATTGTAATCTTTTAAAATGTCTTGCCCTTCCTTGTTGTCGTCGATGTTTATAATATGTTGAAAGAATTCGAATTCCAATTCCGAAAAGCTATCTCATATATCAAAGGAAGTAATACTTGCCGAATGGCTGGAAGCTAAGAGGGTCAGCATGGAATATCTATTTACGAAGTGCGTCCTTTAAAATGGTCAGTATTCTCCAGAGGACCTTCCCTTCCGAATAATAGCGAAATTGATTGCGTACACTACGACACAATCGCTATCGATATATACATTTATACATATGTAGAATCCGGCTATTATGTTCGACCAGTTCGTTTTTCAGAATCGATTAGGTTTCGCAAAACATTCAAATTTAATATTTCACCCTTCGGCGAAGTCAGAAAACTTTCCAAGCTTAGCTTAATTGTAACCACGCGTTTTCTTAATGAAATTCTATTTTTTCAAATGCCTTTATTTGTGCATTTCCACTTTCGAATTTTCATTAAGGAAAGAGTTGAAAAATGCGTTGAGAAAACATGTATCTTTGGGTAGGATACGAAAACAGCTCTCTCAGTTTCCGGTCAAGCACTTCTATATATGTAATAAATCGCTGTCTGGATTGATAGTCTTTTGCTTGCTTGTCCACTCGGTCGAGAAAAACGTGATTTCCATGTGGAAGCATTAGTTATCAACTAAAAAAATAAGATGTGATTCAGATATCGTGTGGGGTTTTCTTGAGATTTATTATATTTTAATTCCTTCTGAAACCAAATCACATGTTTATAAATATTTATGAGTTTATAGGCGTTAAGTGCGTGAATACTTGAGGTTTTTAAAATAAAGTGATTGCGGCGGTTAGAAATGAATGTGAATTTTAATGAATCTTGATTTTGAAATATATGATAGGTATTTTTAACGTATCAATACTTGCTAAAGGTTTAATTATAGTAAGTTTAAGCAGCATTTTGCCTTGCCTTGTAAAAAAATAAAAGTCCATAAAACCTCAACGTAACGTAATATGAAGATACTCTGTGATAAGTCAATTTTTAGATTGGTTTTGATTTTGTGTCACTAATGTGGAGGTTCTTGGATTTTTTAAATCGCTGGGATTTTTGGGGGTAATGTTTATAATTTCCGATAGGTGATTCAAACTGAAATTCGTAAAATCGCACATTTATACCATTCTTCTATAAGGAAATATTTTATTGTAAATGTATAATACATTCTTGGAAGAGAATGATGACAATGAATAAATAAATACGTTACTACGTTGGTTTAAAATTAATTAACTGCGTTGTTTGTACTTTCTGTCGTTAATATTCATAATGTCATGCTAATGATTATTAATTTGATAAAATTATTTTCCTTTATGATTTGATAATACATTTAGTGTGCCGTATTTGCAAGACGTAGATTGATTTTGAGATTCATTTGTTAGTTGTTACTACACCAAACAGTAAGTGTGAATTTACCTCCTTAGGGAAGTAAATAAAATCATTAATTAACGTCTAATTATTGTGAAAAATTATAAATTTTTAATAGCAGTTTATACCATGAGATCGAAAAAAAGATGATTCTGAGCAGGCCTTGACTAGTACAACACGATTGGCAAGACTGATTTCAAAATGTGGCAGTAAGTTAGAGGTTAATAAATGTCAAATAAATTAAAACACAAAACAGTATTTATTTAGGGAACAAACTGAAAACTAAGATGAATACATGTTAGAGTAGGTGTTCAAAATGTGATCCTTCACTAGTATTACAACGATAAACTTAAATAATTCTGGAAACAATATTGCAAAACTGACTTACATTTGAAATGTCACTGTCACATTATAATTCATAGGCATTGTAGAACCAGTGTAACCAATCGTGTTGTACTAGTCAAGGCCTGCTCAGAATAATCTTTTTTTCGATCTCATGGTATAATACATATATTGGCAGTGGTAAAATTTAATATGCAGTTTGGGTAATTATTTCGAACCAATCTAAGACTCGTACTCAACTGGTTAATACTACTTATCTCCCTTGTTGCATAAAGTCCTATTCCAAGATATGTGATTTCAAAAAAGCCGTAGGTGTTAAGAAAAGTAAAAATGATTTGTTGTACTGCTGAAAATTTGTAAAATATTTCTTTTGTTTTTAGTGAGTGCTAAAATGTAAGCTTGTCTTTTAATGTTAAATAACTCATCCTTTCTGCTTACTTTTTGTGATATTTCTTATATATTTGTTTCTATGCACTTTATTCATAACTTACATATGTTTAGTAGTTAATATTTCGAGATCAATAGATATAAATAAATTGAAAGAAATTTGCATTCATTGCAAGAACCGCTTGCTAAACCTTTAAAGTGAGCCTTTTGGGTTTTTGTGCGTTTTAATTACTGAAATTGGTAAACGTTATTTTTCTATTACTAAATAAATTGTTAATGTAATTATTGTAATTTATATATTTCTTTATGTTCAATTCGTAAAATAAATTATGCGTACTTAGTAATAATAAAAGCATCGTAAAAAAAGTAGAAAAAACTGATTTGGTCGGATGCATTTTCCGATAAAACAAGATTTGACGATTAAAGAATGACAAATATTGCACGGTGTATTGTAGCAGTTTGACCCTTCAGAGGGGACGAGCCATTACATTACTCGGACACTGATGCAATGGACTCAAGTACCTGTTCATCAATAATTCACTGCCTCCCAATCTGATACATTTGCAGCATCTGAATCACCAACATTTACTATGCTTACTGCAATGCATTTACTTCGCGAGCGCTTGCATAAAGGGAGGAGCCAGCAGTTAAATGTAATAAATATTGATGTATACATTAGGAATTCGTAAGAAAAGTTTTATATTGGTCTAACTCTTCTGCTCGTTACACCCATCTTGAAATTATTAGTACTTATTTGAATTTTAAAAGTTTTTACGATTGCATCTCTACGAATTATTCTTAGGGGGTGATTTTATGCTGAGGTATTAAAGTGCTAGTGACATATTTCGATACCATTCTAAAATATTAGTTAATAAATACATTCTAACACACTCCCCATACTTTTTTGAGTTCGTTTTCCTTGGAAATCAAGATATTTACTGGCAACAATTTTCTTTCCTTAAATATTTTTCATTTTAAGTAAAATAAAAGATTGATCAGCTTTTTAAATGCCTTCTTAATATTGGGTAAACATATTTTCTGTTTTAACTTATTTTCTGGAATCACTCTTTTTTACAAATCAAGCAACTGAAACAGATCGAATTACAAGAAGAATACGTTACGGTCATTTCAATTTATTGAAACGTCTCTTCCATAGTTATTTTGAACTACAAAGGTTTTATATATTTTTATGCCATTTCATCATTACAACAGCAGGTAAAGAATTATTCACATCACACCACAGAAATTTTTCATTATTGTTTACTTATCTCGTAATTCACCTTGAAGTCAATAATCAACCCTTTCCTTTGCTTTGCCGGATAAAGCGCTTTGAGTTAAATCTCGAGGAATAAGTGAGATCGTCATGGTCGCGCAAATCAGCCCTGAAGCGTTCTTCTTTAGACCTTTGTCACGCCAGCATCTCATCATAACAGGTAAATTCATGACCGGATATACACCATTATATTGATAATTCGACGCGGGCTACTGAATCTTATAAATTTCATTCTTCAAAAATTATGAGTCATGCAAAAAATTAAATGCTTACTATATTATAAATTTCTTTGATGGATGCTTCAAATAAGGATTTATTGATGGCGTTGATTGCAAAAAATCCTTCTATAACGTGCTGGCTCGTTAATCAATCATATTTACTAAGTTATTTGAAATTATAATTACATTAATTTAAATTTTTAGAACTTTTGAAAATGCTATCACTATCCAGGTATACCTACGTACTTAGGATAGGTGAGGTACAAGTGGGTTGACCTTTTTTCGAATGGGCGTACATTTTCCACGATAATCGTCTTATCAATAAAAGTTTGAAAGACAAACCTTTATCCTTCTGTTTTTTAAGATTTATACCTAATGTTGTTTTTCATCCGAATTTAGATTTGTGGCGTAAGACCACATAGGCTAACACACCAGCCTATAAGAGGTTAAACGATTACATACATACTAACTGAAAGATGATTAATGTTTATCATGGAACATTTCATTACAAATGTATGTAGGTTTTCAACATTTGTGCATTTTAAATAAATATGTATACTCCGTTAACATTAACGACCAAACACAAATGCTGCTCGAATGTTAACTTCCAGAATGTTTTCGAATTATTAGTTACTCTTATGAACTACAAGGTGGATTTACGGGTAGGCATGTACCTACAGTAATCAGGTGGGTCATTTCCATCAAAATTAACAATAAAATGATGTAGCAACGATTTTTGTTGAATCAGTAGACAGCATCGCTCGTTAGTATATTATGAACTTGGATGTTTTTTGATATTTTGGTTTTCACTTCATATTAAACATCATCGGTTGGTTACGCATGCCTGATGATGAGCAAATATCCCGAAATAATGGCCTGATGCTGCTTAGCCAATTAGCCAAAAATCTTTGCTGGAATTTTATTTTTTATTTCTAACTTTGGTGTAAGTTTATCCACCCTAATTAAAGGGAAATTGTTATTTCCAGTTTTCTGTAACTTCTTTTTGTTATCACTTTGATGATAGTTGATTTTGTTGATGCTAAGGCAGAACATTTGCAAAAATTAAATCTAAATTAAAATATCCCTTAGATTTTAAATCAATAAATTACTAGTGGAAATGCTGTTGCTCTTCTTTTTAGTTTGTTCTACTAACTTTTAGATACAAGACGGTGAACTTTACAATAAAGGAACATTTAAGGTGTTCTATTTTATACAAACTCGGTTGTTATGTTAATTGTCACGTGTAAAATATATTACAGTTTGCATTTATTTTCTGATATTTTAAGGTAATAAGTTTTTAAAATAAATATACATAATTATCACGCCAGTAAAGAAACATCATCAGCATCATCAACATCGGTAAGGTTTAGGCTGTGCAGCCTGATCCGTCTTCATGAAATCTTCTCTTCGGGCGTACTGGATTTTTTCCTCTTCGAGGTTTATATTTGGGAATTACTTTAGGGATTCGGTGATCTTGCATTCTCAATACATGGTCGAGCCAATTTTGACGATATTCGTCTATTACTTGTAAGTAGAATGCTTGTTATGTTTAATTTTTCTAGAATTTCTGTATTACATTTGTGATCTTGCCAACTACGAGGGTGTTTTTCTTAAGTTATCTACCTAACCACGAAAATGACGTCAAACAAAAAATAGCTTGGTTGTCAAATTACTGTCGCTGTTCTAAGTACTTTGACGAAATTTTGTACGAGTTTGTTGCGTTTTGCAGTTTTTACGCTTTTTTTTTCTTCTGAAAAATGACTGAAAGTAATTTGGAGTATTGTGTAGTAATAAAGTTCTCACTAAAGAGGGAAATGGACCAAAAGTTATGTCCCAGGCGTTCGACAATGACGGCTCACCTTATTTTCAAGTAAAATGTTGTTGTAAACAGTTTTGATGGGGCTGAGACTCAATTCAGGATGATCCCAGATCAGTAAGACCGCCTGAGGCAAGAACTGAGGAAAGCATCAGGCTTGTTGAAGATTTCCTGCTGTCACATACGAAGAACTCCTTGCACTAGAGCAGAAACTGGCGAGGAAAGAAATTTGGCCGCTTTAGAGAACGATGGGAGTTGTTTTTCACGAATTGCCACAGGCGATGAGACTTGGGTGTTCTATTGGGATCCTCCAACGAAGCAGGAGTCGATGCAATGGATGCATAAGGGTTTCCCCACCTACAAAGAAGGCGAAAACTCAGTGGTCTTCTGGAAAGTTGCTGGCGACCGTTTTTTGCGACTGCGAGGGAATTTTGCTTATTGAATATATGGAAAAAGGGTCCACAATTAATGGAGAGGTTTATGGAAGGACGATCCAAAACTTGAAGCAGGCCATTAGAGAAATACGTCAGAATTCATGGAGAACCAAAACTTTGCTGTTGCAGGGTCCACAAAGCTCGCACAGTTCAAGCCATTATCGAAAGCTGTGAATTCACCGAGTTACAACATCTACCCTATAGCGTGATTTAGCTCCCTGCGACTTCTTTTTATTCAAAAATCTGAAGAAAGATCCCAGGGACCGAAAATATTCCTCAGATGATGAGTTGAAAGCCGCTGTTGCGTTATTTTTTGAGGCGCAAACAATAGATTTTTTTTGATCGAATGAAACAACTCGGGAAACGCTTGACTAAGTGTCTATACTAAGACGGTAGTTATGTAGAAAAATAATTTTTTTTAAGCTCTGCTAGGTTTCCTGCATTGCTAGGCAGATAATTTTAAAAAACACCCCCTTATATTTTGCGACAAATCGAAGAAATTTCATTTCGGCTGCCTATATTCTATTTCTCGGTGTTTGAGTTAACCTCCAGCATTCACTTCCATATAATAGCATTGGGCTCGCCATTATCTTATACAGTTCTAATAATGTGTGTGCTGCTTTTGTTGAAGGTTCTTCTTATTGTTCCACATGTATATTGAAATCTGCCTAGTTTGCTCATCCAATTGATGTTGTCATCATACGTTAGGCGGTAGCCGAGGTAATTAAATTTTGATGTTTGTTCTATTTGTTTATCTTTAAAGTTTATCTTTGCTCTAAGAGGTTACATCCCCCTTTAAATGCCATTACATACTTTGGTTTGCTCAACTGATATCTCTAAATTATATTCTGTTGCGATCTGACTCAATTTATACACTGCTCTTTGAAGATCGTCTTCTGTTGTACTAACTATCATTTGATCATCAACGTAGAGAAAGCCAGTAAAGAAAAAGTGTATATAATTATTGAAAATATTTTATAATGCCAATTTGAGGTAAATAGATTTCATATGGCTGGCTTTTCACTCACAGTTTAAGCTTAAGCTCAACTGAACCGAAGATAACCTAAGTTTAAATAAGCAAATGTTCATGTAACGATCAGGTGCTGAACAAGCATTGAAAAACAACTTACACCTGAACTCAGTTTAAACCACAATTGAAAAATCGGCATTTACAGTCCAAAATTCAATATTTCAGTTAGGAAACATAATCGTGCTACTGAAACATTAGAAATAATATTTTTTTACTGGAAGGAGTATTAAAAAGCAAAATTCACCAAAAATTGTCTTGTATACTTACATTTAAGTTAAAAATTTGTACAAAAAAATCCCAGAATTTGGACCTACATGATTATACACACATCACAAAAGTCTAGGGATATATATTTTTTTATCGATATAAATCAATTTTGTTATTAAATATCTCTACCATTGATCAAGTATGCTAGTGCTAGTCTTTGGGCTAGCGATAGCAATTGTTTCAATAATAAACAAACAAATGCAAATGCTTAATTGTCAATTCAACTAAAAGTAAAGCAATTTCAGTGTTGTTAGGGAATAATTTAATCATCATTTACAGTTAATTTACGTTTATATTGGGGGGATTTAAGTTTTATTGGTGCTGTTATTATGGAAGGTAATCAACAACGACAACATTTAAGTTTAGCTGAAATGAACAGAGCTGTAGGTATGCTAGAAGCTGGTCGAAGACAAGTTGACGTTGCAGCAGCTTTAAATACCTCTCAAAGTGTTATCAGCAGACTGTGGCGTAGATATAGGACATCCGGAGATCCTAGCGAACAACATCCAGGTCGTGGACGCATTACTACCGCAGTTCAAGATCGCTACTTAACATTGGAAGCTAGACGACGACCAATAATTACGGCTAGACAATTGCTTTCACAGCGTCAGACTACTCATAATGTAATTGTATGTTCTCAAACAATCAGAAATCGATTGCATGAAGCTAATCTCCACGCCCGACGTCCAATAAGAGCCCCACCAATTCGACATGGTAATCGAGCACGTAGAGTAGAATGGGCTGAAGAGCATATTCTGTGGACAGAAGAGCAATGGTCTAGGGTTTTGTTCACAGATGAATCTCGTTTTGGAATACACCCTGACAGCCGAAGAGTTAGAGTGTGGAGACGACCTGGTAACTTGGAAAGGCTCAGATGTGTTCAAGATGTCCATTCTTATAAAGGAGGTACCGTAATGATGTGGGGTGGTATCTGCATTGGCGGAAAAACAGATCTCTGTTTTCTTGAGAGGTTTTTAAATGCCGATGGGTATCTAAATAGGGTACTGCGGCCTATAGTGCTTCCATTCGCAGGTGCTGTTGGACCTGAGTTCATTCTAATGCATGATAATGCCACCCCACACGTTGCAGGTACTGTTACCGAGTGGCTTGAAGACGAAAACATTTCTGTTTTACCATGGCCTGCGCAGTCCCCAGACTTAAACGTTATTGAGCACGTGTGGGACATGTTGGGAAGAAGCATTGAAAGTGAATTGGATGAAATTCATACTCGGATTCAGCTTCGTGATACCCTTGTAAGACACTGGCAACAGTTACCGCAAGATGCAATAGATAATTTAATTTTATCAATGCCTAGAAGATGCGGAGCCGTTTTGAACCAAAGAGGAGGAAATACTCTCTACTAAATTTAATTAATGAATACTTTAAGTGCTGACACTTCAATTTCTTATGATTGTATAAAATCAACTTTTTGCTAATAAGTTTCATTAAAGCTTTTTCAACTTGTCTTCTTTTGTTTTAAATTAAATTTCTAATTTAGAATGTTGTAAAAGTATTGTGTTAATTTATTATATGCAGACCACCTAAAAAAAATCAAAATACTTGACAGTTTTGCATAAAAAAAATATATCCCTAGACTTTTGTGATGTGTGTATATTAGTAGTAGGTTTTTTATTTTTTGTTTTAGTAAGGAACCCGTATGAACTGTAACAAAATAAAAACTAATAATATAAATTTTACATCATCCTATAACGTTATCATGGTAATAACTCCTTAGCAACGAGTTATGTTATGATACATTTAACAGCACTAGTGCTGTAAAGCTTATAACGTGCTGTTATGGCTATTTTACGTTACTATTTATGATTTGTCATTGAACTGTCATTGAACTGTCACTGAAAATAATTTTTTATATTTTGAAAAAAAAATATTACAGGATGATGTAAACCGTGTTACGACACGCGTAACGTTATTTGCTGTTACATTACTCGAGATTTAAAAGAACTCGCTCCTTCGTCGCTCGTTCTTTCAAACTTTTCTCTCGTAATGTAAAATGCTTCATAACGTTACTAGTATCGTAAATTACTATAACATTATTCTGTACAGGCAAATAACGAGACACTCGAAGATAATTGCAGGACAATATTTTAGTAATTTTTTTTTCAAATTCACGGACAGGGAAACCTTTCGTCAAATTCTTATAAAATTAAAATATTTGTTTACTGATGGAAGTGTTTCCATTGGTATGTTTATTATGGTGATTTTTATTGATTAATTAAGTGTAAAGATAAAATCTATCGGATTATACAATTGCATAAATGTAAATCAGTGTTACTTATTCAACGTGCCTTTAGCTGAGAATTTCACATTTCTAAATTCTTTTTATTTCTTAACATTTAGTCTGATCTAGGGTAGTATTAATAAGGGCTGAAGTTACAAAGATAATTAGTTGTTCTAAAAATTAAAAAAAAAAAGTAGTCGTTAAGGGTCAATTTAAAGTTTAAAGGGGCACCGTACTTATGGATACTACTGTGTATTTTTTCGTAAATGTAAGTTCTGCAAACGAAGTTGCAGCTTAAAAGGAGCGTTTCAAACTGATCAGGTCTATCATACATTTTTCCTCATCTTTTACGCTGAATAACTTTCCATATAAAAACTGGGAAGCTGTTTTGTACGTCTAAACATAATGGTTACACTGCAGAACTAGAGAATTTTTTCTAGGATTTGTTATTTAGTAAACGTGTGTAGTTTCATATTATAATTATTGAAATTTTAAATTTTAATTTACGCATTCTACAAGTTAAAAATCTAGTGCTATATTAATACTACATAATTTGTTGTACGAATAGGTTCACTCATATTTGGAATTCAATTCACAAAACTTATACAATGAATATTAGCAATAATGTAAGTGTTATAATTTATTAAAACTAGGCACTAATAAATTACTTGCATAGAAGTAAAACTGTTCTTTATTTGTGTGCGTATTTACTGTCAGTTTTGCAGTTTTTCTGTGCTTTAGCTTCGATAATGTTTATATCAACCTTTGTTCCTACTAACTCTAGCTAGTGAATTTGGCGCTGATCTTTCTATGATATGTGGTTCATTTTACATTAATTTAGAGTTTATTTTAAGATGTACTTAAAGTTCTATTTGAGACGGTATAATTACAGTTGAGATATAGGTTGCAAGAGCTTTTAACAGGTGTGATTTCAGTGATTAATTTCAACAAAAGTTTAATGTTTTGACAGGACAGGTAAAAACAGCAAATACTGGCTCCCATATTTTTATCTATCTTGTTTATTTAACAGTTTCTCAGTTGCATTTGGGTAATGGGATCAAATCTATATTTTCTTAAGCTATTTTTATCAATTATTTATATATAACTACAATTATATCAATCCTATTTTGTTTTGCAAAGGTGTCACCGTCAGATTACAATCTGAAACAGAAGCCCAACTATTGTGAATCGCGCCTTGCAATGAAATGTTTATTAAATTACAAAATAAATACAGTCCAGTTTATAAGCTTAAGCATTATTTGAGTCTCTAATACGTTCTAGATCAGTAGTGGGGTGGTTCTTTGGATCTTTGGACTTCTTCATTATCAAAAATATAAGTTTAAATTTCCTTCAAATTAAGTGTTGCCTTGACCCGCTTGACCGTCCCTCTGACCATTCCCCAGTTCTAGTCAATTTCAGCTCACAAGAATTGCATACAGAAAAACCTCATTTCCTGACTACTAGAAGAACTGATTGGATCTGTCTTAAAGACAAAGTTGAAGAAGCTTTACTTCTAGAAACCTCGCTACAAACGGAAGAAGATATACACTTCAATCAAGTCGTACAAAAAGCTGCCTGGTATGTGACGCCAAGGGAGACTGAACATGCACGAACAGATGAATGCCCAATTGCAGTTAAAAGACTAATAGCAGAAAAAAGAAGATTAAGACGACGATGGCAAAATACCAGAGCTCCACAACGAACCTTAACCGAGCAACGACTAAAAAATCAGTCAATTCAACACTACCTGGAACCATTATCCCCTACGGCAGCTACAGACTACTCTTTATGGAGAGCCACTAGGAAGTTAAAACAACCAACCCAACACATTCCACCACTCCGCAAAGATGACGGAACATGCACAAGAAGTTCTGCTGAAAAGGCGATGGTATTTGCAAAACATTTATTAGAGAAAGCATTCGTGCCACACCTTAGAGGCTACTCCCGAAGAAGAAAACGAAGTTGAGCAATTTCTAACGGCACTATTTCAGATGAGCTTTTCGGAACCAAAGAAAGTAGATCTGTAATTAGAGGCCTTAAAAATAACAAATCGCCAGGCTATGACCTAATCACCAGTAAAGTACTTACTTAAAGAGCTACCTGAAAAAGGCTACAAATTTTTAACAAAGTTGTTTAATGCAGTACTCAGACTGGGTTGCTTTCCTGATCAGTGGAAAGTAGCTACCGTTATAATACTAAAATCAGGAAAATCATACTAAAACCAGGAAAACCACCTGAACAGGTGACCTCGTATAGACCAATAAGTCTGCTTCCGCTCCTTTCAAAAGTGTTCGAAAAGCTACTGTTAACCAAATTAGGACCTTTAATCTTGCAAAATAATTTACTACCTCAACACCAATTTGGTTTTCGTGTGTAGCACTCCACGATAGAACAGGTGCATAGACTAGTACACAAAATAAATAATGCGCTAGAAACAAAAAAATACTGCTCTGCGGTGTTTCTTGACATTGGCCAGGCCTTTGATAAGGTCTGGCATGAAGGTTTACTGTTCAAAATCAAAAATGTATTGCCGTCAGATCTCTATCAAGTAGTCAAGTCGTATTTAACAAACAGACACTTTCTAGTTAAAGTACAAGGCGAGTTCACTACTCTATTCCTAGTCAAGTCTGGAGTGCCCCAATGGAGCGTTCTGGGACCACTGTTATACTTGCTCTACACGGCAGATTTACTCACAACCAGACTAACAACCATTGCTACATATGCTGATGACACAGCCATTTTGTCAACTCATCAAGACCCCATCCCACCATTTGCAAACACATCTCAACAAAGCGCAAACCTGGTTAAGAAAATAGAGTGTTAAAGTCAACGAAGCGAAATCTGCACATATAACTTTTACGTTGAGGCGAGAAATCTGCCCGCCGCCAGTACATCTGAATGGATAACGTCTTCCTCAACAAGACAAAGTTAAGTACGTAGAGATACACTTAGGTAGACGCCTCACTTGGAAACAGCATATTTGGACCAAAGGTAAGCAATTAGGACTTAAATATAGGAAAATGTACTGGCTACTAGGTAGAAGTTCACAGTTATCAACAAATTACTTCTTTACAAAGCAATTTTACGACCAATCTAGACTTACGGTCTGCAATTATGGGCTGCAGCAGCTAACTCTTCCATAGACATAATCAGAAGATTTCAATCCAAAGTACTACCTCAAATAGTGAATGCCCCATGATATGTCCCAAATGATGTTATAAGTCGCGACTTAGGAATAAGTTCAGTCAGTGAAATAATCACGAAGTTGAGTGGTAATTATCGTGAGCGGCTCAGTGTACATCCAAACAATTTAGCCAGTGACCTATTAAATTTTCGTGTAGTGCGACGACTTAAGAGGTTCAAACCCCTGGACTTGCCAAATAGATTTGCCTAAATACTTCAAATCATTGATAAAAGTTAAGGCAAGCCATTTAATTTTAGTTCTAGTTTAATTAGTTATAGTTATTTAGTAGATATACAGTAACCAAAAGCCTAACTATTTTAGGGAAATTGCTAATTAGGCAATAGCCCACAAGTCATTAGCAACACATAGGATTTACTGAATGCCTGTATAATGTATGGCAGATTGTAAATAAAGAGGAATTAAAAAAAAAGACGTTCTGTCGCAAGTACCTAATAAGAAAAATTCAATCAATTATTAAGTTTATTGCCAATACCTGCCGTAACAGTTTAAAATTTTATTGAGTTTCGTATGCCAAATATTTTAAAATTTTCATAGTAAAGATCAGGAATTGCATAAGTATACCTACTATAAGAGTTACCTTTCCTTACGATATATGAAAACTTTACACAAAGGTAATAACCAAAGCACTTGCAAATGAAGAGAATGAAATAAACAGGGCGTACCTAAATTGCGTGACCATACTGAAACCACATGTTCTTCAGAGAAACATATGCCAATTTAACCCAACTTACTTAAACAGGGCGACATATTTCTTGAATGTTACATGGGTAGCTTTTTATTTGTAAAGATAGAGAAGACGCTTAAATAGGCAAAGTAGTGCTTCTTTAATGAGAAATTCAATGGTGTGAAGAAATTTGATATACGTGGTATAGTAAAAAGTTATTGGCGAAAAATGAAAAAAATCGCCTTTTCTATTATTCCATATGTAGTTCATTTATTTTTAGAATTAGAAAAAAATTTGCTTCAACTACTTTTTGAACAATTTTTTACGAAGAATAATTAAATGTTTTTTGATAACTCTGTTATCATTTTCGAGTAATTGGCCAAAGTTGTATTTTTTTAATGGAAACCATAGTTGGTTGTGACATCGAAACGCATTTTTTATTCAGCCATGCAATATGTTTAATTTTAAAAAACAATGAGAAATAACAATTTTTGGGTTTTTATGCTTTTATGCGACTTTGAGCGTCTTTTACTTATAAGTTATAAGAAACCGAAACTGAATTGCGCATTAGTTTAGGTACAACCTGTATAGAACGCCTTTGTTTTTTTTACAACTTAAGTAAAATATGTGTCTGAAGTGCAGATATTACAAATTAGATCGTCATTTTATCAACTTTTGGTATTGAAACTATAACATAAAACTGTTGCCATCTCAAATAGTTAGATATGCAGGCTAATTAATAGTTATTTATGTATCAAGGGTGTAAGGAAAGCGATTTTAGCCCGCAGCGTGAATAACACGCCAAGGGCTAAAGTCGCTTATTACGCCTGTGGTACATACAATATTTTTTGCACGGACGGAGATTTTATTTAAATTTTTTGATTTATAATATAATAAATTTTTTTTAGAAATGTCAAATTGACGCATTCACGGCAAGAGTGATTTTATAAAATTTGTTTTGTAACTAAGGTAATCTACTTATTTTTGTGATATTTTAAATTAATTTGTCGCGGGCGTAGAGTGCGCCTGAGGTCTGCAATAATTAACTTTACGCCCTTCTTCGCGGGCGTAAAGTAGTCAGCTTCCGCCCGGAATGCAAAAAATAACAAAATTAATAGCACAGATTAACAACATTAAATGTTTTGGGAAACTAACACCATTAGAATAAATTATTTTGCTGTCTAAAAAAATCGTTTTTTTTAATACCTACTAATTTAAATTTTGACAAAATATTTTAGCTTTTAGTTTTACACTCTACACAAAAGGCATAATGTATTGTTAACTTTACATTGTGTTTTGTTAAATTAACTCGTTGCAGATTGCACATTACCAAATTTGAAGTCAGAAAAGAACTCTAATTTTGTTAAATTAATGCAAATTTATCAAAATATTTTTCGCCGCATAAAATTTATTTCGTATTATTCTCTATCATCATATTAGTTGTAGAGCACGACAATAATAAAATTAATATGGTTTAATTCGACGTGATCGATTTTATAAGGGGAAGGGGACGTTTATTTGATGTTAAGGACCGAAGTTTAATTTGCTAAATGTATCGTTGAAGATGTAAGATGGTATCGCAACCACTTGAACTCTTATATTATTTTATAGGGTCGTTGAGTAGTTTTATTTGAACTGTGTAAATGTTTATTATCCGTTCTGGAGCCGCGTTATTAAAAACGGGAAGCTCCCCGTCTCGCTACGTGACAGAATTCTGTCTCGGCATGAACATGAAAACAACGCCAACGTTTATGTAAATTATTCTAGCCGGCATCCCTTCGTAAGATTTCATTACTCGATGTAGAATTCAAATATCCGATCCTATAAAAATAATTTGAGGGTAATTACGATAGCAGGATGGATGACACGGCTCAGCATGCAGTTTTCCAATAACAAAGCAGTCAAGAAACCGGACAGCGGTGTGACGTCATTAGCGAGGGTCAATTAGGAAAGAGAGTAATGAAACAGTAACTCGGGAACGACATCACCCGGGGCGGTCCGCCTCCGCATATCGTGGATACCCTCACCGGGAGGCAGCGCATATTATGACCCAAAAACTGAGATTCTCTGGCCGGCCGGTTCCCAGAAGATACGTGATCGACAGACGGATGAAATTGCCTATTGTAATGGATTATGGCATAATGAAAGTCATTAAGCGGCCTGAGCGGGCCGTGCGGCCGCGGTAGCACCACCAACTATGCTCCCATCTGATTTATTGCACAAAAAGCATATAAACATTCCGACGAAGAAATTTAATTAATTATTTTGAACAACCCTCCGGAAGAATTCAGGAAAAAAGTTCGGTATGGTACTTGGAAATGTTAAATTTTAGCAGAGCTCTTTTTTAATTGCGATTCAAAGTTCTGCGAACTGGGATGGTGGGGAGCGCGCAGTTAAGACAGTAATGAAAACAAAGAGCCAATTTAAATAAGCTTTATTTTTGCATACACTATAAGCGATGCCGTGATAACAGCGGAGCGCCGGGCACGCCGGTATCGCGGGAGCTGCATCGGTTCGAACGTTGTTCTTCGAACCGCAACCGACCTGAGACGTCGCACGGTAGCAAGTTTGATTTATACATCGCGATGATGCCCGTTCCCGAGATGCTATTGAAACATCCAATTAAGAGCAGTTTTGCTGCATCATTGTCCCAATTACTGAAACCTCCCACCTGCTTAAGGTGTGATGAGTCCGCCGCGACCCACCGGTGTCCCGCTGCGTCGACCTCGGGAGGGCTCCCTCCCGGCTTACAACCTCCGATGGTGACATACGCAAAGCTTAACGCTGACAAATTCTCGCCTCTGCTGGAGCACCGTTCATATCGGCCGGATTTCATTATAAAATCTAATATACGAGTCATCGAAGCTTACATCCTGTGATTGATGATGGTGTACAATTAATTTTTATCGGAATCTGGAATTAGCCATGCCTGAAGGCAATAACTCTATGAATGGAACTTTTTACGTCGCGAGTTTTGGATATCTCCTCTCACGCCAGTATTTGTAAGAATATAATTACTATCGTTTTTGTCTGCGGTTATAAATAGAAAAATAAATAGTTTTGAAGCGTGTTGTGGGGAGATCAAGACGACATAGACTTGGTTTTAGTTTTAGACTACTCATGTAAAGCGCTCTAAATGAATATGGTTATTTTCGTTACTAGCATGAACACATTAAAAACACAACTTCTCGTACAAATAAAACTATTTTTAGTTTCGTTTATTAAGTTTGCTTTCACTAATGTCGAGAACATAAGAATTAGTTTAATGACTATGTCTTCTAATAATACTTAAACATTAGTAGATGAGATAAGGTAGCATATTGAAGAAGCACGCTGTATGGCTATTAGAGTGTAATAATTTTTGTGTATTATTCTATTTGTAGTAATTAATTGGTAAGTCATGAACCATTGACGAGATTCTCATAGATCGATGAAAATTATTACAATTTTCTTTTAATGATTTTATAAAATTGTTCTTGGATTGTGTGTGAATTCTTTTATTTAAAACAAATAATTGCAATAACGCTTATTTACTAATAATTTATGAACACTAATACTTATTAGCAGAAATAACCAAACTAACTTAATTTAATTTATTTGCACTAAATGTTTATTTATATCATTCATATTTATTCTAAACTACAAGCGTCGTGTAACACTCTTTCGTTTTCGTGACTTCGTAAACAAAAGTGTGTTGCTCTTACCGAGACGCATTTTTATATATCCGGCCGCTGTTTTATTCTCGTGTATGCTGGAGGCTTCCAGAGACCTCCAGATTGGTCTTGGCGTTTACCACTCGCAACGCGCTTCTCATTGACAATATTCAATATTAAAAGTATGCATGGGACAATAATATAAACACAAGCAAAAATTGCTGCTTGTAGTTCTGAATCTTAATTTAAATTAAACTTGGATTGATCTATGTTCCCACTGTTGTCAAGTTTCTTTAATGCTAATCCTTCGTCTGATTTTACGTTAGTCATAGGACTTCCGCTCTTGATTTTTATTGTACCTATTGTACCTACTAAACACCGCATTAACATGGAACTTGAACTTATATGTCCGACAGAGGGAGTGTTTTTAGAATCAGGCTGAGGGTCGAACCCACGATCTAAGCGTTCAAGCTAGACATAGTAAACCCAGCATCGTCTAAGTCGACTTAAGTCTAAATTTATTTGTCGCTGACACGTCTGTAGAAATCTGGTGAATCTGTATTACCTAATTGATAATATCCCAAATTCTTTATACTTACTCGTTTTTCAGTTATAACATTTTCGCGCATTCACGTTCTGTAGAATTTCCACCAGTATATAGAATGATTTTAAAGATAACCACAGCAAATTTTAAAATAGTTTCTTCAGACACAATCGTGTGTTGCATTTCGGATGTGTTGTTGTCTGTCTCTGCAGTAAATAATTAAAATCCTCTTATTTGTGGTGATATATTGGATGTTTACTATCAACATTAAATTTTTCATGTCGGTACAGCTATAGATCTCGAGTCAGCGGGGGGCGGGGGTGGATAATTCATGTCACTTAACAACATCGACGGGGCTTTACTCTGGCAGTTTTATTGGAGCTCCAAATTGGATCGCAGCAGAACGTGTCGCCTCACGCCCCCACCCCCCCGAGGAATTAACACCGTATCATTGATCACCCAGAGTAATAATCCACTAATTTGTCCCGTATCGGCTAATAGAAATTGCCAATCCAAGGCACCCTGGGCTACACGGGCTCTGCATCTGATTTACGGTGGAAACGCGAGTCGAAAATCACCCAGCTTCTTTTAGATATACATAGTTAATGTCACGCGACTAACACTTTATTGGAAAATAACTCAAGTAGACTCGAATGTAAATCAAGAACTGTTACAAAGCGTGTTGTTGCATTTGCACTTACGTTTCATATTAATTCGGAATGGGGGGTTTTCTTCTCTCTGTTTGTTTTTACCTCTACCTGGTTACAGTGGTGGATTTTCAATTCGGAGTTTTTAATCTGCAGAATTTTTTCCAAGCCATTTAAAAACCTTTTACATCACGTTACTAACTTGATAAAGTTAAAAAATAAAAGCTTGGCGTTAGAATCTATAAAAGTTCTTACATTCCCTTTCGAATGCCTCACTTATTTAGTAAAGTAGGCATTTCCACGACATAACTGTTGCCCATCACCCTGCATAACGCAGCTTAAACAAGCTTAAATGGCAGAAAGTAGTTTGTCGGTGAGCACATGTCAACTAGTGTTGTGGTGTAAATCAGAGTAAATGTGGTGGTTCCGTAACTGTTGTTCCTAAAACAAACACATGTGACATTAGCAGCGTTTAAGCAGTTACACCAAGAACACTTACTGTTAGTGGCTCTTGGAATTCACTAATGTGATTTATAAAATTATGTTCAATCTCTTTTGGGAAATCTCTACTACTAAAAGAAAAAATCCACTTGTTCGGGATTAAAGATTGAAAATATATAAACAAAAAGAGCTTTATAACTCTATGGTCTACATATTCATACGAATAAATGTTCCTGACATAAATTCACTATTAGGTATTCCTTTTTTCTTTATTGAAGAATTTTATTTAATTATGTATTTATAAAAATTCAGACTGGGAAGGCAATGAAAAAGATGAACAACGTGTTGTGTTTATTTCTTTTAGAACATTCATGATTTGTTCAATTTTTTTTTAAAGTAACAAAAGTATTAATTATGAAGAAAAGTGACGAATGTCCAGTTTTCCTACGATATAATTTCTCTTGAGAAACAAAAATTTCATACATAATCAATATTTTTTTAAACTGTTCGCCTTTTTTATCGTTGTTACTCTTTTCTTTTCTTTTATATAATCTGAAAAATTATATTCGTCAAGTTTTAGTTTAAGGAAATTTTAACAATTTTTTGATTTTTTTGTAAATTTAACTATAAAGCTACTATCACAAAAGATAATATTCTATAAATTTCTTGACAACTATGCAATTCTCTATTAAAAAATTTAAGACTTCCAAAAGGACATTTATTCTTTTTATAATTGTGAATAAAGTTTACCGATTAAAAAGTTTGGGTCCCACATCTTTTAAAAAAACCTGTTTAATTATGTTTCCCTGACTTTATTATCTTTATTTGTCCCTGGTGAATTTTGGCTTCGCGGTGCAACGAATTTGCATACTTTTTCAGGGCTACTTTTACTACTGATTGTTGTGATTACTTCATTCTTTTGTAAAATTTCACGATCCGGTTGGTTTCAGTTGTTTTTTTTAGAAACTTCTAGATAACCAGTCGATTTTTGAATTTTAAAGCTTGTTAGCTGCATTCGTGACTGACCAGACCAAATATTTGTGGAAATTCGAATGTTTATTGTTAACCTTAAGAACGTTGTGTATTTATTTTGATAATATACTAAAAGGGTGTCCTTACAAAATCTCAAAACAATTGAGTTAAAAACTATAAAAATCTAAAAACAAACATCTTGAACCTCCTGCTGTAGAATGTTTCGGTCCAACAACCCCAGTTTTCAAATTTTAAATTTTATTATCTGGAGTTGCAAGTGGACACTGAAAAATAAACATGAGGTTATCGTAAATTCTGCAGTCCCTATACTTAACTGAATTATTAAATGTTTTGAATATTCTGTGAGCAAAAATCGGGCGACAAAACGTAAAATATTTAACAGGTTTTACATAAATAAGACTTCATCTGTAAAATTTAAAATACAAAGTAACTAATCTAAACAGAAGCTTGCGTAAAAAAATATATTTCAGTGTAACAAAATAGGCGAGAATTCTCCATTATGTTCTGCATACGTCTATATTATTAACGATATTCCTATCGAGAGCAGCTTAAAGCCAGTCAATAAGTTTTTGTTCAGAAACCAATCAATCGTTTCGATCTGGACAAAAAGCGCTTTAATCTACTCGAATCATTCATATTTTACTTAAGAAACAACAAAATAGAAGCGGTGAGTCTGCATTTTTGTTTAATTTTATGCTATTTCACAGTTCACACATCAGTGAGAGCAAAAAACAACGGTGTGAGTAACCTTTGTTTGAAAAAGGCAGTCTAAATCTATTTTGTCTGATCGTGGGTTTAACTCCCGCTCGTTTATTGGCCCTCGTTTTAGTGTATATCATTTTCACTTTGTTAATAACTCTTGGGTGGTCGATTGATGCAGGATCTTTTCTTATTTTATAAACTTGTGTCTTAACTAACTATTTCCAAAGCATATGTTATATATTTCTTGTTTTTGTGACACAGATCAATTCCTATCATTAATCGATACAATTTACAAATCTTGTAAAAAATCATCGAGATTTTGAAAAGATTCTTTCTTAAAGAATGCACGCAATTAATATGTGGTATTAGTAAAGACAACACAAATGATATGTGAATTAAATTTGAATAAATTAAACTCCTCCACAGATGGACAGAACTAGGCTGGGTCTAATTGTATCTAATTAATTTAAATTTCAAAAGTGTAATTTGTTGAATATTTTAAACGTTTTTTCGTTTTTTGTTTCTCGCATAAATATATAGCATTGGAAAATGAATTTAGAGATTAGTACTCGTAATATTGAAACTGTCAAAGATATGATTAACACCAACTATAGATTCTAACTGTAAATGTTTTGTCGTTCTCGATAGATTAATAAGCAATAAAAGAGGCGAACATAGAAATGCTTAAAATAAGGAGAATAAAATGATACCTTTCATACAAAATACAAAAATATATATCGAAATAACAGAGAAATGTATTAGAAGTACACGCATATTAAGAGAATGATTATAGTTTATAGTTATACAATAATATAATACATTACTGATTTTTGTTTTAAACTTCAAACTCTTAACAACCTTCTAAGCATCAGATAGATAATTATAAAATTTTTGCTACAAATATGCAAGGTTCTTCATCACATTTTCACCTGCTACTGTAAATATGTGCATTTTTCATATGTTTCTCTTTATTTCTGTGCACACATTAAATAGGTTTACACATACAAAGGTGGCAACGAAAGGCTTTTCATTTTTGAAATAAAATGGGTTTACAAGATTTTTTACGTCCCACATTAATACACACTAATTGAAATACGAATGGCAATAATTTAAATATAAAATTTTAAATACAGTAAAATACAGTCATATTCAGCAAGAAAGTAATAATTAAATTGAAGACGTTTTGAATATAATTTGGCCATCAAGAAACATATCAGCATTTGTCATATTTATAACGTTAACCTTATCGGTTGTTAAATTAATCAAAATTTAAAGTAAGTAAAACCAGTGTAGCGTTTATTTATCATCATTCATCAATGTGTTTATGTTTAATTCTTTGTTTTTTTGGCGAGTTGTAGGATTGCGGGTGCCAAGTATCTTAATGGGTGTCGGTTGCTATGGTAATTAGCCCTACCTACTACTAGAATTTTGCCGAACCTAAGGATACCAGCACTATTTAACAACACTATCATTAGCATCCACCACTATTGTAGTTGATTTACATTTTTAGG
Organism: Melanotus villosus; assembly: GCA_963082815.1. Taxonomy (NCBI): domain Eukaryota; kingdom Metazoa; phylum Arthropoda; class Insecta; order Coleoptera; family Elateridae; genus Melanotus; species Melanotus villosus. Next base: position 68,686,794 of record OY720420.1, read on the forward strand.
TGAAGCCACCAGTTATATCATTTGAGGTTTGTTTGCCTTTGGAAAATAAAACCATTACGAGTAGGTCACTTATAAAGAATGTATGGCCTAAATTTGATCTTTGGAAAACATTCATTTAAGTTACATATTGCTAGTAAGAAACATACTTTGCTCTCTACCTTCTTTGAAAATAATTATTTAAAAAGTGTGCATTAATTAGACTGATCGGCACAATCGAAGGCTTAACTTAGGTCTAAAATTATTAAAGTTAAACTCTTATTACAGTATTAGATAATTCTAAAATATATCGTTTCTCGTAGATATTTTCTTCCTGTAACCAAATTATTGACTGCATAATACCTTAAGTATTGTTTTTTAAAAATTGTATAAATCTAGATTGTATTGATGTTTTCTGAGTTTTAGAGAAAATAGAAATGATAACTAATATCATGTTGGAAGTATATTATTGTTGTGTGTTTAAGTAACTAGTATTGAATTTGCTGGTAAAAGTATTTATCTTCTAAATAATAACATTTGACTGTGCTTATCAATGGATAAGCAATTACGTCCCATATTACCTTTATTAGTTGAATGCTAAGGTTCTAAAGATCTTTGGAAATTGAAACTATTTGAATACTTTTAAGCCTGGTGAATTCTTCCAATTTCTTTTAAATAGAAATGTTCTAAGCGACCTTATACCGTAAAATAGATATTTAAAGTTCATTACTTTTTAAAAGCTTTTTGAAAGTTCAATTTATTAAAGTACGATCGAATTTGGAATTATGAAAATAAGAATTCAGAAAATTTATTTGATAAACGTTAAATAAATACAAGGTAGAATTATTGATTAGCTAACATAAGCTATAATTATGCGCCTTTTGGAGATTCAAACCTTATCCGTGTTTTAACGAGACAAATTATAACATATTCACTTGAAAACCCCCCGAAACATATCTATCAAATGCATCATGGTATGTTCAAATCGTTGACCTACACATCCCATATGTGAGAGATGTCATCAAACAGTATTCTATTAAGCATCATCCCACCCTGGAAAATCACCCAAATGAAATCATGGAACCACTGACAGCAGATTCACAACTTAGGAAACTTTAGATGAAGTAGCCAAATGATATGACGAACTAAACATGGGAAGACTTCACTGGATCCCCTCTCCATTAAAGTCCTAATCCCAACTAGTATACTTAGCTACCTACTATTAGCTCATAGAATATATTATATTCTGCTAATAAAATTAACAACAAAAATTTAAAGATTGAATAAATAATTTTCATGATTTAACAACAATATATAAAACGAATTTTCATAAAAAATATTGCTGGAATATTTTTTAACAACTGTTTTATTAATGAACTATAAAAATTCTGTACATAGAAAAATATCATTTCGATAGGAATTACAAATTTAGCTTCTAAAATAACCACTTTATTATAAAATTATATAGGAAGAAAGTGACTTTTGTTTTGTTGGGCGTTACTTGATAGAAGAATACCCGTGGTTGCATTTAATTAAAGCGCACCCTACTAATATTGGTATTGAGTAAATCTTATCTTAAAACAACTTTTGTCCAAGGCATAAATTATGTAAACGGTGGTAAACGATTTTTTGATCGAATCAAATATGAAAAAAATTTCATTTTATTTTATAAAAAAATACCTAAGTATATTTTGTGAAAATATGAATTTATCTTTAGAGGTAGCATTATTTGATAAAGATAAGTTTGTTTTTTATAAAACGTACCTAATAACAGATTAAAACAATTTAGTAATTCTGGATTATTCGTTTAGTTTCAGATTTTGGTTACTGGAAAGCAGGAACAAAAATGTAAAAGCAATAATTTCCAGCTATAAAAGTAAATCAAAATGTGTAAATTAGTAATATGGATCTTTTACTTATCACAAGTTTTGTGCGATCCATCCTTAATTCTATTTATATTCTTGATATCTGTGACTTACTTCTTCTAATCTCCTTTGATATTGTCTAATTGATTTGTTCAATTTTTGAAAAAGAGGTTAGTTACAACTACTGTTCTAAATTTCTTAAAAGTATTTTAAGGATGCTTCTTAATTTGACATAAGACAGGACAATTTATAATAATAAAAAGTCAATTAGTCATATGCTAAGCATAGACCAGAAGGCGAGCAGGTTTTTCTGGACATCGACTCCCGATACCATATAGAAATCAACCCATAAAAGATTAAACTCATCAAACTCGATCGTTAAATTGAGCCTGTCTAATGAAATCAGAAAAAATTCCACCGAATGAAAAAGTAGCTAATAGTCGAGAACAATTAAAAATCCTTTTTATAATTGAAGCGAATTTAAAACGATCTTAAATGAGCAATATCTATTCGTGTCGGGGTTTCGAGTAATGCATCAAATGCCGGCGGTGGAGAATTATCAGAAAACGAAATTATAATTTATATACACCTGTGTAGTGGCCGACTGTCTGTCAGCAAGAAATGATGGCGCGTCCGTCAAAGGATATCAACTGTTATAAATATTGTATCATAGCTGGTCGTCGCCTGCCACCCACGATGCACAAGCCAGACCCATTTGCAGCAGACGTTTTTTTTCACGGCTGCATGGAATATCCACTTTTCGCATGCGGCTGGCTCGTCAATCGTGTAATCGACCATCACCATCTCGACATGACCACCTTCTACTTGATACATGTGCGAAATGACGAAAACTGAGTGACAGATCAACGCTTGCGTGATCTTAAATCCCTTACACTTTCTACTAATACTCATTTTAAGCTTCTTTTCTCGCATTTAATGCGCCTTTTAATTAATTTAATTCCCTCACACGTTTAACGCCGCCACAAAGCTCAAAACCTTTAACGGCCTTTTTATGTCTGTTTGTTTACTTACCTCATCGCAGTAGGAAAACGTAAAGATTACATCTGGTAAGATCGTAGATATCATGTATGAATGCAGCTATTTAACATTTTAGTTTTATCTTTACTAAAGCAAGACGATTGTGTTAATAACGAGGATATTGTTTAGCTTGTTAATTCCGTTTCACGTTTCAATACTTAGTAGAACAATTTTTTCTGATTAATAAGATTAAAGGCAAAATAAACGAGTAAATGTAGTAAGAACAACGCTTTTGCATATGCAATTTTTAAAAAGAAAAGGGCGAAGAAAGGTGGCAGTGGCAACCTTTAGTATTCGAATTAATTAATTAGGACTATGTATGTATGAGAACTTCTCCAATATTTTTGTAAGATTCGGCTGCACATGTTTTATTATACAACAAAGGTTTAAGAATAGTATATTTTACAACAAGACATGAAATAGTTATTTTCGTATCAAGTGTCGAAAGTAGCAAATATCAAGCGAGTGTTTATAAATAGATATACGAGTGCGGAGCGTAGCGGAGCACGAGTAGAAATATTTATAAACACGAGCGGAGATATTTGCCTTTCGAACGAGTTACGAACACTATTTTTCCCACGACCAAAAATGTACATGTCAAAAAGTAACACTGACAGTTCAGGTAAAACGACCATCATTTTTTGTTTTGAAGCGGCCGCAGCTTCCTATTATTGCGCAAACTGTGCGATATATCCCTATACGTGTTCATATCGCACGGGTTGTTCATTTGTTTTGCGAAAGTCAATCGCACGGGTGATATTGTCAACTTTCGCGCCTAGTTTGTTGTGCGTTAGGAGCGACTTTCTTATATGGTCGTGGGAAAATGAGGTTTTTTTCGTGAGATGAGAAGTTGCCCACGAGCTGCGTTAGCAGCGACTAGGGCAATCACGAACGAAAAAAACGTATTTCATGTCGAGTAGTAAATGCTATTTTTTCTACGACATTTTAATTATCTGTTTGAAATAAGTTTTAATTCGACTTAATTCAAACCGAATTGTGTCAATGCAAATTATTAATTGTTTGTTTAATCGGTTCCATAGTAACACACGCATTTTTTTATTTTGTTGCCATAGATTTGGAATTCTTGTTTTCATCTCTAGAAGTGAATATGTTTTCATCTCTAGATAGAAAATGTAGCGTTTTCGCATAGGGTTTATCGTGAAGAAAATACTTGTTTTCACATCATGTGTAGAAAAATACATTTATCCTAACTAAAATGATTTCATTTTTTTGGTCCTATTCTTTGAACATCTTTATAAACTAAACTACAACATGAAGAAGAAACGTATTGTTTTTAGCATGTACCATAAGTTCAGTCAAGGTAAGTTACTTCTTTGAAGGGTGACACAAACGCCTAAAGAAATGGGAAAAAATGGCTCCCAAGAAAATAATATGTTAGATTATTATAAGGTTAATCCACAAAAGATTTCTTTAGGTGAAGGTGATGAGTACTTCAGTGTTGAATCCAGAGTTTTTCAACCGGAGGGAGAATGCAAAAAATGGCGAGTGGGGGTTAATAGTAAATAAACATTAGACCTGGACCCTGTTGTACAATAGAATTCACACTTAAATGTTAGCAATTTATTGTAAATTGAAATTTTTATAAACAATTTAATGAATAATTTAGCTAAAACTACTAACAATAACAACACAATTTACAGTTGCTAATATTTAAGTACCAGTAAACTATAACTTGTGAATTCTATTGTGCAACAGTGCCCTGGGCATTAAGTCGAAATAAATTGGCATCATTTACAAAGCGTATTACAATGGTTAATTCTGTAACGTTATTAATATTTGTTGATTCATCTGCATTAAAGAACGTAGCCTGGATTATATTTTTTAGTGAAAGAGGGTATTCAAAATTTTGAAACTCAGTAGGTAATCTAATCTAAAATGTTTCCGATGCATATCAAAAATTCTTAAGTAATACTATTTTAACAAACTACTCGTATTTGGTGTAACGCTGAATATCCTCTTTCAGTAAAAAATATAATTAGTAATAATCAGCGATGAAAAAGACTTCGTTTTCAGTGTGTATACCATTTTTCATCCCAATTTTTATTATAGATAGATAGATGTTTCTGGTTGCTGAATAGCTGAATTGCACTTTCTGAGCGATTACCTTCTTCATTTTCAAATTCACTATGACTCATACATACTTCTTTTGAATCAAAAAAGGCAGATAAAGTTATGTGTCTTTTCTTCGAGATCTGTATAATTTAAAAAAACGCTTCCGACTGGTATATTAACTGCTACCCCTAAAACCGGCCACAGACGCAGAGACTAGCGTGTGCAGTTTTGAATGTGCACACAAATCCTTGCAAAATGCGTGCACTGTTTAGTAACAAGAGGTTTTAAGTTGGCTTTTGATTGAAAATATCTTTGTTTGATGGCACTGGCGTGCAATTGGATTCTTAAAAAGAAGTAAAAATCTAATAAAAAAGAAATGTCCAAAATAAATGAAAACATGGCAGTTAAAACGTAATAAATTGTCACATAGAAATTTGCATAAAGAGTTAAAAATGGAACGTGGTGGCTGGTTTAACTACTTTGGGATGGACGGGGAAACCTATCTGAAACTTTTTAATTTGGTTGCCCGTTTCATATCAGCAACAATGCTGATGGTGAATAATGTTTTGTGACGACACTGGATAAAACTCTATTAAGTGTGCAGTTTTGCATCACAATGCAGGGGTTTTCCCGAGTATGCAAAACGGTACTGGGAAGAATTCAGGCAGGAGGCAGGTCCAGGTTCTTTGAACATGAAAGCGCAAAGCCAGTTGAAATAAACACAGAAATTCTAAGGTACGCGAATAGTAGGTACTGTTTAAAACCTAAATTGCAGAATCATGGATAATAAATAAAGGACGTAATAATAAATTGCAATACCACATAAATAACAAAGAGCTGTAAGAGCAAACAAGAAAAAGCATATATAAGCAAATTGAAATGGTTCGAGGATCGCGTATGGAATTGTAACAAACTATTACTCAAGTATTATTGGAATATGGACTTACCAGAAGAACGATGAAAGGTAGTTCAACAGAACGCTGATAAATATACAGAAACAGCAGAAATAGAGAGTTAGCTGCTAATGCGAAATCTTAGTTCGAAGTAAAATAGATTGCAAAATATAGGAAGGAACGGAGAAAATTTCTGAAACAACTATAGGATTGTGTTGGGTAAAAGATGAAGAAATAAAAACGCAATCCAAAACGTACAATATAGTACGACCAGAAGGATGTACTTATTCAGTGCTAGTAAAACTACACATATTATGACTACCTATATGAACGTCGTATATTCCACAAGCAGTGGACAGAATAAGAAACAGATAAGAAGGTAGCTACTGAAACACGTATTTATTATTATTTTTTTATATTGCTCTGTTTAGTTCTTTATTAATCGTTTTATTGTGGAATAGTGATGATGACATAAAAGAAATTATCTTTCAAGCCATGTTTGATAATCTTGATATTCTATGAATTTTAAGAATTATATCGAATTTTTAGAATAAAACTTACCATCTTTTGCAATTTTGAGAGGGCCTTTTTTTGCAAACGGTCATATCATGAAATCTAAACAATTTTAGATTAAATAAGTTATGGGAAGGCAGGCATTGCTTTTATATAGAATGTATCTATTCGACCAGAAACATGTGCTGCGGTATTTGGTAAAACGAAAGGCGCAAATCGTTTTTCGTTTGCAGTTTACTTTTAAAGACGCGAGCAACTTAAAATTTTCATAATGTACAAAATTGTGGAGGATTAAAATTACTGAATTACATGTTAAGAACAATATGACCCCTTCTGTTGTTATTATAATTTTTATTGCTTCGTGAATTATGCAACTTTTCTGGTAAAAATTATACTACAACGAAATTTAATTGACTTTTCAAATAAGTGTTTCATGTAATTACGAGTTATGGCTTAGATATACCACGTATTAGTTCTTGGATTTGAATGACTTTTAACAAAGCTGGAACAAATTCTTACTCATTTTTACATCTTTATGAACTATAAAATGCCACAGTCAGTTTTTCTGGGAGATTAGACACACCCTGTATATTTTGGTTTTATGGAGCACCTAACATTTTGACATTTTATAGTTAACCATGGTTTCTTCTGCAGTGTCTGAAACAAGACGTTCCATCATTCCATGTTAGCAATATCTGCAGACACGTAACTATAGGGAGGTTAGGGTGAGTCAGGACTCACCAAAAGTTCAGGTGGTTCATCCCACTGCTCACCCCTCACCCAGGAACCATAAAAGTGCCATAACTTGTTTTGGTTTAAAAATCTCTAAATTCGCTTGTATTATGTGTTTAGTAAAAAAAAATATATATCCAGCGACTTACTATGAAAATTTCTGGTACTAATTTGTGTCCCCCCAACTTTAGTCTGGTGCACCATATCTACTGCACATTGGATGCGATGAACTTTAAATTGAAGTAGTGATAAAGTATTTATTCTTTGAATTTTAGGGGATCAGAACCACACACTAAAGGAAAAATAAATTATACACTTTCCGCATACTTGTGAAGATCAGTATTGATATTTTAAATTTTGTTGTATATTCGTATATTTGTGGGCAAACAAGTGCGAATCCTGTCGTTGGCTAGGTTTTCAGGTGTTTAAAATAAAATTATAGCGAAGGTATGCCTTATCTATTCTCTAGTTTTATTATCACTTTTACTGTAGTAAAAATGTAAAAAACAACTAAAGATATTATTTTGAACAATAATGTTTTGTGAACATGGTATTTCTTGTATCGAATTTACAAAAACTTATCATTCAGTGCAGCTTCCGAGGGCCAAGTGTGCTTGTGCACAATTGAAAGTTTAGCGTTGTTCATCAAAGTAAGTACTCGGTAGCGATTTAAACAATGTGCATTTCAAAGGAGGAGGTATTCTTGTCGTTATTCTAAAAACAAGCACCAAAACCCGGACGTGCAACCTGCATATTGTCACGATCTGAGGAGCGTCGCAGTTCAAGGCCTGTCTAGGCCGTGTCGCCAATCTGTCAATCAGTCCTGTCACGCGCCCGCTACCAAAATATGAACACGGCATTTTATATTCCGAGCAAACGCGGCATGCATGCCAAACAAAACGGGCCAGTTTTGCACAACCCATTCGGATATGTCATGTCACAATGTTATTTACCGGTTATTTCATTATAAATTCTGATTCGATACATTCGGACAACATAAAATTTCGAGGAAATCATTTCCATACAGTTCGCAACGTTATTAATTAATTGCCGGTTACATTCTTTTAATTTTTCATATGTAATCCAGTCATGCTTATGGTAATAAACGAACGTGCAGGAAGATTCGGAGAGGTCATTTTTTTATTGTTACAATGAACCTGTTATGCTATTCAAGTAGTTTATTACATAATAATGTCTTGGAAACTGTACAGACTCGTACATTCTGGAGTAGTTCCAACTCTTGCGGGGAGGAAAACAAGTTAAGTAATATACTAAACTGGTAACATTAATGACAGATTTACTAAAACAAAATTTTTAAGTATGCGTCACGAAAATACTGAAAGCTAATAGTTTCCGGCTCTTAGCTGGACGTGGTTACGTGTGCCTATGATAGTAATAAGGTAATAACTCTGAAACTATGTTAGCATGTTACCGACTGATGCTGTTCATGCTCAGTTCATGCTAGAAAAAATATTGCACGGTTATTTTAATTATTGTGAATGTATTACGAAGCACTTATTCTTTTCGGATATCCTTTTATATAAAATAATAAAATACATCTTGATAATATTTTCATATTTATATCGCCCATGAACTACTCGTACAAGTATGTGAGTAAGTTACTAGTTAAGAATACCTACCTATCTGATATACTTTAAATTGTGATTCACGTCGATCAAATTTAAAACGAACATTAAATCATTCAATGTTTGATGACTTCTGTAGAGTTTTGTTTAAATACTGCCATATCTATGCACAATGGGAAACATATATTAGAATCAAGTGTCGTGGGAAAAGACGTTCCGGTCGATCAAGAGTGCGTGTGCAACCATTGTGTCGCATGCAGAGCGTTATCGTCACCAGATCGTGTCCTCTTCATTCTGACGGGTAATTCACAATCCTAGCGGTGTTTACTCAGTATCTTCTGCTGATCGAACACCTCTGCATTTTAAGGTGCCCTTTAGAATGTGTAATTAACGAGAAGGACAATAAATTAAAACGAAAAGTCCGGAGAAAGTGTTAAGACAACCGACTATTTATCTTTTCCTAAATTTTTAATAATTAAAAGCTCGTTCAAATAAATTATCGAGGTTGATGTCAAAATTTTTGTTTAACTAGAAGACCGAAGAGAATTCAGGTGAAATGTTTTAAACTAACTCGAAACAACCTAAAATAAACAGGGAGAAGTCTGGAAAGTATGATAATTATACGTCATGTAAACTCGAGAACCAAATTAAAACAATTCCATTCCAGAAGTGGAATTTTAAAGGAACTTGTTTGTTATTCGAAAAGTTTCTCGATCCATCCCTGTTTAGTTGTTATAATATTCGTGGGATGAGACGGTATGCACGAACGATCACAGTTAGATTGACTAAACTTTGATATGCAAACGGTAGCGAGATGAGCAAACGCCAGTGCGAGTGATGATGAAACATGGTTTGTGTCTTAATCTCATCAAACATTTACGCGAGAGTTCGCGGTGAAGCATTAATACCAAATAACATCTTGGTTTGTTAAGGGCGATGCCTCGCTTCCATTCTTGACAGTTACGTTTACATCTGCTGATAATAATTTGCGAATTTATTATAAATTAATGCCGCGAGGCTGAAATTGTATCAAACTGTCAAGACTCGAGCAGACATGATGAGACGCCTCCTTTATGTCACTAAATTGCGAAGTGCTTTATGTAACAATTTACTACTGCCTTTATATTACCCTTTATTATCGTTTCATTTTTGGACGTCATTAAGGGTTGATGAACGCTGCAGATTATTTATTAAACAAAAATGATTCCCTTAAAGTGAAGATGTGCGGTTTTCGTTTATTTATATTTTGTAATAACAAATTTATTTGTTTAGCTCTCGGTTTACGTTTGTAATCTTGTGATAAGCCTTTCTATGTACAAATATCATGTGAACAGATACAATTTTAATGTATTAATTCCGTAAAACGGATTTTGATTCATTTCATGCTCGCAAATTCTTAAACACCCCTATGCCATAAAAACAAATTTATTGGATTACTTATTTCTCGAAACTTACAATACCTAGAAATATCAACAATTCTGAAAATAAACAATAGTCCAAGTAGCAGAATGCCTGATGAACGCAACCACTACGAAACCATGATCGTTGCTAATTTATACTGTTAAGTAATTTAGTGCAAGTATTGCCGGGACTCTCCCTTTTTTTGTTATTTTCTCTCATTGTACTTTTAAAAGCGTTCAAATGCTTCTTTATAACACATCATACTTTTCCGAGAAAAAACAATAAATACAAATATTTTTATTATTTCCTGTGGTTACTTTAGGTATATCTTTTTGTTTTCTTGCGTTTCCCCCATCTTTGTTTCTTCCTTTCGTTATTACCTTATCATTACTGTTATTTCAATTACGCTTTCGGATACGATTTTTTTAAAACTTTATTTTTACACTTAAATACCGTACGTTTAATAATAAAGAAAATTTTCGAAAATATAAAAATGAAATTTTCCAACACAACCAATAACTTTAATTGTGCCCAACAGATAAACCAATAAGCGAATAAATACCGATAAATGATAATATAAGTAAAACTCATGAAATAGAATGTTTAAAACATAGCTGAAATTTCCGGACCCTTTCATGAGAGCGTAATGCAAATATTTAATAACAAGCGGGGATGTTATTTATTTTACTGTCACAACATACTAAACTATTCCCTTTGGCAATAAAATCATTCAAATATGACCTGTTTACGTTTATTCTGCTCTTATTAATTAAAAGTTGCTATTGATGTGATAAAGTTTTCAGGGTTTCTGCAGTTGTACTTCATAATTCGCTAGGATTTCAGGAACTTCATTTTAATTATTGTGTTCTGTTTAATTCTGCATTTTAATAATCCTCAGTCGCATCCTAAAAGTCTGAAGATTGGCTTCTAGTTTCCTGCAATGTTAAATTCTACAATAATTAGTTCAAATATTATTTCTTGGCCGATTTAATTACTAATTTTTGGAGTTTTTAGACCTTAAATACAAAACATTATAGAACTAATTAGAGTAACTGCATTATATTGGTGTAAACATAAACTGGAAGACGAAGCTGGAGATTTTATAAACAAAAATAGCAAAAAATATACAAAAAATGCTTTAATGTTGTTATAATTTGTTCCAAAGGAATTAGCAAAAATTACTTAAAACTTTATTAAATCTAACGGTGAAGCGCGGGTTTTAAAAGTATATCTAGAATTAGGGAGTCAAAATCTTTAAAATTAAAATTAAAACAATTTTCTGCAAAATGCTGACTAATAACAATCTTAAAATTAATCTTGGTTCTGGGTTATTTCATATTTTGAGGACGTTTCGTTTTACAATTTTTAACCTAAATTTATATTGCAAGAAAGGTGAAAGGACAATTTTAATTAGTTTATATACATTTAAAAAAACCCTCCCGAATATCAAATAGGTAACCAGTCAATTTTATTGGCATTTCTGGGATTTGTTGAACGGGTTGCCTACTTCGTACGCTTTAAGAAGTTACCATTCTTAGGTTAAGTGTTTTTACTGCAAAGCATGTTTGATTCTTACAAATCTTGGAAATAAACTTGAATTTTGTCGTTTTTGGTTGTTATTTTTTTGACTAGGCGGTTTTAAATGTTAATCTAAATATAATGAAAAATAATTACGGTCGGCTTAAATTAGGGCAGGGCTTGGAATGAGTTCTAGTTTAAGTCAGCTTAAGACAACGTTTAGCTTGAAATGTCCACCCTTAGATTAAAGCCCTAAGCGATTAGTTATGACATGACTACCATTAAAACATATCACTCTTGGAATATTAACCTAGCGTGCTTGATGAGAAAGTAGATATTTGTATATAGCACATTAATTTTATATTAAATACTCGAGTAATAAACTTTAAACGTATACAAAATTATGACGTAGTTCTTAAAATTTATTACCAAATTAGATTCTTAAAGTTAGTACAGGTAAAGTGTAATTTGGTTTCGCACAGTTAAAAACTGATTTATGGACTGTAACTTTTATGACAGAGGATGACACGTACTATTATTTTTTGTAGTCGCATCGTCATGGTCATTGCAGCATAAAGATCGCAAGTATTTATGACATGAGTTTAATCTGAACAATTTTATGATCATTTAACTGCTCCGAGCTTTGTGGTAATAATAAGATCTTGACCGCGTTAAACTGTAAAACATAAAACAGAACCTTTGCCTGTTAAAATTATAGCAAGAGGAAATAATTCTGGAAAACCTAATATTTATTCGATCTGTCAAATTTAAAATCAACCATTACCAAACTTTTTATAATTGATTGAATGATCGATTTTTCTTATTTGTACAGGGAAATTGATGGTGTAAACGAAGATTATTTTTGAAACCCTGAAATAACAAAGATTGAGCCCGCAGTATATCAAGTCCGGTTGTCGTTTAACACTTTTAAATACAATCGCGAGGAAATGTAGTTTGTCACGGTGGAACGTCCAAAAGTGTATTTATTCTTTTACTTGTCAGATTTCGAGGTGTTACAGTTATAAAATAAGTTTTGAGGGATTTAAAGATTTACAGCCCCTTTATCGTGCCCCAAGGACAATTCTCGAGTTTAAAAAAAGTATTTTGCGTGTCCGTAATAGAGTAGAGCAAAATCGGACAGGTATAGTGGAGATAACGGGCGATAGAGTAAATGGTGGGTAGAGATATCTTGATAGGAGTCTCCCAGGTGACTGGCGCCTCCTTTGATTTAGTGCTGACGTCCCGGACGCGTCCCTTGGACATGCTTTATGTGGAGGCCTCTGGGACTCGCGACAATGAGAATCGCTCTTTGCAGATTTATACGCCGCGGTGGTCTCCTAGCTGCCAATCTTCCGTTCTGACCAAAGTTTTTGTTTGTGGCATGCCCTTTTATATGGGTTCCAGTAAAGGAGGAACAAATTTTTCAATTCTGTCGTTTCCACCTGTTTTTATCCGGACACGGAAATAGAAAGCAAGCTAAGCTTTATTTGGGAAAAGATTCCGGGAGAAAACTATAAATTTTCTCGGCGTGTTAATAAAAGTCTTAAAACTTTATGTATTAATCCAAAAACAAGAGGGAAACGTCCGATTCTTCTATAAAATTTCGCCAAAAAATGTTTTCATTTGATAGAGTGAGAGTAAAGATTAAAGAATCAAGCTTGAAGAAATTGCTTTGGTTACTGTTAAAAACTACCTGAGTAAGGGATTTCACTGTTTTTATTTGGTCCTGGTGCTTTTGAATTCAAGAATACACGGGGTGATCTTGAAATAACTGATCGAAATGTAGGATTCAATTAAATTAAAGGGTTTGGTTTAATTGTGTCCCTCCGGAGTTACACCCCGTTTAATTTTTAATTCATGAGTAGCATAATAAAACCTGTACTAACGAAAACAAATGTTAAGCTAGAATTTTTATTTGTAAATTTAATTGTGAACTAAATATTGGGAACTTTAACGTTAATAAAAAACAAATTAAAACTTTTAATGAAACCATACTTTATTAAAATAAAAACAGAGAGTTTATTTTAAAACGTCGAGCCTGAGAGTTTTAAAATGGGCAAACATTGCACACTTATCACTGCATTTTTAAATTATAATATTTAAAAAATTTAGTTTAAGAAATCTGTTGTTTTATCGTAAGTAATGACACATTAATGTGATACATTAGGCAGATATAGTGTTATAAAGCTTGATTTTTAGAATACACATTTAAAAACGTCATCATTTATTAGATATCGTTATTTTTTGCCTATTTTAAAATGTAGTTTTTAGTGTTCACCATAAACCAAAATGCAAATCTATTAGTTAATTAATAAAAAAATTTTGGTAGAAACTATTAAAAACTCATATTTTATTTATTCCTAGATATGAAAAATTAAATTAACTATAAACCTAGCGGGATCCAATTTAGATACACATACATATGTTTATAGGCAAAGTTTTCAATTTGAAAACGATTTTGACCAACTTTTTCAGTATCACCTTGTATTTTAGAAAGGTAAATCGAGAAATGTCGTTGAAATAAGATATTGTTAAGGCATTCAAATATTCATAAATTTGACAAGAAACGTTTTTATAAAATGGTAAACTTGTTTATTAAGGGATTTTATAAAATTTTATTTTTCCATCGTTTATACGTAGAAATAATCTACACAAAAATAATTCGAATTACAGGTAGAATAAGCAGTAATTCTTTACTTTATTTTAAGTCTTATTACTGGCATGCATATTGTTACTTGCATTTAATATTTTAATTTGTCAGTTTGTATTCAGTTTGTATTCTGACTTAATACAGAGAGTTCTAAGGTTATTAAGACAGAATACGGCCTGCTGCATTTGAGTTTTTAAAAAATCACATTGTATGTTAGTTATTGTAAATTTACAAACTTTTCTTGGATCATATTTATTTAATACGAAATCGCTTGAGAATAATTTCTAAATGTTTTAAAACATATTTGTTTTCTTGTTTTATAATATTGTCTTGCATCTAATATAATATTAGAGGTCCCGAGTTGCGGTAGCTAGGAACCCCACCCCCAGTTCAGTACGATCAGAAAAGTAAAGCTACGTTGTCTCGGGTCAGTACTATAAAGGGTGGGCCGATGGCCCCGTTAACGCAGCACCTCTCTCCCACGAAGACCGGTCACTTGGGTCACTAATAACTAAGTGAGTAGATTTGAAGAGGTGCAAGGAGTGAGAGAAAGGAAGGAGGCTTCAAGTATTATCATTCAATTAAATGGCTATATGCTTGCCTTAATAGAAGTACATTACAGCAAAAATTTAAAGCTTATCGCGATTTGTTTTTTATTTTAAATTTGGTTACACACTTTTGAGAACCGCTGGCTAATATGCATTTAAAAAGCCTGCGATAGAAATTTGATCCTGGAAAAATAAATGAAACATTACACAATTATGTAATTTACAGGTTTCACTTTCCACTCACTTTTTTCAGGCTGGAGACTGGCAGTAAACAATTACTGGCATATTTAAAAAGTTACACAAGCTGTCTTTCGAAGCTACTGTAGCATTTTGGTAAATTAAAATAACGTCAATCAATTCGGTTGTTAAAAGGTTAGGATGACCTTCCATTAAAGCGTTCGAACAGTGCACTTATAAAGCGAACAATAAACTGACTAACCTACGTACACATCACACCTGGGCCCCCTTATCAGTACTGGGAAGAAAGGCGATTGATAAATTTAGATTTTGAATGTAAACAGAACCTATTCCAGTGACCCCAAACAATTTTTTGCATTGATCTTGTTAATTTTTTTCTGAGCTTACCGTTTACTTGCGACACATGGTTTATTGAAAAAAGTTGTTCTATTTGATATGCTCTACCTACCCTTAAAATTAATGACAATACTTTTGAATCAGTTTGTATAGCCTAATAATAATATTATATTAGGATAGAAAACACTCACAAAATCCAAATAAAGTTCTGAGCCTAGAATATTTTAACAAAACCACAGCAAAAAGTTGCAATAGCCGCACGGGAATATTAAGATAACGCGGTTGTATTGAGTTTATCTGTACAATTACAGCTGCTACATATATTTTTGTTGTCTAATTCTGAATGGTTGATTTTGATGAATATTTTCTTATTATTGGTGCTTCATTCATTAGATTAAAATATTTTTCTCTACGTTTTAGTTTTAGTGTGTTTAGTTTCTAATGCAGATTGATATTAAATTTCTTAAGCTAATACCTTCAATGACAGGTAGGGCTGAAGTTTACCCCTTTCTTCAAAAATTGAATCTGTATTTTCAAAACGCTTCGACTAAAACCAAGCAAAAAGTTAGTTATGGAGTTTTTCCAAAACAGATTGTAGAATAACTTTCTACATTTCTGGATTCTGGAACTAGTTCACGCGCATTTTGGCCTCAATTTGGGCCCGTTGCAGCATAACCCTTTGGAGTTTCACTTAAGGCATCCAACCCTTTCGACTTGAGGATATCTGTCAGAGAAGTGCTGCGAATTCCAGCCATTTTAAGCCAGAAGTCCTCCAATACGGATCCTCTGATTTGAGAGAGTGCAGGACATTCACACAGGAGATGCTCTGCTGTCTCCCAACAGGTGGGGCCATCAGTCAACCCCATCCCGTATATGTGTTTATTCAATTTGCAGTCGCCCGATAGTATTTCTATGATGAGTCGCAGTTTACTCCGGGGCAACTAAGCACAAAATCTTGCCATCTTTCTTGAGGGCGCTGTAATACCTATCCCCGCCTGGTGACATTTATTCATGTTCACCTACCTATCACAGAAGCGTTTGTGCGTTTCTTTGCTAATTATGGTATGTACTTAACAAAGTTAATGAAGGTGCAAAAGCTGTCTCGGCTGACTGCTTTGCTAAAGTATCAGCCTGCTCGTTACCAATGCCCAGCATGAGCTTTAACTCAGACGAGTTTTAGATTATTATTCTCAGCAACTAGCTATAGACTGAAGTACTATTCCTGAGACAACTTTGTAGTTTCTCAGTGATAATAGGGCAGCTCTACTGTCGCTAGCTATTCGTTCCAGAATTATGTTTGTACCTTGCATTATAGCCACTGTTCTTTGTTTGAAAGAATGTGGTAAGATTTGTCTAGTGGTACTTTTATGAAGGTTCAGTTCATCTGAAAAGATGCCTGCACCAGTGCACCTATCCTTCTGTAGTTTTAGATCCATCAGTTAATATGGATATATCAGGTTGGGTAGCGTCTTCAGCATTCAACTAAATGCTTAAGTGTATCCTAAACATCTAGGTAAGTCGGTGAGGGGGGGAATCCACCACTGCTCCAAGAAGGGGTGTCTTGTGAACAGACTCCTTCAGGATATGTTGACGTCTTCCTCCAGTGCCCTATCTTCTATCTTTCCACAAACACTTCACTTGCAATCATAAGGCCGACCTCAAAGCCACTTTCTCCACATAGATATCCAATAGAGGGAGTCCTAAGGCAGTCTCCAGCTGCTGTGCGGTGGAACGCATAAATACTCGTATTGCCTAAAGAATTTTTCTATTATCTTTTTCGTACTCAGAAAGTTTATCCGCCATTTTTCAAAACACCCTGTATATTAAAATCGTATTGTGTGGTTCCACGTTTTACTAATTCAATTGAAATAAAGCAAATAAATAAATATAATGTTAACTTTGACATCAAACAGTTATTTTAAAACCTTTTGCAAAAACTTCCCAATATTTGTATTAAATGTAGAGAATTGAAGGTATTATTTTACATCTGAATATTGTTGGTATACTAAGCAGAGGTGTTAAAAATCCATTTTTTCTAAGTAAAACATTTTACAAAAACCTTAGAAACAGACATTACTTTTATATCTGTCACCTTAGAAACAGAGAAACGTACTACTAGATAGGTACGTAGAAAATCGCCCATTCAATTTATTAAATTAATAAATATTATTTTTTATTATAATTGGAGGTTTCAGAAAAAAATTAATGCACGACTCGTCAGTAAAATGTCTTACTTTACTGGGAGCCCTGTAAAATACTCGGCACAGAGTGCCTCGTATTTCACTGTGGCTCCTCGTAAGTAATGGATTATTTTCCTGACCCTTCAGTAAATAACTATTATTGGGGCTGATAACTTAGTTGCCGAAATACGTATTTGTTTTCAATAATTCATTGTGGTTTTCGGGGTTCAACAGCGTTTCATTGGATCAAACCACAGGTTTCATTTCAGGCTTAATTTAATTATTTTTTCTTTTTAACTCAAAATAGCTACTGGATATATAGTATACAATCTATCCTTAATGAGAATAATAACATAAGAAGTATACTCGTATGATATGTCTAATTATTATATAAAGTAGATGAAGTTAACCTATCGACATGTAGAGAGTCTCCAACGAAGATTCTCTATAAGAACTTACTAACTAATAGTTACTTATGGATAATATTAATTTAAGTAACTAACGAAGCAAATTAAAAACATTGGTATACAGAAAATATATGGAACGTACTTTAACGATAGCATATTCTTCTCCTTATATTTTTGGTATATCACCCGTATATTTATTTAGTTGTTTTAGTAATTCAAATTTTGGAAAGTCTGAATTAATTCACAAGATCCTGGTGCTAAAATTAGAATTGTATAGAGTACTACGCAACTGAAGTGCTTTGAAACTAGGCTTCGTTTAAGTGTTTTAAGCACTTTATAGAAAATGTTTGAATTTTTGGGATGTTTAACTCAGGGAAATTAGATAAAGTTAATGAAAATCAACTTGCAAAGACCATATGATGATTTAATGTATGGAAGGATATATGCTGACTTTATAGTGGGTTTTCTTTGTTTTCTAAATATAATTTTGGATCACTAATAATATAGTCCAGTAATCTCGTCAATTTACCTAGAAAAATTTGCGGAAGTTTTGATATTTGGTGATTCTATGTATTTTGAACTGCTTTTTTCGATTTTTTTTTGCCACCTCGTATCTTTGGCGCCGACGCCGCCATATTATAATAAAGTGCGAAAAAAAGAGATTTTTCAAGATATCTCCTTACTCGTTGCTTTTACAGCAAAAATGACTCTGTAATAAATTAAACTACATAATTTTCTCTACAAAATTGGTCAAACACTAACATAGCAATTTTTTTAAAGTAATCTTGATGAATTATCAAATTTTCTTTTTAATTATGTAATGTACATCGGGGCTTGCATTAGAAAATTTTTGATCAAAACGGCCTGGAAATTTCTTTTCGGTTTCTAAAATGTGATAATTACTATTCAATTCTATTTAAGTAGGCGCTGAAAATGGGATTAAAATCATTCATGATACTCTCGAACAAATTCATTTACTTGAATTTTTCTAATTTTTTTTCAGATCTTATCCTGTTGATTTTAACATACAATTCCAGAAAATTCTTACAGCTTAGAAGGTGAATCCGTGAGTCCCTATTATGTTGCATGTTATTTTTGTTATATTTTTGAAATAAGCGTGGTCTTAGAAATGATGTTCTTCTTAAAAAGTCTATAAAAAGCTTAATTTAGCCACTGAGTATTAAATAATAATAACAACGAAAGTTGTAAATTTTCACCTTTTCTATTCTTCAAAACTCACTTTACCTATCACATTATTTTCATTACTTTGTGTCATAAGTTACATTAAAAGATTAAATTGTACAAAAAAAGTGAATAGTATAGATGAGTTTCTGTTTTTCAATAAGCTTTGCTAATCTTCTTTTAAATTTGTATTGAATCTTAATGTTGGATTTTCTGGTGAATTTTTTAAAACTGTGAAACTACTCATTATAAAAATTAATATAATTAATAGTTTTACATTTCACTAATTTATATTAATATTTTAAGTATTTTAAAGTATCCACTTCCTGTTGGGAACTTTATATAAAAGTATTTTAGGTTTAGGCATTAGGTAGATGCTATAAAATAACAAGAATTTTTTTAATTTTAAATGAAGCTGTATGCAAAGTTATGAAATTGAATTTTTGTAGTGTTTACGATCTTATACGTTTACAGTTTCAAATACGTGCCAAAAAATTTAATTTAACAAGTTAAATTGATTTTATTGAACCTTTGTTCCAATAATTTATTTGTTGTTCTAATAATTTATCGTGCATTGTTTGATGAAAGTTATGTTGCTTTTTCGTATTTAAATTGAAATCTGAACTCACATGTATGTGTACGTGAAAATATGAAAAATTAATAAAAAGGGGGACAACGTTCGTTCATATAAGTTCAAAGAAAAGATAAAGAAATTTACATGCAAACAGCATGCGAACTAACTGAACAATATGAAGGAGTGTCAATGCAAATATGATATCGATATATGTCATTCATATATTCGCACGGTTACAAACATACCAGCAGGTCATAATAGCGTATATGCCATATAAATATGAATGAATTAACTGGGAGTTGCATAGTTGTGTCAGGTTCCCGCGATACGTTCACCGATATCATCACCGTAGGGATGAACTTGAAATGCCGTGCACGCCACTGTATGCCTATGCATATCAAGTTATCAAGGCATGCAAATGATAATACGAATGCAACACGTGCAGAATTCTGTTAATTTTCCTCTCCCTCTGTTTTAAGATAGGCTCAGATTCGCCCTGGATGGAGTACTCTGTATGCGGACATCCCATACCGTGTCCCGGTCTCTCAATCACCCTCACCCACCTGATGTAGTTTGCTATTACGGCGCATTTATGCAAATCATCTCAATATAGCTGCCAACCTGCACATTACAGGTTTCAAATGTCCCTGAAACGTTCACATTTCCGCTTTTGCGGCTAAAATGCTAGATATTCATTCATCTATCCCCCGGATTCAGATACAGACTCAAAATTGCGGCCGTTGTTTTAAACGAAAATAAGATTTCTTCTTTCTTTTTATCTTTTTTTTCGTAGACGAGAGATTTAAGCAGAAATAAGGTTGAGCGTTCTTTTGCAATAACTACACTGAAAATACAATATCTTAAATTTTTTACTTTACAATTGTTATTTGTTACCTATATTAAATTTTTCTTAGCGGCACGGTACGGTAACAGTTGTATAACTGAAAGCAAGGTACGCTTTTGGAAGATATATTATTTCAGGGTTGAAAGGATTCTAAGAGGCAAGGTCGAATTATGATACAAAGTGATAAAATATCTTTGTATTGCATTTATTATAAAGCTTTCATAATTTTTCGTATCATTAAAGTAGAAACTCTGTCACTATTTTTAAAACCACTGAAAAATATTTGTAGTAATAATTTAGAAATTAAGAAGGACGCATAAAACTAATAAATGGATTGTTAGCAAAATTATTATTTGAATTTTGAGTTCGCCACTCAAATACTAACTGTGAAACTTATGGAAAGCATTTTTTAATTTCAACCAATTTGAAACTTTGTTCTTCTTTTGGGATTTTTCCAAAATTGAAGCTGGTTATTTATTAATCTTATTATTACGTGTCTTTGAAAATGTTCATTCAGCTTAATAATAATATTAGGCAGACTTCATGTTGTACGCGTACAAATAGACAAGATAACATTGTTTAAATTGAGGCAATATACATGAAAATTACCTTTTTTAATTTACAAAATTTTTTATATCTCTTGATGTACCTACATTTTTAAAAACATTTTAGTATCTTTCAATGATTTTAATGGGTTTTTATTTTGTTTAATTATCAAAATGGTACTTTCTTTATTCAGCTCATTGCCGAATTAGGCATTTGAAGATTAATATCTTAAAATTTAAAATAAGTAAGAATAATATTGCCTATTTTACTAAAAAAATTGTGAGAAATAAAAATTTCTTGGGCTTATTTTGTTTCGTTAGGAATTTACGTACTGCAACTGGTCTATCTTAGTTGATGCAGGCTGTAAAAATTCTTGAAATTTAAAAATTACAAAAATTTCATTAATCAATTAAAGAATAGTGAATAATTTTCTAAACATGGATAAAATGTTTGATATGTGAAAAATGTTGGAAAATTTCTAATAAATATGAAATTATCGAAGGTTTTTGAAATTTTCCAATTCACAAATAAATACCTATACAGGTATACAGGTCTTAAAATAAAATATAGAATTTTCAAGAAAATCGACACCCTATATATTCATATTTGTTGCTCTGCTGTAGGTACTACTGTGCTTCCATACAAAAACAAGCTTGCCTGAAGGAACTGATATTATACAGGGTGTAACATGAAGCACTGTCATCCTTTTAGGGGTATATTCTACAGCCCAAAATAAGAAAAAAATTCATATAAATTTTTTTTCGAAAATGCTCCTTAGGAAAGTTATTGACAAAGACAGTTTCAAAATGCTTTATTAGTTGAAATAATTTAACAATTTCTATTTTATTTTAAATTTTATACTTTAATACTTAAATAATAACTAACAAATGCTCCATGATAAAAAACAAATGAATTGTAAATTTTGACAAGTGTTTGCCAAGGTAATAAAGTTAATACTAAAGTTAATATGGCTTATCGATTTACAAATGAAGAGTACACAGACATGCATCTTAAGTATGGTTTGGCAATTTTGAGCAACTATTGTTATGATTGTTGGTTATTATTTAAGTATTAAAGTATAAAATTTAAAATAAAATAAAAATTGTTAAATAATTTTAACTAATAAAGCATTTTGAAGCTGTCTTTGTCAATAACTTTCTTGTGGAGCATTTTCGAAAAAAAAATTTATATGAATTTTTTTCTTATTTTGGGCTGTAGAATATACCCCTAAAAGGATGACAATACTTCATGTTACACCTTGTATAATATCAGTTCCTTCAGGCAAGCTTATTTTTGTATGGAAGCACAGTAGTACCTACAGCAGAACAACAAATATGAATATACAGGGTGTCGATTTTCTTGAAAATTGTATATTTTATTTTAAGAGTTAGGTACTTCAAAGGCTAAATTAGCAAAATTGCGCGGAATAAACAGGCAAATTTGATAATGTTTTCAAATTTAAAATACTTTATAGACTTTTGAGATATTTTAAAAAACAAAAAAGTTCCAGGTGTTTTAAAAAGCTCTTCCCTTTTCATGTTTATCTTCAATTTTTTTTTTAGCTTAATGTAGTAGATAATATCATTAGTACTCTTTTTCAAAATATCTCAAAACGTTTACAGGATATTCCACATCTGAATACATTATCAGATTTGCATTGTAATGCTGTGCAACTTCACCAATTTAGTCTTTGGTCTGGTTTTTTAAATAAAAAAGTTACCTATACAGGGTGCAAAAGTATTGTCATTAAATTCAATGGGTATATGCTGACCTTAATAGAAGTACATTACAGCAAAAATTTAAAGCTTATCGTGATTTTTGTTTATTTTAAATTTTGTTACACACTTTTGAGAACCGCTGGCTAATATGCATTTAAAGCTTGCGATAGAAATTTGACCCTGAAAAAATAAATGAAACATTACACAATTATGTAATTTACAGGTTTCACTTTCCTCTCACATTTTTTCAGGCTTGAGACTGGCAGTAAACAATTATTGGCATGTTTAAAAAGTGATATTAATTAGAAAAAATTGTTGTTAATAAAGAGAAACAGCACTTACAGAAGATATTCATATGTTCCACCATTAACTTCTATACAAACACAAACACACAACACAAACTATCTTTCAGAGCTGCTGCAGCATTTTTAAGAGCTTGCCCGTAAATTAATAAGGTCAATTAATTCAGTTAAGAATTAAAAGGTTAAAGCGTTCGAACAGTAAGTACACATCACATCTGGACTCTCTTATCAGTACGAACAAGAAGGGGATTGATAAATTTAGATTTTTAATGTAAACAGAACCTATTCCAGTGACCCCAAAACAATTTTTGTATTGACCTTTTTAATTTTTTTCCGAGCTTACCGTTTACTTGCGACACATGATTTATTAAGAAAAGTTGTTCTATTTGATATGCTCTACCTACCATTAAAATTAATGATAGTACTTTTGAATCACCCTGTATTACTTTCAATTAAATGGCCACCTTGTATAGTATCAACCTTAATAAGTGTGTCCGAATGTATGTACTCTTATGTTAATATAACCATAACAGTTATAGTTAAGGCTATGTAGAGGGTAGAGGCGTACTTAGATCGTGTTGTTACTAGCAAACGTCATTTTCCATTTGGTTATGCGTACCTATACCTAAATCTATGGCCGATTAAAAAAATAGACACACAATTTATCAACATTTTTAACTGTGGAAGCGATAAAAATGCTTACTGATAAGCGGCGTGTGACTTTTATAAAATTGTATACCTAGTTTATCCCAATTCGATTATGCATTTGTTGTTATTTATTAGCAGCAAATATTAAAATTATTGTATAAATTTTTATATTTTTAAAGAAAAATTTGTTCGTGTAGTTTTTGATAAATTCGTTGTACGATAGTTTAAAAAGGTAAAAAAAAAAGAATTCATCAAAATCGGTTCTGTTTTAGTGGGTTTAGAATTAAAAACCTTCATTGACTCGACTAGTAGATTGTCCCGAATTTTCATAAATATTTTCAAATTACTTTCAAGTAGTTCAAACTGCTTCAAAATGTCCAAAATTGTCGCAGAACGTTCCAGATTGCATTAAAATGCTTCACTGAATGCTCTTAAACTGTTCCATTAACAAGCAAAATATTGCCCCGCTAATAACTAAAATGCTTATACACATATATTTTTTGTTCTTTTTAACCGTAGACATCGTGTTTTATAAACGTTTACATTTCGAAGTTGATGCTGCTCTACCTATGAGTTTTTAAAGCAAGATGTAGATAGAAAAACCCTGTTATTGAATACTTGCGGATAGTTAAGTAGTTTCTGTGTATTAAAATACGTTAATGCATTGCAACAGCTCGTTAAACTTTTATTGGTTTTGTTTGTTATTTAAATATAAATATTTTAACAATGTTTTTATGCAATTAATGCCTCTTAAAAGTCTTGTAATCATGGGCGGCTATTTGATTGAATTCACATGTAACTAATTGTTTTTGGAATAAGTTAAAAGCAATTTTTAATTAAAGTATGAGTCCTAAAAGTATTTAAAAAATCCATACTTTATAAGTAACACGCCTTAAAATAAATTGTCATGGAAATGATTGATTCCAAAATTTTCGAGATATACACTTTGTCTGGCTTCACTAGCCACCTAGACTATTATATTTTTATGCATAGAAGGCATACATCACAAGCAACAATTAATGATAATGTCAAAATAAGTTGCATGTAATAAAAAATAATAGCTTTTGTACTTTTTCAAGTAGCAGCTACAAAATCCAAGGAAATTCTCTTCGGCAAATTACTGACCTGTTTCAAATTCTATTTCAAAATCGGTCAGTTCCTTCTGTTAGTAGGTACCTATGTGGCTAGTAGTTTCAGACAGACTGTATATTATTTTTATATTGATTTTCCGCCTTCAAGTTTTTCGAAATTATTTTAGTTTTTTAATTTTTAGGTTTTAATTTTAGGTAAACCATTAATTTTTTTATCTCTGATGTTAATATTCTCTTTTAATGATTTTTCGTTAGCAGCCCTGAAAGGTTGCTTTTGTTTATTTATTCATATTTTACAGTTTTTGATATTTTTGTATTATTCTAGTCTCTTTGTATATTTTAAATTTTCAATAGCTGATATTTTTAAAATTTTGTTATCCTGCGATTAATTTTAAAATATGTTATGCAATTATAAATAATTGTCAGAAAAATTTTGCATAAAGGTTTGAAACAAAATTGAGGTGGTTTTGTGCTTCTGATCAACCTTCTAGTATTTCTTATGTTGTTTGATTTAGATCACTGATAGGATATTTTTCTAGGAATAGAAAATTTTATGTCATCGGTTTATTAGTACTTGCTTTTCTTTAATGGTCCATCGATTTAATATGCAGGTAGCTATATTTTATCTGCAGAAGTATCAGCTAAAACGGAATCTCGATTTTAAATTTCAGAATGGCAGGACCCTATTAGTCAGTAACGGTAGCAGGAGCAGAATTTATTTTAGAGGTTCATAATTTTTATTATTATTTGTATCTTTCTTGGAAATACTTTGGATAATCCGGAGTTCAGTTAAAATCCAAAGGTGATCGGAGTGTCTGGGTGACAGCTGCAGTGACAGGCGCGCCGCGTCCCTCAGACACACAAATCTCCAAGCCTCATTGTTTCTGAGTTAAAACAACACAGATTTTGACATATTTACGAGCCACGGCTGGAGTGTATCTCCCTCGAAAGCTTCAGTTTTGACATTCATTGGTAAAAATACCTCCAATTAATTTCGGATTCATTGTTTGTATCATCTGAGACCGGGCTTCTTCCATAAATCACTCGTTTACGCACTTTACACGGCGACGAGTTAAGATTTTTCTTACTTATTGTGAAACACGTTAATAATGTAGCTGCGACATTTTTAAGTATGTAATATAAAAAGTCGAATTATGTAAAAAGGAAATCGACGAATTGCGTTCGAGTTCAAAACTTCCATACACCAACGTTTAATCCTTTACCAACCCCATTAACATAATCCTCGTTATAAACACAACAGTCAAACGATACAATCTGATTCTTATCTGTACTAGCTTCTTGTTTACACTCGGTTTTAACTTGGTATTATGTGTTATTACGTGCCTACATGACGTATCATAATTCATCAAGATCTTAGATACCGTGAAATTGTTATGATGATAGTGCCGTGCCGTCAAGGGGGAATTGAAAGGAAGTTCCTGATGTAGTGACGACGTAGGGTTTAATAAGCATTGGAAATGAATGAATGTATGAATGGACGTGAACGGTTGTACAATCGCTGATGTTTGATTAACATCTGGGTTAGTTATAAAGGTTCACTTTATTTTAATTACAAAGATTTTGCGATGCTTATATGCAACTGTTTAGTTTTATGAAAGTCATTGTTTATATATTTTTGATTTTTATGATTTTCAAAAGTTGGGAAAGCAGTTTCATTGTAAAGTTAGGCTTTTGAAGTATTGGAAATCATTGACCGCACTAATTTAAAATATGAACGTGAAAACCCAACATCCCACAATTTAAAAGAATTTTAGGATAACGCAAGAAGAAGAAACCTAAAATCTAAAGAAGTATTTATTAATTTGGCACATTTGTTTGTTTTCTCCTTTTTTATTTTTGCGCGTGTCTGCGATGTTTTATTCATTCTTACTGTGCTGAGCGGAAGTTGCAGACACATACCCTGTGTTTCACCGAAGACGCAACATAGGGAAACACCAATTTATTTTTTCAGAAAGGATCCGCGGTACCTTTGGAATATGTATGGATTCAGTGCTCAACGTATGTTATTGGATTTAGTTAACGCTAGAAAGAGATAGAAATACTGAAGGCGTCTGTCATTGCGATAGGCTATTATTTCATTGTTTGGTTCTCAAATTTGTCATTAGCCATTTAGATTTTTTATGTGAACCATGCTTGACACTAAGCCTGCACGAAATTGAAAAAATATCGAAAAGGTATCGATACTATCGATCTACCGAATCAGCCGAGATATCGATTAAATCCTCATTTCGAATAAACCGATGTATCGAATAAATTGATGTATTTATTCATCAAATACTCCATGTATCGATAATAAATTGCTGTAGATACTTTATTAGTCGAATCGACATTAGGTATCTCTTTATTTAATATTTTAAAATTTTTGCATTCATGAAATAATTTCATGAAATCCATATTTTGTGGGAAAATCAACTGATTCGCTTGGTAGAATTTTCATATTACAATAACATTATTCTAGGTTTTCACTTTTTAAGGAGTATGTTACCAAGATTCCCATTGCAATAACAAGCAATTCAATAAAAATACCTGTATTGGAAATCTCAAATTATGCCTTCAAGGTTGATTTCAATTTGAAATAATTGCTTGGTTTTGTCAAAGCAATTTATAATTTGAAATATTTTAATTGTTAAATTACTTTTATACCCGGTGAATCTTATTGGAAATCAAAAGACAACTGGGTTTAAATAAAAATGAAAAAGGTATATTCTGTATAAAATGGCAATCTCAATGTCACATTGAAAGTTCTACTTAAAATTTGAAACGATTCCTGTACTTTTATTTTAATATTCAAATAGAGCATTTAATTGTCAATTTAAAATTTTGGATTTTGCACGCTTATTGAGATTTCCTATCGTGATATTTTAAAAAGGAGACATTAAAAAACCCAAGAGGCAGACAAAAAGAACGAAAGTACGAGGAGGGTTCAAATTTAACCCGGAATTTTGCCGCCGTATACAAATTAATTGTATATGGCGAAATAGCTTTTTCTATTTTGCGTTTAGAATAACTCCATTCTAGCACCCAAATGACGTCATTTAAGTGTTAGAATAAGTGTAGAGTTATTCTAAACGCAAAATAGAAAAAAAATTTATTTTTTAATTTATAAAATGGATAAAGCGGCAAAATAGAAAAAATAGTATAAAACACTTGTTGCAGAAGAATTTCAAATTCGTGCTTGAATAGATGCCTTCTGCAACTTGTATTTTAATATACTATTCCAATGAAATCACAGTATTTTGGTGAATTGAACCAATCACAATCGAATTATACTGGAAATTTCACTACGAGTGAAATTTCCGCGGAAATTTTACGACTAGCAGCGTTGCTTAGAGACAACGTCTGTCAAGTGACAAGTATTTCAGTAATTTCATTATAATTCGAGGAATTGTCATTCCGAATACCATTCCTGACTAGAATTTTACAGGCATTTTTTGCCGTCACGATCACTCTTGCTTGTTGCTTTAGAAAATCGTCGCAACAACCAGTCGTGTTTATGACGGCAAAAAAATTACCGGTAAAATTCTAGCCACTTGTGGTATTACTTCTGACAATACACTGGACAATATAGTGTGCTATTGTTATGGTTACGATTGTTTTTGTTTAGCGTCTGCTACCATGACGGAACAACCAATTCATAGTTCTGTTGTGCAGCGAATTATCATTAACTTTCTTATTAATGAAAGCTTTTTTAAACTCAATCCTGACCTGTGACGAAACCTGGGTTCACCATTTTGTCCCAGAATCCAAAAAATCAAGCAGGGAATGGTGACATGAAACTTCAACGAAACCTAAAAAAGCAAAGGTTATCCCTTTACTTGGGAAAATAATGGCCACTGTTGTTTTGGACGCAGAAGGGGTTCTGTTTACAGATTTTTTAGAAGATAGGCGTAGAATTAATGCTCCTTATAACGCTCAACTGTTTAAGTCAAGCTTACATTTCGGACGGAAAGACGCGTTCGGTTAGGAGTGTGGTTCTCCTTCACGACAAGGCTCGCCCGCACACTGCCCAATTGGCTAGGGAAACTTCAGATAAATTACACTGGAAAACACTTCCACATCCTCCTTACAGTCCGGATTTGTCTCCTTGTAACTTTCATTTGTTTGGGCCACTCAAGGAAGCAATGGGTGGTATTCAATTTGAAAATGATGAGGATGTCAAACATTTTGTGCAAAGCTGGTTTGTCGCGCAGCCAAAAAGCTTCTATAAAGAAGGGAATGCGAAGCTTCCAAAGAGATGGCAAAAGTGTGTAGAGTTAGAAGGGGAATATGTTGAAATGTAGGATAAATCATATTGTAAAGATTTTGTTTAAATAAAAAGTTACAAACAAATTCCGGGTTAAATTTGAACCCTCCTCGTAATATACGGTTTACTAGAAAGAGTAAAGAGAAAAGGATGTTCAATAAATACATATAGAATAGCTAAAGGATATGCATGTATTAAGCGTTTAAATAAACCACCACTTACTTTGACAGTGAGTATACCACATTTGTGATGCAGTCCTTCAGTTACATTTAAAAACATAATGTAATTCTTTTCGTTTCTTCTGTAATTGTTACTTATTCGTAAAATTTATCCCGTGGTTCTGAATAACCCTTAGATTTCTAACAGTCCATTAAGAAATAACCTAACAAGTTGAGATCAGACGATCCGGGAGTCTACTTGATATACCTACCACTTCTTCGACAAATCCATTAAGTTTTCTATACGTACATCCGGAATATCAAACAATTTGAAAGGTGCTTCATACTCTTATGAAATTGAATGTAACTTTCAATAATCAGATATTACATTCTTCTTCTTCTTCTTCTTCTTCTTCTTCTTCTTCTTCTTCTTCTTCTTCTTCTTCTTCTTCTTCTTCTTCTTCTTCTTCTTCTTCTTCTTCTTCTTCTTCTTCTTCTTCTTCTTCTTCTTCTTCTTCTTCTTCTTCTTCTTCTTCTTCTTCTTCTTCTACATCACCATTAGCTTCGTATCCATTTTTGGATGTATGCCTCTTCCAGATTTGATTTCCATATTTGTTTGTTGTTTGTTCTGCTCATCCAGTTCAGACCCGCTGTTGCTTTAACGAAGTCTGCGATAATCGTATGGTCTCCATGACAACAATGTATTATGCCATCTGTCATTATTTTCCCTGGCTATGTGGCCGGAAAATAATCCCTTTAATTTCGTGGCATGTTCGACTACATCCTTTATCTTTGTTCGTTCTCGGATGTAGGTGTTGGTTTTTCTATTCTTCAAGGAAATTCCTATCATTACCCGTTCTATAGCTATATGCGTTGTTTGGAGCTTATTTAAGTTGCTTCTTGTCATAGTCCAATTTTCTGTCCCACACTACAATACCGGTATAATAGATGTATCGAATACCTTTGGTTTTAGGTACAGTATAATGCTTTTGTTTTTTATTATGAAACTTATTAGTTGTTCAAATGCGATCCATAATTACATTAAAGCACCGATATTTCTATTTCTCAGACTAAATAATGATATGTACACTTGTACAGTACATAGCAACACAATCTCAATAGAATATTTTCAGCAGTATTGAGATATTAGTATATTGAGATGTTTTCAAATTTTATTTTATTTTATTCGATATACTTTATTATATAATGTTCGAATTTGGATCTATGATCTGAAAAGTATTAACTTTTTCTAGGTCAAAAATGAATAAAAGGTTGATTATTTTAAATTACTTGGGTCGTTTGACAAGCAAGGTAAATGAAAAAGAAAATGTATTTATTTTTAAACATAATCTTCATTGAGCTCCACATATTTTGCCTAACGATCTTACAAAGCCATTATACCGTTTTTATAAAATGATTTATCCTGGTCTGAAAAATAGTCGTTCACAGCATGAACCACTTCAATGTTGTCAGAAAATTGTTGTGCTCCAAGCTATCTTTTGAGGTTCGGGAACAACTGGAGGTCAGACGGGGCTAAATGGGTGAGTAGGGCGGATGATGCAACAATTAGAATCTGAGTTCATTGATTTTAGCCATGGAAACTGTTGACGTGTGAACAGAGGCATTGTCTTGATGAAAGAGGATTCTTTTTTGGCAAGGTGCGGTCGCTTTTTCTTGATTTCTTCGCTCAAATTTAAACCTGCGTAGTAGTCTCCAGTGATTGTCCTTCCTTTTCCCAGGTAGTCAATAAAGATCGCACCTTGTGAATTCTAGAAAACCGATGCCATGACGTTGCCTGCAGATGCTATTGTTTTCGCCTTCTTCGTAGCAGGTTCCCTCTTGTGTAGTGGTAGACCCAGGTTTCATCGACGGCCACAAATCGGCGCAAGAAGTTATTGGAGTTACCCTTGAAACGCTCCAAGCGCGCAGACGAAATGCCCATTCGAACAAGCTTTTGGTTTAAAGTCAGCAAACGCGGCATCCCTCGTGCACAAAACTTTTACGTATCCAAATGTTAAATTGTTACATCCCTTGGGCGTCCCCTGCGCGCTCCATATTCGGTAAAAGTTCAGCTACGTTTAAAGTCAGCAATCCACAAATCCACGGCCTTAATGGAAGGGGAAGACTCGCCAAGGACACGATCTAGCTTACTTTACATTGGGGTCGTCGTTTTTCCTTTTGAAAAATAAAATTTTACCACAGCACGAATCTTTTTCTGTCCATCATTTTTAAAAATGCTTTCATGTTCGCCTACTTCGCGAGACCACACAATAACCTCACAATGCACTGAGCTGAAACTCGGCAAGGACTCGTTTGAAGAATCAAACTTATCGGCCGTGCATCGATTTCGGTCATGGTGCTGCCATCTCTGCGTCGTTTACCTTACTTTTCAGACGACTCACGTAAGACGCGCGGAAATTATAAATTATTTAATAGTTTGAGCGTGAAATTTAAATAAACTGAGGCAGTTCACTTGAAACCCTTGGTAATTTAAAAAATAAACTGTTTAAAACTGTAAGATTCGATTATTATTTTATTAGACATTTAAAAAACCACCACTAACAACCTACTAAGGCCGAAGAGGAGACAACGAAAGAAAGAACCATTTCAATAGGTCTTCGATATTGTCTATCCAAGTTCATTTTGATTTCGATAAATCATTAAATTGTGGTTGTGCTGAATTTAAATGATTTCAAGAAATTACAGAAATCAAGCCGCAAATGATTATTTTCAAAATCATTCTCATGAAAATGTATTTCTCAAAACCTTTTAACTTTTATATTTTGATGTTTCCTAAAATACCAAATAAAGAAATTGCGAAGTGATTAGAAATAAATTTTATAGTAATAGTTTTTGTAAAAAAAAAAACTTCAAGGGTTGTTTAAGTACAGTCATTGTTTCCGTTTAGCATTTCGCTATTATCAACAACACACACAAAGACCAAAATATGCTACATTTATTAAATTAGCTTAACTTGGTTCAAATTAGCATTAAATTTCCATTAATCAGCATGACGTGGAGTTATCAGTAAATAAGCGAGACCTCCCCCTAAAAGCGGTCGAACCCCTAACTGACTTTACGCAGCATTTGGAAGCCTAGCATGATTTATTGTGCATAAAATGAACATAATAATTCCTGACAAATTTACTGCAAGTTCTAAAAAGTGGCTTTTTGTGTTATTTTTCAACCTTTTTTTTATTGTCATTGGCAAAAATAGATGGGGTTTTTCTTGAAAGTTCTGTTATTTATGACAGGTAGAAGTTTTTGAAAAACACGGTCTTTGACTTTATTTTGTAGTAAATGTCAACTTTAACTGTTGTAACCATTTTGAAATCGTTTTATTGTTTAATTTAAGTTGTTATTGTGATTTTTAAACTCTTAAAAATGTAACATAAATGAGGAAATTAAGGTTCCTTCTTTTCCTGACAATTTTCCACCGTGAGTAATATTCCTTATTTGGAGTTGACCAACCACTTCGTGTCCATTCTCGTCCGGTTTCTTTGACATACGTTAACGTCAATGCCGAGCGCATCTTAATATATGAGAGTCGCATTGACAGGTACAGGTATCAGAAACCGGGCAAGATTTAAAGCATCCACAATTATTTCTTCCAACTCAACTGCTTTAACCTTTGCTACAACCGTGATAACCCGTACGTGTTTCGATCAATCAGAAGAAATATTCGAATTTAAATTCGGTAAAGGAATTTCAACTTCGTTTGCAGATTCACTGTCGCTTTTTAATTGTAATTTATTGGCTTTAAATGAAAGTAACTACAGTAACCTGAAAGTTGCTATAATTTAATTTTTTTTTTTGAAAATATATTGTTAGTGGAAGAGTGTAGAATTAGTGACGTAAAAAATGTAGTTCAGTGGAATAAAATACTTTTAATTTTTTTAATTCATTGGAAAAATCAATTTTAATGGAATGTTTAAACATTCAAAAGTGCGTGTGGTTTTGGTGAATCATTTACAATTGCGAAAGGGTATTAAGTTATCTTCAGAAAGAAAAAAGTCATTGAAACAGGGCAGAATTAAGTTTACTTAATATTAATTGTAGATTTTTGTTTTCGAATTTAACCGCTGTTTATTTAAATGTTTTACTGAAGAATTTTTCTTCTTTTGATATTTGCTGTTTATACGAATTTCTTAAAAAATAATTTAATTTAGGAATTCTATAATGCGCGCTTAGGTCCCACAAATTCGAATAAAAAAAAGCATGTTTATACATTTTGTTTGTAGTATATTTGCCGATAAAAATTAAATAAGCTTGTCATCAGCAACAAAAGGAATATCATAGACGTTTCGTAACAACAAAATCAAATTTAAGGTTACAAATCAATCTAAACTATAATTAAAGAACTAACAATGCTCGTGGTTCTTTCAAAGTTCGTGAATGAAAACGGTTTCGGTCAAAACCAGACTGAAAATTATGCCATGTCATGCCGGCTGCTACTGTCCGGTCTATTCATAATGATTTAGTTTAGGTCAAGATGCCTAATAAAGAACAACATAAAAGTTACAAAAAGTACGATGGTACGGTTAAAATTCTTTTGGATGGAATGCTGCTCCATTATTATTAATAAGTGGCTTATTAAACGAGCCGTTCTAAATGATTCTGTTTTGAACCATCACTACCAATAAATTACTTTTCACTATCTCGGTGAAAATCAAAAAGCACAAACGATCCTGACCGCTTTGCGTTGGAGTAAATAATTTAATTTATTAAAGAGATTTTTTTAAATATTTTATTTCACAGGAAATCGTTAGAGGTATAAACGTAAAAAACGTAAAGAATTAATGAAAATTTATGACTAATGATTAAACAATGAATTTTAAAACACAATTGAATTGAGAAACCTTGCGTCTGGTTGTGGTACGTTATTTGATTTTAAATAATATGCAGAACTTTACAGCGCCAACAAATTTGAGTAAATTATAATGACAATAAAATTTCAATGACTCGTGGGTTTTATATTTCTGAAGAGATTTCGCATTAATCGCGTAAACATGACAATGGAATTTAAATATGTTTACATAAAATAATTAAAAATTCAGAACTCATGAGATTTACAGGCCTTCAAGAGGTCTTACTTTTTCAGTTCTTCCATTAAAAAAAAATATTAATTAATCTTTATTCAGCATGTCACTGCAAAAGGCTAAATATAGTTGCAAGTCTTTGTTTTTCAAATTGATTGGCTACAAAGAATTTTTCAAAAAGAAATATTTCCAAATCCTGTATTTAAAAGAACAATCAAACTATATAAAAAACTTTTTAATTAAAATTAATGAGAACCTTGTGCATGTTTTGCAAAACACAATTTTCTATTATCAGGTTCTATGTTATTTAGTTTTAAGCGTCAATTAGGCTTAAGTATTAATTTTGTTTTGTATTTGGTTTACATTATTTGAATAAATTATTTAAATATATTTTTATGCATACCACCTGTAAGTTCATCGCGCACCACCAGTGGTACGCGTACCATAGGTTGAGAATCACTATACTTATGGATTTCCAATATTTTGAAATCGTAGCTTTAGCTAGGTACGGTAAAATTTTATAACATTTGAATATAGTATACATTAATGGCTATCACGTGTAAAATTCTTGCGTGTTGTGGTATTACATTGCTTCTGAGATAACATAATTCTATGAAAGCGTCAGTATTTTATATCTATTTGATTTTACGTTTCATCTTTTAAGTGCGCCCTTTTTAAGAATCTAACTATACCTACTCTTTGTTCGTATACAATAACCGAGAATAGGTAGCAACACAGAAACCTGATCGTTATATTTAGTCAGGTTTCGTCTTTTGAAAGGTAAAGTTACTTGTGGACATCCTGTGCTAAGAAAATA
Organism: Melanotus villosus; assembly: GCA_963082815.1. Lineage (NCBI taxonomy): Eukaryota > Metazoa > Arthropoda > Insecta > Coleoptera > Elateridae > Melanotus > Melanotus villosus. Next base: position 68,721,891 of record OY720420.1, read on the forward strand.
TCAGAATATTAAAGTGAGATCAAAAATAAAATGCTCCTTTTAGTCGAGAAATTAAGATTATCTTTAAAAATTCTAAATATTGTTACTAAGTTGCCGATAAAAATGTTTTGGGTGTTTCAAATTAGTTTTGTTAAATTCGCATTCCTAGAGAAAAATTTCTCTATAAAATTAAATTTCAATAACAGAAGACGTATTTATAAATAATTTTTAAGTATCTTGAATTTCATTAAGGCAAATAAATAAGCGAATCTTGGGTGGGTTGCAAATTTGTTTGTTAAATTAACGATTGATCAAAATTGACAAAGGAGCAAAGTTATTTGTTTACTAATGTATTATTCCCCGAATGGATTTTGTTCATTTTGACGAAGTTACTCGACGAAGCTGTTGTATCACGTTTGTACAACCCGCCCTTTTAACTACCTACTTGTTAAAATAAGACGTTTGTTAGTATGCAAATATTTATACAAAAAGAAGACTTCAACTTTGAAAACTTAAGGTTGGGAATTTTCTGGTCTTTTAAAGTCTTTACATATTCGTACATGCCGTATTAGAATTTAAAAATAATAATTATTACAATTTTTTACACAAATTTATTGAAATTTGGTAATTAAATAAGAATATTTCAGCTGTTAAAGGGTTAGTAATCTCTTTAATGAACGTCAGGTATACAGAGTGTCTCGAAACTCCCACTAAAGCTTCAGGTAACCCTTTTCTATCATGAAAGCTGAACACAAATCTGCAAAAAATTGTCCTGCGCAACTTAGTTTTCCTGTAAGGTGTAGTTAAAGTTGATATCTTCAACAGCAAATTATAAGGAACTATACAGAAAACTGAAAGAAAACGCACATTTTATCAACAGATAATACATTTCTTAAAATACAACGTATTAGACTATAATTTGTTTTAACTATTCGTATTTAGTTTGCGAAATGGTGTTAAAAAATAAGAAATTTTGTTAAAATTAAATATGATAACAATGCATATTTTGGTGACCTGAACCAAGAATAAGGGAGCCCAACTTAGAGGAAAACGTTTTACAAATAGTAGCTGAAAATCCAGAAACTAGTATACGAAGTATTTCTAGAAATTTGGGTGTTTCTAAAACTCGTGTACATAGGATTTTCAAAGATGATGGACTGTATCCTTACCACAAAACAAGAGTTCAGAATTTATTGCAGGAAGACCATCCACATCGTTTTACTTTTTGCGAGTGGTTGTTAGAAGCCGATAGAAGAAATCCTTTGTTTATAAGCAATGTGTTATGGACGGACGAAGCTACATTTACAAGAAGCGGCATCTTTAACTGTCACAACGAACACGTTTGGGCCCATGAAAATCCTCATGCAGTTCACGAAAGAAACTACCAGGTACGTTTATCAGTAAATGTATGGACAGGAATACTTGGAGACAGGCTGATTGGTCCTTTTATACTTCCTGAAAGGCTAAATGCAGAAAATTATTTAGAATTTTTAAATGATAACCTTCCGGACTTACTGGAGGATATTCCTCTTGCACTCCGGTGCGATATATAGGTGCAGCTCGATGGTGCGTCACCACATTATGCAGGTGTGGTTCAGCAATGGTTTAACCACCATTACCCTGACAAATGGATCGGTCGTGGAGGTCCAAGAGATTGGCCAGCGAGAAGTCCGGATTTAACACCTTTGGACTTTTTCCTGTGGGGGCAATTGAAGAATTTGGTGTATGTTACTCCTGTCGAAACTCGAGAAGACCTTATCGCTCGAATTCATGAAGCAGCCACAACCATTAACCCCAGAATGTTGCAGTGTGTTAAAAATGCAATTGTTGTGCGTGCACGCAAGTGCTGCGAAGCTAATGGGGGGCACTTTGAAAACGTTTTACAATAATGTAGGTAATGTTTTTTTGCGCCAAAACCATTAAGTAAAAATTTTACTTTGTGCATTATTTTTCTGTTTAGATTTAATAATACGTATAAGGCAAACAAATTTATTAAATTGATATCTCGGCCCTTAGCCTACAAATTTATTTAATTTTGTCACTTCCAAACGGCCTTCTTGTTAAGTACATTCATTAAACAAACCTAACGGAGGAAACTAGACACTGTAGAGTTCTCATGTGTTACCGAAGCCTGATACCTGATGCTTTAGTGGGAGTTTTGTGACACCCTGTATGTATATAAAATATGCAAATACATTTATAAAGGTATATTTTTTCGATTTCTTTCTTGCAAAAATTTCTTTTAATCGAAAGGGAATAATATAAATATAACTTGAAACTCTAGGCACGGGATAATTCAAGAGGAAAATAAAATTTTTTAAAAATAATTATGTAAACGCGGCTTTTGTTTATGAAATATTTGAACCCATTCTGGAAATATAATTTCTAATCAACGAAGGGGTTTTTAGGTAAAATTTTTATTATTGTTTGTTTTGTAATGTATGATAAATCTAGAAAGTAACTATAGGAGGAAAAAGGATGATATGATAGATTATGATACTCGCCTTGTATTTCGATTTAAGTTAATAATAAAAATTAAGGTAATGTACCAAATCAAACCAGAGCAATTACACTTTCAAACAGTTGCTCTAGATTTATCAATTCTATTTTAACATGTGTTTAAGGGATATACTTAACAATATAAACATGTTTGTGGCAATTTATTTTAAATTACCTAAACAGCAATATTAATAAAAATTATACAGGGTGGTCCATAAGTAATGGTTCACAGACCAACAGTAGATTCGTGAGGTCAAAATATAACGATTTACCTAAAATTACCTTAGTCCAAAAGTTAATATTTGGGGAGATACAGGGTGTCAAAGTCGAAATTTTAATTTTAATTTTTTGCTGTAATTTCAAAACTTTTCGGAATATTCATATGAAAATTGGTGAAATTGCCTTTTTTGGGACGGGGAATAATAATCTATCCTCCATTTTAATCTAGCACCTAAAAAAAACTTACTTTTGCTGTACCTAATACCATAAAAATACTTAAACTTTTTTGTACTTAAAGTTAGGGCAGATCTAATTGAAAAAAACAATTGCCTCATATTTTTTATACAAAAAAGGTATACTATTTAAATATCTCTAAAGTTAACCGTTTCCAAGATATTTGCTATTGAAGTAAGCGATGCAGCGCCTTATTCACCTCTTAAGCACTCTGTAACGACTGTAACGCACTAGGCTTACATTAAAAACAAAAAATTGACATATTCTTATCAAAAACAAGTAATAGGACCCAGAGCAATAGTGAATCAGTGGTATATTTGACATTAAAAAAAAAATTAAATTTTATGTGTAATGTGTACCGCAAGCAATGCTCTTTTTAACGAATAAGATGTACCTATAGCATCACTTTACTTCAATCGCAAATATCTTGGAAACCGTTAACTTTAGAGACATTGAAACAGTACACCTTTTTGTATAAAAAAGATGAGGCAATTGTTTTTTTCGATTAGATCTGCCCTAACCTTAAGTACAAAAAAGTTGAGGTATTTTTAAGGTATTAGGTGTAGCAAAAATGATGTTATTTTAAGAGCTACATTAAAATTGAGGACGGATTATTCTTTCCCGTCCCGAAAGAGGTAGTTTCCCCAATTTTCATAAAAATATTGCGAAAACTTTAGAAATTACAGCAAAAAATTAAAATTAACATTTCGACTTTGGTACCCTGTATCTCCTTCTGGTTCAGAAAGATACAAAATTTATAAACATATACAGTGATGGGTAAATGTGTGGAACCAAGTAAATACATATCTCTGGAGTTTTTAGAGATATCGAAATGAAATTTGGTAGGTAGATATTACAGTAAATTGTGTATTTGCGTTGAATGTCACTGCTACAGTAAGTTTCATAGACTCTAGATCTCATTAGCCTTTGCCTCAAAAGTACATTTTTTATTAATATCTCGGTTGGCCTTGAAATAAAAGACATCGAACCCCATATTTTTGTAATTGTAATAAAATGTTCTATTAAAAATTAAAATAATATAGCTACAAGGTGTTTCATTACAAACTTTAAAATCGGCATTATTTCCGGTCAAACCGGAAGCCCAAAATTGTTAAAAACATCCAACCCAAATACACAATTTACTGTAATATCTACCTACCAAATTTCATTTCGATATCTGTAAAAACTCCAGAGATGTTTACTTGGTTCTACACATTTGCTCATCACTGTATAGGTACCTATAAGTAACATGAATAAATATAGGATTTTTACTTTATCGAAGTATAATTAAAGTTTTAAGCACTTTTAAGCAGTCAACAATTGCACTTTAAGAAATTAATATTGAAATCCCAAGGTGAGCTTGCCACCTTGTATAAATAGCAAAAACGCATTTCAAGCCAATTTAAGAAAAACTTAATGATTTACGAGTTTTACAAACAGAAGAAGGCGATATTTATGTTAGGTTGGAAATCTCTCAAAGTGGCCTTTAAAGTTAAATTTGAAAAAGAGCGGCCTAATACCTAATACATTGTAATGATGCCCTACTTCTTTATATTATTGACATAAAATGTAATGAATCGAAATACCCAAAATTATTTTTATTATATAAATTTGAATTTTGATCACTAATGTTAATTGGGTCGTTTACAATTATTTACCTCGGTTAGCTCAGTCTTTGGGTCGTCGTGAAGGTTCCTTTACTTTAAATAGTATGTAAATCCTTTTATATTAGATAAATATAATTCAATTACAACAACATAATTTCTATGCAGATTTATTAACATACTTTTTGATTCTAAATCTTCCCAAACTATTTACTCACTATAAATATAAATTTACAACAGTTTAAATAGGCTCACGTAACTCGTGATTGGTATCCACAATTCGAAATCCAAAATTAGCATTCAACAACCACGAACCCAACTTCAATATCCAGATTCTCGTAACAGGGATCCAATTTTTGATTTTATTCCACTCAACTTCAGTTATCTTTAATTATCTCTAATATCCAATAATCTTCAATATCCAATAATCTCCAATATCCAATATCACCAATATCTCCAATATCACCAATATTTCCAATATCAAAAATGAGCAGGATTAACACTTTTCTCTCACAGGAAAACACCCACTTTATTTATATTAACCTCTTTTAAAAGAGAAAACAATTTCCCATTTCAGAAAAGTAATAATAACTTATTTAATTACTTTTCCTCTTTCATTTTAGGAAAAACACCAATTCCCCTTTTAGAAAATAATATTTAGTCCAGGCAATGAAGGAAAAATGAAAAAAATAAATCGGAAAGTTTTGAAATTTGGTAGGAATGTTTATTTGAACATATTATTGAATGTGTAAAAAGTCCTCAAAAATTAGGGGTGAGCTCGTGCCGCCATGTTGAAAAAAGGTGCGTTTTAATGGTTTTTTGTAAATAACTCGTTATTTATTAACTTTACTGAAAAAATACTTATTATAAAAATTAAAGAAATTAAAAAAGATAGAATTAATTTTTTTCGTAAAGTTAATATTTTACAAGTAAATAACTGGCAAACATCATGGAAATGAATTCATTGCTTGCGGTATAGGCGCTGGGGCAGTAGAATCCAAATTGCTCCATTCTAATTTCCATATATATTATGTTTATATACTCATATACTTCTTTTTAGCATGACTGGAGATTGCCTCATCAGTTGTATCATGATAATGAAACGGATCAACTAATACTTCGAAATCAACGCTTTCGGCACGGAAAGATGGTCTCGAGCTCGTTAATGCCATTTCTTCATCATCTACGTCTTCATTTTCGTTCGCATCGCTGATAGTAGTTGGCCCATTTAGGCAGTCTTCATGACAATTATTACAAACTGCTGTACAAATTATCCCTGCTGTCCTACATCCGCATATACCTGCACAAGCAGTTATGCATTTGCAAAAAATTAAGTTTAATAAAGTCTCAGGTGCAATGGAGTCCATCGTTGTAATCGTTTCCAGCCCCATGCTTCAGGTGATACATAGTTCATTTCTTTGCCATTTTTGTACTTGATGGTACACTCTGAAAGAATGCTGTTTAGCTACTCCTTCTGTTGGCGGTAGTGAAGCAATGTCTGGTTTTATTTTTGTCACTGATTTTGCGAAACAATTAAATCGATGTTTACTCAAAGAAAAATCTGTAGAACGTGCACCATAGATGGCAAGGAAAAATCTTTCTCCAGCTCGAGCGATATTTTTTTCTGATGGAGTCAATGCAAGTAACAAAACTATTAGATCAACGTCTTCACCAACGATAACCACATTTTTATCTGTGAAAGATGCTTCGATTGCAGTGTTAATAATGAGACAATCTCTGCATCATCTAAATTCAATTCCATGGTCCGTTAACTTCGTTGATAGCATGTCAATTAATCTACTTTTATCTTTAGCGTTCGATAAAAATTGATCCTGTCGAACGGTTACATTCATATTTTCTTCAAAATTGATATCTACAGACTTTTTAACTGCTGATCGCCGATTTTGCTCCGATTTCCTCGTACTATTTTTTGTATTGGAGTAACCATCGAAGACTACTGTGCAGTTTGGACCGTAATGTTTCAGAATATAATTTATGTAACCTGCGCAAATGGTTGAAAAAGTTGAATTTTGTTTCCAAATGACTCGATGTAAAAGAAATCCACCGTCCACAATATTGATGCAGTCTTCTAACATAATAGCTTCATTTGATGGTATGAAAATGTCATACATTGAAGATTTTTTCGTCTTTCGCATGCCAGCTTCATTAAAAAGATACAATGGATATGATGCCAACTCGTACTCCAAATTAATGCTTCTCTAAATCTTCTTTTGTTTCTTTACAAATGGCTATTCTTTGAAAAAGCAGTAGGGGATCAACTGGTACAACCTCTCCATTAATCTTTACAGCACTATTTACAGTAGCTAAAGGAAGAACTTTGTCTTTTCGTGAAAACTTCACTGTAAAGAAATTATTTCCAATCCTTTTTTCCATTACAAAACAGGTTCATTTTTTACATCAGGTGGTTTCATATCACTGTTTGATTTAGTCTCACCTTCATTGTTAGATTAACTATTTATAAATAAGAATTATTTGTATTTTACACAGTGTTGGCGTGTAGAAATGCTTTTCGAACAATTGAGTGATCTGTATGATGTTTCTCATTCATTTACTCGGGAAATATTAACTTAAAAAAAATGAATTCTAGCTTTTTTATAGATAATTTAATGATATTTAATTCTTACAATAAGTATTTTTTCAATAAAGTTAATAAATAACGAGTTATTTACAAGAAACCATTAAAGCGCACCTTTTTTTCAACATGGCGGCCCGAGCTCACCTCTAATTTTTGAGGACTTTTTACACATTCAATAATACGCTTAAATAAACATTCCTACCAAATTTCAAAACTTTCCGATTTATTTTTTCATTTGCTAAAAAACGGTCTTCGTTGCCTGGACTAATTGCACTTATTTATTTTTCTCTTGTCTACCGTTGCCTTGGTTCTTTTTATATTTTCTTCGAATAAGAATTATCTTTCCTTTTCCTTCATAACGGTTATTAAGTACTAACATTATTTTAACACATATTTTTCTTTCTTTCTTTCTTTTTGCGTGTGTCTTGTATGCGTGTATAGCCAATCTGCTCGGAACAGCCTTTAGGCATTACTTCAAGTCAGACGGTTGTATCGTGTGCGTGTCACTACGTGTGTAGTGGTCCTGTTACTCTATCCCATAGACCAGTCTTCTCAGTAGAGCATAGTTAATTAAGCCCAACTGTGAATGGCCTCACCAGGCCTAGTACCGATCCCAGAGGCCTGAGAAGAAATCTCCACCAACGTAGGGATTCGAACCCGGGATTTGCAACATGCAAGCCTTGCCCTCTTACAACTGAGCTACCTGGCCTCGAATATCTTGGTTTCTAGCCAAATTAAATTTACAATAATTATAATAGGTACAACAATATTTTTAACAATTAAACTATTCTACCCTATCTATCTAGATTCTTATTTTATATTACATTATGAATGAACTTAAATTAAATCTGCATACAATTTATTTAACAATGAATAATTGTTATCAACTATAACTTTAACTTCATTAATAATTATATTCAACATAAATATCTTTATTACCAACAAATATCATCTCAATATCTTGAGACATGTGAAATGCTTCAAAAGTTCAAAAAAGCGTTAAGGCTATGAGCTTAAAATTGCGCTAGCTATTGTTTATTTTTCCTTATTAGAATTTAAAAGTGCGCGTTAAAGAATACATTTTGTCTTGGAATAAGAAAAACCTTACATTTTGTTTGTAGGGAGAATTTCTTTACAAGTGTTTAGTAAGAGTACAATTAAACTTGTAGAATTTATTAAAAAAAATGTCGAAAATTAAAAAAATTATGTAAGTACTTCCTGAACATGAATTCGAATAGCTTCCGAAACTAAATACTGAAGGTTATTATATTCAGAGAGCATATCTAAAATTTCATTTAATTTCGAGCAATATCCAGTTATATTAACATACAAACTGCGCAAAATTTTTGAACCATAAAGTTCATAAACTCATAACAATTACCATAACAAAACGTTGAGCAAACTGAACACGTCATTTGAAATGGGCGTTAAATATTTATCAAACCTTTTTATAAAGCTGTGATATATTCGTACCGGATGTAATTCAAACAAATATATTACCCACCTGAATTTATTATCAGACCGTCATCTAAATATGAGTTTAACAAGAGATTCAAACAAGTGTGAAATTATACTTTGTGGGAACAAACACTACGCATTTTCGTTTGTTGTACTCTAATTATTAGATAATTTTAAAAGTTCCATTTACCCAGCTGACTAACTACGCGGCTACGTGGAATGTATAAAGCAATAATATAAAATAATTTTTCCTAATAACGAATTCCGTAAGAATTGTTTATGGGATGTCGTGGACAGATTCTTCATCATCCAAATGCTATTGTTTTTATGTTAATATTATATCATGAGATTTCCTTTGAACATCCCGCATCAGCATTTCAAATATTTCTAATTTATTACCGGTCACCATCATAAATAATCTTAAATTATGCGATATTAAGTATGCAGAACAAAGAATTTTATTTTTAATAGGTGCTTCTGGCTTCTGTTGACAATGCTCTTGTTTTAAAGGCGGCCCACATTTTTTAAAATCTTAAAATGATTTTCTTAACGTTTCTCATCCTAAGTATATCTGGTCCATACTAAACCATTTGTTCTTAAATTCCCAAGTGTTTAACACCATCTCTTTAGTATAATGTTCCTATGAACGGGGTAAACTATAAATTAGGCATGTCCTGGCATCTTATTACCTTATAACTCAAGACAAGGGTGTGGTGGAATCTAATTATCGCTTGAATCTATAAGCTTTGGCCGGTTGTTTGATGGGGCTCATATTCATTCCACCACGTTAAAACGTGCTCCTTTTTAATATCACGCTTATAAGCATCCCCATAATTACTTTTATTTCTGAAGTGTCATTCATATTTAAGTCTTAAATAAGTTGTACCAACGATTAATCCTAAAATTAACTCAAATAAAAGTTTTAAAAATTGCTGATAAGTTTCTTAATGAATCTTTAGCTGTGTGGTAAAAAACTAAGATAAAAATGTATGAGAATGTTAGTAGAGGTGATGTAATAACCTATTCGACTTTTTTGGGAAAGTACGACAGGGGTGTAAAATCGTAGTGCCCGGATGGTCTTTTCAAGACCCTCTGTTCCGGTCCGTGGTGGTCAGGCCACCTTAAACCAACACTTCCTTGGAGGCGGAAACTTTGTTCTAACTACATGCGAACTTGGGTCTCTTTGACACCGCTATTAAGTTGATATTTGATGTTAATTATGCATGATGGTGACAGAAAGTGATTACTTCGCTAATTTTGTAAAATATGTCTGTTTCATGCAAATCCGCTCTGTAATTTTGCACAGTGTTCTGTATTGCAGGAATTAAAATATAGGTAGGTATATTTTTAATGCATTTTCTTAAAGGAGTTAATCTTTACAAATTTAATGCCTAAAGTTAAATTTAAGTTCAGAAAAATATACGTTTTGATTAAATAATCATAAGAATATTATTAAATAATATCAACAATAATTATTTAACAGAAATCATAAAATGCATCTTAAAATTGTATGTGAGGGCTCTCTTGTGTTTTAATAATTTGTTTTTTAATTCCAGATTAAAAAATTTGAATTGTAGTTTCAAACTTAAAATTTCCAAGGTTTTTCTTGAAATTATAATTTCCGGTGGAAATTCTACAGATTCAACCTTAGATTGTTTTTTGAACATTTCTAAAAGTTCAGATTTAATTTCAAGTTCGAATTCTAGGTATCCTAGTTAAAACTGAAAACTGAATCTTGATGTATAGTATACTGCAAATTTTTGATTTTTAAGTGGAAATTACAGAAATTATGTTCTAAGGAATTGATGAATTAGTTCTTGTGTTTTAATATCTATTTTATTTGATTGTTTAGTGTGTGTTCTTATTTGAACAATAGTTTGCTATGATTTCAGATTATTATTTTGCAAATTAAAAATGGATAGGCTTTAACCGCTTGATTTATCCATATTTGGCTTTTGTAGACAGTGCTAAGTTGTCGGATATTACTTAGCCAATGTTATTTTAATTTTTGTGAAATAATAAGATTTACATAAAACAAATTAAGTTTATGGACATTAAGGACATCAAGGTTCTGTCGCGAATCTTAACCTTAAAATTACGTGAATCGTTTGAAAAGTAAGGTAAATGAAAAAGAAAATGCGAATAAATTTGACGAACTTGTATTTAATATTCAAGATAATCTCCATTGAGCTCGACACATTTTGCCCAACAATGTTAGAAAGCCATTATACCGTTTTTATAAAATGGTTTCTCTTGGCCTGCAAAATAGCCGTTCACAGCATGAACCACTTTATTGCTGTCGTAAAATCTGTGACCACCGAACTCGTTCGGGAACAAATGGAAGTCAGATGGGGCTAAACCGGTGAGTAGGGTGGATGATCCAACAATTCGAACCTGAGTTCATGGATTTTAGCGATGGAAACCGTTGACATGTAAACAGGTGCATTGTCCTGAAGAAAGAAGACTTTTTTGGCAAGGTGGGGTCGCATTTTCTCGGTTTCTACGCTCAAATTTTCCAGCAAATCTGCGTAGTACTCTCCTCTCCAGTGATTGTCCTTTCTTTTTCGAGGTAGTCACTAAAGATCACACCCTGTAAATCCCATATAAACTGATGCCATGAGCTTGCTGACAGGTTCCCCCTTGGGTGCCCATTGTTTTGATTGTTCTGTCATCGACGATCACGAACCGGTGCAAAAAATTATTAGGGTTTACGCTTGAAACGAAATGTCCATTCGAACACGCTTTGGTCCTGAAACCAGCAAACGCGGCACCCATGTAAAATATTATGAACTCGTTCGGTTGAGATCCGTACCATGTCTACTATCTCCCTGATCCTCAATCTTCTGTCACTCAAAACTATTTTGTGGATCTTAGTCACCATATCCGGAGTTGTCACATCACTTGGGCGTCCGCTGCGCAATTCTTCTTTCATGTTTAAAGTCAGCAATCCACAAATGTACGGTCTTAAATAAAGGGGAAGGCTCGCCTGGACACGATCTAGCTTACTTTATATTTGGGTCGCCGTTATTCCTTTCAAAAAGTAAAATTTTGTCCATCATTTTAAAAATGCTTGCACGTTCGTCTATTTCGTGTGACCAAACAATAACCTCACAATGCACTGAGCTGAAATTAGGCAAGGGCTCGTTTGAAGGATCAAACTTATCGGCTGTGCATCGATTTTGATCATGGTGCTAACATCTCTGTGTCGTTTACCTTACTTTACAAGTTTACAACCACGTAACGACCCACGTAAATCAAACTGATTAATTATTACAGTATCAAAAAGGTCGTGTTTACAGCAAGAAAAACTTTTCTTTAATATGGACCTGGTTGTAGCATAAAAAGATCGTGAATCCATCATACATTTTGTATCTAATAACAATAATCAATCTATAACTTAAAAACAAAAAGGTAAGCAGTCCTTTCTTTAACATTTATAGAAATAAATACTAGAAAGCGAGCTTTAAAATGGAGGCATAAAATATTTTCTTAAGGAAAAACGTGAAACTAAGTGTATGTATATGTTGGAGAAAACCTAAGTAAAAGGTTTCTACATTCGGTGTAGGTGTACGTAAGTTTTTAACAAGAATAAACTTTAGTCGAAATGTCCTTCGAAGATTTAATTATGAACCAAAAACCGAATTTTCGTAATTTTGTGATTTATAAATACGGCCGACTACAATTGTAGTTTTACGATAATTTTAATAATCACGCTATCATTAATTAATTTCTTAGTTGTGATCGAAAATTTGTAAAAAGTGTCTTCTAAAACATAACGAAATTAATCAATAAACCCAACACATAATCGGTCGTGTTTATAAATATTTTTGGTAGAGAGAAGATCTTAATAAGCCTTAGTTCAAGGTAAAATTATTTAAAATGAAATTATCCGCCCCTAACTAAGAAACCAAACTACTTTCAGTGCATCTGTTTATCACGCACAAGAACTTCTATGATAAAATGATAGGTAAAAACTTTTACTGGTATCCTTTATATCATTGCCAAGAGATAGGACACTTGACGATTATAGAATATACCTGCTGTTGAAGGTGACAAACGACTCTTTCCTTTCTTTTACTATTCTACATCAATTACAAGATCTGATCCTATAATGTAAACGATCCGAGTTTTAGTTAAAATTATACAAAAGATTTCAAAATAACCTTACTCACCTTGCTCTATTATCTTTTAATGAATTTGTTTTGAAACGTCTTGAAAGCTTTGTTTTGCTTGATTATCTTAATTTGATTTATGTAAAGCAGGTGTCGATGCTTAAAAAAATGTGCCCGAAACGCATTGAATCGTTAACTTCTTCTATTTGGGGTTTTATGAGGGGGTTGAGGGTTGATAAAAAACGTACGTTATATATTTAACCTTTTTAGATTCTTTTAATTTTTGTGCATTAAGCCCCGGGACAACGAGTAGACCGAGAATACACGAGTAATTAAGGTTGAAATATTGTAGACTCAATTGTGAAAATTTAAAGTTTTTTTGTTTTGCCCAAAATAAGTATTTGAAATCCGTCAATTATCAATTTTATTAATATAATTAGATTTTTTTAGTAGCAAATAGAAAATTGGGGAGTTATGTACAGGATGTTCCAAACTGAAGGTACACTATTGGAATTACGTATTTCGAAAGGCAGAGTGTAAGTTTAAATTCAACATTTTCTCTGTCCCTGAGGCAAACTAATCTAAAGAAAAATTCTGTTTATGAGACAGTTTTGAAATTTTAAGAATATATTTTTGTATATATAGCTTCCTTATTTTTCTTTAGTTTCCCTGTTAGTTTATTTTTGATAGTTTTGAAAGATACAATCTTTTAAGACAATTGTACAAACTGCGTCACAATATGCGACGTTTCGTTCTCGCAGAATCGCCATTATTAGTTTATACATTAGAAAATTTAAACAAGTAAATTAAAACTTATTTCAGAGTTGTGGTTTGAAAACGTTGAAGTGTCTAAAATTACAAAAATATTAGGAAAACCATATACTTTGGCCAATTTTATTTTCAAAAATGTTATTTTCTTGAATTGTTTAAATCTTAAGGAGTTCTGCCTTAATCAACGTTGCCTTAACAATCTGGCAAAAGGGCCTAATTTATCAAAAAGGCTTGTACCGTCGTTAGCAGTTTAATTAATTTAGTTTTATTTATTAAATACTGTCGTGCCTTCAGCTCATTCACGATCTTTCTAATTAAATTAAAAGTTACTTACAGCCAGCCATCTTTAGAAATAGGAATATAATGGAGAAAGCCTTATAATTCGGCAATAAAATCCTTAATTTAGAATAAATCTAAATTTTTATTAAATCTTCAATATCTTAACTGTTTTCGAAACATATAGATTTTAAAGAAATGAGAACTTATTTGAGGTTTAGGTAATGAATACAGTACTTAGGGAAGCTTCACACTTTGTTTTTCCAGTTAATAAAATCATGAAAAAGGATTTAAACAGTTGAAACTTGCATAAAATTTTGAGATATTAATTTTATGTAGAAGTGTTCATAACAAGTTGGCCTGTAACTGTTTTTAATTTATAAAAATGTTATTTGCTATACTCAACATAATCCTTTGTTAGGTTTTTAAAAGGCTCGAATTCGCAGACTTCCATGGTAAGTTTCAGTGTTAAAAGAATGTCTTCCGGGTTTGGACCGTGTAATTGTTGAGAAAGAAGAACTCAACATTTCGCCCGCTTTCTTAAGGGGCTTCATCAGGAAGAGAAAGGGGCACTAAAAGAGCACGGTAATTCAATGTGTCTAACCACGCCAGGCTTGACGGGCTTAAAAAATAGATATTCTTTTAAAACTAACGTTGAATGTTAAGAGTAAAATTTAATTTTTATTTAATTCAATTTTTTCTTTATTATTTTTGCATGTGTAACCTCTTTTACCATTCGCTGTCGCGAATATTGGAGAAATATTTTGGGAGTTATTAAGAAATTCAGAAAGTATCGTTTCTCATCAAAATTGAACAATTTGCCGAATTTACCTAAAACCTTTAGTTTGGTTCCTTTTAAGGAGTTACTAATTGTCTCATTTTATGAATTATTTAATTAAAAAATTGATTTGATAAGGAAAAATTTAGATACAAATAAAAATGTCAATTAAATCGCCACACAATATTAAAACAAATACATTTGAAACAAGTTAATGGCTTGAGAAGAATAAGCCGTGATAGTTTATCAAAAGACGCTTATGTTATTAATAACGGACTATTTAACACTTTGGGATAATCGTCCAAATTTAAAATGGCTATGACTATATTGTCAAGAAAATTATTTAAAAGCGATTCAGGTTAAGATCACATTTTCAGTCATAAACAACCCAATATTCCAAAACTTTTTGGACACTTGTTATAAACTACTTATTTATCCAAAGTTAATTGAAATTTTTTTAAGAAACGTTAAAAAACAGACATTTTCTTCCAAGTAATCGTGAAAGTACAGAATTAAATTTAACTCGTGTTTAAATTTTTCCTTTATTATCAAAATATGTTTAATAATTAGGAAACGAAACATTACTTAAGTTTCACCAATTTATCTTACTTAAAAGACATGGTTAGTACAAGCTTAGTTAATCTGCACGCTTAGAAAAGATTTGAGAAAGTTCCAATATGGGGTAAAAATATGGAGGGGTGTATGAATAAAAATGATAGAAAAAAAGGAAAACTGCAACTTTAATACAAACAGTATGTGGTCGCCACTTGTAACCTGAGGGTGAACGAAAAAAATCAATGTACGTTTGGTCAGTTTACACACAGATGGCTGGTTTGTTGCTTTTTGGGGGTAAAAAGGAAAAGTCAGATCGTGTGTTTAGCTTCCCACCGTTTACTACCCATCGATTTGTTCGTAGTGAACGATCCTTGGCAGTTTTATCACTCGCAATTTCGCGGTTTTAATACAAAACAAAGATGGTTAATTCGGTAGAACCGAAGCTGAAATTTATTTTAATCTCAAAACTAAATTCAGAATCCAGCACACGTACACATAAACGCATTACAACACTGCCTCATTCAACTCGTTTTCAAGCCCAATTTCATTAAGCCACATTGTTTAGTAAAACGAAAACCTGCGAGAGCGCGGACTTATGGAGTAAAGCCGCTCCACTTTAGGTTTTAATCGTTAAATGGTTTTTTTAACGGTAGCTATAAAAACCATAATTAAATCCTCGCAGTCGAATGTATCTGTCAGAAACGTAACTCACCTGAGGCTTGTAACGTTCAGAACAAGCGATCATTTTGCGGAGGCTGCGTGATTTGTCCTGGACCCCGGGAGGCCACAGTTCTCACCGCGGGGGCACAGCTCCCTCACACTGCTCCCCGTCGTTTATAGGATGTGTAATTACGACCAACACTATAATAATTTTCTTCAATCACTTCCGTTCGACGGGTCCCTAACGTCATTTGTTTATGTGATGAGTCTTTTCGATGTTTCAACTCTTAACCAAAATTGACAAACAATTTAATCGGCTCGCTGCGAATCCAAATTGAAAACTGGAATTTGCTTCTTTTAAAAGTTAATTAACTGTGACATAATTTCTTTGACTGTTACCATTCACGTCGTTCTTTGTATAATGATAATAATAAACTTGTAATTAATCAAGCGTGGAATTAAACGTTAGGATACACGCTTAATCTCTTTAAACAAAGTTTAATTAATTGAGTGAACAATTACTTGGGGATTTTTTGATTATTTTGTCAGTTGTGATTGTTCATACATTATGAAATACATTAGCAAATAATATATTATAAATGCAGATAAATACAAAAGCGATTATTAGTTTATGAAGTTAGTTTATGAAATAAATTTTTATTTGCAAACTATACATTCCGTATAATGAAAATTAAATAATTCAAGTTTCAAAATTATCTGATAACTGCTATCTCGAACGTGTTGCTCCTTCAAATCTTTTACAACAGCTTCTAACCATTTCTTCCTAGTACGGCCCACTCTCTTTGTACCCTCGAACTCCCCCTTTATGTACCTTTTTGACACTCTAAGGGCGGGTTTTTGGTGGTCAAAGACTGTTGTATTTCGAAAAAACTTTAAAAAATCGATTTGTTTGTGAAACATGTTTTTTAACGTCTCCATCGTTATATCTCTAAAAATAATTGTGCTATCGAGCTGATTTTTTTTTAAATTAAAGTAGACACATTAGCGCTTATAACCACGTACCACGTCAGTATAAAATATATTTTTTTAATTTGTTACATTAATAGCAAACTTAAACTTGTTATTTTCGTGAATGTATTTTTCAGCAATCGAGAAAAACTTTTATTTATGAAAATTTGTATATACATGCTGCGAGCAAAATGAAGCCAGTACATGAAGAAATTTTTTGAATCATAATTGTTCATGTGCGGGTTATAGTATGTAGTCAGCGATTGTTTTTAAAACCGCCTAAAACCTATAAACATAAGATCAGTTTGAATGTTAAATATTGAATGCCCTCGTTCGGACTTCGTTCGACTACAACTCGATGATCTCATTAATAGTAAACATTTAAATTATTCGTTTAAAAGTGCGTAAGAAGAATACACAAGGTCTGCTACAGTTTGAGTGGATAAAATCTCTTTATTAAACAATACCTAGCAACCTACATTTAAAGTCACCATGATTTACATTCTAAAATTCACGTCGTCAAGGAAACTGTGGATGAAATGTCGTCACGGAAAGTGTGGATAATATGTTTATAGCAACACTTTGTCCACCCTTCACGTTAAAATGTTGCTTTGATAACTACATTTTTTGACCGTCGAAACAAAAAAGTATTTAAGCAATTAGAGGGTACGAAAATTTTACAAGAAACTAATAGTCGTATTACAAATAGATACAAACTAATTAAATATGTATTTATGGTACAAGTGAATAAAGAGAAATTGTATCCGTGAAAGGAAAAGTTTTAATTCTAAAATTCACGTCGTCAAGGAAAGTGTGGATATAATGTTTATAGCAACAGTATCGTCAAGGAAAGTGTGGATACAATGTTTCTAGCAACACTTTATCCACCCTTCGCGTTAGCAACAGTGTCGACAAGGAAAGTGTGGATAAAATGTTTATAGCAACACTTTATCCACCCTTCACGTTAAAATGTTGCTTTGATAATTAGATTTGGCACATTAACATGCCACTTTATGTGTAAGAATTGGAAAAATAATTTACTCTCAGAAGTGTGATATTTCCACAATTTCGAAGTCGTAAGTGAGGTCAGTTTATATGTTTTATATATTATATATGGCATTATCATTTCCAATGTATCCGATGGTTGCAAGGATTGCGAAATCTGTGAATTTTTTTTGTTGTGTTGTCATTCCAGTAAATTATAATATGTTCAAAATCTCTTCTCTATGTCGTTGTCTACTGATGTACTGATGATAGCGTCAGAGAACATAAACCTGATTATAAACAAACGGCCAAAAAATACTGCGTTTTCAGGATGCACGAGATTTTCAATACCTAAATGTGTATTTTCAGCACAAAATTTAAAAAAATGACAACAAACCTGGACAACAAACATGGACAACGTAAACAAGCTTTGTACTTAACTGTAAAATGTCAAATTTAACAATCTATTATCAAATATTTGCCCGACCTAGTTAGTGACGATGATTTGAATGCACTTCAAATTTAAGTGATAAACTGAAAACTTGTACTGATGTTGAAATTTTATAACGCTTTCACCAGGGTATGCGTGCTTCGACAGCTACTTTTCTAACAAATTTTCATAATTTTTTCGTAAAAATTGTCAATAATTGTAAAACAGATTGCGTCTAGAGCTTTCACTTTTTCTTAATGCTGCTTTTGTATTTATCCTATTAATTTTCTACTACAAAACATGATTATCATACTGTTACCCATCACACCTTTTACTAAATTTTTGGACATAGATCCCTCCATACAATATCGTTACTAAAACCAGTTCTAAAGAAATAAATAAATGCAAAGCAATTTCAATTAAAACGTTACATCTTAGAGTAACCGATAATTCATAGGTTACTTAAGTTATGCATAAGATAACTGGATATAGTACTGCAGAAAACAGTTTTCCCAATCAAAAGGGAGATTACAACAAACGTTCACGACCCCAAGTCGATCAAAAGTACGGTTTAGCCTTCTCGTCAACGTCTTTAAAACGGTTGTTCAAAGAAGGTTACTTCCCTATTTTGAACAAACTCAGTTAATTTTAAGGGCAATGCAATCAGAAATTTTTGTAGACGTCCTGTATAAAACAAAAAGAATGAAGTTTAATGCAGCTTCAAGAGGAATCCATTAACTTATCTGCAACTTAACAGGTGCAAATCGGCTTCACATCCATATTAATAAAAATAATTTTGAATAAATCATGATAAAATTAGGGCCGGTTGCACAAAGCTTTTGTTAAATTAACGAATGATTAAAGTTGACGAAAGAGCATCATTTTTTGTTTATTAATGTGTTATTTGCCATATGCATTGGAATTTTAATTCGAGATTGTTCACTTTGAGGAATGATTAATTTGACGAAGCTGTTAAATCATATTTAATGCCGTAAAAAGTGGTTTCGTGTACACGATCACCTAATTAAAGAATTGCATCAAGTCTGGTTGGGTTCTACGCCAATTGTTTTTTTTCTCACAACTAAGCGACTTAAGCTTCTCAATTGTAGTCGTCTAGTATGGTATCTGCCTATTTGAATTACTCGTGAATTCGTCATCAACAGGCGCTGCGTATTTAGACTCAACAAAACGTGCTTTTCTTAGAAACTCAATTGTTACATACTTGGTTATTCAAAACACATTCAATTGTTAGATAAATTCTTACACTTGCCTCAAAAGTTAATTTTATCCAACACCTACCTACTATTTGAAACAATAGACGAAAGAACGTGCTACGGAAATTATTGATTTACCGACACTTTGGTGGAATTTATCGACACTTTTGCTGTCGCGACCAACTACTCAAATTCTTGTAACTCTGTCCAATATACGAGAGCATAAACATTTCCAATGTTAAAAGTGGAACATTTGGTTACAGAATTATCGGTAGAATAATAAATTATCCTTCCCCACTACGTTCACTAGGCTTAAAACAACAGTTGTTAGCAAATGCATTTTGGTTTGGTAAGGAAATACCTGCTCAAATAAAACTAACACAATGCAAATAAATGGTTGCAAGTAATGTTCATAGAATACTAATAAATATTTATTTGAAACAAGTTATTGATAGAAAATTTGGGAGTTTAAGTTTTTTTACATAACCCACACATGCGTAAATAGTCTTGGAATCAACACTTGCCATGATCAATCATTATAAGACGCTTAGGTAAATAAATATTCGATGTTTTAACTCTTTTGGGACACTTGATTTAAGTAAAAATTGCCTTGACTCATGCTTAATAGTATATTGCGTCATAAGGGAAGATATAGGCATATTTCATCCCGAAGATTTCTGCTGCACGAGCGAACGTAGTGAGCGAGGGCAGCAAAAGCCAAGGGATGAAATATGCCGTTAGATTCCCGTAGGGCACAAGTTATTTTTCCGCATCCATGAGAAGTTCGTATTAAATAAAAATAGTTATAATATAATACGTACCTACGTTTTTGACATATAACCTCAAATTACACATGTCAAATTTGCGTATTAAAAATAACTTCTATAATGAATTTATGTAAAAAATAATCGTATTTGTTTGAATTTTAAAAAATAATTACACTTATCAATCACTCAAATGAAGATTTTTGTATAATCAAATAATAATTTTGATTCTAAATTCTATCGGTAGATGTCACGTCGATAGCATGCACGGTAAAAACCCGCAAATGTTCATATCATCCCGCTTTTTCATATTTACCCGCCATCCGCCATTGTTAACCTCAAATGAGATAAATAATCTATCAATTACATACCATGGATACGGAAAAAAATATTTAGTTTTCGTTTAACTTAAGGTGAGGGTACCACCTAGAACTTCGAAACCGCTCCACACAGAGGGCGTAAAAATAGACGTTGTTTAATATTTTTTGTTTGTTATGCTACCCAGTTAGCACTTCTTAGAAAACTAGTAGGCAGGTAAGACTCTCATTGTAGTAATCTTGTTAAAGGCTTAAAATTTTAATAAGCCTTAAAAATTTTACTTTGAAGTCGAGTTTTTCTTTCCAATTTTAACTAGTGCTTTATTTTGAGGTAAAATGTCAACTAACCCGTATAAATATGTATCACAATAAAATGTCATAATTTGATTGGTTTATCTAATTATTTAATTACCTAATTTATTTACCCTTTCATTTTTATATGTTTTGAAGGCTAGTTAGTAGTTTTTAAATAGTTTTATATCGTTTAGCTGAAAAAAGGAATATGTGTTTCACAATTAATTAAACAATTAATTGTGAAACACATATTCCCTACAGGTTATTTCTTGGAATACTAGCTGAAATAGCAAGTAGCTATTATATTTAAAACCCAAAAATTTTGTAAAATTTCATTCTTCAATTAAAAAATAAAAAAATTACGATTCAATTTTGTTTACGTTAAGGTGTTTTTCTAGTAAACAGAGTTCCAATAGAAAGAAGAACATGAATGCTTATCTTTATCGAAGACAACCCTTACATAGTTCAAATACTTGTGTGGGAATTCCAGAAAAAGTAAATATTTCTATTTCTTTATTTGACATGATTCCGTACAGTCCGAAAGTTTCAAAACTGCTTAGGATTATGAATGCTTATTATACTGTGATTATGACCAAGACCAGGGTTGATTCTTTACTTTTAGAGCGCTTTACACTTATCCCCTGTTTTCAATTGAAATTCTGAGAAAAAAAAAAATTAATGTAGAATTTCCACTGAGGTATTACATTCTTTTCTACACAACGCCTCATTCAGTGATTTCTTTCGTTCAGTAGAGGTTTGGTGTAAATAAAAATACCAACATCTTTAATGGTGACGTATCCATTATGACTGAAAGTATTGCATATTTTTATATACATAGTTATTAATTTTTACTTAGAAAAAAACATTTTTTTCGTTTATAGCCCACTGTTTATCGGTGCACAATGAAGTATCTGCTATATCCTTATAAAAAGAACTAAAAATTAAAGATCCGAGTTTTCCGAAAATTATAAATTTGCAATATGTACTTACAAGTGTATAAGTAATTTATGTATAACGTATGCATAGATACATATTTATATAATTAAGTTTTGCTGAAATGTCTATACTTATTAATATTTTTTAACTGTCATATTATCTTAAAATAATTTCTTTCGATTACTTATTTATTAAAATAAAAATAATCTACCTACTCAATCAGTAATCATTTAATATTTTGTTATATGTAAGTAGGTATATGTTATACAAATAATTTAATTTTAATTGTAAATTAAATAGTAATATTCTGCATATGAAAATATTCAAAACCCATTATTTACTGGATTGTACTATACAGGGTGTAAATTAATGTCATGCACATATTTCATGGGGTGATAGTAATAATAATAAATAAAGCTTTTACAGGCCACTTTAGGCCCATTGCTTAACAATCTGCCTCCATTGTTCCTTATCCATGACTTTATTTCTCCAGTCTTCTATTCCTTTACTTGCTATGTCTTCCATTACTGCCTCCCTCCACCTATTCCTTGGTCGTCCTCTTCTTCTAGTTTCTTGCGCTCTACCTTCCAATACTATCTTAGTAGCTCTCCCATCTGGCATTCTCCATATATGCCCAAACCATCTTAACCTTTGAGCTTTAATGAAGTCTACTATACTTGGCCCCCTATACTTCTCTTGTACTTCTTCGTTTGTAAGTCTTCTCCAACCATCCTCCGTCCGAGCCCCTCCAAATATTTTTCGTAGCATTTTTCTCTCCCACCTACTTATCATATCTTGATCTGCCACATTCATCGTCCATGTTTCACATGCATACGTAGCTGTCGGTCGTATCACAGTCTTATACAGTCGTAACTTTGCATTTCGCGACATCTGTTTTGAGGACATTATACTATTTAACGCGCCCGCACATCTCGATGCTTTTATTAACCTTGTTTTAATTTCTTGTGTGTAATTTAAGTTTTCAGAGATTAATGTTCCTAGAAAAATAAACTCCTTAACTCGTTCTATTCTCAAATCCTGCCCACCCACTGTTTTTAAAATCACTTCCCCTTTGCCAGCACTTTCACCTTTACCACTTAACTTCATCACTTTAGTTTTTTTTGTGTTTATCACTAATCCTACTTTTCTTGCCTCCCATTCAAATTTCTTCACTTGTTCTTGCATTTCATGTATCGACCTTGCTACTAATGTCACATCATCTGCGTATGCCAGCAGTTGGTGACTTTTGGTCTTGATCGTCCCATTCCTATTAAGTTGGCTGTTTCTAATAACTCTCTCCAGAACTAAATTAAATAATATTGTCGAGAGGGGGTCTCCCTGCCTTAATCCTGTTTCTGTCTTAAATGCTCTTGACAATTGACCTCTGTATCTCACTTTATTTTCTGTATTTGTCAATGATTCTTTTATCAAATTTCTTATTTTCTTATTAACATTCAAGGAAGCCAAGATATTAAACAGCTGCTTCCTGTTTATACTATCGTATGCCTGCTTGAAATCAATAAACATCGCATATATTGTTATATTGTGCTCATAGCCTATCATTTGGATTTCTTTTATTGTGGCTATTTGGTCCATCACTGATCTATATTTTCTAAATCCACACTGATAGTCACCTATTTCTTTTTCTGCATATGGCTCCAGTCTTGTATTAATTCCTGAAGCTAAAATTTTATAGGTTATATCTTGCAGGGCGATTCCTCTATGATTTCCACATTCCGTCCTTTCCCCACTTTTATAAAGTGGCACAATTATGGCTTCTTTCCAAGTCTGCGGCATACTTTCTGTCTCCCATACTGCCTTTATCATTCCCCATATCTCTTCCTCTAATACTTCACCTCCATACTTTATAAGTTCCGTATATATTTCATTCTCTCCAGGCGATTTTTTATTTCTCTGCTTCTGTATCCACTTGACTACTTCCTCTATTGTTGGTGTTACTTCGTCTTCCTCTTCTATTCTTCTTTCCATTTCTTTTTGACTTTTGTTTCTTTCTTGCATAATCTCTGTTGGTTCTTGTCCGTGTTCTATCTTTTGATTCAATACTTGTTGGAAGTGCTCTCTCCATATCTCTAAGATTTCTTCAGTTTCTCCTACCATGTTTCCTTCTCTGTCTTTTATATAAACTGGCCTTTGTTGAAAACCTTTCTTAATCTTCTTTGCGTCTTGGTAGAAGTTTCTGATTTCTTTTCTGTTATATGTTTCTTCAATATTTTTCACCCTATCTTCTTGCCACTTTCTTTTTTTATTTCGCAATATTCTTTTCGTTTCCTGCTTCTGTTCTCTGTATTTTCTACTACTTATTTCACCTGGTTGTTGTAGCAGTCTTAACCATGCATCTCTCTTTTTCTGGATACTTATTTTGCATTCTTCATTAAACCATGTATTCTTTCTTCTCCCTTTTTTATATCCTAATACTCTTTTTGCTACTTTCTTGACCGTTTCTTCTATGCTTATCCATCTATCTTTGCTTGTCGTTGCTTCCTGCCCCTTTTCTAGTTGTAGTTTCATTTCCCTTTGATATACAGCCCTCTTTTCTAAGTTCATTATTACCTCTACATTTAGCTGGCCCTCGTTTTTCTTTTTTTCCTTGTGTTGTAATTTTATTTTTGTTTCTTTTACATCTATTCTCATTCTTACGAGGTAATGGTCAGTACTCACTTCAGCTCCCCTATGACTTCTTGTATCTCTTACTTTCTTTGCATACTTCTCATCGATTAAGAAATGGTCTATTTGATTTGAGTCTTCTCGGCCAGGTATCCTCCATGTACCCAAATGTATATTCTTATGTTGAAAACAGGTACTTACAATTGTCAAGGCCTTGCCTGCTGCAAATTCTATCAGTTTTAAACCATTATTATTTGTTTCATCATGCTTGCTATATTTCCCTATTGTTGGCTGGTACCCCATTTCTCTACCAATCTTTGCATTGCAATCTCCAAGCACTATTTTAATATCTTCTTTCGGTAATTCATCATACTCTTTTTCTAATTGTTCATAAAATTCTTCCTTTACTGTCTCTTCTTTCTCTTCTGTAGGCGCATGAATATTGAGCAAACTAAAATTTTTTGGGTTGGCTTGCACCTGTACATAACACATTCTTTCCGATATTGCTTTAAAATTCCGTACCCTGCCTTTTATGCTCTTACAGACCAAGAAAGCTGTTCCAAATATTCTGGTATCTCCTCCACTATGGAATAGCACGTATTGTTGAAGTTCTGTTATACGATTTCCTTTTTGTTTTGTCTCTTGTACTGCTGCTATCTCTATTTTATATCTTAACAGTTCCTGCTCTAAATTTTTGAAAGCTCCCTCATAATTTGTTCCTTGTAAGTTCCATGTTGCTAGCCTCCATTCCTCTCTCCTCTTCCCCGTGGTTAGTACTTCGTTTTTTTCCTTTTCCATTGCCTCAGTCGTCTTCCAATTTTCCGGCCCCTTACATATTTCCACTACTAGTTTTTTGAGGATCCTTGGGTTAATGTATTTCGTTCCTTATCGTACTTCTCCAATTTTTCTGTTTTCTTATTCCAAACCCAAGTCCCCTCTTCCCTTATCAGTTTCTGGTAGCCTACCCGGACTTTTTTTCCTTTATCTAATTCTTCCTTGGCGCATCTTCGGATTATTGCTTGTATCTTCCTTTCCTCTATTGTCAGATCATCATTTATGTATACTTTCCTTCCGTGGCTTCGTAACTTACTTTTGCTACTCATTACTATACTCTTGTCTCCTTTGCTGCTTAACTCAACCAGGCACGTTTGCTCCCCAAGTTTTCTTGCTGCTTCTGCTTTCACTATTACGCCCAAATTTCTCTCTATGAAACTTTCCATCTCTTCTTTTAGCTCTTTCTGATTACTTGCTCCCATTTTTAAACCCTGAATCACTATGTTTTTTCTTCTCTTTTCTCCCTCCAATTTCTCTATTTTCTCCTTTGCTATCATCGTATCCTGTTTTAGTTTGTCAATTTCTTTCATGGCGCTTTCATTGATCTTCTTCAGCTCTCTAATTTCTCTCTTAAATTCCCCTTGTTCATCCCTTAACTTTCTTATCTCTTCCTGCAGTATTTTTGTTTCTTCGTTGTTATTTTGCTGATCTTTTTTTATCCCTCTTATATCCGTCGCGGTGATAGTACTCAACAAAATAAGAAAAAAATGTTAATATACACATGATCAAAAACGCGCCATTTTCGATATACAGGGTGGCGAAGTTTCATTTTTTTTTTAATACTTTGCGTTTTGAGATAATTATTTGAAATTTAGTATAGCTACTATCTTTTAGAATCTCTACAATAAAATGTCAAAATCATCAGTTGCAGTATACAGGGTGCTACAAAAAAAAGTTATTTTGACTACACTTGGTTTGTATTGATCGCTATTTTTTCAAATAACTCGAAAACGGTGACAGATACGGGAATAATGAAAAAAACGAAAAAACTGGAGAAAAGAACAGGAAATTCAATTAAGATATAAAAATTTATACAGGGTGCTCAAAAAAAAGTTCCGGAAGGTAAAATGGTCGGTAACCCAAATAAATGTTGTGAAAAGTGGTTCATTTTGCAACTAGTTACAAAAAGATGATTTGAGTTGCGAAAAGTGGTTCATTTTGTAACTAGTTACAAAATATGTTCCCATTTTATCACTCCCATTTTATCACGATGACCCAACTCCTTTTTTAAGAAGATGTGGCATTTACATTTTGTTATCTGAATTGGATAAAATCTTGTATGAAACACGTTGCAAAACATGTCTTTTTATCACATGGCGTGTTGTTCATCTCGGCTTCGCCTCGACGAACAATTTCACGCCTGGTGATAAAAAGTCCATCATTTTGCAACTTGATACATAAATAGCTAAAAACCCACGTTGTGTTTACTTTTACTTTGAGAATGGCTTATTTCTGCACCAGAATTAATTTTAGAACATCTACATAAGATGCTCCATATTTTCAGTTTCCTATAGGGGCGATTTTTTAAGATAAAAGACAACGGTAAGTAAACAAATTTCGTATGTGTAGTACAGATAATGATAAAAATAGACCGACATTTTATTGCCCAATATAGGTCACTTATTTAGAAAATTATAAAAATATGTTTCAAATACTTTTTAAGCAACTTTATTTATCACATTCTTCTCTGAAGTAGAAAACGTAATCACTAATCAATGTTCATTGCTTTTACAGGTTTTGACTGACAATTAAACACTTTATTTATGTGATAAATTAGTAATTTTGCAGCTATAATAAAAAAAACTAAAGTTGTCTTACTCGTAGAGTTGATTTGCTGATAATTTAAATGTAATTATAATTTCGTACGATGACGACAACGTAAATCTGCTTTGTTAGGACATTTTTATCATGAAAAGACAACTGCCACTTACTAGTGTAAAAGCTTCTTAAATTTCAAATTGCCTTTTTTTCTTTTTGATTTGTAATGTCGTCAATTTTGAGTTCACTAAAGTTTATATTTTAATCGGCAGGGCATTTTAAATAAATAGAAAATTCGCTCACAACTGCCCGCTGATCTGTGAAATTTCCGCACTCAAATTCACTATTATTCACTTTTATTTCAGTGCAGACATTTTTTTTTCAAGAGAGTCCAGGTGGGCAATTATTTGTCGAAATAAGTTGATCCCACACGTTTCATCAGATTTCAATGAAAAAAATAAGAATTTTGTAGTAGGTACTACTTAGAAAATTCAAAAAAATGAGTAAAAAGTTCGAATTTTTAGCTGAAAATTTGCATACTGACGTAAAATTCCATTCTGAACAACTTTTCCAAATGAAATCTTTCGAAAAAATCATAAATAGGGCCACTTCTGAAGAATTTTTTCAAAAAGTGTTAAATTTGACAGGTACAGAATGTCATTTGACGAAATCTGTGTGCAAACCAACGCTGTATTGATTTTTTAAATAAATACTTTAATAAAAAAAGGCCCATATGATCCGGACTTTTTGACAAACCCTGTAATATTAAAGGAATGGAAAATCGTAAAACTTGTTACAAGCAACAAATTTTAAATGGTGTAAGTAACTCTAATAGCAAATATTTCTGATATAAAAATACAATGAAAATAATCAAAATATTTAAATCAGTACAAACTATAAAATCTATGGGGTTGCATAGGTTCCAAAATTTTTACTAGTTTAATTTTTTCTTCCCAAATGTAAATATTAAATTTTAAGCTATAAAACTTCCTATCTTTTATAATTTATACGTTTTCATTTTTTCACTTGTTAGAAATCGAAACAGCAAACATTTTATAAAAATACTCACTTTTAGTCTTGCGACTCAAATAAAAGTTAAAAGTTTGTAGCTTTAAAAATTCAAACATTCTTGCGAAGGATTAGTCGGATTAGTGTCAACGAACATCGTGACGGGTTCCTCCGCCATCTTCGCATCTCTTCTATCTCTCTCTTTAAATGTTTCCTAAATGTTTCGTCAAAATTAACAATTTGTTTTTTAATTTTCTCAAGTTCTATGCATTTTTAACGTACACATTTTATGTCAACTTGTAGAGAACTGTTATCTCCAGGGTATGAAACATTTGCAGGTCTTTATCTGAGTTTGTTCTTTAGATAATCGTTTTTTTCGGGATTCGTTTTTTAAAAGTAACCTTCTTTTGACGATAACGGCACTTGTAATTAATCTAACATCACCAAACTGTTTCATACCCTAGGCCTACCTTCAAAGAATCAGTGTGCCAAATTTCAAAGAGATATGTTATTTCTGTCTCAAGAAAATTTAAAAACATCTATTTTCTAAACCAAAAGCCCAAAAAAATTTTTTTTTTCGAAATTATGTAAAATTACATTAAAATAAGTCAATCTGCAAAAAATAATTCCTATAACTTAAAATATACCCGAGTAATAGCAGTTTTTTATGCACTCTATTTTGGCTGGTACCCTACCCTTAATACTGTTAATCATAAACAGCCGCCCGAAATTTTAGGACTTTGTTGTTATAAATACTCTATTCTCGTAAAATATTAGTATAAACATTGATTGTTTAATATGAATCATAGATGAAGCTTGTTATTACACGTAGACAGCGTAGTTTGTTCTTTACTTAAAGACGCTGTAGATTTGATAACTGACATACTAATCGAGTTGATAAACGATTTATTTAGTAAGTTGTGTTCCTAAGTTATTTGAAAAATGTGCCCCTTCTACCACCTTTTATAGCTATTAAGACAACAAGTGTTTTATAGAAGGTTTAAAAATCAAGGTCGTAGTTCAAATCCGAGCGAACGAAGTGAGCCGAGGATTTGATAGACCGAGATTTTTAAACTATAAAACACGAGTTATCTTCAAGATTTTTTCTAACACTAATATCAGACATTTTCTTTCACTAATATATTATTAGAAATTTTAATAAATTATTATTTGAGACGTGTCATAATACACAAAATGCGAAGATTGCTAGGCAACGACGTATTTAAAGGCCTATAAAATACGTTGTCATTGACGGCGTATTTTATAGAGAAAGCGTATTTTAAAGGAAACATAACAAGTGAGCTCTTATGCACCATAGAAACAGTATAAGATATTAGTGTTAGAAAAACAAAATAATACCTATAAAATTAATAACTAAGTAGAAGGCAATTTCTATTCTATTAGGTTTTTGAAACTTGTGAGAAAGATTTCTGTTCTCAATTTTTTTAATTAAGCTTAATCTTATCCCGACAAGTTGTTTGTCAACGCAAGTTGCTATCTTACAAGTGAAGTAAAGAAAAACTTAAATGGTAAATTGAAAGCATATTGTCTTTTTAGGGTATACTGTGGTAGTAGGTATTTATTTCGAATTTACACGTGTGTTTGATGGCTGCAGACAATATTTTATTGGAGAATATTACGGTGTGAGAGGCATTCTTTGTTACATCTTGATAGTCATTGTCATTACCAAAATGTAATACTTAACATAGGTCTTGGGGAGAAGATTCAAAACGATTCCGCAGGGCAATCCCAGACCCGGTACTATTCATAACGTTTATAAATGATAATGTTGCTCAACTAAATATTGATTCGATAGCAAATTAATGATAATATGTCTATAAATTTAATAATACATTACTAAACAAAAATCGATGCCCTTTTGTCAACTTTATCATTCGTTAACTTAACCAATGTTTTGTTACCTACCTTTAGTAATGTTAACAAGAAAAATCATTTATGGTACCGTAATTGATTTGTTAATTATATGTTAAATTATGTCATGTGCTGAAGTAATTTTAGAAATGTTAGAGGCTAGCTTAAATAGTTTATATTTATATTCTGAATGTTCGTTAAAAGAAATGTTGATTTTTCTTTCGAAAACCGATGATAAAAGCTCAAGCCAAGTTAGTAACGACTTTTTTAAATTTATTTAATGCGATTTTCTATGTTTATTAGAGTAAACGAATCGTTTATTACTAAAAGGGCTTAAGTCACATTTTTGGTGATTTTGAGATTTAATGTTTAAATATTAATTTTACCATTCCCCATCGCTTGGTGCTAAAAGGAATTAAGTCCGATTATGCATTATCAGCTGTAGTTTTATATTACTAACCTACAATACATTTAGTGTAATTCCATGGACTTAGGTTCTTCTTACAGTAAATGTATTGAAATGTATTGAAATGTGACTTAGGCCCTTTTAGTAATAAACGATTTAAACACTGATGACGTCATTTATAAATGGTATTTTGAGATATCTATGTATGGTTCGGTTGGACATACCAAGGCGCATTCGTGATCATTTTGAGATCTTTGATTGAAAAGTCTGGAGAATTTTTGTATAGATGGTTTGCTACAGCCCCATAGTTCGATACCGTATGTTCAGATGGGTTTCAGTATCGACTTCAGGGTCGGACTGGCCAGGTCGGCAAGTCGGCAATTGCCGACGGGGCCAAATTGCAGACGGGGCCAAATTGCAAACTGAAGCCTTTTTTATTTTTACTAATTATTTAAAAAATTATATTTTATTAACAAACTCAAAAATAATTTCCTGGCCTCCGGACACCAGTTTAACGTTTTATTAGTATACCTAACCTAACATAATACTACATATATCTACTGCTACTGTGGCCTAACAAGCGATTTGCGAGAAGCTGGAAACTGTAGAAGCGGCCCTAGTAGCGCCATCCATCCCATATTAACGAATTTGCCGGTCTCAGGCATTTCTCTGCGCGCAACTTTGCGGGTCTGTGAGAAAACTTTTATGTTGAATAATATATCAAACATTTTTAAATAGTTATTTGTACAACTAGTAATGAAAGCAATACTTTTTTTCATGAGTTTGAAGTTTGATGCACGACGGCGAAGCCGGAGTGCATCAATCAAATGAGTGAAAAAAAGATGCTTTCATACGAGTTGTACACAATATTTTTTTGCATTTTGACATCTTAAATCCCTCAAAATAGGATAAAAAGGATTTGAGAATTTCCAGTTGTCAAACTGACAATTTACAATATTTTATTTAAAGCATACTTACTTAATGCAAAATGTAAAATTACACAGTTAAAAAAAGTGTTGCTTTCTTTATGATTTTTTAATAAAAAAAGTCCACTTTTTTTGTCAAAATGCAAAAAAATAAATGTTACAATTCTGACACTTAAAATTTTTAATTCAAACTGCAAGCTTGTGTTGCCAACTTTATTGTAAATATCACAGCCTGCTCTAATTATAAATTCCGTTGATCACCCGGTATTTGTGTTGTTTTTATTTTTGTACTCTTTTGTTTTTTATTTTAGAGTAAAGTTTCTGTCGATATTTACTTTTATATTCAATTTTATTATTTAGTGATAAATAAACAAAACAAAATATTTATTTTATTGTTTTTTTTTTATATTTTAAGGTGGGTTAATGATTTCTTTATATCCTGAGAATTATTGAAATTTTTGGGAGGCGGGCTTGGGGGCCAAATTACATTTGTTCCCTACGGGGCCAAATGAGGCCAGTCCGACACTGATCGACTTGTTACGACAAGTTACGTAAGTAATGCGGTGTCAACCTTTGTGTAACTCGTAAGAAATTGCAATATTTATTATTATATGTATGTATGGTATAATGTATATTATTTACACTGTATTATTTCATAAATGAAACTATATATAAACTATAAAAGTATGAAAAATATATAAATATAAATGAAATACATCTAGTCTCTAGTGTGCTGTGAAACAATGTAGTGGCATATCTACATATAAAATTTTGCAAACAAATTTCAAAGGTAACTTGACGTATTTCTTTTTTAGACACCCACGTTCATGTGCGCCAGTAGTATTTACGTAATTGCGAATTTACGTAAGTCGCGTATTAGGTACATAAGTCGGGGGATGACTGTAATCAGTTTGTTTTCCAATGTGAGTTGGAGTCCTCTGTTTATTAACCATAACGTACCTACTTCTCACTTTTAGGTCTAGTTGACGTGTTTTGGCTTTAATGTGCGGTTTCCAGGTTAATTTTTCGCCAAGATAAAGCCCGACGTATTTTACTTCTTTTTCTACAGGAATAGGAGGGTTATGTAAAGTAAGTAGATCACATTCAGCTCTACTTGTTGCAAAAGTAACCCGACAGAATTTTCCAAAGCTTGAACCAATTTTGGAGTGGGCAAGGATGGCTGTATCAGCGAATGTTGCCAATAGTTTACTTATCTTAAATAGCACTGAATATACGACACTTCGTCGAAAGCTTGTTTAATATCCAAAAATGCTGACGTACATTTCTGTTTTGCTTTTGATTTTATTGTTGGTTGTGTCTGAAGCCAAACTGATGCTTGGGAATAAGTCATTCCTATTTGTTGTTGCGTCAAGTATGTTAAGAATGAGTCTTTCGAAAACTTTGGACATAATAGGAAAAAGGCTTATTGGTCCCTGGTCCGTATAAGCTGACATCAGTTGGAGATTTACCAGGTTCAGTATCATGCTAATTTGTGCGCGTATTTAGAAAGTACCCGATAGTAGCATAGTCGCAACATGTTATTGTATATGGTAGTTAATAGCACAATAGCTTTCTTGGGAAGGTTTTTGAGTATTTCGCCTGTTATAAAATCGTATCCAGGTGATTTGTGAGGATTTAGTAGGCTTATTTCTCTGGTGGACCGTCTTATTGGCAGAGATAGCTGTTAAAAGAAATTTAAGAATGTTTCTGTTTCATCATCATCATCGTCGTCGTGGATCTCCGGAGTGGAAAATACGTTAGCAAGGTGTTCGGCAAATCTATTTCATTTTTCGGTATTTATTTGTGCCCAGTTACCATTAGTTTTTCTTAGTGGTGGAATAGATATAAATACTCGTAGGTCTTCTAAATTTCCTTGTCGCTTTTCACAACGAGTGATCATAATTATGTGGATAGAATGACGATGAAATGATTCATTTTTAGCTTCTTGAATAGCCGTGCGGAGATTATGTGTTCTATTTAAAAAATAAGTTTTGTCTAGAGTAGTGGTTTTCAAAGTGTGTTTTTGAGGTTGCGCGAGTTAGGTGCCATAATATTAGCAAAATAATGTGTAATTATTTTATTTTATATTTTAATAATAATAATAATAATAATAATAAATCTTTATTAGAAACAGCAACTATTCTAAAGGGCGGAGAATCAGCATAGTGCTGCTTTTCATCACTGCCCGGGTGTACATTGTACATATTGCACTAAAATATAAAGCAATACAAGGCTTTCGTCAAAATAACATATAAAAGAGAATAAATATATAACAAATTTAAAACACTAAAGTACAATTAATTAGTTTTATATTTTGTATAATTTATATGTATTTTATCTTGTATAATTATTATTATTGCGTCTCTTGTGCATCATACGTAAGTATATGACCGAATAAATATATAAAATATTTGTAGATAATTTTTATTTTTTTAATGGTCAGTTAAGATTAGGATGTTATCTAGAAACCCGGCGAGGGTTTCATGGTATGTGAAATATTGCCGAAAAATAAGTTTGGGAACCACTAGGCTATAGATTTTTCGTTGTTTCCCACGTTCGACGAACCTTGCATTTTTCGATAACCAATTCTTTGATTTAAAGTGAAATATTAAAGTTAGTAACAACTGGGAACAATTTCTTTAATTATTATAATACTTAATAAATTGTATAATTATTTATGTTTATATTATTGAACTAGGCCTTTTAGTCAACTGACCAATATTTTAATTGCAATTTATGTGTGAAATAAACTAGCTTCGTTATGTCTGAAGAGGGGATTAAACAATAAATAGATAAATATAATTACTTACAATTATAAAAAAAATTATTAATTAAGTATCGAAATTTTTTACAATTTTCTGATAAATTTATTAAAACAAGTTTTAAGGGAAAAATATAATCCTACTTTCAAAGATTTAAAAAAATTAATAAAAATTCATTTTTAGCTTATTCAATAACCTTATGAGTTTGCAGAGAATTCTAGAAATTCCTCAAGTTCAATGAAATCCATATAGTCGCGGTAAAAAATTATATAAACCGGTCTTGGTCTGAAAGCGTAATATAGAAACTTGGACATATTTAATATGATTTCACCTATGCGAGAACATAATCACAAAATCAGGAATTCACTGTGAGAACAAAATCTATTTGTAAATTCAAAACACCTGTTTAGAATGTTTGCTTTATATTCTATAGCATTTTACTGGATTTGATTCTTTCAATCCAATAAGTTTTCTAAAATATTTGGTACTTTATTTTTGTGTAAATTTAAATCTCGATTATTTTGAGTTTTTTGGGATATATCTATATATATTTACTATTTACATTTGCTTTGTTGTATAATTTTGTTAAACCACTAGTTTTAATTTTTCGTACTATTAGAATACCCCTTTTTCCATGGAATGAATAACTAGTAAATAATTAATAAATAAACCACAGTAAATTGAAAGGCTTTT
The DNA here is from genome assembly GCA_963082815.1 of Melanotus villosus. Lineage (NCBI taxonomy): Eukaryota > Metazoa > Arthropoda > Insecta > Coleoptera > Elateridae > Melanotus > Melanotus villosus. The sequence goes on from OY720420.1 coordinate 68,756,424, forward strand.
TGTTTCTTTAGGCAGATTTAAAAACTTTAAAGCTTTACTCGAGTTGTACTATTTTTGCGATTTAAATGTATCAACTTTAACAGAACTACATACGCGAGTTGCACATATAAAAACGTATTTCGATTTATCGTAATTAATTTTGATTTAAATAGGCACATAATACCTCGTTTAGATGAAAATCTACATTAGAGGTGAATGTAATCGCAATACAATTGAAATGTCTGTTTGCGCAGTCAGTTCGTTTATATGGCGCGTTATAAATGAAAATCTGTACCTTTCACAAATAAAATACGACAACACGCCATACCGACAACACGTTGAATCGTATTAAGATCTAATCGACGTTTTAAAACCACAGAGATAAAAGATTAGAGCGATGAAAAACGAGGCAGAGGCAAAGAGCAAAAGAACCGATTAAAATAAAAAATCCTAATTAATTTCTGGGAGACCGAGGTGACAACACCTGGGGATTTTTAACTTTAACAAATTGTTTTCGGACTGGCCGGTATGAATGGTTAGCTTTGGGAATGCTTTAAGAACGAAACGCGGACGATATTAATGCCAAAGCATATTTGATTAATTTAATGTGGCTGGCGGAGGATAAAGGGGTCCTGTATCGGCGTTCGGTCTTTAGCCGAATTGAAGTCTACGGCTCTACGGTTTAGTAGTTCTCTGTTAGCATGTGAAATAGAGGAGATGAACTGATAATCAAACTAAACAGGGAGAGGGAGGTGCAAAATCTAATCAAAAGCGATTGCTATGATGTTTTGACTGAGTGGACTGTTTGCTCGTCATGTACTGGTTCTGATTAAACCCTTTGTGCATTAGCACTGCACGGGTTGGTGCCATGCAGTATTATACTGTACATACAACCAATTAACATAATTTTATGTAAAGCGAGCTGGTTGAATTCAAATTACGTTTGTAAAATATTTACTTAGTTTCGCGATTTTTACGTGTGAAATGTTCCTTTTACACGTTTTCACAAACGGATCTGTATCATTAAATGAAAGGACGAAATTACTTACATCCCCGAGGTGACGGTGGTGGTGTATCGAGATATTACTCTTTGCCAACCCTTCTGTTATGACTAACTAGGAAATAACGCAGGTTTATTTATTGCGGCGCAATAAAGGTTTAACACAACACCACATCTCGCCAGAAACCATATATTTATACAAGAAACACGCGTCTTAAGTAAACATAAGTATATGCCTCATTCAACGAGAAATAACAGTTCATACACTGAATGGTATATTTTATACTCAAATGTTATCCCAACTGTTAAAAGAACTTTGCGTTAATTATTTTCCTTTCTACATTTTCTGGAAAATAAAACTTTCTGTTAGTGTTACAGATGAAGATCTGCATCTATTTTTGTCATCTTCCGCAATCTGTTGCAAACTATTATTAAAAAACACTTGTTCCTTATTTCTATTTTCGTCTATGCACATTTTTTAATACAGAGTTAAACCTTTTGAAAATGGGACAAAATCCGAAATGTCGTGACAATAAATAAATTTTCTTTAGTTTAGTAAAATACGAAAAGTTCAAGAACCTCCTGCAAATAAAAAAAAATTAAAATAGAATATTTTGATTTTGTAACTACGAGTAACATTTTTCCAATTATAAAAATTATTTATCAATGTTAATTAGTCAACTAACAGGTACATGACAGTTACTAAATGACGTGATTGCTCACTATAAAATTTCAAACTAATCGTCTACCTCTAAGTAGGAATGTATATTTCGCCTACGTATATCAATAAACTACTTCGTGTTTGTGAAAATAATTTAGATTAACTAATCAACGTGAGGAATTTAACCTAAGATGAACTTTAATATACGGGAAGAAGGAAGAAATGTTTTATTACTATTTGATTAACGTATATCAAATGATGCTGTTAAGCTTAGCTTTAGATTTCCTTTGTTGTTACTTGTAAGAAGGGCAAAAATTTATGCCGCTGTTATCTTTTGAGCTAACAGACTAACAGAGATATTACTATTGTTTAGATTTCGTATAAAGGGAGACTAGGTATTTGTTGTTATTTTACTTTTAGTTTATTAGGAAATTTAGATACGTTTTCGTCTTTAAAACTTCCCGAATTACAAACTATTTATGGGTTTACTTTTAAAAAAATAAAAAAGCACGCAGAAATTCACCTAAAAAGTGGGCTTCGGCATAACAATTCATGAATATATTGCTTCTAATCATATAACACCAAGTTACATAGTTTGGGGAATAACACAACCTATGTAAGTTACGTACTTTTTAGCCTATAAATGTTTAGGTGAAGGAACTTGATTGAAGCACAAGCACTAATTTTACAATGAAAATAAACAAAGATATTGAATATAAATACGTTTTGCACTGCAGATGCACCAGAAACAGTTGGCTGCATTCGTCGCAACAATACAAAAAATAGCAAAAAGGAGTTTAAAACCTTAACAACATTAATATTAAAGATATAAAATTGGCCCAAACTCGAAATTTCCTTCAGTTGAGCTGCCGGTTTTTCAAAATTTCAGTTCATTAAAAATATATCTCCAAAGAAATTAATCCTTAAAAATTCAATTCTTGATAAATTAAAGTAGCTGTTAGGGCCGTGGTCGAGTGGTTAATGCATTCGACTATAGCACGGGCGGTCTCGGGATCAAACCCAATGTTACCTAATTACTTCACGCAGGACCAGCTACCCGACAACCAATCACCGCTGGCCTCACGCCGCTCGAAGGGTTTATAAACAAAGCCCTTCGCCCTGAGAAATGAGTTCCTCCTGGTGCTTAGGAGTAGGCAGATTGAGACCTAAGCATTCAGACTCACCTTGGGTTTCAGGAGTAGGTAGATTGAGGCCTGAATACCAATCCCCTACGCCGTCTGACGTCCGCCATACCCGTCGCCGTCACGCTTGACGACCGTCAGCGTAACCTCTGCCACGTACCCGTGTGCAGCTCTCCTACATACATACCCATTGTTCTTTGTGTAAATAACCTGTATATATTGTGTATATAATTGAATATATAATATGTGCTAATATGTGTTAATCCTAATCGTTTTTTGGGACGATTCGTCCCAAAAAACTTAATTTTAGGTACTTGTTACAAAAATAACTATTCTGGGACGAAATTTAATTTGTGCCACGTCAGACATGCTTTAAATATTGCTCAGCTTTTTGGTGTTTTAATAAATAGCTTGAATACAACTGAGGAATTCGTCCTCAAATCTCACTTATTTGCCTGCAAATTATGTGTAAATTGTGTAGCATCTATCGTTGATTCCCTTCAAATATTGTTTACGAATACCGTTAAGTGACAACAATCCCAGAATATTTTGGATATTTCCCAAAATGAACAAGTACCTAAATCATGTTCGGGAATGTATTAACAAGATTTGGTCGGATTAGAGTGATTTTGTTCGGATCATCGAGATTAGGAAACTAATGTATCTTATTTCAAATGTTCGAAGAAACTCAAAAAAGTCTCACCATATTACCTTTATGAGATTATTAAGTCCTACCTAGAATGTAGATGGTTCCTAGTCAAACACCAAGAAGAATTAACTGACATACACCCTAATTCATACGGTGTACCGCAGGGCAGTGTTTTGGGGCCAATTCTTTACGTCCTTTGTACAGCAGACATCCCCACAACCACCTTCGCTGATGACAAGCATATTAGAATCCGACAGCAACGCTGGCACTGCTTCCAGAAATTTACAAGTCAATCTGCACATGGTAGAAAACTGGTTAAAAACATGGCGAATCCAAGTGAATGAACTTAAATCATCACATGTTACATATACGATTAGACGGGATACATGTCTAGCAGTAACACTGACTAACAATGTAATACCTCAAACTGAAGACGTCCAATATTTGGGAATACAACTTGATAGAAGGTTTACTTCTAGTAGCCAGATGTATTGGTTAGTTGGTAGAAGATCTTGACTTAAATTGGAAAATAAACTCTTGCGATACAAAGCCATTATCAAGCCTATTTGTACATATGGTATTCAATTGTGGGGCACTGCCAGCTTATCAAACATTGACATCCTTCAAAGGTTTTAAAATGAAGTGCTTAGGTGTCTGTCGATGGACCGTGGTACGTTCCCAACTACGTAATACAAAGTGACCTTAAAATGAAATCAGTGCGGGAAGAGACAAAAAGCTGTTTTGTGAAATTGAAGCTAGATTTTCGGTGCACCCTAACGACATGCTAGATAACAGTGACGAAATCAGGAGACTAAAACGCTTCAAGCCTTCGGATTTACTAGTAGATTCGATTAAGTGTATATTTTTGAACATAAACTTGTAAATATTATACAATATAGGTAATCTTTAAATAGAGATCCAAAATTAGGTAGATAATTTTGCAAGGAAGGGGACAATCGATGAATTGTTCTCAGTATGTTATACCGTGAGTTCAAAAAGTTTTTACATAAGGGTTGGCCATGAGACACAAAAATAATGTCAATTGCAAGATTTAGAATTTATTAACTGTCATGTATGTAAAAACTTTTTGAACTCACGGTATTAAGCACATCTACTTATTGTTCATGAGCAACAAATTGTAAATATAAATAAAAAGTAAAAAGGGCTTCTTATACTTTTTTCCTGGCTAGTTTATAAAAGCAAAATTACAAAATACCAAACACTACTCACTACAACAAACCTTCAGAAAATATTCCAGTCTTGTTCTGCTCAGTTTTAGGCATATTTCAGTATTAATTTAGCATTACGGTGTTTAAGAAAAATACCTATTTAATAAATTTATTTAATTAATGAGTATTACCAAGCCCCGCTGAATTAAATATTACATATTAAGGCCTTACCACTTCATTTAGCCAAGACGCAATTTAGAAACAGCGGTGGCGCCAATTGAGGTGAACTATACATTTCTCCATTAAAAAATGTATAGTTCACCGCAAATGGCGCCACCGTTGTTTCTAATTTCGTCTTGGCTAAATGAAGTGGTAAGGCCTTATATGCAATATTAATTCAGCGGGCCTTGGTATTACTTACTAAAGAAATATTTTTCGTCTGATTTATAGTAAATAACCTAACGCAATTTTTTAAGAAGTATCGAAGAGATTTAGAATTAATAAAGAGAAACAGTTGAAAAGGCAACCGTAAACGGTGTGAAATCTCACCAAATTTCTTTTTGTAATAATTAAATTTAACATTCTTTAATTTAAATAGATTTAAAATCCGTATACGATAAAAGTGCGATTTTATTTTAGGGTACAAACTTAATTATTTAAAATTTTATACAGTGTGTTCCAAAAAGTTTTATACAAATGGAGAAAAAGTTTATCTTACATTTCACAAAAAAAAATATTCTTGATAAAAAGCTCTGCATGACTTGTAGATCCATAATTAAGTACAAAATTTTTAAAACATTGGCTGGAATACAATCAAAATCATGATTTGGAGTGAGAGTAAAATACATTCAAACTGTAGTGGAGAGCAAAATGTTCATTCCAGCTAATGTTTTAAAAATTTTGTATTTAATTATGCATCTACAAGTCATGCAGAGCTTTTTATCAAGAATATTTTTTTTGTGAAATGTAAGATAAACTTTTTCTGTGTGTCCCAAAAAGTTTTATACAAATGGAGAAAAAGTTTAGCTTACATTTCACAAAAAAAAAAATTCTTGATAAAAATCTCTGCATGACTTGTAAATCCATAATTAAGTACAAAATTTTTAAAACATTGGCTGGAATACAATCAAAATCATGATTTAGAGTGAGAGTAAAATACATTCAAACTGTAGTGGAGAAGAAAATGTTCATTCCAGCTAATGTTTTAAAAATTTTGTATTTAATTATGGATCTACAAGTCATGCAGAGCTTTTTATCAAGAATTTTTTTTTTTGTGAAATGTAAGATAAACTTTTTCTCCATTTATATAAAACTTTTTGGAACACACTGTATATTCAGAACATGGAATGATTGAAATTTTCGGCCACAAGTTTAATAATTTAATTTGTTTGTTGAATGTTAACTCTTTGGATTACTTTGGATACTTACTGAACAAAAGCTTGGTTCAGCTGGAATTTCAATAAATTATATTTTTCTACTCCCATACTTTAATTGATTTATTAAACGTTTATTACCTGTACTTTAATGAGATTCATTAAGATACAGACTTTTAATTAAGATAAAAGTTTATAACCAATAGCAGCAAAGTATTTTATTTGGTAACAGTTGTTGATGTTTGTTAATTGAGATAACCAATAGCAGCAAAGTATTTTGTTGTCAAAAATATAAGGTTAGCAGCTTTTCAGAAAGTGCCTTTTTTGTCATTATTATGACTGGTCGTAGGAAAAATAGTGTATGCAATTCGAATTGAATGGCTATTATTAAGACACTTGTATTCATTACGACGCTCGCCTACGGCTCGTATCGTAAATCTCATACTCGTGTCTCAATAGCTATCATTAAATGCTCATTGCATAATATACTAGCAGTATTAAACTACTTATTTAGGTATATGTATATTTATCAATTACCTATTCTTTATTTTTTATTGATTTATATTTCATTTTTACTTTTTAGATATGACTGCAGTTAAACAGCAATGGTTTCCTGTAGGGCCTTTGAAAGGGTAAGTGTAGCTTTTTTTAATATTTAAAGAATATTCAGTAAATACGCTCGACTTATATAATTCTTAATCTAAATAAAACTTCTCAAATTGGTTTAATTTAAGTTAATTTAAAATTTGGTTTTCTTAAATCTGGGTTGATATAATGGAGAATTTTGGTTCAAAGGGAAGACGGAAAACGGAAGAGTGGTTTTGCTCGTTTTGCTCTTTGTATCTTGTTACCTCATTGCTAGCGTAGCTAATTGAAATTACTCTAATTTTAGCTTTTTAAATGTGCAAAGGTAAATTTTATTATAATGTAACTTACTTATCAAGATTACGTACGGGCAATCAGGTGAGTTAATAAATTGAAGATAAAATTGCTCATTAATCGTGGTGTTGCAGATATTTGAATCCACTAAAGTCCCTCAGGTAAATACACCCACAAGTATTCACAACAATGTTATGGTCACGAACGTGCATAAACAAATCGAAATGTGTAAAGGTATGCGATCGTAAATTGATGGGTGATAAAACTTTTAATTAACGCGAACCGGCAAGTTTTCTACGTTTCATCAGTTCCAAATTATACAAATTAAAACAAAAAGGGGTTATTGCAATTTTACGCCCTTCCAAATTTCATTTGCACGAAATTATTTTCCATCGTGATTCAGCCACGTCCTCGCCGAGAACGCCGAGGTAATAAAATATAAACCCGTATAATTTTATTATAAGTGTATAAGTCCCCAATTTTCTCAGTCGTAAATATTAGTTTTTGTGGTCAGTCTACCTAGAATTAAAATACCTTTTAAAGTCAAATATTTGGTTTCATTCATCCTCGCTTGTTTCCCACATCAGGTGTCTCTTTGTGGCTCCGGTGCCGTGCACACATAAATATGATCTCTTCTTCCTTCCTTTCGCTGTTTCCTTATTCACACGATATCGTTTCGCGCAATTTCCTCTTTTGTTGGGCTTCTTTCTTAACTTTTTTTTAGCCGTTCATATGCAAATTATAACGTAGGTGGAATACATTTGTAGCATATTACGTTTCAAGGCTCTGGAATTTTATTATAGTTGAAGATTACATGGTTATAATTTTGTCGGTGTGAATCAGGCAATAAAGAAAGCGAAAACGCGTCTAAAAGAGCATGTTGTATGCGCTTTAGTTATTTAATTTTGAAAATCGCCGAAGATCTCTTATTGGTTTATAGGTTTATAAATTTTGCACAGCAGCAACTTTTAGAACTGAAAATAGGAATGAATTATTTTATAATAAAAAGGTTCCATTGGTAACTCACTGTATTCGTTCGTTCGTTTGTCTGTCCGTCCGCCTGTCCGTCTGCCCATCTGTCCAACTGTTCGTCCATCTGTTTCTTCGTCTATTTGTTCGTAAGTGCAGCTGAATTGGTAGATGTATACATCATCCACTACTTGTTTGGACAAAAGTTGGTTATAGTTTCAGTTTATTATGTTGGTAGTAAAAATTATAATTACTAAAAAACGGATTCATTCCAGCAAAAATGATGACACCAACAACTGCCTTAACATGACCCACTATACATAGTCTAACTAAAACGATTGTGAATGCGTTATAGCATGCTTATATTTACTTTAATGTATGATTTATTTGAGTTGTTACACAAACTAATAAATTAAACGTAATTAGTGAACAAAAGAATTAAATTCTGAAATTAATTAATTTTTTACTCGTACAAAATGAGAATCTAAATTAGCGCAAATCTATGCATATTTGGACATTTTTAACGGTACAATTTCGTATTATTGATTATTTAAAAGTATCAATCCCAAAACACAAAACAAATATTTTTTATAGAAAGTTTAAATCTAATTAATGCATTTCAAATAAAAATAAGGTAAACCTGATTAGCATTGTATCTTCTTTGTAAATTCTCAGGGTTGACAAGCCGATCATATCTGAAGTATGTATGTTAATGCGAACGTCGGTCCACTATGATATATGCTTCGTAATCTGCATTATGTATGCGAAGAGCTCCGTGCAGTCACAACACATCACTCATATTGGCATTATGTGTATTTTATTATAATAAACTTTTAAAATGGCCTTCGACTACTGAATTACAAATATCCTTCCAAGTTTTATAAAACATGTGGATGCGGATCTTTGAATCGCTAAGAAGTAAAAAATATGTTTGTGTTAACGCGTTTTTAACCGAGGTTAATCTACATGGAAATAAATAAGGACGTGTTTTATATCATAATCATGGAAAGAAAACAAGATGTTAAATCAGATTACGATTTATTTATTTTTATGGCCAGGAGATTAAGTCTAATTAAATGTTTCATAACTTCGTTGTGGAAATGTTTAAATTAAAATGAATGCATTAATTTTAATATAAAAACATAAAGAGGGGAAAGCCTCTGAGTAGTTTTATTAGCATGAAACTTTAGTCATGGGTTTATCCCACACTTTTAAATGTGTAGATAGTTTTATTTTTCAAGAAAAATATAAAATATGTAACCGACTTTTAATTTTTATTTTGGTAATTTTTTTAACTCAAAAAAATTATTGAATAAGGAAAAATTTGTGTATTTGTGTTATTAATAACCTCTGTAGTTTGTAATTTAGTTTTCTGTGAAAATTTTGCATAATACTAAAATTCTTTAAGAAACATGTTAATCTTTAATTTGATTTTCTTTATTGTCATTGTTCAACTTTTATCATCTCTAATATAACTCGAACTCTAATTTCTTAAATATAAAATTCAATTACAATTCGAACCTGAGTCTTTTTGACGGTAAAATAGTCGTCCAATCCGTTAGGTCACCGAGAGATCTTCGAATTTTTGTTGTCTAAGGCATTTATAATTTTCAGTTTGTAAACTAAAATGAAAATATTCGGAATATTGGGGTTGCTGCTCAGCTTTAATACTTGTCAATTTCTTTTATTTGAGCTGTTTAAGCTTTAATTTTCTTGGCAATGTAGCCGGTAGAATCAAAACTAAAGTATGTGTATCAGATCTATCTATCAATTGCCTGTAATATGTACTTGACCTACACCCAATCGAGCTTTCCAAACGTTGCGTAACACTTCACTCGCGTACTTTTTTGTAGCACTACTCATATTAATTCAAAGGGTTCCTTCCCCCTTTTTTCTGCAGTTTATTGTCTAAACGTCGTGGTATCTTGACGTTTCGTTGTTTAGATTTCTTCAGCAGCTGAAGCTATTTTGATGTATTACGGAGCATTAGCAGTCCTACTTTACAGTTTTTTTTAATACACCCCGATAACCGAAAGCCTTAAGTTCACGATCTTTTTAGCAGTTGCTTATGCGAAGAATTTTTTTTGTATTTATAATTTGGAATTAACTGATTCACTTTCCTAAATTTCAAGTTAAGTTCCTATTGCCTTCTACTATGACCACAATGTTGTCAGTAAATGTTGAAACTGCACCTTTTTTTCATTTGAAATACGCTTCATGTAGAAAATCATTTGTTTGTGTAACATCGAGTGATAGTTGATAGTTCAGAAGTTTTTTAAGTGTGTTTTACCTGAAAATGTTTACCTATTATGCAATAGACATGTAAAGTTTTAAGAGTATTATACATATTATACGGTCTGCTGCAATTGAGTTTTTAAAAAATCACATTGTATATAGTCGCTCAAATAATTTTCAATTCGTTGCCCTCAACAACTAAGGACTGGCTCTTCAGGTTTTGGAATTAGTACCACTTTCGCTACCTTACATCAAGGATGCATATTGTAAGCAAAATTATATCAGTTTGACAGCTTCTTTTGTAGGATGCTCTTTCATGATTTGAGTGCTTAGAAATTTATATCTACATATTTGCCTTTTTGTGTTTGTAATTTTGGATATTTTGTTAGTAATTTTAGTAGTGGTAACCAAATTAATCAAAGTTTTGCCTTTATTGTGAATTGGTGGTACACTGTGATTTTTTAAAAATTCAATTGCAGCAGGCCGTATTTTGTCTTAATAACCTTAGAACTGCCTGTATTAAGTCAGAATACGGTCTGCTGCAATTGAGTTTTCAAAAAATCACATTGTATGTTATCTTCATTAGTTTATATGAGGCGTGGTTGAAAGGTTTTCTTCGTATATTCTATATACACAATATTTCTAATTTCCATTTATTATATTTAGTCAAACTATCTTCTTTTCGAAGAGATAGTCCTTGCCTTTTCTTCTTCTTCTTTGGGTGCCCAGTTTGCGTTCAGATGTTGGCTATCGTCATGAAATATTTCGCGATCGGTGACTGCCCGTACCAGATCCACAACTTGTAGACCAGTTCATTGCCTGATATTGCGCAGCCATGAGAGTTTCTTCCTTCCGATTCACCTTTTTCTTTTTATGTTCCTTTGTATGATGATACGAAGTAAGTGGTATTTTGTTTCTATAATGATATGCCCGAAATATTTGGTTTTTCTTTTCTTTATTATATGTAGCAATGCTTGTCTTTTAGGCTTCTTTAAACCTGTGTCACTTTTCATCAAGAATAATAATCACTTATTTCATTCTTCTTCTTCTTCACCGAGCTGTTTAGTTGTTTTCACTTGCTTATTCAGTTGTATCCTATGCTCAAGTTCAGTTCAAAAGTTGTTCTAGTCTATATTTTGATTAATCAAGGATGCGGTTATTTTTCGACAATAACTGTTTCACTTATCGTATCGAGCATAGTGTTCTTTTCTACACTGGGTAGTAGCTGGATGCTATCCCCTTTACTATGCAATTGTCCATTTGATCTGGTCACGTGTTATTTTCTGCAGGTTGTCGGCTTTTCTGTTCATTGACAGTTACATTAGCTGCCTCACAACGACCACTCCCAGTTGCTCTCTCCACGTCTGACTGGAAAACGGCTACTAAAGTGGTTACTTTTGATTGCCTCTTTTGACCCATTTAAAAGACTAGGGGTCGACGACGTTTTCCCTGCCCTCCTTCAGGAGGGAATGGAGACCCTTCAGCGACCTCTATACCATCTACTTCTGGCCTGCCTGGCGTACATTCCTGTACCCCTGAGGAAGGTTAAGGTCATCTTCATTCCCATTTCGGGACGCGCTATGCATGATACCGTCAAAGACTTCAGACCAATTAGTTTGACCTCCTTCCTTCTCAAAACGTTACAACGTTTGGTTGAGAGGTACATCATGCACTTCTCACCAATCCGCATCAACACGTCTATGTAGGCAAAAATTATCCGAAGAAAAATCTGTCCTGTAAGATAACAAAGAAGCATCCAACCACTGGCTCAAATCTTCTAATAAATAAATCGAAGAACTCTACGTTGACTGTTTTACACGCAAATGTGAGTAGTCCCCAAAAAAAGTGTGACCAGTTTAGTATTAGTATTAGTGATAGTGATAGTAATGTAGGGGGAAAATCTCTTAAATCTCTTAAAGTATTAAACTTAAATATTCGAAGCTTGCGAAACAAAACGAATATGCTTGAGGTCTTTTTGGAATCTTTACATTTGCCAGAAATTGTTTGTTTAAGCGAGACTTGGTTGTCTATAGATGAGGTAACCCAAATTAGGATAAACAAATATAATCTTGGTTCCTATTATTGTCGTTCTAATATTGGAGGCGGTGTAGCTATCTTTGTTAGATCCGATTTAAATGTTATTGTAAAAAACCTTTCAAACGTAGAAGTTGCTGACAAACTGTTTGAAGCCGCATGTGTCAACATAATCTTCCAAAAGGTGTCTGTAACTGTATGTGTTATTTATAGATCTCCTAATGTAGATTATGAATTTTTCATTGAATCACTTGAAACTTTACTCATTCATATCTCTAAATATCGTGGTCTAAAGTTTATATGCGCGGACTTTAATTATAATCTATTAGAAAATTGCAGGAAAACTCAAGGTATTTTAAATACGTTTGAAGCGTACGGATATTTAATGAACTTCCATGACTATTCGCGTGTACAAGGCGGAAGCAAATCCTTGATTGACAATATCTTCTCCAATGTGACCCATAAAAGTGCTATCACTTTATGCAATACGCTCAGCGACCATAATGCTCAGTTACTAGAGGTGAAAATGCTTGAAAGTATATGTGATACCAATGTAAAAACCAAAATACGTAGGAGAGTCTTCTCTAATGAAAACATTAACCATTTTAGATTTCTCTTGTCTAAAGAGGATTGCGTTGAAGTTTATGAGGAAACAAACGTCGACTCTCAATTTTCCGCGTTTTATAAAACATTTTTAGAACTATTTAATATGGCATTTGCCATTACGACTCTTCAGCAAAAGTGCGATCAAAATCAATGGATTACTACTGATTTGATTGACGAAGGTAGGTTTTTACGTCATCTCCATAAACTTAGTAAGGTTTCTTCCAATCAGTTCTTAACTGAACGTTACAAACAGCTTAAAAAAGTGCACGAAAAAAAGGTTAACACGAGGAAAAAAAGTTTCTATGATTGCAAAATCAAAAATTCAGAGTGTAAATCTAAAGAAATTTGGCGTACTATCAATCAGGTTGTAAATACTAAAGTGAAAAATGTAAATTGTCCAGGTGCTATGCTAAACCTACACAATAAAGAAAGTTAATCCAAATTCGCTATTTTTATATCCAGTTGATGAAATAGAGATGACCAACCTTATAATTTCCATTTTCAACAAAACATCATCGGGACTTGATGAAATTCCTTGCTCTCTTTTAAAAGAAGTATCACAACTCATTGTAAAACCTTTGGTATTTCTTTTAAATATATCATTTTCGAGTGGAGTATTTCCCAAGAACTTGAAATCTGCAGCCGTAGTACCAGTTCATAAGAAGGGTGATTATTCGAGAATGGAAAATTATCGACCTATTGCTCTTTTGTCAGGTTTCTCAAAAATATACGAAAAGGCCTTTAGGTCTAGATTATTGTCATTTCTCAGTAAGTATGATATTTTATCAGACAGGCAGTATGGTTTCTGTGAAAACAGAAATACTGAAGACGCTCTCCTTTCTTTTTACAATAAAGTCTTAAGTAACCTCGACAATGAATTGAAATCTGTTGGTATCTTCTTTGATCTCAGCCGTGCTTTCGATACCATAAACCATAATTTATTACTGATGAAATTAGAAATATATGGAATTCGCGGGCTTTCTAAAATGTGGTTAAAATCATATCTGGACGGTAGAACTCAAGTCGTAAAACTGGGTAAAGATGGTCGTACATATCTTTCCGATTCGCTTATGGTAAAAAGTGGCCTACCTCAGGGCAGTATACTTGGCCCTATCCTTTTCTCAATTTTCATCAACGATATAGTGAAACATATAAATTATTTTACTACGTTATTTGCTGATGACACGTCCACTGTTGTGAACGAACCAACTGTAAGTGTGCTCAGCAAAAAGGCATCTTTATGCTTCTACGATATGTCTCAGTTTTGTCTCCAAAATGGCCTTGCTCTAAATGAACAGAAAACCGAGTTACTTCTTTTTGACAACTCTAAAGATTCGGGTCAATACAGCTTACTTGTTAAAGGAAATGGCCACTCTTTAGTCCAAAGTAAGTATGTAAAATTCCTAGGACTCACTATCGACTTCAAATTATCCTGGGAAGCTCATATAAGCGAAATCTGTAAAAAACTTGCTTCTAAAAACTTTGCCTTACTTCAGTTACGAAATAGCGTTGGTGTAGACTGTAGACTCTCTTAAAACCTTTTACTATGCATGTATTAATTCCATACTATGTTATGGTTTGCTCTGTTGGGGAAATTGCTCAGACATTCATCGTGTCTTTGATGCGCAAAAGAAAATTATTAGGACAATGTATCGTCTTCGCCCTAGTAGTTCCTGTGTTTATTATTTTAAACATCATGGTATTCTGACGGTTTACTCATTACTTATTTTAAATTCAGCATGTTATGTGCGAAAACGTTGGAATCTGTTCGCAACCTGTGGTCAAATTAACAATTACGTTACCCGGTCCGCAAATAAATTATATATTCCAGCTCATAGCCTAACAAAAGTCGCAAAAGGGCCTGTGATTACTTCAGCTAAAATTTACAATCAGTTGCCATTAAAATTTAAGAATATCCCGAGCTTCAAACGATTTAAAATAGAACTAAAGTCATTTTTAATCGATAAATGTTACTACAGTTTAGCTGATTTCTATAATGAAAGGTTTTGATTGGTACCAGTATGTAGCTACTAGTTATTGTTGTAATTACATTTATTATTTTCCTGTGACAATTTCCAACATTTGTTAAGCAAATCTAAATGGAAATAAAATTATTATTATTATTATTATTATAGCTGGCAAATCCGTGGAGACGGAACTTCGCCCAATTGTTTTTAAGATCGAAAAAGCGCTAGATCATAAGGAATTAGCTGCAGGCCTTCCTGGACGTTGAAGGAGCCTTCGACTCCACCACTCAAGCTGCCATCGATCATGGCATCGTCAGATGGGTTAAAGCCCCGTTGACTGAACGGGAAATTCTAGCATCACTTGGTGGTGCCACAGTGAGGACATGGGTGAGACGAGGCTGCCCCCAGGATGGTGTTTTATGTTTTATCACCTCTATTGTGGTGTCTTTTCCCCGATGAACTTCTTGTGGAACTGAAAGCCGCTGGCTACTACGCACAGGGTTATGCAGATGATCTTGCAATCTTGGTCCCAGGATAATTTCCTGGTGCAGTTAGCAGATTAATGCTAAAAGCGGTATCTATAGCGCAGAGGTGGTGTTCAGCCCAGGGCCTGACAGTTAATCCTGCCAAGGCCGAACCTGTAATATTCACCAGGAAAAGAAGACTGGAAGCCTTCAGGAAACCCATAATATTTGGGACAGCTTTGAGACCCTCATGCATGGTTAAGTGTTATTGTCTGTAGGTTGATATGTTGGCTTTTCTGGTTGTTGGCAGTTACATTTTACTTGTCTAACAAGTTCATATCATTGGATTCCTTTGGTGTTGTTAACACTAGGTCTCTAAAGTGTATGTTTGCATTAAAGGATCCAGTTATAAGGTGATCTCCTTGATAGTCTTGATGTATAAAAAAGTCTGACGTAAATTCCCCTAAATGGGTAATATATTGCGGTGATTGTGAAACTTTTGGTTTTATTTACAATTTTTTCAGCAGCTGTTTTGAATCTCATGTTTCATAAGTGGTTTCTGCAGAGTGTTGGATATTTTTTATAATTACTTCTCTTGCTGTGTGATATGTGTAAATTAAGTGGCACTTGGTGCCATAGAGTTTTCTGATTGTCTGATTAGCCTTTAGTATTTCAAACTGCTATTCGAATAAATGAAGCCGTTATTTATTTATTTTTTGGTTGGTAGCTGTTGTATTGCATTATTTATTTCAGCAGTTATTAGATTTTAGTACTGTTAAGATTAATAATCAAGAGAATTTCATATTTTATGCTTATGTTTCGAATATTTCGCCTTCTTCAGATGCAAAACTGATAATCATCAAATGCGGTGTTGCTTTTCTTTCTTTCCCTTTTACCCTCTCATACCTTTACAGTGTCGAGGGGGCCGGATACACTGAGCCACAGAGCGGTCACCCATCCAAGTTCTGACCAAGCAGATCCTTGCTTAACTTTATATATTTCGGTATTACGTGCACTCCCACTCTGCCGTACTACCGGTTTGGTGTTGCTTTTAAGAACGTTAAATAATAAAATCAAAAGGTAAAATACAAATAAATATGTATGTATTCAGTTGTTTCACCATTATTCATATTACTAGAAAAACCTCGAGTCAGATACTTAGAAAGGATTCTATTTATATTTGACTTTGTTTTTATTATAAAAATAATTAAGAAAACGATCAAGCACAGAGAACATTATAAAAATTTGTTTCCTTTTGCAGTTAAGGGTAACATTTAAAAGTATACTTAGCAAAAGTATAAAAATTTCAAAAATAGTTTACTATTAACAAGCCAAAAAGGAATATCATAACAGTCTTCCAAATGATATAAAACAAGCCCATATCTTTTCATTTTTAAGTAACGAGTATTTGCTGAGAATATACTTTTTAAGCAAATATTGGAAACAACAAACGTTACTGCAGGATTAATGTAAAAAATTGGTTGTGTATTAAATATTTGCTATTCGTAAAACTAAGTTGTTATTACATTGTAAATGTTTATTAATATGGAAACTACGATTTAGATTATATATTTTAACTTGTGCATGTTTGTTATTACAAAGATTAAATATAAGATTAATTTATTACAAATGAACATCACATTTATATTAATTTAAAGGGAAAGTTAATTCTCACGTGTAATACAACCACGAAACACGTATTAAGTGACATTTAAAATTCCAAAGAATTAGCCTGCTATTAATACCGTAGTAAATTAGAACATTTCACACCTGTTTAAGTGTTTTAATATTTGTTAAACATCAGGGTACACAGGCAGATGTATGTAAATGTCGATTTATTTCGTATTCTATTTCCATTAAGTCCTATTTATTTATTTCATATTATATTTACGATGATGTAAATGGATTTCTATTTGTAGTATTTAATATGCAGTCGTGTCTTCTGGTTTTGCTATTAACATTTCCAGGTATGAATTATAGCGACATTCGTAATCCTGCACAATAGTTATGATAATTAAGTATTATTATTGTAATTATGTGTATGTAAACAAAAAACGATAAATAAACACACCTGCTCTATTACTCGCATATATTATAGCGACTTACACATAATATTAGATAAATACTTAATTTTATTACAGTTCAGGTTTATAAATCAATGGAATCTTTTTTTATGCATCAAAAAGTCACAAACAAATTTAAATTATTAATAAATATGTGACCGGCAGTACGAGAGAGTGGGAGTGCACGTATACTGAAATTTACAAAGTTAAGCAAGAGCCTGCTTGGGCACAATTTGGTAGGGTGACCGCTCTGCGGCTCGGTGTGTCCGGTCCCCTTAACACTGTGAAGGTATAATAGGGTAAAACAGAAAGGAAAGAGAAGAATAAATACGTGTAGGTGTGCTACTGAACGGTTATAATACCAAGATGCAAGGTTACGATTGTTATGAAAACAAAAATCGAGCTTTTACAATTTCCCGAAGTAAAACCAACAATTTACGAATTTTACAGCCAAGAAAACCATAGATATGACCGCATTTATTTAGATTGGTGGTCGGTTTATTTGTCTAATTACACAACCGCCGTATATCTATAGCTTTTCGCATTGTTGTGAATCAGTCATTCCATATATCTGGCTGCATTAAATTTCCAATAAATTTCCAAGATTAATTCCAGAAATAAATTTCTGTACATTGAGCAATGATTTGTTGAATACATTCCGATTTATTACCTTATTTTCTTCTGTTATTTGACCTCATTAGGTAACTGCTGCATTTAATGAGTTGCAATTTAAGGCTTTGTTTGTTCGTAATTTACCATTATTTATTCATCTGCATATTAAAACATAAACCGCGCTTTGGAAATTCAATAAAATTATAAATTCAAAACTGTTCGATTGTATGCATATCCGTGTTATATGTTTGATTTATTGCGAATTTAATGCGGCGCTTGATATTTACTTTCTGGGTTAAGCAGACCTTTTTGAATCGAGTTAAACATTACATTATTTAATTTTTTACTTTTAGTTGTTTCAGTTTTTTGATTTTATTTTACATTGGTAGCCATCATATCATCCAAAGTTCATGAACAATTTTTGTTCTTTCTAATTTAGAAATATTTTGTTAGAAAATGTTGCATTCTTTTACATTTCTTTTTGTAAGGATAATATAAAATTTGTCTTTCGATGCTTCAAGATAGAGTGTAAAGTGTGTCTTTTCACCCGTGAATATTTTAATACAATCGCAATGCTTGTTTACAGTCGATAGCTTCTTTACGATGTATTTTTTAACGATTTAAATATCCGCTTTACTATGATGCACTTAACAATGGCTTACATTTTAAAATTTTTCAAATTCAATATGATTAAAACGAAATAATCTCAGGCTTTCCTTCGTGCAAAAATTTTTATAAGTATCTCAGGTGTAACAAGCTGTTTTTGGCCCTCAGCGTATTATAGCACTCGGTGCTTCGCGTCTCATGTTATAAACCTTACACCGCGAACTAAACACAGCTTGTTTACACTCTTGGTACATACATAATTATTATGATTCTTTTGGGTCATTGAATATTTTTTCCATCAGTTATTCTTTGTTATGAGAACAACATTTTGAGTAAATAATAATTTTAAAAGACTTGGTGTTAAATAATTTTAATTGCAAAACTATAGAAATTTTATTTTGTAGAAAGTTAGGTAAAATTTTAAAACGACTAATATTTTGAAGTATGAGCCTAATGACCAATACTGCGAGTAATTATTTTAAATCTTTAAAAATAATTAAAAACATATTTTTTAGTGTTTTAGAAAAATGCCTTTAATCTTTGTAAATCTGTTGCATAAAGTAGGTACTAAAGTCATTATTGTTGATGAATTTGATTTAGGTAAATGTGAGGGAGTATTTTGGGTTCAATGCGAAACTATGGAGCAGTTGGAAATGTAACTTGAGTTACATAATGCACAAATTATGAATGTTTTCAACATTACTTGCTATAAAAAGCATTTTCTACAAAATATTCTCGTTGCGTACTTTGTAATTTACTGTGCAGAATTTTATTACAATAAATCATGTATTCTATTTACAGAGAGTCTGAAATACATAAAATATATGATTCACCGAGGGAATTATAATTCAGTCCCGCTTTAACTATAACTAAATTAAAAGAAAACCAATTTTTAGGTCTGTCGCCCTTATTCGAAAGTGCGGAACTCGTTTATCTCAACTGTGTCTAAATTTCATTTGGAAATTTAAGAATGCAGTCGGTGGTAATTATTCTTTTAGTATTTAATTGGACGAAAGGGTTCGAGAGAATTATTTTTTCTCATTTCTAAGAATTTTAGGGTTCGTCCCTTGCTTTCAAATGATGGCTTGTTTAAAGCAATACAAGTGTAAATTAGGGACGTTTTCCGAGTGATTTAAAATATCGCCGCAACTTTAGACTCGAATGAAGCGATTATATCAATTTAAAAGTATAAACTCTCGGAGCGTATTCTTTTAATTGTATGCATAAAGTCGTTTACAAGTCCGAGGCGTAATGAAAACTTTGTTGTAAATTCTTTTTGTACTTTCGTTTAAATAGCTTGATATTTTATTTACGGTTTTGTTTCCTTTTACAAATTCATATGTAATCATATACGAAAGATGGCAAGCGACTATTTGCGTTTCAATACATAAGTAACCATAAATAAATAAATAAAAAACGAAACCCATCTGCATACAAACGCTATCATAACTAAATACCTTGTTAACACCAGCAAGAAAACTAAAAATACCAACCTAGCACAAGGCACGTAAGCTACGACCCAGTCCGGGGTGACAATAAGACAATACACAACTACACGTCTTCGCCTCCTACGAACTGCCCGTATGAATATATTATCATCACATAAACATAATTTTCTGGACAAAGCAGGCATGTGATGGTACCTAAATAAAATATATAGGGTGTTCTTAAATTATCATTACAACGACGATTAATTTTATTAATAGGCCCAGTTTACGTAATTATTTCAGCGGAAAAAGATTGCTGCATTATTATTCTCCAACTAAAAAAAGGATTACTGGTGATTCAAATTAATTGGGACAAGAAAGAGTCCAAAACTGTGTTGTTGGATATTGTTTCGTAAATAGGTAGAAATTGTCTTTAGAAAACAATTAATAAGCAACCGTTAAATTTAATTTTTAAAAGTGAAAAATTCTTTTTTAAATTGGCTTTACTGTTTTCCTTTGAATTAGAAATAGAACTGTGGAAGGTATTACTGAATTAAAGATTCCGCATTATTACTGAACCTGCAAATCGAACACTTATGTCAATTTATTTACTGTTGCAGTTAAGTAATTCGTGCAGTACGAAATACATGGTGCTATTCCAAAACCATTACAAAAAATGTAACTGATGGTGTTTGAATATTATTAATTTTTCATATCATTATCATCATTACCTTAATTTTCCTTCACCTTTTTTTCGTTTTCATTTACTCAGGTGATAACTGATTATTACTGTCACTAATATTCGAATTAAAACGTTTACTTTGTGGGAGTTATTTTGTAAAGTTCATTCATGGGTTTTTATATTCTGAAATAACTGTCATTCTAATAAAAAAATTTTACAAGCCACATTTTAGGATCGTGCAATATTATTGAATATTATAATAGCTTATTTTTCGTTTAATGCTTATGCAAATCCTGGCATCTATTGGTACTAATTCATAGAGCTGTGTATTTAGATAGTTGATTTTGTATTATAAGTAAATACCATGAGATCGAAAAAAAGATGATTCTGAGCAGGCCTTGACTAGTACAACACGATTGGTTACACTGGTTCTAGAATGCCTATGAATTATAATGTGACAGTGACATTTCAAATGTAAGTCAGCTTTGCAATCTTGTTTCCAGAATTATTTAAGTTTATCGTTGTAATACTAGTGAAGGATCACATTTTGAACACCTACTCTAACATGTATTCATCTTAGTTTTCAGTTTGTTCCCTAAATAAATACTGTTTTGTGTTTTAATTTATTTGACATTTATTAACCTCTAACTTACTGCCACATTTTGAAATCAGTCTTGCCAATCGTGTTGTACTAGTCAAGGCCTGCTCAGAATCATCTTTTTTTCGATCTCATGGTAGTTTGAGTTATAGCAAAGAGCAGTATACTGCACTTTGGTTATATGTAGTATAAATGGCTAATCAGGTAATACGCCTCATCAATCACATGGTCAACGGTCGGCGTTGCCAATAATGCGCGATATAAAAAAATACAAAATGTAATTACTAAATATAAATTATTTTTGTAGTTTTCTAAGGCAGCCGTGTTCAATCACAAGGTGCAGAGCTGGAAATAATCGATTAAAAGCAATCAAAAATTGTAATTGATTAATGATTAAATTAATCATTAATCATTAATGATTAAATTAATCATTAATCATTAATTCATTAAAATTTAAAATTTAATCATATAAAAATAATTTTAATTGATCAGTTTTTAACTTAATCATTAATCAATGTGATTACTTTTTAAAATAATTGTGATTTTATGATTAAATTTCATTTTAAAACATGAAATATTATTTGGATCTTCCAATACTAAAATAGTTATTTGTAATACAAGTGTTGAAAGCTTGCGTTTGCCACACGAATGTGAAGTTTGCAGCACGAACGATAGTGAGTGCTGCAGTCACATGAGTGTGGCAAATACAAGCTTTCAACACATGTATTACACACTATTTTTTCTACAACCACAAAAAATTTAAATATTTCTGCAAAATCAAATCTGACATTCATCAAATGTCATTTATGACATTTTGATTTGTGTGCGGAAAGTAAACACATTAGCGTGTGGAAAGTTTACTTTCCGCACGCAAATCAAAATTTGAGTGTGGAAAGTTTACTTTCCGCACGCAAGTCAGATTTTCACTTGTTCGGCAAACACTCATTTTCAATACTCGTATCTATGGAGACGAAGTCTGAAAATCCCACTTTCCATGGTGGTTGTAGAAAAATATTGTTCCTACATTATCTAAGTCATTTCGTAATATATTTTATCTACTCCTGCTAGGATAAGAACCTATTATATCATTCATTTGAGTTCGATAATGAAGTTTATTATCGCACTGAGTGAGATAATGAATTCATTATCAAACTCAGTGGGATAAGACAATATTTATGACCAAAAGTTTTATTTTTTATGAAGAAAATACCTTCGTTGCAGTTTCTTGTCCAACGGAATACTTTCACAAATATTTAACGGTTTTCTCCACAAATCAAGGAAAAATTAAAAATACAAAATTATTAACGTACAAATTATTTAGTTACTATGACGAAAATAAATTATGCAGACACGATGCTACTCTGATTTTAAATAAAATACCATGTTACTCTGATTTTAAATAAAAAAGATGGTCTGTCAAAATTATGTAATTGTTCAACTGAAAATGTTCTAATGTTTAAATAAAAAAGTTACTTATACATATAGAAGGTATAATAAAACCTCCTAAAGTAACTGCAATATTAACTAGGAAATAAAAACTGTGGGCTGAGTCACTACGAAATATAAAAGTGTGGTCTGCTCGGCAAAAAGACCCTGGAAGGTCGTTAAAGATATACGTGAGCTTTCGAAGATTCCAACACACTTAATTCTTATCTTGTTGGCCATTAACGAAACCGAAAGTTCGGCCATAAATACTTATATATACAGGATGGTTTTAAATTTTTAAGATTGCCTATCATATGCTTGTAATTATTTCCTTTGATAAATGGTGAGGTATGAATTCTGCGCTCGGATTTAATTCAAACGTCAATTAGCGTAAATAATTCCGAGATTAGGAAAGATTAGTGTGTGAAAACCATTTAAAAAACAAATAACAACCCAAATTTCCTATTTATCTTTTATAACTAGATTAGCCATTGTAATTCTGAGTTATTTATTAAAACTGACTCAGGTCACACACACGTACACATTACTATGTGGGTAATATATATTCTAAAATGCCACAAACACACTAGTAAGTGAACAATCGATGTTAAACAAGATAACAGAATCAATTAACAACGTAATTAATAATTATATTAACAAACTGAAACTCACACATTCATTGCCTTAATACGCTCTAATTACTGAAGTTGACATTTAAATTTACTGCCGCTGTGTAAATCCACCTGTTTTACCAACATCCTCAGAAAACTTTCATTTAAATTTTCGCGATAAAACACACTTGTTAATTAATAGATCATTTAAATTTCATTTTTAACAGCAACGCTTTCTAAAAATTTAATTTAAAGCAAATTTTATCTAGCTTTCGCATTTATTTATTATAGATCAATTTTTAAACTGGAAAATTCTCAACACCAATTTTTTTGTTGTTGTTTTTTGTAACAGTTTAAAATATTTATTATAGAATTTCGAATTTCTCCAAATGTTGATTGCCTGCGATTGATTTAAACATTTTTATAGGGTTTATTGAAATTTCAGAAATTTAGGTTCATTCTAAATTTTCTAACCCAAATTTATAACGTGGTTTAAAGAGTGGTTTTATGCTAAAGTCATTTGCACTAAACTAACTTAAAATTTAAGAACGGTTCAAACCAAAAATATCATAGCAACACACATAGCAACTTAGTCCTATCTTGAGCAAACGCCTTCTTAAATTTTTCTTAACAGTTAAAAGTTAATTCTAGTTTTATTGCTTAGATGATTGATTATACTTTTATATTTTTTCATTGTATATTTTAGCATATTTTTTATTTCTTGCAAGTAGGAGGTATGTTGTTATAATTTGACATTTCCCCTTTCCCATATAAATCTTGAACCATAGTTAACCAAGAATGTAATAAAAGTTTTGGGTTTCTAACTGTTGGGTTTAAGACAAAAACCAACAAAAAATAATTTGATTTTCTGCAGGATGACTACTTTTGAATTAAAGTTAGATATATATTTTTATTACAATTTATTGAAACCTTAAACTTAAACTTAAATAAACTTAAAAAAATTAATTAATATTATAAAAAAATGTTTATACCCGAAGACATGAATTCTTCAAGATTTATGTGGATCTTTACAAGAAGAAGTAAGAAACACTGCCAAAACTACATCGAAGCTAGTTTATTAAATGTACGATACAAATAATTGCGAAAACTAGAAGCAACAAACTTGCTGTTATTTCAGAATTCTTAGCATCGAAGCGAGGAACACAGCCGTATCGGTAATATTTTTATTGTAAAATAATAATAGACAAAACAGAATTGTTAGGTACCTATCCTAAAGATATAGCTTGCCTTCGATAATGCTTAAAATGGATTTGACATGGTGAAGGGCGGCTTACGTTGTAAAAGTATTAATTAAAGAGTTAAAAGTTAAATCTCAGATATGTGGTAAATATTATTAAAAACATAGGAAGACAAATTATCAATAACAAAGAAAGAAATTAAATAAAATCAAAGCAAAGATAGCAGCTATCCTCTCAACTGTTGAATATAATATTATATCCATGGTGTAATAAGAACTTGAATAACAATAATAATAAGTAAAGAGGAATTCGAAATGAACAACCCCAACGTAAGTTATAATGACGTCCATAATGTTATCATCAAATTAAAAACGAAAGAGTGCAGGTATGTCTACTGTTATGTTGAAACAAATTAAAAATGTTATCCTGTTCCCATTTGCTAAATTAATTAAGCGTACCAAAAATATCTAAGGTAATCCCAGTTCATAAGGGTGAAACTGTAGAATTGAACAACTGTAAGCTTACATTGTTCTCAGTACTAGTAATTTCTAAAGCTTTAAAGCGTGCCTTAAAAGGCCAGATTACTAAACAGTAATCTATTTTATCCCAATCAATTTGGATTCCAAGGCTAAGAAAAAAGGGATATGTTGGAAGTGATCTTTAAAAGTGTCTGAAACAATTTCGATTGCATATCTCATTCACAGCTAATTGAAAAATTAAAGTTATTTGAAGTTATGTTGACCATGCTTTATTGCCAAATATTACATAAGGGTCGGTATTGCAGTGCAGATTTAACCTAAAGCTTAACTTAAAGTGGCATAAAGTAGGGCTTAAATGTACCGGTAAAAATTAGGTTCTATAAAGATCTGTATTAATCCAGTGATTTAAATTTTCAGCACACGATATAAGATTACAATAAATTCTGAATTCAAAAATTTCAAATTAAGGTTCAAACTTGAAACTTTTAGCTCAAATTTAAGGTTTAGGTTCGAAATTAAGTTTCAAATTCAAATTACTACTGGATTTTCAGATTTAGATTGAAATATTGCAGAATTTTCATCAAATAATTTTTCTGCTAAAATTGCTTTCTTATCCTTGATAAAATCAAAATTTTAATTTAAGTATAAATCTAAACTTTAAAATCGTTACTTTTTCTTCAAAAATCAGGTTTTTAAGTTTTAAAAACAGATTAAAAACTCGTATTTTAAATAGATAGCTGAGCTTTGATATTTCAAATTTGTTTTCGTATTTTTCAATCAAAATTAAGCCCTAAAATTTTGAATTCTGTAAAGCCAATTAAAATTTTAGCTAATACAAAATGAAAGTTCATGCATAAATATAAATAATGTACATTTCTAATCTAAATTTAAAAACATTTAATCTTTAATAACAAGCTGAATTTGAAAATTTGAGTTTAAATTCAAGGTTACAATTCTGAATATAATTTTACTTAGTAAAAATTTGAATCAAGATTTAACCTTGAAATTTAGATTTTATTACGAAATTTAAAAACTTTAAAACTATTATTGATTCAAGCTTTCGATTTAAAATCAGAAGTCAATTTTATTCAAAATTTTAACGATTTGCGTATAACTGACAATGCTGGGTTTGCTGCCAACCAAACCATAAAATTAATCTGATTTTACTAACAAGACAGGTTTACACCAACAAAGTCTTATTTACACAAAAGGAAACATGGTACATTGAGGCCCTAAAATACAATAAATGTATTATATAATATCAAATTCTTAACAAATAATAAAAAGAACGCCAATGGGTTCTTACACTGAGAAGTGACTAGGAAGGCATTCAACTTCTTTCTTAATTTTATTTTAAAAACTTACCAAACCATCACTAAAATTTTAATTTGTAAGATTAAGTTTACTTAAGTTACCCCACTTAAAAAATATCTGTATCCGCCCGTGGAAATATCTACAAAACAACTCTTACAAAATAAGGTTTGGCAGAATATAATTACAATTTTATTCAAAAATTATGATAAATGTGACATATTTATGATTATTTATTTTTATGACTGGAAAGTGGACACCCGCCATATCTGGGTCACTATTGAAAAGTATTTAAATATTAAAATTTCCAACATTAAAAATATACTAGTCATAATTCTAACGTAAATAATATTAATCGAGATTATAGCAATTTTTTTTACATCCGTACAAATAACCTTTTAATAATATGAATGTGGAGCACCTTGAGTTAACCGTTAGTTTTCTTAGAATAACAAACATTAAATTGGTGCCCATCTCGGGAATGACAAGAATATAAAATGTACGATTATTTTTCTTTATAGCGGACGTCCAAATATATAATATATAGATATCAAACGGTTTTTATGTCGAGACTATTTTCGGCTTATTATATTATAGTTTTTATAAAATTCGTGCAAATCGGAGCCGATCTTTTACGGCGTCGTTAAAACACCGTTACACGCTTTTGTTGTTAATCAGTTTCATCTTCACAGTGAACCGAAGGAGCTTTTGTTTGAACCGAAATTCTCGCTTCTAAGTAAATCGAGCACCTTTTATCATTGTCTCTATATCTAAGATTGAGGAAACTAAAGCAACTCAAGCAGAGCAAGTACCAAACCATACATGAACACGCACATGAGAACAAAGCCTTTATCACTGCACAATTATGTTTCGTGTCAGATTATAACATGTGAAGGAAAGCCAATTAGTGATGAACGCAGTCGTACGGAACAACATAAGCTCCAAGTACAAATTGCTTATAATGGTTGTGTGGTGTACCATTTCTACAATGGATGCAGTTAAAAGGCTCGTAAAATTAATGCGTTCTACTAAAAACTCTTTTTTTTTGTTTGTGAAACTTTAGGTTACACCTATGTGTAGACTATTAAATTTAAATGACAATGGATTCTTTTAACTCAAATGCTATAATTAGCTCGAGTTGTGACAAGGCACTTTAGAATTCTTAAGAAATCTGAATATTTTGCATTTAGAGGACTGTATTTATTAACTCAAATTTGTATCAAAAAAGTATTAAGAATTGTGTATCGATATGTATAAACTGACATTTTTTTAATGTAAATTTTTGTAATAAGGGTTGGACAGTTTGAGATGTTCTAAAAATTTTCTTGATTAACATAATAGCCTCTTTATAGGTTGCTATTATTCAGAGTTTGATTTAAATTTACAATGCACTACTACTTATTTACTACCCACATGTACCATATGTATCGACATAACCAATAAAATTAATGACTATTAACTATGTCTTTATAAGTTGCTGACTAGATTGGTTTTTAAAATTTTTATTTGTTTCATTTCTGTATGGCAGAATTTTATATTTCTATTTTATATTAAAAATTTTACCTACAGAGTAAAGATTACTACATTATGGGCTTCTAAAATAACATTATTAAAAAATAACTATCTCTTCCTTTTGACCCATTTTTCCACAATTGCTCTCCAGTAAAAGAACATTTAAGTCTATTCTTAATTGCATTATGTGAAATATATTACACTTTTGTATATCTTTTCTTAGATTATAGGTAATTATTAATTATAAAGTGTGTTCATTAAAAAAAACAAACTAAATATAAAACAAATTGCCAAACTGGATCTTGTTTTAGGTTATGAACAATGTAAACACATTGGGGTTAAACCTGATGGTGTAAGGCAGGGGTCGGCAACCTTTTCTAGATAGTGGACCAAATTAGATAATAATATTTTCAGGCTGGCACATACCAATATTATAGGCTAATTAATATAATAGCTTTAATAAATTTTTATTCAGACATAAAAGTGACAATCATTAAGAGGCAAAAACAAAAACTAAAAAAAAGGAACAATTAACAAAACAATTTTAGTTATACGAGTATCGCTGTTTAAAAATTTTATAGTAACATAAAATAACAAAATACAATATTATAGAAATAATGATAAATAACAAAAATGTCTGGTCTTAAGAGTAATAATTGTTAAAGTTAAAAGTATAATAATAAAAATAATAATTATTAATATTATTGTAATAAAAATAATACCCAATACTAAATTTTAATGAGATTTTTGTTCTTGAATAATTTTTGGTAGTTCAGCTATGTTTGTAATACTGAGATCCTCAGAAAATTATGCAAAGTTTGATCTGACAACCGTTTTCTGTATTTTGCTTTGATAATATTCATTCGTGAAAAGGTTTGTTCACATAAATATGTGCTTGCAAAAATGCCAATCATTGATTTTGCAAATGTTTTCATTTGAGGAAATTTATTTTCGGGTAGACTTGAATAAAATAATACCAAATTATTTTCATTAAAATTATTTTTGTAATTATTGTTTGCTTGCAAATCAATTAATTTCAAATGTAAATATTCTGGTGCCTTCGATATATCAAATTTAATGGGATTCTCAAATATTTGTCAGTTTCTTTCGCATAAAAATCTTGAAAACGATTACGAAAATTTTGATCCAACAACTTCAATAAATCAATATAAACATCGTTTGGAAGACATTGTCTCTCATTGTTTGTTAATAACGATTGCAAAGTAGGAAAATGGCAATAATTATTCCCTTCAATTTGAGATATAAGCCGAAAACTTTTAATTTCGGTAAATAACACGTGGATTAGCTTTTCTTTTTTCCTTGGAGAGTTACATTTAGTTTATTTAAGTAAGCTGTAATGTCAACAAGAAAAACCAATTCGCATATCCATTTAAAATCTGATAATTCTGATATGTTTTTTTTCTTTGTCCATCAAGAATATTTCAATTTCATCTTTCAAATCAAAAAATCTTTTCAAAACTTTTCCTCGACTGAGCCATCGTACCTCAGAAAAGAACAGAATATCTTCATGTTCTAGATCAATTTCGTCCAAGAATTCAGGAAAGTTTCGATGATTCATACCGTCCTTGCGAATTTAATTGAAATAATTTAAATTTATTTCGATTTTCAAATGTTTTTAAGTATAAAAAATTTTACCCAGATTTTATATGGGTGTTTTTATTTCCATATAGTATACAACGGGTCCTAGAATAACTGTCCCATCTGTTTGACGTAATGTAATTATAAATACAATAAATAAAATGGATCAAGTGTGGCGCTGATGCGAAGCTTATTCGATTGTCGTATACCATAAATTAAAATGTTACAAAAAAATACGAATTCACGGATTAACGGAGCAGCAGAAGTTAGCAAGATTGCAAAAATGCAGATCACTGTTAAAAAGACTTGTATAAAGTGAGATTGTGTTTTCAGATGAAAAACTCAGTATCCATGAGTGATATCCCTAAAGATAAAAAGTATATTCAGCGGTTCCAAAATGTTCCATCCGTAATGGTTTGGGGAGCTGTATCGAAAAAAGGCAAACTTCCATTGGTTTTCATTGATAAAGGCGTGAAGATAAATCAAGAATATTATCTTCAGAGAGTTGTGATTGAAAACGCGATGCCAGCTATCGAGCAGATGTATCCAAACGGAAATTATTGTTTTCAGCAAGATTCTGCGCCAGCCAACAAAGCCAAAAGTGTTAAAGATTGGTGTAGGGAAAATTTTAGCGATTTTATCAGCGCCGAAGACTGGTCTTCCTCCTCTCCTGATTCTAATGTAATGGATTACTGCATAGGTATTTCTTGTCCATTGTGTTTTGAAATCTAGAGCGGTCTGTTACGATCTTGTACTGTGTTCCCAATAAATATACTCTAAATTTCTTAAGTGCCTCTATTAGTGCCAAGACTTCTAGTTCATATATATTATATTTACGTTCATCGTCTTTTTTCTCATAAACTAAAAAGGATGTATGCAATTGATTGTCGCCCTGTGATTGTTGCATGGGGATCGCTCCATGTCCTTCTGCTGAAGCATCTGTGTGGAGCTCTGTTTCTGCTCCTCTTCTAAAGATATTTAGAATAGGTTGAGACGAAGGCACTCTCGTAAGGTATCTGAAAGCATTGATTTGATCATGTTCAAATTTAAATTTGGAATCGGTTTTTAATAAATCATTCGTTTTGCAATTATTCAGTAGCATGAGATAAACTTTCTGAAATAGCCGTTAATCCTCTGTACTTGTTTCCCTGTTGTTGGTGGCGAAAATTTAGTTACAGCTTCGGTTGCATATTCACTCACCCGATGCACCTTGGATCCCCATCTGAACATATAATTCCCACAATACTATACTTTTTCTTCTTCGTCTTTTGTGTTAAATAACTTGCTGTATAAGAAGTGATTAGTACGTCTAAATATAATAATTACACTGTAGAGCAAGAGAAAAAATTTCCATGATTGGTTATTTAATAAACTTGTATAGTTTCATATTATTTAAATTTAAAATTCTAATTTTTACATTCGATACAGTAAAAATCTGGTGCTATTTTAATTCTAATTTGATGTATCAGCAGGTTTACTCATACTTGGAATTAAATGTTTGCAAAACTTATACACGGAATTTTTGAACGAATGTAAGTGTAATAATTGACTCCAAATAGGGATATAACCACTTATATAGAAACAAAAAGGATCTTTAATTCTATGCATATTTACTGTGAATTTTGCAAATGCATATCTCTTGTACATAATTAATTTATTTAAACCGCAAGTATGAAATTTAGTATTTGTGTGAACGTATAAAAAGAAAAACAGCGCCAAAACTTGTTGGATTGCATTATGAGCTTGAAAAGCAATATTTTTAAATTTCAAGTTACAAGTTTTTGTGTGAATACTTGACTATATACAAAAATGGCCCATTTTCTGTGAGTTCGATATCAAACTGAAGTTACCTCATTTTATTGGGCAGATTGGAATCGCCAATGTTCGAATTTGAAGGTTTATGAGTCAACTTTGAATCTCTAAATGGAATAAGTACTTACTTTCTATTAAAATTTTGTTATTTAAAATATAAAAAAGACAAATAATGGAATTTATAATTTATCCGAATATAAAAATACCCCATAAAGTTCAAAGTCCTTCCTAAACCATCTGAGCTTATAATTTATTTACATATTTGTTCCATTAGGTTAGTAACAGTTCACTGATTTTGTTATTTCTATAATAAAATAATAACAGTTAACGGCGCGGCGCACCCTTCGAAACAAAATATTATATTGTTTGGATGTATATACATTATTCATTATTAATAACCACAGACAACACAACAGCGATTACATATTTATAATAGTTATTCATGCTGAAATCTAAATTTAAACTACATTCTTCTAAGAACATGTTTTTCATACCAATTAATAGAAATTTACAGGAAAGTCCCAGAAAATTTTCCTTAAAAGAATTTGGAGAAAATAGTTTTTGAAAATTACAAAATATGTTTACTTAGTTCTTAGTTTAATATTTCTTGAATGTTAGGTTAATGTGGATTGACACAGTTTTATATTTAATGCATCTTGAAAATTTTCACAAAAAATAGGAATCCATCATCATTGCAAAATTTTAACGATTGAGAGCCAGTTTTACCATTTCCTGTTAACTTCAACTTTTTTTCATATCTTGTAAAATTTGCCAATATTATTCTTGGTAACCTTTGTTAATATAAATGTTTCCACAGTAACTATCTAAAAGTTAGAGGGTGGTGAGGAAACCGGCTCTGAATATGCGTAATTAAATTTGCTGCAATATATTAACGGAAAGTAATCCGAAAACTTTTGTAATTCACTGAACATTTATTTAAAACAACAATTTATTTAAAACCCTTCTAGTTATTAATACTTATATTTAACAAATTTTAGTACCAGATGCACATTACATATTTACTGCTTGTATGGGCAATGGTTGGCCACGACTTTAGTCTATTTAACGATTTCATTGGTTCCATTCGAAGTTCGTTGGCAGATATTCTTTTAGCTAATTTTAATTAATTTTTTATGAAAATATTGACACGACTCGTATAAAGTAAAAGTTTTCTAGTAAAATTTGTACATCTGGCAACTATGTAAATTGTAACCTTAAAATTAATTTAGTGTAGTTTTCACTAACAAAATGATGTTACCACCACGATACTGTTTACACAAACTATCTCTAGTGTGGCCTAAAGATCTTGATTACAATACGTATTGAGTTTGTTCATTTTCCTTATTATGTAACATACATATGTATTGTGTAACTGTTTAAGTTTAATTAACATGATCTTTCAGAAGTAAAAGCTCATGTGTGTAAAAGATAAATCTCCTTTGGTTAAATAAGTAAAAGAAACATTTGTTGAGAGATCTTTTTAAAAGGAAGTTTTAGATCTCTTTTTTTGCTTAAACTTTTCTTCTTTAGGTAACTATTTTAATGGTTAAAAATCATTTCTTAATACTTTTAGCTTTACTTGAGGATCTTGCCACCAAATGGTAAGAATGTCTAGACAGTGGCCTTCGACTGATATTTAAAAGTTTCTTAATTTAAGGAATTTTTTGGACCTAAAATTATCCGAAAATTTAAAAGTATGATTTAAGAAATAAGTAATACTTGTTTCTTACTTGTTTCCAATAATTTCAAGTATTATAATTAAAATTTCAGTAATGAGCAGCAGCTTTATCCAGACAAAATAAGAATCTTCGAAAATAATTCAGTATTTTTGAAGTAAGTGCCTTTCTTTGAATTTGTTCTGCCAAAAAGGTTGCCAGTTCATCATGAAAATTATTTTCACATGCCATGTAAGGTTTGTTTCCAGAGCCGGATAATCCATTAGTAGACACAAGCTAAAGCCTAGTAACCAAAGGCTCTTCGAAAGTTGCAACCTGTTTATATTTTATTCGAAGGAAAAAATCGTCCGGATCAAGACAACTTTAGAAAGTCAGAAAAATAATTTAATTGAAACAAAGCAGTTTGTTTAATAATTTTTCCTTTAAGGTTTACTTTCTGTATAAATTCATTTTCATTTAAAATATTTGAAGGATTATAAAACGAGTCGGTGTTTGCTTAACAGTTCAATTAAGATTATAAGTAGCAATATATGGACGTTTTTCACTCAATTTAAGGTAGGACCCTGTTGCTCTATGGCGGGATTAATTTTTGATGTAATCTGGCCCTTTTTATTTCCTTAAAATTCGCCACCTTTAATTGTTTTTCTTCCAGATTTACCACCTCATTATTTTGCCAATTGATTTATACTTACTTTGAAGGCTAATTATAAAATCAAATTCTTAGGCGAATTATTCAAATTAAAAAAAATCTCAATACTTCATATTTTTTTTTGGAACCGGACCTGTATATACAACTGTTAAAAAAAATCTACTAATGTTAAGGTTTTATCCTACAGTATCCCAAAAATATGCACCCAACAACAATTATGATTGCTCGATTCTTACGACCTGTGTAAAACTTAATTGTTAGAGCAGTGGCTCCCAAACTTATTTTTCCGCGGAACCCTTATACAATATATCACATGCCGTGGAACCCCCACAGCTACAAACATCCTAATCTTAACTGGGCATTAAACAAAATAAAAATTACCTACAAATAGTTTATTCAACCATATACGAGGTGGTATCAAACAGTTCCCGGACTAGCGTCGTTTAAAAAAAATTATTATTATTATTTATTTAAGTTTGAACATCATCTCCTTAGAAATAGTCACCTTGCACCGGTTTGGTCCCAGCCTTGGTTTTGAACCTCTGATCTTCGGCTTTACGCACAATTAAACTACAGAGGCAGATAATATTCATTTATAGGTACAGAGTGCCCATTTTCTTGAAAATTGTACAAGTAACTTTTTTATTTAAAAAATTGAATTAAAGGTTAAATTAGCACAGTTGCGCAGAATTTCAAAGCAATTCTGGTAATCTTCTCAGATCTGAAATAACACAGACTTTTTGATATATTTTGAAAACCAAAAACTGGCAGTTTCTTTAATGTCTAGTATTTTCTTAACTATTTAGTTTAGAGTAAAAGTAAAACACGCTATGTATACATATGTATAATAATGATAATTATAATTTTGTGTAGAATTCGATAAACTTAGTTAAATTTTCAGGTCACTCTTGATTTTTTGAATTAAACTTTCATGATACTTGATTTTTTGAGTTAAACTTCCATGGCACTCTTGATTTTCTGGTTCTAACACAAACTTTTTTTAATCTAATATTTTATTTTTGCATCATTGAAAACCTTATGTTCTCTCATTTTAGCGATGTATCAGCTTTATTTTCAATAATCAGCGCATTAATTTAAACATTGCAACTGCAATATGAACTTAAAAACCTATCAGAATTACA
This sequence comes from Melanotus villosus, assembly GCA_963082815.1. NCBI lineage: Eukaryota > Metazoa > Arthropoda > Insecta > Coleoptera > Elateridae > Melanotus > Melanotus villosus. Next base: position 68,790,954 of record OY720420.1, read on the forward strand.
TCTAAAATTATCAAACTAAGCTTCGATATTGTGATACTTCTTGTATCAATTACAGCAGCCCTGATCACTAAGGTAGCAAAAAATGTGAAGATACACATGTCGAATAATCATTACAGTTCCCTTTAATTAAAATGTAAGTTTGTGTTACAAGAGTGCAATGCAATTTTTCTGAGTTTATTGAATTCTACAGAAAATTATATAATTACTAGGTAACACTTTGCTGTCGCACTAAATTATATGGTTATAAAAATACATGAAATTAATTAAATTAAATTTTGAAATACCTCAAAAAGTCTACTTCAAATCTGAAAACACTCTCAGATTGGCCCTTTAATTTTGCACAACTTTGCTGATATAACAACTGACGTAATTCTTTAATAAGAAAGTTAGCTATTCAAATTTCAAGAAAATAGGTATAGAGTAATTTTAGAATAGTCATTAAAAATATTCCCTAAAGCAGTGACTATAAAATCATTATTTCGGAAACGATTTTTTTGTTAGATAGCTTAAATAAAAACGACTAGCAGTTTTAAAATATTAAAGAAAAATTGTTCTTTTCCCATCTAAAAGTTGGACGTGTTTTAGATGCGCATTCTTCAAATAAAACCAAAATTATCGGTACAAAATTGTAAGATCCAAAATAATCATATCTCATATTCAACTTTAGTCCATTTTTTACAATTAATATAATAATTAATCATTTTTTCCCATAAATAATTAGACTTAAATTATTAAACCCATGACTGATTTAAAAATTTAAATAGAGATAACAATAAAAAACAAGTTTAACTGCATAGTTAGTAAATACAGAATTTGAAAAGGAAAATTCTCCGAACCAACATACGTACTTTCAGCTTTTTTGTGAAAGTTGTTGGATTGCCTATTGCCAGAAGTTTTAAAAATTCTGAAAAACAGCCACAGATGGTAAAAATATGCGCGAGAATCGATAATGGGGAATACAGTCTGAATTAATAGAAACTAAAGTAAAGAATACATTTTTTTAACTAATAACAAACTTTAAAAAAGGATCAAAAAGTAATAAAAATATGGAATAATTGAAAAGCTGCTAAAAAGAGATTGTTAAAGTGGTTTTCTTTTTTTTGCCTTTATTCTGAAACTTTCGAAGTAAAATTTAAATATAGGTATGCTTCTTTAAAAGAAATAAATAATAACAAATTTTTGCAGCTTTTGTTAATTATATTATACTGCCAAATCTGCTTTGAAGGTGTATTTTTATTTTTAAAGCAAAGTCTTACATTTTTATTTTCTTTAATTATTTGCACTTACATGTAATAGCAATCTTTTGTCCGTATAGAACAAATTATATCCTCGGATAGCTTGTTCTTGTTTCCTGTCTGTTAGAAGGCGATTTCTGTGCTTGACTGACTGCTCGCTTATTTCTGTTCTGATGGAGATAGACACGTTGAGGGATCGCCAGAAGTATATTTACGAGAAAATCAAGATGGAGTGGTAATTATTGGTTACAAGCAAATGCCGTACACTATTGGTTATGCTCACAGAAAGAAGAAAAGCCCAAAGAAAAATGTCCGTGATGGCTCGACACGAAAATTGTAAATTACGCCGGCATTTAAATAAACGCTTGTTTGTCTCGACTTCTCGAATGAGAAATACGGATAGGTACAAAAATTTTTAAAATATGGGGTTTTTAACTTCATCTGGGGAAACTAATCTCGAGACAAATAAATCTTAGAAAATGAGGCGGTTTTAGTAAAAGTCTTATAATCTATTTCCGTCATCGCTAACAGACTTTTTACAGCCACGTTATATATAAATAACATTCGCTTTTAGTTTTTACGATAAAAAGAATTGTTTGGAGTCATTTACGTACCCTTATTCATTTTAATTTTGGATTTTTCAACGCTGATACTTGTAATAATTCGGAAACTTATAATTTTTTAATTGAGTTGAAGGTTAATTAGGATAACCATAATGATCTGAATTTGTTGACATTTTTCTTAGTTCTCCTCCTGTTTCGTGTTGACTTACCTACCGAATAGAATCATTGTATTGCGTAGTTAGTTGACTTTTATTAATAATAACCCAGTTGAAAAATGGGCATCCTAATTTAAGACAAGGCGGAATTATTTCAAGGTATTTTGATTAGGGAAGAAAATTCCTAGAAAAATTTTGTGGGTAACATAAAAGAATTTCAATGTGACTTTTTAAAACTTTTTTCTATTTTATTCTAGCTGACATAATAATTACTGCCGTAAGTGATTTGAGTAATAGATTGATTGGTTATACAGACAGATCAATAAAAAAACCAATTAGGGTAGGCTGTGAAATTGAATTATTTTGCATTGGTACTTTAGCCACATCCACAGAATGACATTTCTGACATGAATTTAAGGTTATAAACTTTGTTTACAATAGAAATGTCAAATTACAAACGTTATAAAATGTCATTCTGTGGATGTGGCTAAAGTACCAATTCAAAATAATTCAATTTCACAGCCTACCCTAATTGGTTTTTTTATTGATCTGTCTGTAGTAATGGATAATGATTTATCGGATTTAATTTGTAAAAATGACTGGCCATCTTAAACTTTCCCATACTTGAATAAATCAAGGTGTGTCGCTACAACAATATTTTTTGTTACTACGCAATTTATAACAATTTAACCATCCCATATAAAAACGAATCAACACTCTTTGTATATGAAATTGAAATTAAATCATTCTTTTATCAGACACCGGATATCCCTATATTTATAAAGCGGAACTACTGTAACTGCTTTGTTCCATATTGATGCGTTTAAATCTCAATTCATATGGACAAGGCCGATGTGATAGGTGTAATATTGTAATTGTGGGTGCAGGTTTATTATGCTTTTATGCTGTGATATGATAATTTGCTTAATAATAGCTTCAGAACTTTTTTATACTACGTAATAGTTTCAATTGAACGCTTCGCAGGCGTGTATAGAACTAATGCATATTTTACGGTGTTGTTCCCATCCTGTCGTTTTTTGTTGTAATCTATTTAATGAAACCATAAAATTGGGCAGATTCATCTCGCACACGAAAGGTAAACAAATCCCACGTTAGATACCCACTGGGAAATACATTAAAAATCTTTCGATAATTTCTGAAGATTTTATTATTTAAAATACCTATTAAGCTAATTTTCTTTCGGTTTCTCTGTCATTAGGAAGTTGAAAATGTTTCATGTATTCATTAGTCTGTTGAAAACATCTCCCAGCTTCTAAAGTGATTTATGTTATGTTAATTTGGGTTGATTTGTTAAATATATGTTACCGAAAGGTGAATGTTTGGGACAGGATTTATATTCATTAACTTCTATTCTACACATACATGCAAGTAATTCCTTGGAATACAATTGTTTTATTGAATATTTTTTTGTATGTATCTTTGTTAGGTCATCATTTAATTAAAGATGAAATTATTACAGATTCGCTCCTTTAAAGATGTAACTATTTTAGTGAATTTGCGCCAGTTTATGGAAAAACATATGCAGCCCCCCAGAGATTTAAATTGCTAATTAATTAATCGAAAATTAATAAACGTGTTATTATCTAAAACATACAACGTAAAATATTTAAAGAAGATGTTCTACATGTCCACCTTCCATTTGTACACAGCTTATTCACATCTTCGCTGAAAGGAAGCTCTTATTATTTCGAATATTCTTGGATTTTGGCGAATAGTTTGGCGGTCATTTTCCATTCACTGCTGCAGCAACAAAGTGGTGAAATAAGTAAATAATGCGCACACATGCCCCCGGGCTTGAAGGGATTGCTTTCAAATACAAACGATATAAAGATAAAAATGAGCATATAAGTACAGTGCTAGTACATACTACATATTTAAATTAGAGTAAAAATAAACTCAACTAAATTTGCTGCGTGCTTATTCTAATTAGACTAAAATTTGTTTATATATGGTTATTGGGAAGTTTATTCGCACTTATTTTCAAAATATCGTTTTTCGCCTTTAATGAAACAACCCGAATAACACCGTCGTCACCAGGAAATGTTTCTATTACCCTACAAAGACACCATTTCATGGGGGGTAAGTTTGCTTATTTAATTAAAACAGTTTGAGTAGTCTTTAACGTCGTAGGCTTGAATTTAAAACAACAATTTTGAGACATTTTTGTCAAAAACAAGTAGTTATATAGTTTTATAATTTCTGCAAAAATTAATGGTGTGGGGTTGTATGTTCGCCAAAAATTTAGAAATACTTGAATTTATTGACGGAGTGGTAAATTTTCAGAAATATTTTACAATATTACAAAATAACCTGTTGCCTACCACACGGAAATTACATCCAGACAATGAATACATTTTTCAGTTCTTAAAAGAGCATTACTTTAGCCACACTTAATATTTTAGAAATTTTTACACAAAAATATCCCACGCATTCTCTACTGCTCTCCGTCCCATCACTTGTTTTTGACAAGAATGTTTCAATTTCTTGTTTTAAATTTAAGCCTACTGCGATAAAGATTACTCAAAAACCTTTAAAATGCTGCATTACTTTAATAACAAGTACCTTGAAAGTTTTTTTTAGCGACATTTAAATAGTAGGTATACCTTCTTTGCATAAAAAATACGAAGCAATTGTTTTTTTTTTCAGTTAAATTTGTCATAACTTTAAGTATAAAAATGTTGAAGCTTTTGTAAGATATAGATGTAGCAAAAGTTATTTTAGGAGCTACATTAAATTCATGGATGGACTATTGTTTCTCATACCAAAAAAGTTTGTTGCACCAATTTTTTCGAAAAAGTTTAACACTACAGAAGAAACTCAAATTTAAGATTTTTACTTTGACGCCCTGTGTCCCTTTTAATATTATAACTTCTAGACAAAGGTAAGCCTAGGTAAATCGTAATATTTTGGCCCGACGAATCTACTGTTGCTCTGCTGGGTCCCATTACTTATAGACCACCGTGCATAAAAATTAGAAAATTTTATTAATCATATCTTGTTTATTAATATAATACAAAAAGACAATTCTTTGGCAATAATTACAAATGTGACAATAATACAACTCAATTATTTTCTATTGTATTAATCTCCATTAAGTAAGCCAGTAGCCAGAGCCAAAACGTAAAGTAGACAAAAGAAAATTTAAGTTTTGTAATATGAAAACAAAAAATAAATATTTTACTATATTTTATGTTTTAGATTACCTATATAAAATCAGCGGGATGTAATAAGTCGAAAAAGATTAAAACAACGAATAAAATTATTATTGCTTTCAAATGATGTAAACGAAGTTAACAATGTGTGTAGACAAATATGTAATAAGAATGTAACTAGCCTTGATGGTCTCAGTTCAAAAATATTAAAGGAAATTATGCCTTATATCTGTGAATCTTTAGTACACAAAATAAACTTATCATTTAATCAGGCCAATCAGGGTGTATACCCAGATAGTCTAAAAACGGCTATAGTTTATCCTCTGTTAAAAAAGGGAGATCCTTGTACGATTAGTAATTACATACCCATATCAATTATTTCATCCATATCAAAAATAATAGAACGATTGTTATACACTGGGCTTATCCAATACCTAGTGAAGTTTAATCTGCTATTTAAATTTCAGCATGGTTTTCAAAAGAAAAAATCTACTGAAACAGCGATATTTGATTTTATACAGTTTGTTCAGGACAAGCTCGATAACAACAAATATGTTGTCGGTATATATTTTGATCTGAGTTACGCATTTGACTCAATCAACCGTGAATTACTGAAAACTAAACTTTTTAGTATGGGCATCCGTGACAAGGTCAATGATGTGATTATGTCATTTATTAAACATAGAAAAATGATTATAAAGGTAAACAATCAGTATTCTATTAAATTCGATAACGACTTGGCGTAGCTCAAGGATCAACCTTAGGCCCTTTGATTTATATTTTGTTTACTAATCATCTAGAACACCATTTGGATAGTGAATGTATTGTTACGCATAAATGCAGATGATACATCATTGGCAGTGTCAGCTGATACTGTGGATGAACTGCTGCTTAAAGTTGACAGTAGTATTGTTCGTAGATGCAAAAACTGGTGTTACAGCAACAACCTCCTTGTGAATTTGCAAAAAATTTCAGGTATATATTTCAATAGGAGAAAACCACTTCAAGGATTGCAATTTAAATGTGGTGATATAACTGCTTGTTTTTGGGAATTATGGTTGATGAGCATCTTGATTGGTACGCTCACGTAAATATGATCTGCTGTAGATTAAATAAAGCGTATTTTGCTATACGACATACAAAATCTTGTGTTTCCCAAACAAGCAATCAGTGCTTATGTACAACACTGTGATTTGGGGTAGATTCTATGAAGCAAAACGAGTTTTTATTTTGCTAAAACGAATAGTGAGGTTTATTTTTAACGTACCTCCACGTCACTCTCTTAGATCTGCCTTTAAAAACAACAAAATACTAACTTTTACATCATCAAAGATTTAAAAATATTGTCTATGCGTGAAAGATAACAAATTACTTTATAAATTAAATGCTGATGTACATGAACACAGCACTCGATTGCATACGAATATACACATAGATCTACCAGTATAAATACCCATTATTTGAAAAAATCACCGGCTGTGACATGTGTAAAGATATATAATAGATTACCAGAGCATACGTATTACACAGATTCATGTAGGTAAATTAACATCCATCTGAAATAATATTTACACGAAAATTGCTATTACTCTTTAAATGAATATTTGCAATGACTCACTTTACGAATATTGTATTTGTTATGATGTGTTATTTTGTATTGTGTTGTTATTACCTAATGTATATTATTTCTGATTTAATGTTCTATCTGCCTATAGTGTAGCTACAGAGCGAAAAATAAATATTTAAAAATGTTACATGTTATATAATAATGATAATAGTCTTTTTTTATTCAGCAGAAAGCGTCTTTGTGTAAGGGTTAAATATTCTTAGCACTATTTCCACATCAATCTGAGTTTCCTTTCATTTAATTTATTATTTAAAAGAATATACTGAAAATTACGTAAACAGAATAAATTAACTATGACTAACTTATTTGAGAGATTTAAATTCAATCATTTTCCCAGGCAAAAGCGCAATGGTAAGAGCGCTGGAGCGCTGGTCTTCTAGCTAGGAGTTTTGGGCTCGAATCTCACGCAGGATATTTACAAATAATTCCTCACTGTTCGAGGTCGGTACTTTGAGCGAGTGAAGCCATTTAATAGTTACAATTAACGATTCTGTCTGCGGAGTGTTGGACGTTAGATAGTAATAAGACACATGCAGTATACACTTCATAGGTACATGGTCACAAACTCTGCAGAAGGTTACGGGAAATCACTGCAGAGAACACATTTCTCCACTATAAGGGGGATATAACAAAGTTCATGACGCCAAGTCGTTTACAAATGTGGCTTTGAACCCCCTCGCTAACGTCCTGAAAAGGATATGACACTAAGAAGAATTTTCCCAATAACCAGTTTTTTCAGGCCTTCTTAAAAAGTAAAAGTTTAGGTGGGAAAAATTAAATAGATGTGTAGTTTTTTGCTTACTTTTTAGTTTTATACGGGTTATACCAGTTGCTGAAAATCAAAAATTGAATACTGTTGAGAGTGAATCCAGGAAAGCTAGTGCCACGATACACGGTCTTACGTATCAGTAAATAAAGATCTGGAAATGGCACTAGCAAAGTAACGAGTATTAATTGGTTTTAATACTAATCTTACTTCATTGTATTTATACAAAAATCATGTTGAATTTACTATACTAAAGTACAATTTTAACAACCTTTGGTTATTTATGAAATAAAGAAGTGTTTTGCAGTTATGCGTTTTGAAATCTATTGTATGCGTCGTGTGACCTATTAATGTGCAGCTAAAGTATTTGTAAAGTTAATTGTAATGTATTTTAACGAATTTAAACTAATATTATTTAAAGTAAAAATGGAATTAAACAGATACCTTTTAGTTTTCAGCAGCTGATGACAAAATACCATACAAAACTAAAAAGGGTAAAACGGTAAAACAATCGGCATACACAACATACAGGAAATAACCATTTTACATTACCTAACAATTTGAAGATTTTTCTAGAAGTCGCAGACCATGTAAAACTGACAAACCTTGTTTAATTACGTATTTCCATCTCACTGAATACTCTAAATAGGTACCGAATCGTGGAAACTTTCATAAAAAAAACTTTACTTCTGAATTTGAAAAACCTTTAATTGTTTTTTATTTTTGACATACAAATTTCTGAAAATATGTGCATTTGTTTTTTTTTTGTGTAACATAGTTCAATAAGTTTCTTTGAGAAATTCACCTCTAATTAGAATTCTGTAATCCTTAGACCTTAGACTCACATAAAAATTTATTAGTATTGCACTGTCAGATCTGGAATATTTTAAGGGAAGTTTGAATGCTTTGCATAACTTCTTAAATGGATTTTGAGTTGGGTTCAAATTGCGGTAGTGGAGTAGTTGACGTGGAACGCGCTCCTTAAGTGTCATTTAAAAATTAATGTAGAGTTTTAAAATTCCGAGATTATTACTTATGAAAATCGTTGTGGTAAATTCAAATTCAATTCTTATAAATATCTGAATTAATTAAATATTAATCTACTTAAAGGCATTAGTTGTTCTACGTAAATGGACAAAGGTAAGATTCTAGACTTTCAGCACTGCTGGTCTTTTATATCAAAAAAATTCGTTTGCTTATTTTTTGATTTATTGTTTACTAATTGTTGAAGTAATCCACTTGATTAAACATATAAATCTTAAAAACACCTTTTTTAATTTGAGATTTTGAAGAAACTGCTAGTTTAATTTGCTAGCAATTATGGTCGATATAAGTTTTGAGGTTTAAAATATTTAAAAATAATTCAGAACGCAGATATTAAGAACAAAAAGTCTACAAAATAAACAAAAAATATGCGTAAAATTCAATTCATCCATGTTTAATTATCGAAAATTGAAAAAACAGTTTTGTAAAATTTGGAATTTAATTTATTTCTCAATTTACCTATTTTATTAAATTTACAACGCTTCAATTTAAGGCAGGTTCCACAACTAATTTAACAGCTTCCTGAAATTAATCATTCATCAGAATGAACAAAATCAAACCAAAATTCAAATTCACAATGGGGAATAAGGCATTACTAAATATAAAATAATGCTTTTCATTTACTTCAATTACTTTTTCATTTAACAAAAGTTTTATGCAATGCATCACGAGCCTTGAAAACTATAATAAGGGGAAATAGTTTGACAACGAAATTTTCTATTGAGGATGGCAACTTAGTTGACGAAATACGTACTTGGTGTTTCAGTACCTTTTCTAGTTTTTAGTATTTCACTGGATTGGACCACAGATTTCATTTCAGGTTACATTACTTATTTTAAGTCATTATCTTTAAAACTCGCTTGAATGATATTTTTTATTTATATTTGAAAAAGTACAGTAAGAAAACGAAGCGCAAAACATATACAAAAAAGTTCCAAATTTTAGATAACAATTTTTTATCACAATTTGTTACATAATTCTTGTACATATGACATAATTATTGTTTTAGCTATTTTTATAATTGTTTATCCCTTTCCAGGAAGTGCCAGTGTTCTTTTTCCAGTGAATACTGCTTTGGTGCATATAATTGCTACGTTTATCAAGATTTGATAAACCTTTGGGATTGAAATCTCACAGTTAATGAAAGGATTTTAAAATTCGTAAAATTCAAAACTTTAGATCCTAATCCAGGACTCAAATTCGGGAATTTAAGCCAAATTTCCGAATTCCAAATTTCAATTTTATTTCGAAATGGACGAAACGAATTTCCGGGTTTAGAATTTCAATCCATTTCACTGATTTACAGAACTAAAACACAGTGTAAATTAAACCGTATTGCAAAGTTGAAGTTCCAAATTTTACCCATTTATTACTTGGACATTTTGACTCAAATTGTAAATTGAATAATTGAACGATTAAATCTGTATTCGGGATTCGAACTTGAAGTGAAATTTCAGATTTAAATTTTGGTTGCAATTTAAATCTGGGTTAAAAAAATTTCTTCTTGGGCTTGCATTTGAGCGAGAACCCTATGATTAATGCATTATTGTTGCATATTTGTCACGTTGTAATTGTCTAAGTTTGTCATAGTTATTTTAGTTTTGTTTTATTTTATGTTTGGTAGTGATTAATGGTTTTGTGATTAAATACCTAAATGTTCGTAGCGTTTTTCCACATATAACATTAGAAAAATTGCACAACCGTATTTGAAAAAAGCGTTCATTGTTATTCAATGTTAGTTTATCGTAATGTTAGATCAATAAAATGTTATGACATTAATACCTTTATAGGTAATTTATTAAAGCATTGTTGCCGAGCCGTTGTTCCAGTTGCTTTGTTGTATTTTATTTTATTAAATAAAATTTTACAATGGGCAAGTTTGTTTTGCGTTACGAAACTATATAAAAATATAAATGTTACGCATTCACTTTTTAAGTGAAAGTATTTGTCTGGCCGAGTGTTGCAGATTTGCAATAAAGTTTGGCGAAGAAAACGGTAGTAGGACATTGCGGGCGACCTTGCGCAGGTGTGCCATACTGGACCAACAGCATTCCGCGCCAGTCTATGACTGCATGCGCGCCCTGTATAAATCTTAATAAAGCGGCAGATATGTGGTGATAAATCCCCATTTCTCTCGGAGATACGTCCTCATTAATCCTAACCGGACATGTCTGTTTACGGTGCAGACCATAAAGCAATTCCATGTTTCCGGATATTATCGTTTTCGTTTTGATAAGTAGCGTTACCATGACATCTGTTTAGATATTTTGTAAAATCTTCTAAGCTTCCGTTTACTTTTTAATTCCTTTTAATTTATACTTAATTTCATTTAGGAATTCTTACTGGCGTCGCTTTTAATTTTTCTCCTTTGAAAATTTATGTTTACTAGGCATACTATTGCTCGGAAGGGAGACACATATGTTTGCATCCATACAATTCAACAAGTTCTTTATTTTTCAGTAAAAATGGTTTAGGGAAAAGGAAAATCTACAAGATGGTGATTTAATACGTAGGTACTTTGGTTATAACAAAACGCATTTGGCTAGTTTTCAGGTACTTATATAAAAATTAAGTTAGAACACACTTAAAATTTAAATTTGCTAAATTTTGGAATATTTTAACTACAACTTGTGTGAAAGATTTCATGTTTATTTTTCCACACAAAACAATGTTGAGGAGTTTTAATTGAGGGGAAAATCCTGAAAACTTACAGTCATATTGATTAACCAAATACGTAGCTCAAAATAATTCAAAACCAGAAGTTTTCCAAAAAAATCGGGCAAATGCTTGTGAGTTATTTCGAAACAGTTTGATGAACTGATATAACTCCTGTATAAACCACATTCACAAATAAGCTGCTTATCCTAAGAAATAATTTTCGGAAAGGCTGGATGTTTTCTTTCACAAATTAGCCTTTGAAAATTCCTTATAGTAAAACTTGAAAACTTTTTAAAAATTACGAAAATGTTCTTAAAAAATGTTTGAGAATTCTTTTAAACACTCTTCAAAACTTCTGTTAATAAATTTTTGAAAATTTATTCAGGAAAATATCTGTGAATATGCTTTCAAAAACCTTTCAAAGCTCTAAAAAAACCTTTGAAAATTCTTTAAAGAAAAACCGAAAACTCTTTTCAGGGACTTTTCTGAGAATTCTAAAAAAACTTCGAAACTTCTGTTAATTTTTGAAAATCTTTTCTGGAAAATCTGTGAATGTTCTTTGAAAATCTTTCTAGGTTCTAAAAAAAATTCTTTAAAGAAAACTCTGAAAACTTTTTTTTTAATTTGAAAATGTTCTTAAACATATTTGAGGTTTTTGTAATCCTTGAAACTTCTGTTAATAAATATTTAAAAATCCTTTCGGAAGAATCTTCGAATGTTCTTTGAAAAAAGCCCTTAAAAGTTCTAAAAAGGTGGTTGAAAAATTATTTAGGAAAAATCTGAAAACTCTTAAAAAACTCTTAAAATACATTTTAAAAATTCTTTTAAAAAAACTTTGAAACTTGTTACAAAATTTTTGAAAATGTTCTTTGAAAGATTCTGAAAAAGGCCATTAAAAAACTTTTAAGAAACTACAAATATCCTTAAACAATATTTCAGAATTCTTTAACAATATTTTGGAAATTTCTAATAATAAATTTCTGAAAATACAGGATCCGGCAGGGAGGTCTAACACAGATGTTTTTGAACAAATTTCAATTTTTATTTTTTTCAAAGATTACGTATATACCGCCATTTAAGAAACATAAAGCACAAACTAAAAGAATGTAATTCAGGTGTGAAAAATGACTCTATCTAAGTGGCGACCGTTCTTGTCCAGGCATTGTTGCAGGTGGGTGGAAAAATTGTCCATACACCTTTCAAGCATAGCGCGTGGAATTGCTCGAATTATGGCTTCCGCAAGAGCTTCAAGAGTCCGTGGATCTTTCACCTTTCACCAATTCACCGTGTGATTATTTCTTATGGGGCTACCTGAAAGCTCAGGTTTATATAGAAAAACGGACTCTTGAAGCTCTTTCGGAAGCCATAACTCGAGAAATTCGACTAATTTCACGTGCTATGCTTGAAAGGTGTATGGACAATTTTTCCACCCGCCTGCAACAATGCCTGGACAAGAACAGTCGCCACTTGTATGGAATCATTTTTCACGCCTGAATTAGATTATTTTTGTTTGTGCTTTATGTTTCTTAAATGGCATTATATATGTATGTAACCTTTGAAAAAACTAAAAATTGAAATTTGTTCAAAAACATCTGTGTTAGAGCGTTTTGAAAAACGTAACACCTACCTGCCGGACCCTGTAGTTTTAGCAGAATCTTTGAATGTTATTTGAAAAAACTTTTCAGCGTTCTTACAGAAACTCTGACAATCTGAACTCTTCAAAATTTTTTAAACTAAGTAAATAAATAAAAACCCTTTCAAAGTTCTAAAAAAGGTCTCCGAAAATTCTTTTAAAGAAAGTTCTGGAAATTCTTAATAATTTAAAATTGGCCTTTTTTTGTCATTTTAATCAATTAATTAACAACAGAAAAATGCAATCGTAAAATAAATCATAATCCAATCAATTCTCAATATTCCGTTTTTAGGTAATATAAATTTACGTGATGTTGTCTTATGTTTTTGAGGATGATCAATGACTATAAAACAAATAGATATGTAAATGTTTTAAGTATAGGGACAGAATAAATAAATGCATTGCACAAGGTGCTTATCAAGCCTTCAGCAGATACCCAACATAATAATAATTATAACAATGAAATACATTTTTGAAAAGTATGATAGTTTTGAGTTATTCCGAAACAACTTGCGCAATGGATTTAACTCTGTAAACCAACTACGTATTTCAGCAAGTGAGCTGTTATTCTATAATATACAATTCCTAAAAAGGCTGAATATTTTCTTCAGAAAATTACTAAGTTAGGTTGTCTGAGACAGAATTTTTAAAGATAAAGTTCTCCATCATCCTCTGATGATGATTTGGGGAGAGGCCTTTTCGAAAGACAATTTAAAGTCAAAATACGTATTAATATTGTGGTGACTTTTCAGGTCTTTCCACTCTTTTCCTTGGATTAAATTTAATTCGTTCAATATTTGAAACGGTGCGTTTAGTTTTGTTGCCGAAACCAAATCAATAAGCTTTTAATGCTTCTTACAAGGAGCTGACCATTAAGCTAGTCTTTTGTTTTTTATCGAAACAGCCTAGAAATATTTTTGGGGACAGTTTAAGGTACTCCGAGACACTTCTAAAGCAATTTGGAACAGTCAAAAGAAATATAAGTATGAAACAGTTTGTAGTAATTTTTTGTCTTTTAGAAGTGATTTGGTTGATATTTAGTAATAATAATGATCATATATTGTCGGAAAGGCACACATGAGTAAGTCGAGACAACTTAAAGGCATTCGTATATCGTCAAATTATTAACGACATTAATTTATTTAGCTCTGTCCTTCGATCCTGATTACACCTGCGGTATAACTTCATGCATGATATACTTTTTGTAAAAAAACAACGTGATATATTTCAAGGAACATTCTCTCAATGTTGCCATGTTGCGTATTTTCCGTAGTTCGATAACTGTTTAATTTTTAATTTTCAGTAATTAGCAGCGAAATATCTAAAAAAGGGAATATAATGATTAAATTATCTTTTGGTTAATCAAACTAAAACGAGCTATGAAACCACACCTTCTGCTTGATATGTTAGAAAACGAAAACCAGTAAATTTAGAAAGGAAATATCTGAATTGTTTAATATTTTGACGATATGTTAGATTCATGTATTTGATCTAACAGTGTAACCCATTTTGATTTTACATGCAAAGGGCCTATTAGTTCCTACTTGTTACAGGAAAAAAAGAAGACATATGAAACTAAAATCTTGCAAAATAGAGTTGGCAACAAGATCATTACATAGTTCAAGATTATCATTCTAAGGTTGTTAATATATACGAATTCGAATCTGAATTTAAATCCCAAGAGCCATATTCATAAACAGTGTTTAAAGTTAGATGTTACTAATTGCTATAGCAACATATATTAATTATATTGGTTTAGTAGCTACTAAACCCCTACTAACTTTAAATACTGTTTATGAATATGGCCCCAAATCTCTAACCCTTACTGTATGTTCATTATTGAGTTCAAACTACATTTCGAGTTTCTAATGCAAATTGAAACTGTGAGTTATGCATACCATGTTTTAATCAGTGTATAAGTAATCTAAAATTTTGATACTGATAAGAATAACAAACAAATGCGCATTCTTGCAAATACGGTTGTTTGAAGTTAATTTGTTGAAAGTAAAAAGAATCAGTTAAAATTTTAGTAGTTTCAAAAGATGTGTAAACATATTTAGACCAATCAAAGATTACTGGAAAAACTTTCAAAGAGTTTCCCTGCACTGGCATAAAATATCTTACTATTAAATGCAATCTTGCACATTGGGTATTTTCCAAACCACTGGAAGGTGGCACAGATTGTCTTAATTCCAAAACCAGGGAAACCACCCAATGAATTACAATCATATTGATCAATCTACTATCCATAGCGATCAAAGTGTTTGACAAACTACTACATAAAAGACTCTCATCAATCCTTTAGAATAATGAAACAATATACCTAACTACAAATTCGGTTTTAGACAAATGTATTTCACGATAGAGAAAGTTCACCAAGTTGTTGATAAAATCAATGAAGCGTTTGAAAACTAAAATGTCTTGACATAACAAAGGCATTCGACAAGGTTTGCTTCTCGTTAAATCCTACCTACAAAATAGACACTTCCTGGTTGAAGTTGGCACTGAGCTCATAGAGCTCCATCGAATAAATGGTGGAGTACCCCAAGGCAGTGTTCTTGGGCCATTGGACGTCCTAACATAAACGTTCGCTGATAACACCGCTATCCGAGCCACTGATAAAAATCCCGCTTTTGCTAGACAAATTCTGCACACCGCCCCAAATTCAATACAATCCAGGTTGAAAAAATGGAGAATAAAAGCCAACGTATTTAAATCTACCCATATAACGTTCACCACGCTATCAGAACCTTGCTCCCTATTCATCTAAACTAACGAATGTTTTTTTAAGCCCTATAGAATTTGAAATTGTAAAAAATAACAGAAAAAATTAACTTTTATCAAAAATTTTGTTTTATTCAAAAGATCAATACATGGGCATTAACATTTGAAAACGATTTCGGGCATATAACCACGGCGGCTCTTCTTGACGAAGCGCATTCTTGACATTCAATTTTGGGCAACTTTTTCGAGCACTGCTGGCCATATGTCACGAATAACTCGAACAATGTTGGCTTCCAAGGCGTAAATTGTTGCTGGTTTATCAGCATAAACCAGTGACTTCACGTAGCCTCACAGAAAATAATCGAGAGGTGTCAAATCACACGACTTTGGAGGCCAATTGACAGGTTCATTTCTCGAAATCAGCTTATCGTCAATTTTTGATTTCAATAAGTCCATGGTTGCGGTCGCAGTATCTGGTATTTTTTAATAGTCTGCCCATAGCCACTATAAACAGCAACGGGCTCAGACTAGCTCCTTATTGTTTTATTTCCAAGTCCATAGTAAATTTCTCTGATTCTTCCCCATTTATTTTAACACATATTTAAATTCAAATGCCATATTTATTGAAAGTACTATAACTCAGAAAATTTTGATTTCTGAACCATAACTTAGAATTGAAATTCTCGAATCCAAATGATATTCATGTTCTCTAAATCGAATGACTTGAGTTCTCAAATTTAACCCAAACTTAAACTCCGAATTTGAAGCTTCAAATTAGGTCAAAGTTGATACATGAATTTTCGTTCCTGAACTCATCAGTTGGGTCAATTTTAATTTTATTTGATATTCGCTTAAAACACAAATAAAGAATCAACAATTCGTACCTAGATTTAGGGTTAATCATGGTTTATATTTATAAATAGTAGTTTCAATATAATATTTAATTTTTTCAGTTAATTGTTTATGGTAAGTCTGTACACAAATACATGTGGATCATATTAAAACTTAAACATATTTAAATTAATATATCCCCCAAGGAATGCTAAACAATATTAATATGTACATTACAAAAATTCAAATTGCATTTTAATATAAAGAAAGCCATGTAAAATGTAAGCCAGTTCTGCAATAAAGTCAAATTAGCATACTAATTTTTACTTATAATTATTAATAGTCATGAATGATTAACAAATCGCTTAAATCTTATTTCACAGTGAAAATTCAACGTTTTATTTTCGTCCTTTATACCAATAAACTAATAATAAATACAAATAAACCAATAAAAATACTAACATTTCATTTATATCGTTTCTCATTAAGCAGAATATTAAGTGATTTATTACTGTTAATTTAATTTAATTATTCAAATCAGAAATTACCATATCATTATTTGTGTTAAATAGCACTGGCGATTTGTTTATACTGCAAGTAGTTTCCAAACGGTTGTATAGTCATATAATTAATTGTACCAATGTAGGTATAACCAGATACTGTAACACATTCCATTAATCATGCAATTGCAGCTAAAAGATTGGTGAAACTAGAGTTCTTGCATTTTAGTTAGTTTAATTGCAAATAACGAACGAAAAAACTTTAAATTGAGAAAGCGTGTTTCATGTGTATATGCAATAAGAAACTATAAAAAATTGCTTTGAAAAGTCTTTATATTTAAAATCTGGTTTTTCGGTGAGGAGCAAACAAATGCACTTCCGATATTTTTACTACAATGTTAACAATGTATTTGTTGGCTCTTTCATTTTGGATATTTGGATACAAAAATTTATTAAATTTTTATTAGCAAATAAAAGTCCTAACATTAGGAATCAGTGGACGGGCTTTGTTCTTTCTGCATTCAATACACCGAGGTTAAAATTATCTTTGAGCTGTTTGATGTTGATCTTATTAGATGAGTCAGATTTTTTATTACTATTATTTTCCTAAATTTATTTTTTAAATTAATATATTTTCTGTGATTCTTTTTGCCAACGTCCGTAGACCTTGAAAAATGGAAGACGACTAACACGAGAACGCAATTTGATGTATTTAACCATACGTTCCAAAACCGTGATTTAATAAAGGTAGCATTGTATTGTCGAACATAACAATAAATAAAATAAAAAAAACTAACTACAAAGAAGACATTTTTAACATAAAATTATATTGCACTCTGCAAGCGGAGGTGATTTTTGAATCTGATTTCCTTGCCTTTTATAAAGAAAATACCTGAAGTTTTAAACTTGTCATTAAGACAGTTAATGAGTTAAATAACCCGATTAATATTTTTATAAAATTAGTCTAGAACTCACCTTTCTTAGGTGTGTTAATACAGTTTTTTTTTTATAAAGTTGCATAAATATCTGTGCGGGAGGAATACATTTTTAAATATCAGTACTCTCACTTTCCAAGGAAAATTTGACATTCACATATAGTTATTAATTTCAGAAGCCCTTGATTTTTTGCTTTTAATAACTGAATATTCATATTATTTATAAATGCAAAGTAGGATTATAACCAACGTTATAAATAACTCACCTTGACTGATGTCCACCAGAAAAATTAGGTTAGTTATTAAGTAAGTAAATTAGAATTGAACTTTTTTTTCTCTGAGTTAACGGAAGAAGCAAATGTGTATTGAAACATATCACATGTTCACAAACATGTTTACATAATGAAGTGTCAATTCAAACTATAAATCAATGTCAATTTGTTAAACCGGACCTATTAATCTATAAGTTCCCAGCTATTTCCGTTAAATTGTTTATGGGTTTTGTTACGATAATTTGTGATTATCCTTTATATCGATTTTAAACTTGTTCTGCAACAAATCTTACAAGAATTAATTGTGATTTATTTCCAAGAGCAGAAGCAGAATGACGGATATGCAACGTAATCTCTTTTAATACTTTTTGTTTAAATTAATAAATGTATTCACGATTTCTAACAAGGTGGTCATTATTAATTTCCCGTTCCTATAAACGCTGGATGACATTTGCGAAACGTCACCAATATTTCTGCAGAAGGAAAAATCTGCGATTAGAAATAATAGTCTTTCAGGAAAATCTAAAATAATTTCCAGTCTGAGCCTGTAATGTGAATCATAGAACATCAACAATTACCATCAGACGTACTAATGATAATTACAAGCGTAAGGGACGTTAATGATTGCGAACCGTAGTGGTTCTGTCAAATGTTGGTGAGGATTCGATGCTGTACGTAGAGTTTTATCCATCATCGTGCAGTTGCAGTCTGTAGTGGACGTACAGAACTTTGCCATAATAAATATGCCAAGGGAAACATGATCCAGACGCATTAAAATTAATTATAATAATAATTTAGCTCAATTGACATGCTTCGTAAGTTAACTATGAAATATACAAGAGTTTGAATGCGCTCTGAAGAAATTGTACGCATAGAATTAAGAAAAAGTGGAATTTATATTATCGTCGTAAATTTATTTATTTATGAGTAGTCCAAACAAAATAATTTAAATACGAATTATTGTCAATTACGATTAATTCTGATTAAGCTATTCAGAAAAGCCAATTCTCTTTAATTTTTATCCAATTTAGATTTTAGGTATTTTTTAATTATATTATTTGACCATAAAGAATAGGAATAATTTAACCACGGGGAATCAAAAAACTCATCCTTTTTCAAAGTTTCCAAGGACTAAGCTTCAGATTAAATGCAGCACATAACTTCAAACTTTTTTAAAGCATGATAAGGAAAAGGGTAATCATTTCGGTAGAAAAATCTTAGTAAGATGTGTGTGTATTCTACTTATTTTAAACATCAATGGACGTGCTGTGTGACCAGGCAGCTGGTCAGCTCATTGATTGCAGAGCTGATGAGTACATCTGGCAGCTCGCAGCGGCCAAAGGGCAGAGCTGCCACCCTTCCCTATTCTCTTATGTTACTTACTTCCGCATGCTCTAATGAAGCATTACAATTGTCCCAGTTAAGTTACTCCTGCGAATGATCTCTAATAAATCTACGCATTTTGTCTATTTTTCTAACGAAAATAGTCGAACAAAAAGGTAATTTGTTGTATAGTCGAATTTGGTTAGCTTTTTTAAATGTAAACCTGCAACCTGCTGATTTAAACTTTTAGCTGTACAAAAACTGTAAATGGGTAACGTAGTTGAGTTTAACTTTTTGAGGAAATAATTAATATCAAGGTTTTGTCAATAATTGAGTAAAGACAGAAGGAAGTGGATATCGTAAATATAAAATTTATAATTTGGCGCGCCTTCCTGTATGTTTAAAATGAAACATAATAAAATAATAAGGTTACCTAATTTTGTTATTTATGATATATTCACATATTGGCTATATTAGTACGTAAATGTCGGTCATAAAAGTGAGTTTCAGTTTTAATATTCATCTTTATCGTTTTAATTCCTATACAAGAACTTACCATGTTAGCAAATAATAAATCTATAGATATTCGAATTTCTTCTTCTTCTTCTTGTTTTTATCTCCTGTTGCCCTTTTAGGGCGTTGGAGTTTATTTTCATTTTAACTATTCACCCATTTCTTCCATGCCTTCCGGAGTCTCTTGCCATTTCCTTCATTCCTTCCCGTAGCTCTGCCTATCTCCTCTACTTGTTCCAGCCACGTAAATTTTCGAATTAAAAAAAAATTAAATTTTCGAATTCAAATTCAAAGTTGTAGAATTTTGGCGAAGTTTTGATTCGAATATAAAAAATGGAGTCTAGATTTGAGAGTCCTGTTGGATAGTCGAAATTTCCGCCTTGAAGTAAAATCAAAATTCGTAATTTAGAGAAACAAAATTTAAATATAATATTCAAAGCTAAAAATTTTATTTCTCTCTTATTAGATTTTGACTTTACTTACTTTACACTTTTACAGTCTACTTACCCTGGTGTATTTATATTTCTGTAATTATTCAGTTTAACTGCATTCACTTTAAATATTAAATTCTTACTATTATTAAAACATAATTTGAGCGTCGGTTCGTCTATTAATATAATTTTTACAAACAATTTATCCAATTAATCTGAAATCAAGCCACAATGAAGTCTTATTTTATAAATAATTATAACATTTAAAATTCAAAAAAGAGCTTTAGAATCGATCCTATGTAGAAGTACTCTAGATTGTAATGCATTCTTACTATAGTAAAATTTTTAGTTCAATAGTTTTACACATACACACTCTACATATGGTGCAAGATGTTGGTATTAAACGGTGTACCAACTTCGTAACCCGCAGAGACGGGCCCGGGTTGTGTATTGCACCCGTAGAACCTCATACGTTAACGCATCAGCCTCGACATCGCAAGGTATAAGAGGTTACAGATAATACATACATACATACATTTCTCTGTACATTTCCAAATTTTAGAGTATTTTGGTGCATTGTGCTTTTGATTCTTTAAATTTCAAAAAGTTATTAATTCTACAATATTTGAATTTATAAAGTGTCAGAACTCCGTGAAAGCTAAGTTTCATATATCGGGTATTCCTGCATATAAAGTGTTCATGCATGTTAAAATTTGTTCGGAATACAACAATACGTTTTTGAACAAATTGATGGTTTACTGTGATGAAATTGGCATTTTTTAAGTCAAACATTCAATAAATACTTGTAAAATGTATCTGGGCATTATGCTGCTGATATGGACCTAATAGGATGAATCTATTTTTTTTTTTAATGTAATTATAATTACATCTTATATTAATAAACTAACCAAATCTTTAATTCCCGACCAAAGTTTTTGCACGTATTTACCACTTGAATTTTTTTAATTAACCGGATAGAATTCTACGATTAAAAATTCACATTCAGAGACATTATTAACTCTTCTGTCGAATATTTAAGATTTTTTAGATATACACTAATATTTACTTGTCATATTGTCATATAATGTTGAACGTAAATGCGGTACTAACAGGCTGGCAAGTGCGCAAACGTTAGTCATGAATGTCATTTATGACACCTCGATTTTGGAGAATGAGGGGATGCAAAATGTTGTACAGCAATATTTAGTACAAATCATGATACTTAATTTTTTGTTGAACACTCAGAAATATTTGGTAATCCTTATGAATGAAAATACTAAATTTTCAATTTTACAGTCAGTTGTGGATCAAAAGTAGCCTGATTTTTCTGATCTTTTGCACAGACATATTTAAATCTTGAATACATTTTCTGACTATGTAAACATATTTTCATGAGCTGCCATAGTTTCGCAGGGCTGCATCCAAAAGAAAAATACATTGAAATTTGTAAATTTTTAGTCGATTTTCCCTCTTCGTAACTCAAATCAGGAACTGATTGTATACAGGGTGCACTTTGAAACTTCAAACCTGAAGATTCTAAAATAGGCAAAATATTTACCTTATCACAAACAAATATGTTTTCAAAATATAATATTTTAATGAATTAAATCGGAAATCCATTATGAATATTAAATAATAATACATTTTGATACATTACTTAAATACCCTCAAAGATATTTTAGTCTTAGATTTTAAAATATTACAAGTAAAATGGATTTGCGGAATGGTATGTGCATAGTCTATTTTAAAACC
This sequence comes from Melanotus villosus, assembly GCA_963082815.1. Classification (NCBI taxonomy): domain Eukaryota; kingdom Metazoa; phylum Arthropoda; class Insecta; order Coleoptera; family Elateridae; genus Melanotus; species Melanotus villosus. Next base: position 68,813,089 of record OY720420.1, read on the forward strand.
TTCAAACTCGACATTCGGAAAAGGTTAAACTTGATATACTAGCAAGAAATCCTCTTGTCTTTACAATTTTCGTTTTGAAGGTTACTTTCACTAATTACCTTTTTTATTATGTTCTTTCTCATTATTTTGATGTTTACAATAATAATAATAATCGGCTTCATTCCTTCTCCGTGATTCTGACCGTATATAACTCTTAATAATTATGTTGTACGTTAAATACTTAGTTATTTCCTTGTTTCACTAAAGACCAATCTTAGGTTTCCCCATATTCCGTTAAATCTTCTGCTACCTTGTCTTCCGCGTTTTATGCTTACTTCAATCTCTCTTTCAATATAAGAATATTTTGAATACGGTTGGGGAAGATCCTTGTTCGGGTGTTTTGACTGTATTACAAATTTCTTTAATATTTGTTAACATTAATGTTTTTCCAAAGCTTCTCATAGCTTCAAAATCGGCAAATCATCGCAGTCATTGCAAATATAAATAGCATATATACCGGGTGATTATTTTCAATCCGAAATATAGGAGGTTAACATTACTTCCCTTGATAATGACATTTTTAATTAAAATCATATTAAAAACATCAACAAATAAATTCAAATATCAATTTAAATTTAAAAATTCAATTAATTAATTTAATTTTAAGTAGTGTTACAAATTAGGAACAATAAACAAATTGAACGTTTTATTAAAAATTATAGTAAAAAATTGAACGTTTTCTTAAAAATTATAGTAAAAATTCAAATAACTCTCCTACTATAAAATCCATTAATCGCGCACATTCTTCAAAAATTGCAGTCCTCAAAAATGTAAATAATATTACGTAGAATTAGGTACCTCCTCTACCTTCGGGTGCTACACTTCCTGTATTTTCAACTTTTGTTACAAAGCGGTGTATCATTGATATGGATGAGATCTGTTCGAATACCTGACAGAAAATAAATCACACACATTCCTTATGCTGACTCTAGGGCAGTGTCTGCCAAACTTTTTTACCTCACGGCACACTGGGCAAGGAGAATTTGTTTCGCGGCACACCAAATAAAAATCCCAACAAAATTAAATATACTTTTTTGCACTGCCGGGCGTAAAGTGACTACTTTTCGCCCGCAAAGAGGGGCGTAAAGTTCATTATTGCAGACCTCGGGTGCACTTTACGCTCGCGACAAATTAATTTGAAATATCACAAAATTGCCTTAGTTACAATACAATTTTTATAAAATCACTCTTGTGGTGAATGCGTCAATTTGACATTTTTAAAAATGCCATTAGAAAATTTTTCTTATAAATCAAAAAATTTAAATAAAATCTCCGTTCGTGCAAAAAATATTGTATGTACCACAGGCGTAATAAGAAACTTTGGCCTTTGGCATGTTCTAACCCGAGGCTAAAGCCTCAGGTTATAATATTCACGCCGCAGGCCAAAATCGCCTTCTTTACGCCCTTGATACATAAATAACTATTTCTTCAAACGTCATAAAAACACGGCATTGTGTCCTTGGACCTTGGATACACACAGTTAAATAGTCATTTTTACTCTTAGGAGTAAAAGTAGCTTATTTGTCTGCGTAGGAGTAAAATTTACAAATGAGCCAATGACAATTCGTAATTTTTCTGTTTTTATAACAAAGCAATCCGTAGCAATGACAGCTGGCATGACGCTCATTTTGGACTTTTTTTAAATTTTCTTGCTGAATTGCTTTGAATTTATGCGTTTGAAGAAAAAATAAGATGTGCTATTCGGAGAAATAGTTATTTTTTCTGTGACGGAAAAAAAGTTTAACATTTTGTCTCTCTTGACAGGTACTAAAATATCACTTTTTATGGAATTACTTTTTTCCCGGGGAAAAAAATAAGTACTTTTTTCCCAGATACAATAGTTTCAAAGATGCTTCTTTTGCCGCTTCTACTAATTCCGGTGGAGTAAAAGAAAACTCAGAATCGGAATCGCTGTCCATTATTGCACTTATTGAAACAAGAATAACTTTTCAAAGAACTAAATTATAAATAGCAAATCTATTTTTATGAGACAACTAACGTGACAGTTATTTGGTTACTAATATTTCGTTACCAACGCAACGTCAATTGCCGCTACAACAGCTTTTACTACATAGTTTAAAAATCCAAATTCCACATTGACCAATTTTCCGACTTTATTATTGTTTTTCAATATATTACACCGGTGTTTTCCCGTCACAGAAAAAAATAGTGTATTATACACAGGAAAAAAGTAAGATTTTAGCTCTCGGTGTGAGTATTAACATTTTCGGGAGGCGACGAGCCTTGGCTTCGTCTCGGCTCGTATTCGCCTACCTCAAATGGTAAGACGTCCTTATATTCCTTGTAACTTAAATAACTATTATCAGTCGCGTGGATGGACTGAATTTTCTGATCCAGCAAAGCCCTACGCTCAAATATTTTTACCTATATTTTTAAATCTTTCGCGGCACACCTGGAATCTCTCACAGAGTTTGGCAGACACTGCTCTAGGGCAAAAGGTTTTTACTTTGAAAACACTTTTTTCGATGGTATAATTGAAAGTCATTTTGCCAATTTAGGTTTGACAAGTTAGAAACAATATTATACAAATTTAAAGTAAGTATAGTCATATTTATGGCCTCTATGTTCCGGATTTAAGATGATCAGGGAGGGGGTATACGGTATGTATGCTTGGTTAGGAGTTTATTTCCTTCTCTATGGGTTGCTTTAAGCAGAAAAAGTTGTGTTTACAGAAAAGTGTGATATTTTTGTTTAATTCTAGCAACACTCTTCCATATATTGGATTAAATGTGGATGTTACCATTATTTTTTGTAATGTCCAAATTCATGAGGATTTTCCTTTTTAAACATAAACATCATAGACCCTGTTTTCCATTCATTAGATATGGTTCCTTCATTTATATATTTATTACGTTTCTCTCTATCATACATATTTTTGTTCTATTCTAATATTTTTCATTTTCTATAAAGTCTATTTTGTAATATTTCTTTAACCGCTGATGTTTTCCACGTTGATGTTCTTACAGTTTTTTTTATTATTTTGTTGCCCTCTCTAATGCATTTCTATACAATTTCTCCCTCATATTTTTCCTTTTTTGCTTTCGTTCTTTTTTTGGCTACGATATTTTAACATCTCAAATGAGTTTTCGCCCTTTGCTTGCTTCGCTTCTATTTCAGTTTCCTCATTCCAGTATATATTTTTGTTATCTTTCTTTTTGGTAGCTTTTCTTCCCAAAATCTCGTTTGCAGCTTTCTTCCACTGAATCACAAAGTTTATCTTCTAGTCTTTGATACTTTCCGTTGATAGTGAGAATACATTTCCTTTTAAAAATATCCAAACTTATTTACAGATTTCTATTTTTCTCATGTTTTTTGATCTTGTAATACAAACTATTTATAAAATGCAATAGTGCAATGCAGCTCATAGAAAAAGATCTACTACTACTATTTTATCTAGTAAAGTTTAATGTATTCTTTTTATTTTAACGAGTGTTCCAAAAGTTTTGAAATTTTGGGTGGCTGTTTGTTTACATTATTAAAACTATGGTGTTGAATTGTTCGTCAAAATGAGCCATTATAATCTAATGAAAATCCAAATTAGTATGATAAATAATACGTTATTAAACAGAAATTTATGTTTTTGTTATTTTGATCATTCGTTAACTTGTTTAAATGTTTTGTGTAACCCACCCTTTAGGAATTTATTTGATATAAGTCGAGATCGCTTTAAATAACAAGAAACCCCCTACAAATTTGTTAAAATGCAATTAATATATTTTTCTAAATAAAACGCCTTATGATGAATGATCACGAAAGGGATTTATACTAACATTTTTTTGGATACATGTTGGAGTATTTGGATTTAAACGCAAGATTTAATACGTAGTGTGTCATATAACAGATAAAATAAAAAAATTAATCTTTAATTTATAATTACATACGAAATAATTTAATAATAACATTTTTTTCATAAAGTAAAATTAATCGGTGTACGTCATAACGAAACGAAAAAACGTAAGTAAATCATAAGAAATGTTTATTTGTTTTTCCAATTAAAAACCAGATGACAACTTGGGTCTAATTAATTTGGAATAATATCGTATCCAAGTGACAAATATTAATTTTTTTGGTAGCCCACTTATTTAAAATATCATTCATTAATTATTGTTTAATGGAGCGAACCAAGGAAACCAGTAGTGGGTTGTTGAAAATACTAATTTAATAATAAAAACCTGATCACCTTAATTTCGGTCCACTAAATAGGGTAATCCTAGTAGACTTTTTTCCTTAATTTATGATTAATTAACTGCACAATAGTTATTTGCTCCGTTTAGTTTAATTATGTAAATCAGAAATTAATATGTAAGTTACGTAACATAATTGCCCAAGGAAGTGTTACACCTTATTTTTAATTTTGTTTCGCAAGGTAAGCAACAGAATTATTAATTTTATAACCCGAATATATGGAAACTAATTTGGGACCTTTCTACTGTTGCAAATATGCGACGCTAATTAAGTGAAAAAAAAAAATCGGTAGCTACTAATCGATACAGGAAAGCTTGCGTTTGTGGGCATGTAGCGCCCGTTGCACCATTATTACAGTAAAATGGTATTTATTTTCAGAAGAAGTCGTGCAAAACCCATTACTACAGTAGTATTATTTACGTTAGTTTTTATCAGCTGAACGAATTCCGAGTACCTGGTATAATAAAAACTAACGAGAGCGTGCTCAGCTCATCTCTTCCTGTATGATACTAGCAGTCATAAACAACAGATACTGTTTCCATATCTAAAACTAGCCTTATAAACTAAGGTTTAACTGATGGAATAAATGTCATATATGGAAGTCAAATAGAATTCCATTCTTCGAAATTCTTCTCCCATTTCTAGCTGTTTCTAATATAATTGCTGTTTATTTAATCGGTCACTTGAAAGTTTCTACGTTTTTAATGTTTATTTAATACGTTTCATGTAATTAATCAGATATTAAAATCTAATCTTAAGCAGATACTTTTAGATTTTAAATGGTTTTTAGAAAACCATTTGAATAATTAAATTGGCTAACTGTTCATAACAGTAACCTGATCCCGATGGCAAATATTTTATAAAACTTTTTTATAATTTTTTTAATTGGAAACGTGGTGACATTTATCAAAGTTTATACGATGAAGAATAACGTCAAATATACAACATAAGAAACAATAATTACTATAAATTGTAATGGTCTGATAGAGTCACGCGTTATTAAAAACTATTTCCTACTTTTAAAGATTAAAATTGAGTCAAAGAATTAGAGGTTCAACTCCGTGTAAAGAATTTTCAAAATTAATAAAATTTCATTAGTCATTTCTGTTATCTCTCACAGGAGATTAACAATACCTAAAAAGATTTATATATTGAAGTTAATTATCCAGCGAAGATTTAGTTTCTAAAAAAAATAATGAGTCGATCTTCTTCTTCTTCTTCTTCTTGTGTCACATCATGTTTAAGCCACATTTTTAAACGACTTGGCGTCGTGAGCTTTGTTACTGTATATCCCCCTTATAACTAGTAGCGAAATGTGTTCTCTGCAGTGGTTTTCCGTTGCCTCCTGCAGAGGGTCGATTTTGATTTTGGTTTTCGATCTTGATTAAACTAAAATAAGTAATTGCAGAGCAAGCGAAAACGATTATTTTCTAAAGTACTGAGTCTTCTTAAATTACCAGAAAACTCTAAGCATGAAAAGTAACATACTCGGTTAGTAAATACCTAACTAAATATTATCTATTCGACATTTAAATGCGTTTTATAAAAGAATCAATTGTAAAGGTAACTAAAAGCTAGTACTGTTATGATTCACGAAAAGGCTATGCTAATCTTATAAATCCTGAGTGAAAATCTGAAATGGAAAACAAATATATAACACATGGGCCTTGCTGTGCAAGTCCCACGGGCTTTTTGAGATATCCACGCGGTCAAACGGATCTCCCCAACAAATGCATGCATTCTGCGGACCGATACACTAGTTCATTCCGACTATGCCCGCTTTAACAGTGTTGTCATACATTATTTAGCAGCACTCTGTCACGGTCCAACCAAGGCAGGACGAACCACTTCGCTTTCGGAATATCCTGTCAAATCATATTTGAACGGTTATTGATGATAGCCACTTTTAATTTTCTTTAAGGCCGAATAAAAACGCAGTCTGTGTGGATAAAAGAAAGTTACTTTTTTGAAACCCACTCATAATTATTGTTAAACTATGTTAAGGTAATGTGCTATTCAAAAATAAAAATTTTAATAGTTTACGTAAATGGTGCTATTGATAAGCTAAATCCTTTTTGCTCTTAGTTATGTTCAGGAGTAGATTTCGTCTTACCTTTAATTGGAATGTAGGTATTTAGAATCGGATTATCTGTACAGCAAAATAGGCTAAAATACAAAGACTAAAGGGTTTTCGAATTTGATCTTAATATCATGAGAAGAGCGTGAATTTATCTCCCTAGGGAAGTAACAACTTTTCTGTAACTCATACATAAGCAACTACTAGTTTTGGTTGTAATGAATGAATTTAGTGATGAACAATAACAAATTATGACAATAAATTACTTAAATCTGTAAGAGCAGTTTCTATCGGTTGTGGATACATACCGCAGAAGTTATAACTTACCTGGGAGAGGGGGGAGTACCCTCAGTGGGTACCCTCGTGTCTTTCAGTTTAAACTTTTGATGCTTTTTATGACACAGTTATAATTTTTGAACAACAATGGTTATAGGTTACAGTCGATGTTTTAAGATAATTTATACATTTTCAGTCAACTTATATGTTAATGTGACATCAGTAAATCAAGATATTATGCATTTGTTTTTGTTTGCAACATTGCACATAAAAAATTTATGATCGCAGTGTGTAATTGCGCTGTGACGTTCTAAGAGTCTACAAAAGCATAACATTGATTTTACACATGTGAAATAATAATAAAGTTCTTAGGTGTTTTTTAACAACGGAAGAATTAAAAGTTTTTCCTGAAAAATAGTACTAGCACTATAATATAAAAATTTAAGAAACAAATGCTCATAAAATTACAATACATGTAGTTTATGTTAATTTACACTTCGTTCAATTTTGTTTATACAAGCTTTCCATATTGTAAGTTGAGATGTTTGAGAAGACACAAAAATGGTTATACAAGGTGTCTCAGAGAGCTTTGCACTTTTCTTTCTAATTTTGCTCAGCTATCATCAGTTTTCACAACTAACTTTATCTGGAACTTAAAACTACATTTATTGGAAATTCATGTATGGAAAATTATATCATCTAGATGTCTCCCATTTCGCCGCTAACACTCTTCTAAGCGATGCCTTCGATTTTCCATTACGCCATTTTCCATAGCCCTAAAGTGGTTCCAGCAAGATGGGGCTACTAGCCACACAGCAAATACCGCATTATAAGCTGTAAGAGAATGGTACCCGGATAAATTGATATCAAGAAGAGACGACATCAACTGACCCCCAAGAAGCCCGAACTTGCCCCCAAACGATTTTTTTTTCTGGGGATATCTTAAGAGTCGAGTTTGTAATAACGCCCCAGCAAATTTGATTCAGCTTAAAAATCGTATCCAGGAAGAGATTGAAGCCGTTACTCCTGACTTATGCACAAGCGTAATGGAAAATCTAAGGCATCGCTTGGAAGAGTGCCAGCGGAGAAATAGGCGACATCTAGATGATATAATTTTCCATACATGAATTTCCAATAAATGTAGTTTTAAGTTCCAAATAAAGTTAGTTGTGAAAACTGATGATAGCTGAGCAAACTTAGAAAGAAAAGTGCAAAACCCTCTGAGACACCCTGTATTTTAAAAATTACGTTTTATTTTCAGGTATCCCTAGATTCCCTAGCTACCAAAATGCAGGAAAATAGCTACTCCAACTTAACATCAAGAACATCTAAGGGTAAGTGGCTTTTGTTCAATACTTTATGTTTAATTTAATACACAATCAGTGATTTTATTACTACTGTGTTTTATTTATTTACTATTTAAAACTAAAAAAATGAAAGCATCGGCTATCCGTATGTTTAAGTTTGATGGTATTTATTTTTTTAACATATAGGGGTACTTTTAATTGAAATAATACCTACAGGTGTTTTTTCAGTAGCTATTTAAGTTTGTCCAATTGATTTTATTAACTTTATTATATTGTTATTTCAAACGATCCACTAAATCAAGGTATTAGAAAATACCAGATGATTTTTACTTTTTATTAAAGGCTGCTGTGGCACTTCAAATACTAGCTCATACCACAAGTGTAATAGCTATCAATATGGCTAATTAGTTAATTGTGGGTACGTTAAATGATCTAAAATACTGGTGTTGTGTTTCATAGCAAAATTTGCAAATATGGTTTTTAAAACTACCTGGTATATAATTCAAATAAATAGTTTATTATAACAAAACCTATATTTTTTCTTAATTCTCTTTCTTGCAATTATTATTTCTTGTATTTCTTCCTGAATACTCGGTTTTCTGGGGAATGTTAATCTTAAGTATGTGAATTTCTTAACTTCCTCGAAGGCATAAGTTTTTCCAACATCTGTTGTTACTGTTAGCACCCTCCTTTCTTCAAAATCGTCATCCGTCCAAGTCATATATTTCATTTTATTTACATTTATTATAAATTGTAAGTCTCACTTTTCGTGCTGCTTTTTCTAACGTTATACTCTTGCAACTCTTCAGTGCAAAAACCTGTACATCAGGATTTCGATATCACAGACGCCATGAATGCTTAGCCTTTGCTGATGACATTGTCATCGTAACAAGTATTGAAGAGTTGCAGGAAATAGTATGAAGTTAGAAAAAGCAGTACGAAAAGTGGGACTTACGTATGTACTCGTATGTATTATCTGTAACCTCTTAATACCTTTCGGTGTTGAGGCTGGTGCGTTAATGTATGAGGTTCTACCGCTGCAGTGCACAATCAGCCCCCCGACCCTGCGAGTAACGTGATTGGTGCGCCGTTTAATACCTACATACTGCACCATGTGTAAAGTGTAAGCGTGTGTAGTATAGGACCTTGTTACTTTACCTCTTAAACCTGTATTCTGAAAAGATAGTGGTTAATTAGGTGCCCAACGACGAATGGTCACTCGATACCGACCTCGAGACTGCAGGAAAATCCTGCCCATCAGGAGATTCGAACCGGGGACTAGCGCAACGCTAGCCTGACGCGCTACCACTGCGCCACCCTGGCTATTCAAAAGTGGGACTTATAATAAATGTAAATAAAATGAAGTATATGACTTGGACGGATGAAGATTTTGAAGAAAGGCGGGTACTAACAGTAACAACAGATGTTGGAAAAACTTATGCCTTCGAGGAAGTTAAGAAATCCACATACTAAGGAACAACATTCATCAGAAAACCGGGTATACAGGAAGAAATACAAGAAAAGGTAATGGCAGAAAAGCATTGTTTACAAGCGCTGAGTGGGTTGTTGAGTAATTCAATGTCAAGTGGATTAAAAGTGCGGGTTTATAAGAGAGTAATAAGGCGTGTGGGTTATGGGCTCAGCTGAACAGCAAAGGTTAGCAGTGTGGGAGAGGAAAGTGTTAAGGACGATATATGGAGGGGAAAAAGTTAATGATCAGTGGGAAAGAAGAAGTAACCAGGAGTTAAAGACATTGTACAATGAACCAGATATACTAGCGGTTGTGAAAGCTCAAAGGTTGAGATGGTTGGGGCAAGTTTTCAGAATAAGCCAGGAAAGGATTACAAAAATAACGTTGGAAAGTGATATTGGGGGTAAGCAGGAGACCAAAGGGAAGATGGAAGATTGAAATACGTAAGGACTTGCATACCAATTGGCGGAACAAAGTAAGGAACAAGAAAGAATGGGGGGCAGTAGTCTATCAAGCTATGGGCCTACTAGACCGGCAAATCTAACCAATATACAGGGTGTGTATATTGGCGAAAGAACTACACGTGGCGATGTTGGTCATAAAATTCTGAGTCGAAAATCTTAATACCAAAATATTGTACCATGTTTCCTGCGTATGCACGGGATCTTCAAAGTTTGAAAATGAAGTCTTTTAATAACTATTTTAATTCATTATCTGTTGACAGAAAGAGCTGCTGCAAATTAGAAGAAAGAATAATTGTAAAAATTATTTTTTCTACACATGATACGAAAACAAGTATTTTCTTCACGATAAACCCTATGCGAAAACGCTGCATTTTCTATCTAGAGATGAAAACATATTCACTTCTAGAGATGAAAACAAGAATTCCAAATCTATGGCAACAAAATAAAAAAATGCGTGTGTTACTATGGAACCGATTAAACAAACAATTAATAATTTGCATTGACACAATTCGGTTTGAATTAAGTCGAATTAAAACTTATTTCAAACAGATAATTAAAATGTCGTAGAAAAAATAGCATTTACTACTCGACATGAAATACGTTTTTTTCGTTCGTGATTGCCCTACTCGCTGCTAACGCAGCTCGTGGGCAACTTCTCATCTCACGAAAAAAACGCAATTTTCATGTCTTGTTGTAAAATATACTATTTTCATAGTATTGTAAAACAATAATTATTCTAAAGTGGTGCGACTCTAAATTACTTCTGTCTTGATAACGTCAAAGCTTGACAAGTGTCAAAATTTACAAGTGGACTTGCTTTTTCTAATTTTTTATCATCGTTGCTGTTCTCGTAGTTATTCGTATTAATTATTATTATTTTCGTTTTCTTGTTTCGTTCACTAATAATGAATTGAACGTTCAATGATTATGCTGATATGCACACGGTATTTGGTTTCCGTTATGGAAATGGTGGCATGGCAGAACGTGAATATCGTGTACGTTAGCCAAGAGCAAATGTTTTTCGAAGGCTGGACCAACGTTTTCGTGAAACTGGTTCATTTGTTCCAAGGAATGTAAACAGTGGCCGACCAAGGCAAAGGTACACAGCACAACTGGAAGAGCAAATTTTAGATGCAGTACAAGAAGATCCCTCCGTCAGCACCCGGCGGTTAGCTGCAACATTAAATATTCCCAGCAATAAGACCGTTCATTTGGTTCTAAAAGAAAACCTTCTTCATCCTTATCATGTCTCAAAAGTTCAGCCCCTTTATGAAAATAATAACTTAGCCCGATTGAATTTATGCAACACGATTTTAAATGCAATCCCTGACAATGACGGCTTCTTGAGACTACTAGAGATGGCGTGTTTAATACACATAATATTCACCATTGGGCTGACGAAAACCCGCACGAATATCGAGAATATGATTTCCAGAGAAGATTTTCCATTAATGTTTGGCTTGGCAATATAAACCATAGGGTTGTTGCACCAATTTATTTGCCGAATCGTCTTAATGCCGATGAATACCTTAATGTTTTAGAACAAGATTAGTAATTTACGAGATGCCGTTGCAGATAAGACACGAAATGTTATACATGCATGGAGCTCCTACTCACTTTGCTCGTAATGTAAGAGAGTGGCTGGACGAACATTTGCCAAACAGATCGATTGGTCGCGGCGGCCCTATCTTATGGCCCGCGCGATCCCCCTATCTCAATCCATTAGACTTTTTTGTTTGGGGTTTCATTAAAGGAAAAGTTTATGCTACGCCTCCACCAAATTCTGACGAAGTTAGAAATAGAATTGATGCGGTTGTATTAGAAATCACCCCGCAAAAACTTGAACGAGTGATGCAAACTACTATATCACAAAGGTTACAACTGTGTTTGCAAACAGACGGTTTTCAGTTCGAACAATTAACTTAACTTTGTTCCAACATTCATGGAGTATTGCGATGTAACGGACATCCTTAGTTACCGTGCTAGAACAAAACACCTGTGGTGTATGGATCCAATGTTGTCAAATGTACAACTTGTCAAACGAGTACTTTCACTTGAGTCCACAGTGCGCAGTGGCAAATTTCTGTTATCAGTAGCGGAGCGCATTTACTTACTGAACGTCGAGTAGTGCAGATCGAGTACACTCCGATAAAAGTACGCGTTAGTTGTGCTAGCCCGTATCGTAACTAGGTAAATAACTTGGTTTACTGAGTGTACCTCGACGAAGTGGGGAACCGAGAGTAAGTGCATCTCATTTGCTCCGAATGCTGTCTCGCTTCCCGTTCTGCACATCTGAAGTGAAAGTTCTCGTTTGACAAGCTGTACGTTCCTTTAAAATGGTTCCTGGGGACAGAGGAAGCATGGTCCAACATTTTAGTATTAAGATTTTCGACTCAGAATTTTATGACCAACATTGCCACGTGTACAGTTCGTTCTCCAATTTATACAGACCCTGTATAATGAGGAAAACACAATTTTTCGAAAGTTTGGGTAAATAACAAAAATATATATTTATGTACTTTAAACAGACCACGTTCTAAGATAGCTTCAGAACAATTATAATAATACCAATAAGTTATAAGACTTGGTAGAATTGGGGCAATTTTCAATTTTCAGCCATAACTCAAAAACAAAAGAAGATTGGCATGAAAGGTGCATTCGGTTTTGTCGTTGCTTTATAAATAACAAAGTTACCCATACATCTATCTCCAATTTAGGATACACTGTACATGTATACTGTGTAGTTTTAGAAATTATTGTTGATTTATAAAAATGCCGTTAATTTTGAATTATTTTTAATCCTGGTCAAGTTGAAACAATAGTTTGATATTATTGACGTAGCCGTCATTTAGTTCGATTTAGTAATTTTGTATCTTTGGATGATATAGGCGTCAACGTCATTAACAAACTGATCTCTGAAGACAATTAAATTTGGGTAGCGCAAATTTATACAACCCTTGTGCAGCTAAATTGAGTTTGAATTTGATATGAATAGCGTGTGTGAGGTTGAATGGCCCGTCCAGCTAACGCTAATGACAATTGGCTACCGTGAAAGGGTTGTACAGACTATAATGGAATCGCACATTCGTCGGTACAGAATCGAAATTAATGCAAAACTTCCAAATGAATAGACAACGCCCACGCGCATCTCTATAAATTCGATCCAGATAGGTGAGATTGAAAGATGAAGTTTATGTTTCAGCGGCACATGAGTGACTTCCATCACGTATATATTTATTTAAAGGCGATTACATCTTAACCAATGTTATGAACTCAATAAATAGACCGACTTAGAATTCATAACACAAACAGGGAGTTGTTTAAATGTTGAAATGTTTTATAAACAGTAAAAACATATGGATTTCTGGATTTCATCTGTTATTTGAATACAGATCTCAAAACCACGATTCCTGGTAGCCTAAATACACTCACTTACGACGGGCGCATTTCTTATTAGAAAACGTCTCTCTTTTTATTTACATAACCATACCGATACTGAAATAACTTTCTTTTATGTTCGGGGTATTCGAAATTAACTTGACAGAAATTTTAAAATACCGATATGTCAAAACAGTCTGTCAAAGAAGGAATGCTAAAACATCCGAAGGAAAAAACAACAGGCGATTTAATTACGAAACGAGAAAAAGGAAACGAGCAAAGTTGAGGACGTAACTTAGTTAGTCACAAAGGACATTTACACTTTTCATTTAATAGAGAAAAGCAACATGAATGGAAATTTATAAATAGCATTGTTTGGTAATTCGGATTATAGAGTAGCGTCTTTCTCAATGTGTAAACCGTGTATCCGGAGCTTTGCCATTTGTGCTAATGGGCGCATATATAAGGGTAGCGTCCGCGCTAGTCCAATGCACAAATCCTATTTATAAACCGAGATGGCTGGAAATGACGAAAAACCCGAACGTCCAGCGGTGCAGGTAATGAGATTGTGAATCAATCTCTCCTCGTCCTAATTCTAACGGATGCTCTAAACTTCTATATTTACGGAAAAGGTAAACTTTTATGAATTTACCAAAATGTGTATGCGATAGTAACACCCGAGAACTGACTACAAATTTGCATATAGGTTTCTAGTATTCTAGTTGTGACCGACAATCTTATAATAATTATTATAAATACAACATTGTCTCCAAAATACAATTAGAAAGAAGAAAGAAGTAAAAAAGTTCTATTCTAGTTGAGCTTTTCCGCGACTTCGCCTTTTGAGATTTAAAACACAGACATATTTTTCAAGTAAAATTTGTATTATTTTTGAATAATAATATAATCATTTTGCTTACAGATTACCAATTTTTACCAACTAACTTTGACGTAGCGTTTATTTACTTAAGTTTCTGAGTGTACGAAGTTCAAATATCATTCTCATTGATCTAAATATATCGTACGCCCCCGTTTTGAAGTGCAAACTACTATTTTAAACTCGATGAGACTCAAGAATTTATGTTGTTTAAATTGTTTATTGTACCTTCTCTTCCGGAAATTTAAAAATTGTTAGAAATAATCGCAATTTTGTTATATTTTCGTTTTGATTACGCAATATTTGTAAGTACGTGGGTCGCTTAAAAAGTAAGGTAAATGCAAAATAAATTGGGAATAAATTTGACTTGTATTTATTTTTCAACATAATCTCCATTTAGTTCTACACATTTTGCACAACGATGTTCCAAAGCCATTATACCGTTTTTATAAAATGATTCCTCCTGCTCTACAAAATAGCCGTTTAGAGCGTGGTTTCTCGGAAAATCGTTATCTTCCGAGCAATCTTTTGAGGTTCAGGAACAAATGGAACTCAGACGGGGCTAAATCGAGTGAGCTGGGCGGATGATCCAACAATTTGGACCTGAGTTCATGGATTTTAGCCATGGAAACCGTTGATGTGTGAACATGTGCGTTGTCCTGATGAAAGACGTTTTTTTGGACAAGGAGTGGTCGCTTTTTCTTAATTTCTTCGCTCAAATTTTTCAGCAAACCTGCGTAGCACTCTCCAGTGATTATCATTTTACCAGGTAGTGAATAAACATCTTCGTCACATCACTTGGCCGTCCGCTGTGCGGATAATCTTCGGTACTCGTTCGACCGCGTTTAAAGTTAGCAATCCACAAAGGTACGGTCTTAAATGAAGGGAAAGACTCACTAAGGACATGATTTAGTTTACTTTTTATTTGGGTCGCCCTTTTCTGTATCGAAAAATATTTCTTTTTACGGCACCAACCTACTTTCTGTTCATCATTTTTGAAAATGGTTGCACGTTCGTGCACGTCACGTAGCAAAACGGTAACCTTACAATACATTGAGCTGAAACTCGGCAAATGCTCGTTTGAAAGATCAAAGGTATCGACCGTGCATCGATTTTTGTCATTGTGCTGCCATCACTGCATCATTAACCTTATTTTTCAAACGACCCACGTATTATACCGAGGGTTAGCTGTAGTTAGTTACGTCCTTGATATTGTCAGTATTTGTATAAATAAACTGTCATTTGATTAACTTTATTTTCATCTTCAGATACTGATATTATCAACGACGTTTTATACCGTCACCAACCATAGCTGATCTTAATTATAAATTTTTCAAATCTCGATGTTCTTTCTATATGACAAATTTTACCCTTTAAGGCTCAATTGCATCGATCGAATTTACTTAACATTGAAGCATGGTTTACTCCAAAAATTGCTATTGCGACATATTGGGAACCAAAGATATTCTTAGTTTCGTCTTAACTATAATTCAGAGTAGGTTTTGCAAATGATCCTAAATAATTTTTATTGTAATAAATTACTAACCCAACTCAACAGTTTTGAATTTTAAAAATTAAGTGTTATGTAATGACTTTGATGTAGATGTGTTTAGCAAAATATTCTCTATTAATGTCTTACAAATTGAGGTAAATATAAAAACGTAATTATTAATTGGTTTTAGTAATTCAAGGTAAATAAATAATTTCATTGTTATGTAATTTTTAAGTGCAGTATAATGTTTTGTATGGTAATAAATTACAGATTTTATTAACATCTGAAAAAAGCAATTAGCTTTATTTAAATATTTTCTTTTTATTACCTACATCAGGTTAAATTATTTAAATATACCTCTATTTACACAATAACATTAAGTCGATTTTGTAAGTAGTAGCAATGTTATTATTTTCAAAACCATTTAGTATAATTTAATAAAATTAATGCTTTTACTTTAAGAAAACATTGGATTTTTTCATACGTGGATATAGTTTTGAATAAAGCTAGAAAACAAACACTAATACTGCTTTAAATGATAGCTATATTATATTTTACGTCATTGTCAAAATCTGGAAATATCTTTGGGCCCACGAGCAGTTTTAGTAAGTTAAAATTACGTCAATAAATCTATCAAGTACAATTCGTCCACGGATGGACCTAACTAGTAAACTTATTATTTCTCATTTTTAGAGAAAAAGTTATTCTTTATAAAAAGTTTTGCCTATTTTGAAAAGTCCATAGTCATAGTTAAAATGCCGATAACTACAGGGTGGTTAGAAAGTAAGGAAATATAATATGGTTCGAAGAGTAAAGTACCAGTTATATTTAACAGAAAATTAAAAAGTTCTTCCGTAAATGTTATTGCTAATGTCAGTAGACATTTAGATATAAAATTTAAACGTTGTATTTCAAAGATTATATTTTTTCATCATTCTTGTAGTTGTAAAACAATTTGTCTTGAATGTTAGGGCGCCCTGGCTTGGGGTAAATTTTTGTGCAAAAATTTACTTTGTCGTCAAAATGTTTCAGACTTGATACTAACATACGTAAAATTAGATACAGATTCGAAAAATGTATAACCACACAGGGTGTTCTATCTAAAATAACAAAAGTAAAATCGGAAGTGACAAAAACTGTGTTCTATGTCAAATAATGCAGTTTGAAAGCTAATACATACTAAATTCAAATTTCATTCTGATATCGTAAAATATAATTTAAAAAATGGGGGTCATTGACACCCTGCCTAACTGATTCCCAGGATAATGGAGACACTTAAAAATTTACCGAGGCAATGGCAGATATAAATGTGCATACAAAGCATTTAGACGAAGGATAGAAAAATCTGTAACAATAGAATAACTTTTATACCATAACTTTATAACATTTTTATAACTGGCCAATTTAATCACTTTGATATTATTATTATTATTATTATTATTATTAGCCCACACATCCCTCAAGGAGTAAAGTCCTTCCTCTTTCTTTCATTCTTTGTAATTTCTTTCAAATATTCTCACTTTTTGTGAGGGGTTTTGGTCTACTCTCCCATAGCGACTGGTCCTCGTGGGAGAGAGGTGCTGCGTTAACGCACCCATCCCAGCACTAAACGGAGACAACGATGCTTAACTTCCCTGATCGAGCGGGAATGGGTTACCTAGCTACCGCAACTCGGGACCAATCACTTTGATATAATAATAATTTATTGTAATAGCGTTCCTGATGTTCTTTCCGGAACTTTTAAGATCCTTTTATTGGAGTGGATCGGTTCTCATGGTTCACATTTTGTTTTTGCGTTCTGTTTTCACATACACGCACTTCACACTTATATTTTCACTTTCACAAACTTCCATGTGTCTTCGCCTCGTTTACTATGTTCCCCCAAGCCTTTCTGTTCTTTGTTTTCTCAGCCTAATCTTGTCACTCTTATTTTTTTTTTAGATCTTTTGTCACCTCGTCTTACCACCTTATTTCCATTGCGAAATTAATTTAATAGTGCTATCTTCTTTTATCATTACATGGCCTAACCACCTAATTCTTTGTGCTTTTACAAAACGCACGATGTCACCTCCTCTAATTTCCCTCAATATTTTGTAGTTCATCTTTCTTCTAAGCCCTTCCTCATTATCCTTTTCTGGTCCCAGTATTCTAAGCACTCTACGCTCCAAGATTATCAGTTCTTCCTCTCCCTTTCCTGAGTTTCGCTGCATAGGTAAGTAGGTCTGATTAGGCTTTTGTATATTTTGAGCTTTGTTGTAACCGTGATCTACTTACAACGCTAAAAAAAATTATGTTTTTTAATTTACTGTTAAATAACTGGTACTTTATTCATGGAAGCATTTCACATTTCCTTACTTTCTAACCACCCTGTAATTATCGATATTATAACTATGACTAAAGACTTTTCAAACTAGACAAAACTTTTTGTAAAGAATAACTTTTTCTTTTTAAATGAGAAAACAAAAAGTTTACACGAATAGTTAAATCCATCCGTGGACACACTCTATACTGTGTTATCAAGAAATATTGTTTCAGTTGGGAATAAAACTTTGTGGATTTTTATGGGCATAGATTTGCGTAATTTGCTAACTAAATATTTTATTAACATAAACAGAACATCAATGAGTAGGTTCTGCGAAGTACAATGAACTAGGTAGGTATTATTTGTGAAAATCGACAAAATCGTATAGAAAAAGGCCAAAAACAGATACTTCGCAAATTGTACGTTATTTCATAAACATAAATTATCTTTCAACTCCCAGATATGACTAAAAAATAGAAGCAGCGTTTTTTCATCGTAGAATATTGATAAAAATACTGAAAATTAGCATTTACGACTCATCTAGTAAAGGTGAATAATGAAGTAGCCAATCAAGTCGTCTGCACATCAGAGGTTTATCCAAAAACCGTGTGCTTTTGTTTACAAGTTGACCCAATTTGTGATGAATAAACTGTAGTTCGGCTCTTGTTGGCTTTTCATTTTCTTGTTCCTGGTGTTACTTTTTAAAATTTTTGATTACTTTTCTTTAATTTCATCCAATAGCTTTAGTTGTTATTGGTGTCTGACTGCAAAGGATTTAGCTTTTTCATTACTGAAAAGAAAATTATGATTTCCAGGGTTATAAGTGGTATGTAGTTCAACATATTATTCATTCACGATCTTCTTACCTCTTGTGCAGTAATGGAAAAATGACAGATTTGTGTGTTTGGATATGAACACACCGAATCTGTTAAGTACCTTGGACTACATCTCGACCGTAACTTGACTTGGAGAGCGCATATTTTCACCAAGCGTAAACAATTGGGACTCAAACTTAGCAAATTCTACTGGCTAATTGGAAGAAGCTCTAAACTGTTACTGAATAATAAACTACTAGTTTATAAAGTCGCCCTCAAGCCCATTTGGACGTATGGAATATTACTATGGGGAACAACAAGCAAGTCCAACGTGGAGATCCTGGAACGCTTCCAAAATAAAGTGCTTCGTGTGATCGTTAACGCCCCGTGGTATGTGCCCAATAGAGTTATACTGAGTGATCTGTGTGTTCCGTCGGTGAAATGCGAAATTCAAAACTATTCAAAAAAGTACAGAGTCTGTCTGCGCTCATCCTAATGAACTTGTTCATACTTTAATGCTCTAAGATGACGAACCAAGAAGGCTAAAAAGATTTAAACTTTCTGACCTGCCGACTCGTTTTGGGTAATACTGTATACTACTCTGTTGTTTAGTTAAGAACACGTATGGAGAGGGATCGCTGGATCCCTCCTCAGCAAGACCTTTGTAAGGCAGTTAACACTACCATGTTACTTTTAAACACATATAATACTTATTGCCCTCCACAAGGGCAGATTGTATAATAATGGAGCTAATATAAAAAAAAAGTGATAATGCTTTGTGTAATTTTGTTCAATCAATGATATTATAAACATGACATTTATTTCAAAAGTAAATAACAGAAAATGGATTTTGACGTAATTTTAAACTTTTTCGCGAGTGTTGATGACGTTAAGGTTAGAATACTTGTTTTGTAAACCAACGGTCTCGGGTTCGATCTCAGCGGACGTTGAGTGAGGTTTTTAATGTGAAGAAAATCTTAAAATTTAGTTAGCGGATAGCCACGTGTAAAAGGTCTCGGTCTCTCACGTCGGCATCTCGGGCTCGATTCCCGAGACCAGCCATATCCTCGCCGGAATTTTAGAAGGTCGTACATTTCTCTGTGCTTCGGAGGGCACGTTAAACCGCCGGTCCCGCTTATCATACTAACACATTTGATTACCGTTAACCTTGTACACATGGAGTTGATCTTCTTCACCTTCTTTGACGGGTAAGGTTAACCTCCTTCTCGGCATACATACGTGTAAAGAGGGCTTACAGAATTCGTATTTATGAGTTAGTAACAGGCCATTGACCTAGGCATCAACCATATGAGGAAGAAGAAGAACAGTGGACAACATTTCGAAATGGCCATGGAAATCAGCTGATTTCACTAAACATAATGTTAAAGTAAAAAAAAATGATTGTCATTTCCCTCATCGATAATCTTTTGAATTTTATAAATATTTGATTTACCCGTATTTTAAGTTCGGAAGCTTGCCTCATGTTTTTTGTTATTTTTTTTACAAATGTAAAGAGTAGGAGGGTATTACAAAAGGAAGATGAAGATACATATGTACAATAGACAAAAAGTGATATTCAATAAAAATTGTGGCTTGACTTACAATACATAATATGAATAAATTCTGGAAGGTGACAAAGTGATAAATTTTCAAACAGCTTTCCCAATATATTTCTTCAGATTCCAAGTAAAACTGTGGGTCCCGTGCTAGTACCATGTTTGAAAGGATACGGGTCCATTCCAAGACTGGAAATCCCTTGCGTTAGTTGGGTATTGGTAATGGTTATGCCAAAACAGTCGACGAGCGTTGAGATATTTAGTTCTTGCAATTAATGGAACAAATACAATTTACCAATGTTACGTACGGTTTTACCTTGAAATTTGTTAAAAGTTCTTAAGCTAATTGTTTATCGAGAATGTAAGTAAATATGCTAACAATTTATTTATTTCTAATTTATGTAGTACTTACTAAACGAAAAAATTAAAGCTGCCATGGTTTCAAATAATAGATAATGCAAGAACACTTACGCATCCTAAGCTGGTAAGAATACTTGCAACAATTTTTAGGGATTAAAATGGCATCATAATTTAAAATCTTTTTGTAAAAATATCTTGGAAAACAGTATACACATCTCGTTCTATAAGTACATTTATGGCCTCGAATGCTTAGAAAACCTTGGCTTCCCCTCGGTTTTCCAAACTAAATATTTCGCAATAGAAGTTGCATTTACAGTCCTTGTGCATACATAATATTGCTTCAAAAACATGCAACTTAACAACAGAAATCATGGTCAACTAAGAAGTAGAATGATCGTGAATTGGTAATACTTCATCATCTTTAATTTAAATTTATTCATCTCGACTAATTTATTTTCGTTTAGTTGAAAAACAAGTTTCCTTGTGAAAAATACGTAAAACATTGACAAATTTATTCCTCCGTTATTTTATTAGTTAATCTTTTTTTTCTTTTATTCTAAAAAGTAGTATCATTAATCAACATCTAGGAATTTTACTGCTATGCCTGATTGATGGAATGTTGAATTATTGCCAGTCTAATTAACATCTTAATTTCAGAACTCCTTTTTTGTTTATGTATGTATTTATTACTGTGCTAGTTTTATTGGTTTTCTGGCTGTGTGGTTGTAGTCCTGTGTCTTAACTGGTGAACGGTTTTTTTCTACTTAATGAAATAAAAATCTGATTTATGTAAATGTCATACCTTTATCTATTGTGTTCCAAAACAGTTGTGGCGCCAAAAAATTATCATTCCCTATTTTAAGGATAATTGAACATTTCTATGACGTGCCTTTCTAATTTTTATTGATATGTAAATACATTTTATTGGATTAGACTTGCATTATTTAGTATAATTAAACTAATCAATTACTCCAAATTTTATGGCGAGTCTTAAAAAACTGATCAAGGACTGTGCAGAGTTATTTCACTGATTAATTACAAAGCGAATATCGAGAATTGAATGTGAGTTTAGGTAGTTAATTAATAATCTACATTGTCCGAGAGTTGGCCAAATCAAAGAAAATAAAGGCAAGGAAGATATCTCTCATTTAAGTATCTCCCTTCTTCTCGTTCCACTCTCGCTCAGAGCAGCCAGATATGGTTATTTTATTTCGCGACACTCCCTATCTCGCCCATAATTTGTGACGCTATGTGAATTTATGGTCTTTATTTTGTGAGCCAATTAATTAATTCGCATCCGCCATGTTAGCTCCTGCAGCAGCGAGGCCCATTATCCAAGATTGCGATGGCTTATAGCTTGACACTGCCTATAAATCTCGTTCGGGTTTCTAATATTCGCAGTAAGAAATAAGGCCGTGTAATCAGCTCTGGAACACAACTAAGGTAGCTAACTCATCGGACGCGTGATGATTGTCCCTGCGATCGGACGAAAGGACATGCAGACTGCATGCTGACGACTTGATATCTCTTCGTCTCCACCAACTATAGAAAGAAAACGTCCACTCACGATCCTATACAAACCACCACGTCCCTTGTGTTTATGCACATAAATTACTACGTTTTCATTTTTTCCACAATAAATTATTCAGCCTGATTATTGAACGACTTCTAAGGGACTTCAATATTTATAAACTAAGAGGAAAACTTGGGCGTCGGAGGAATGTAAAAGTCAACAAAAATCTGAAAATATGAAAAATATCAGGGATTCCAAGCTTTCATTTCAAAAGCTAGGAAATAAGCACTTTAACTGCTAGACCATGGTCAGATATACGATTACAAGTTTACAGTAGTTAAAAGTGTTAAAATTCTTTAATTGGGTCGACGTATTTTAAATTTTACACTTAGTCACGAAAAACCATAAATCAAATTTTGAAAATCAAGAATTTTGTGAAAATATTTTTAATTTGTTAATTATTTTCGTGTTTAATAATTTAATTTTTGACGTAATTTAAATCTGGTTTGATTGTAGCAGAAAGATTAAAAATAGAATTTATGAGGTCCGTAGAAAGTTTTTCTAAATTTATGTAATTCCTTAATTATGTATTCAAATAATTATCGTTAATTCTACATCATAAAGATCTGAAACTTCTTTTTATTACTTTTTTATAAAAACTAAATACATAATATTTCAATTACTTCAAGAAATAAACTAAACCTGTTTACTTACGTCTTATTGTTAATAAGTTTGATTTGTAATTATAATATGTATGTCATAAATAGCATGACAGATAGAAATATTTAAATTTATAAACGGACGTTTTAAAATTCTAGTTCTCGACTTTGGATATTAAGTAATAACTACGTCAAAAATATTGCCACAAACAAGTTAGGAGATTATATTTTTTAGGCTGTTTAATTTTTTCGAACCAATTATGTCAAGATGTAAAAGGAAATGCTTTATTTTTATTTGTTATAATGATAAACCTTGTTTATTTACGACTTTTTTATGGCATTATTATAATTTATCATTAAAAAAATTCAGGAAAGGATTAAAACGTCAACGAAAAAAACATATAATCACGTTCTGAGTTACGTGTTTGGTTACAGCAAGGACAATTCTTGACGGGTAATAAGTGTATATGTTATTTCAAATTCGTTCTGAATATAGTAGTTCAATTTTGGTATAAAGGTATAAAAACAAGTTCTTTTATTATCGTACCTAAAATAGAGCACATAACGACTACTTGTTTTTAACTTTACGAGATTTAAATTCTAGTAAAACACATCAAGAAATGAGAATAGTAAAGCAACAGGATAACAGACAGATAATGAGAAGAGCGAGTAGATGACACCATTCGCGGTTGAACTGATTAATAGCAGTGCACTGTCTCCGCTCAGGAATGTTAAAAGCAAACTGAACTTACGTGAAGATTTAGGGGTGCGTTTTGGACCCTGTAGAAAAAGCACGTTAAACTGTCTTATCTACACATTTTTCTTTTCGTTATATTCGGAATTGTTATGGAACGTTTGGTGTGTTTGTTTATTTACCTGGGGCCTTTTCTTTTTCTTTGCTATAATTACGACCAAAGAAATGTTTAAAATAGTTTTGCTTTTTAGAGAAAATTAAAAAAATATGTATTATTTTATAAGCTTCTAAAGAAATATCCATGAATTTGAAATTCTTCAAAAATTTGTTACAAATTATATTTATTGATTTTTCTAAATTAGATGTTAAACTTACTGATCTGAATTTGTTGAATAATTGTTGAGTTTTGGCATAGATGACCGTCTGGAAATCCACTTAAAGTATTAAAAATACCAATAATATAGAAAGTGAAACTTTATAAACTTGTAGGATTAAATGAGAAATAAACTCAACATTCAGGTTAAAAACATAATTCATTTTCTTCGGTATAGCACCGTAAACAATTTCATCATTTGCAACGCTTGCACAATAGTCTGCAGCTTTGAAGATTACTTTGTACAAAAAGTAGTAATCAATTTGCAACACATTATGGACAGAACCTGTCGTCTTCTGTTTTTAGTGTTTAACCTGCGTTTTAAGTTCTTACTGTGCGTATCTGCGTATCAATTTAACAGATATTTTAAAATTTTCTTTCTTGAATTTTTTTTTTGAGTTCGATTAGTTTACAACGTTAAAAAATTTATGGATTTTTCACTAAAAGTTAAAGATTTTGTTTTCTATTTATGGCTGCAGATTAATTGTATACAGGGTGTCTCAAAATTGACGCCCGTGCTTCTGGGATTTGATTCAGGGGGCGAAAAGAAATCGAAAATGAAGAGTGGAAAATTTTCCGATTGTCATTTGTTTATCGTGGCGTCAATAGACGAAAATATGCTACAGAGAGTATTTGAACACTTTTTGTGACAACAGATGTGGAAAATAACTTGTTTTCAAATATCATTCGTTTTTAATAAAGTTTAAAGTTTATACTTAAATTTTTGTTTTTTATTGATAACTCAATAACAAAAGACAAACGGAAAATTTTCCACTCTTCATTTTCGATTTATTTTAGCCTCCTGAATCAAATCCCAGAAGCACGGGCGTCAATTTTGAGACACCCTGTAGACTTAGTTAACATCTCTAACAGCTTCTTAATTGGATTAAAATACACTTTTCCAGTTGTAGTAAGAAGACAAAACTGAAACAATGAAGCTTAACTAACATTTTTCTTAAACAAATTTCAGAGTAGGTATTTTCAATAACTTTAAAGGTTACATTTTTAAGGCTTCGCTCATTTGGGAAAATATTTTTACTGCCTACCTACGGATCATTAACCATCTGTAACTGACAGAATAAAAATAGTAAAGTAAATAAAATAAAAATCAAAGTATCCTGAAAGTATTTTTATGCTGCAGCATATTTTAAAAAGAAAAATAATTTATCTTAAATCCAAACGAAGGAACTTTTATTTCTGTAGTCGTACAATACGCCAACAAAAGAAAAACTGCTAACAAATGAGGTAATTTAAGTGCCAAAATTTATGATACTATGGAAAAATGTTTTAGAAAACAAAAATCCGGAAAAATGTTTATAATGAAGCATGGATATTGGTACCGCCTCTTATCTATAAATACTTTAACTATAACTTAGAACCTGTACTCAATTCTTAGCGTAAATAAATCAGCTGAAAAAATTATTGTGTATTTAAAATTTGCAATTTGCTTCAAATCAATTTTACAGTACATCATTGAAAGGTATAAATTGTATGTTGAAGGCAGAAAATGTATAAGAAAATTTTGTTTAGTTGTTAGTTTTGATCTCAGTTTACATTGAATATTTCTGAGGGATTCATCATAGATTTTAGGGATAAAAGGCTGCAGGTTTCTAGCCTTTAATGCTAGTTCGTCTGCCCTAAGAATTACTGTTAGTAAATATCTGCCAAATTGTCTTAGAAAGCAGACTTCTCCAAATTAATTTCCGAATTTTCAGGACTGTCTCGGTGACCTTAAGAATTACTCTGGATTACCACATTGCCTCAGTGGCTAATCACTCAAATATTGAATGTTTATATTTATTCAAAAATTGGGAAACATAATAATTAAAAGTATTTCCAAATTGAATTGATTTTTTTTATATTTTTTTATTTTTTTAATATTATATAAGTCAGATCAGCACACTGATGGGTGCTATACATAACTGATTTCATTTATATACATGCATATTTACGTTTATAATAATTCCCTTGGGGTCGCCCTAGCGGGTTCCCTGTCACTAAACTATAATTAATTAATTAATTAACCGATAATCACTACTCACTTCTGCAGAATACGTCTTGGGTTAACTTCCTTTTTAATCGCGTATGAAGTTCCTTGTTCCCAGGGAATAGTGAGCGGCTGCTGGTCAAGTGTAAAGTTTTTCAAAAAATTTCTTGGTAACAGATTGAATTGATTGTTTAGCTTCATTTAAAAGAAAATGCAGATTTATACAGGGTGTTAGGTAATGCTTCTACCGTTCTACCAAATTTTAGGGGTGGGTTTGTAACGATAAAAGGAATAAAAAACTCTTATACCATTTTTTTCTCAGTTGCTCTTTTTCCTTTAATTATTTTGTGGTTGTTAATAAAGTTTTATGGTTACTTGATGCATTAGAATTAGACTCTTATCTATCCGTAAAAATGTTGTTCCTGTATCTTTAACCCTTTGTTTTTGTTTTTCCCGAGAATAAAAAGTAAAATACAGCATGCTTTTTCTCAGGAACTATGCATATTAGTAAAAAATTGTATAATACTTATTTGCTCCATTTGTCATTATAAAGCTATTCCCAAAGTTTGCCAGAAGCACTACCTAACATCCTGTAGGTATATGACAACTGTAAATTAATTTTTTACATTAATTAGGGCTTCTCATCTTACATCGCCCAAAAGGGCGGAAAATCCTTTTAGTAGACCTTTTTTCGCCACATAAAAATAAAAAGATTTTATTCTTTCAAACGAAAAGCGTCCGTTTTTTTCATTGTTTTACGAATAGGGCTGCTTGTTTACTTTGGCTTGGAATTTAAGTCTACTTTAGACTAGAATTTTGTAATAGAACCAGTAGTTTAAGTGAAGCTCAAATTTTAGTTAGAAATAAACCTAAGTAAATTTGATGTATCGTTAGAAAACCCTTTTAAATATATAAAATATCATACAATATCAAGATATGTTTTATTACTGAGGACAACCCAGCTAAAACGCTTGCAATTTTTTTTTTAATGAAATTTAAAAACACTTAGGATTTTGTTTTCTTGTAAAAGATAATTAATTGTGCTTTTAAAATGTACAAGTAAATTATTGCATTTGTATTTCAACATCGTTTCACGTTGTGTTTATATTCGGGTAATTTTAAAGTCGCATAAGAAATTTTAAGGGGAGGCAGTTTGTTTTCTAAACAACAAGTAGTAAAAGAATCTCTCCGTCTCGTTTTTCGATTTTATGGGGGTTTGTTTCTCTTAAGCTTTATTTCTTTGGAGAGTATTACGTTGCAAATGTAAATGTCTTTCTTTTAATTCTCCCGATTTTCATAATGCTCTGAATTGTTGGTTACTTGGTAACATGCAAAGCGCTCGTCTGGCTGCCTTAAAAAGACGAGGGAGTCTTGATTAGCATGGGACTGACCGGACTATGCAGATTGCTAGCAAACGCAATGACTGTTTAATTTTCCGGAAGGATCCCGCAAGTTTTTTTCGCCTGCATCGATTCCCCTCAATGGCTGTCAAAATTGTACTCTCAAGTTCATATTGTATAGAGGGTGCAGAGGGCAGCTTTAATATGAAGATTGCTTCAATTGATGGGCGCAGCGTACTTGGAGATGAAGTCATTTGCAAATGAACTTCGCATCCGTCTGGT
This sequence comes from Melanotus villosus, assembly GCA_963082815.1. NCBI lineage: Eukaryota > Metazoa > Arthropoda > Insecta > Coleoptera > Elateridae > Melanotus > Melanotus villosus. The sequence continues at coordinate 68,840,557 of OY720420.1, forward strand.
AATCATTAGGGGCATATTCAGCGGGAATAATTTCAGGAATTATTTCAGCCAGAGCGCTGCCTCGCCTCATTTCATGCTAAGATGTATAAATGCATAATTGATTCCACCAGTACTTCGCTATTAATCAGTAAATGTAGGTAGTTTGGGAAATTTCTGCAGGCTTTGAGAGCAAAATTAATACAGGGAACGAACGGTTACTTGATACACTAGTATATCGTTACGTGTATGCCGGTTGCGCTCGGCGTTTATCATCTATCTCGCGGAGACGACGGCGAACGGCAAAAATGTTAATTCGAAATTAAATTAGGACTAAAAGGGAAACAAGCCGGCATTTTGCGACGCATTTATTGATTTAGTGTTAAACAAACCGGCACCAGTTCATCTCCGTTGTCTCAGCACGTGCCTTTGTTGTTTCTGCTCCAGAAATAGCCGAGACGAAACACCGTCCCATCATAAAACATTCCGCCGTGTCGTATTCCCTCATATGTGTAAAAAGTTGGAAGTTTGGGGGAGTTTTTTGTTTTCGAGATTCTTATGCGGAGTGGCGACCTTAGGGGTAGTATTTTTTGCAGTAATAAAACTATTACATTAGTTTTTTTGCGAGGGTCAGCGTATGTCCCTTGACGAAGTGACCGTGATACATCAAGCAATATCAGTTGTCGAGTAGACGCTACCCCTGGGCCCGGCTGGGCCATACATTTCAATTCTGTCTGTCACCGCGAGAGGTTTCCACTCTGCACTGCTCTCAATGTGTCATCTAACTACATATCTGGAGCACGACGTTATAAGCTTTCAGCTCCAGGAAGTTCTTCCAACGTCAAGTATTCAAGAAGAAAATATAGGTATATTTCGTGAAGTTTGTTTGTTTCGTGGTATGCGCATAATAATTTACGGTAACCATTTATCTTGGAAACATAATTAATCAAGGCTGCAAAGTACAAATTATAAAATTGTTGTAATTAAAAGTAATTTATATGTTTGTGCTTCCTCTCTCGGTTATGCACCGTGCCCAGGCAACTTTAATTAGTTTGGGTGCGGGTTTTCTACTTTACCTTCGGGGCGAAAGCTCGCTGAAAATCTGCAACTCCTCAAAGTTGGCATATCTGAAAGGTGCGGCGATGAAATATTGAATGCGGAATAAGTAGGTTACCGATCCCGAGGGTCGCCTCACGCCGAAATGCGATCGTTCTTTCACTTATCTACTCTCTTACCCTCCGCAAATATAGGATATGTAAGGCAAAGCGAGCTTTGAAATTTTAAAATCCGGAGAAACCGCACTTAAATATTCCATTTTGCAGCTCACTCGTCCAAGGTTCAGTGATGCCAACTACTCGGTAGAAATATTACCCGCCACCTCGAATGATATTCATAAATAAATGAAATGACTTGGCAGATGCTACTGTATATCAACTGAAATGATTGCGCTCTGAAACATGCCCATTTAGAAACAGACGCTAATATTTATACTTGTCAAGAATTGGGAAATCTTTGATCTTTTAATTTATTTTATAAATGCGTCTGAGAATTTAATTATGTCTACCATAACCTGAAATACGAGTGATTTAATGCTTCGTAAACGCAGTTTGTTCGACGCTAATCAACCTAATTTTTCACGCAAATTCTTTTAAGATGACGAATTGAGGCGGCTTTATTATCAATATTTTACAGCGGTCGTAGCCGATCGCTAATAGCCCCGCAGCTAGGCTCGTGTCTCTCTTGCATAAGCATATTCAATAAGGCACGGGGATTAGGATGTCCTTCTAAGGGAGCCGGATCCCACGGAGACTGGAGCACTCAGCGCTGCACTGTCCAAATCACTGAACTCCCTCAAGGGACTTCTTGTCAAACTCGTGATAAACCAGCATATATTCGCGCGACAGCTCTTTATACCGATTCCCGGAGCTGCAAACTACCACCGAAGTTGTTTTGAGATGAGATACTTTTAAGATAAAACTTTGACTGATGCGTTTTAAAACGTCCGAAGAAGTGAGCATCATAAGTCGCGGGGCGGAATATTAGACGAAACCTCGGGGGTCGCATCAATAAGTCGACCAGAAATGGATTTTTCATCCTCTAGTCGTATAGACAAATGGCCCTCGGACCTGGGCACCCCCGAGGGCGATTCTCCCACACTACCGTTATCAAGATAGTTTACCCGTGCGTCCCGAAAATTCGAGTAAGGATGAATTGGTCAGTGCGGTGCAACGCCCGTCTAAACCACCTTTCCACCAGACAACTAACTTATGACCCGGCTTCCGGCAATATGGATACCGTCTATAACTGTTGGCGGATAGGTATATGTAATGTCGATAGCTTTTATGACACGGATATAGTAGTCGAGGGAGCTTTGATATATCGCTTATCATACAGACGCTCCTCTATCTATAGGTGCTTTTGCTCTAAACCGATTTATTGCACATGGTGACCTAATCTGATTGAAATCGACATAAATGTGAAAACGGTATACTCGTATTTTTTATGTTTTTGTTATTACAAAAATCGATTTTCAACCCAGGGCCGCGTTAACGCGTGTTGGTACCCTAGGCATATTTTAATGTATTTCTTTCACTTCTTTATTATTGTTTCTAAGACACAATGTTTAATTTTTATTTTGCCGCCCTCATCAGACTGCCGCCCTAGGCAGCTGCCTTTCTTGCCTAATGGATAAATCGGCCCTGTTTCAACCTATGTCGATGATACATTACGTTTCGACGTTTTAATTAAAGCCTCGCGCAAAGCAGCAACGTTTTTATCTGCAGTTGCAGATTTTAACTTCCCATTACTGAACGTACCGTAAAATTTAGGAGCTTTAATGATGACGATAAAAATACCGAACATAATTTTAAAACAATTCAAATAATAATTTTAGCTAAGGATTCCAAATAAATACTAATTCTTATAGCGAGTAAATTTATTAAAATAGGTTAACCTGAACTTCATAATTATAACCAAAGAGGGAATCAAGGTGGTGTTAACAACAATACAATAGGAGTACAATTTAATTTAAAGAAAGTTAGTTTTCTCCACCACTTACGTGGAGTTTACTAGTCTGAGTCAGATTCAGAACTTCTTAACAGAACGTCGAACAAGCGAGTCCAATTGAATTTTGTATAAAATAATGTTCACTAAAAATCGTTGCACAAATCACAGACAGATTTAAGGGAAACTTACAAAAACATGTTTTTATAATAAAAAATAACTAAAAAACAATGTTTTAAAATCAGTTTTTATTAATTACCTTCGTCTTAGAACTTGAACTTGAACTTTTTATACTTATTATTCAAACAGAAATTGTTTTACAGTATAGATTACAATATAATACCAGTGTAATGAGAAATGAAGTGAATAGAGAAGAAATGGTTCATAATATTGTTCGGGAAGTTACATTAGAATCCAATTCTACGACTTTTTACTCTACTGAAACAATTAACAAAAATTACAATACACCATTAAAACCAAAGATGTACAGGTGGTTGTCCATCAAATTTTGTTCGTAGAAACTTGAAGCATGTGAAAATTTGAAACGTTTTTCTTCGTGAATTGGTTGAATTAAATAGGTGCCGAGTTTTCAAAATCATTATGGAGACACACATAGTCTTAAAGTAAGGCTCATTTGCAAAAGCATGATTATCTTCGTCACATTAATTATATTAGTCAAAATCAAACCAAAATTCAAAGTCATTAGGGAAATAACTTATGATGCTCGCTTGTCTTTGATTATTCGTTAATTTAACAAAAAATTTGTGCAGCCCACCCTAATGCTAGAACGGCCTATGACAGTAAAAACACTTCAATCAGCCTTAGGAATAGGCCTAAGCTTATTCGTACAAAAAAATGTTTTTTATAACAATTTTATTATTGGGGCGAAGGGCTTGGTGCCCCCAGGGAGTCGGCACCGATGCAATTGAGTATTATCAGTTTTTCTAATGTCCTTTAATTAGTAATTAATTAAAAATAGGCTAAAAAATTTCATAGCCGAAAGTTTCCAAAAACCTGTTCAAATTTTCAAGCTTTTTGGAGTCAAATTTAACGTTTCTAATAGAAATCCAGAGTTATTAAGATATACTGTTATTAGAAAGAAATTGTTATTTATTTACTAACTAATATTTGTTTTTACAGATTTTTTAATTCTTACACCATTAAGCTAGAAAGTTCGTCTTGTTAAAACTTACATACAAAAGTACTGAAAATTAAGTAGATTTAAGAAAACACTAACTCGAAGAAAACTGATGTCGGTGGTTTAACACTGTTAAATATTTCAACCAGTCAAAAAATTGACATTGAGAAATCTTTCTTTCTATCTTCTTCTTTTACCCTCTTATACCTTTACATAGTCGAGGGGGCCGGGCACACCGAGCCGGTCATCCATTCTATTTCAGACCAAGCAAGCCCATGCTTAACTTTCTATATTTCAGTATTACTTGCACTCCCATGACATTGAGAATTAAATTATTTGTTTAATTAAAACACGCTCACAGTAAAAACCGATTTTTAAATTAAAATTTGAACTTACATTTTTATAGGTACCTACTTTTCTAAGAATTGAGTCAAACAATTTTTGGTGGAATGTTGATTTTTCTGACTTTTAATAAGAGGGTTCGAGTAAGAATTGAAAATACTTAATTGTATTTTTTAATTATTTACATTATTCATCCAACAAACATTTACGATTTTTAATACATCAATTACATAGTTATTTATACGACAAGTGAGTAAATCGCTACTGTATTTAACGAACCGAAATCTGTTTAAAAAGGACATTACTCACATCTACAACAGTAAGAATTTGACCAATCTTAAATATATTGAATTGACATTTCAATTGTATTGACAACAAATAATGCTCAGCGAGTGAATAACATTCAATTTTGCTCACTTTAAAGAGTAAGTAACTCACATCTAGTGAGTAAAATTCAACAAAGTGGGGTGGCCACTTTACTCGCTGTTGTAGATAACTGTTATTTATTTGTTTAGATCTGTGTGTATTATTGATAACCTCTTATACTTTTCATTGGTGAGGTTGGTGCATTAAGTAATGTTTTGTACAGCAAAACTATCAAAAGGAAATAAAAAGAATTTGTTAGGATTTTTAAAATTCAATAGAGTCAACAGTGTTAAATTATCTCTGACAGTTTCTAGGGTGTTGTACTTTAGTAAATACCTTAGACTTAAAGAATTATTATTACTAATTCAGTAATATTAATAAAAGGAAAGTTAGTTTATGAGTTGAATTTACTCCAGATCTAATTCTGTTTTTACAACAAGCATTTCAATCTACCACAATTAAATCATCAAATTTATCAAAAAACCTAAAACAAACAAAATCTTTCCTCTGATAAAGACGATTTGTTATCGGAAACTAATATAAGCATAGCATTTTTATACATATGTCAGAATGGTATTTTGTTGACAAAACCAACAGATTTTTTTGCTAATTATCGAATAATCTACGATACTTTGAACCAAATTTATTCAGATTAAAAAAACTTATCAATACCTTGTCATAAGTTTCGATCCAAATCTTTTCCTTATATTTTATTTCCAAATTAGGGGACAGATTTTTAAGAAAAAGGTTGTATGATTAATTTATTATTATTAACAGCAACTAAGACATGTTGACATTTTTAGAGCTTCTATATTCACTTAAAAATGCAGTCATAAAATACTCACCTTGCTATTTCTTACCTGTTTAATAAAATTAATGAATTCAGAAGCGGTCTAATTAAAACACCGTTTTATTTTTAATTAGTGATTATAATATTAATGTTTTAATCTGAATTTAATAAGTCAAATAAATAAAAATCTAGAACTTATGTGAATTTTTTTTTGCAATACTTTACTTATGACAAGAATTTAATTTGATTGTTGCCCGAAGGCTGAACGTTTCTAATTATAAAAATGATTGACTGTTTTATTTTCAGCGGATATTTAAATATCTAATCCAAAGAATTTTGGATATGTAAATTTTTTTGAAATTTTTTGATGATGGTTTACGTCTTTTAATTAATTACAATGACGAATCCGTATTCTTCATTCGGCTATTTCTCTAATTTCTTAATTTACCAACGACGTTGGATAATTAAGGCCAGATCACATTAAACTTGATAGGTAATTTTGTACAGGTTTTATGCCACAGGTGGATACTAATCAGGCATTTTAATATATTTCTGATCGGTTTAAGATGCTTCTGCTTGTGTGATATAATTCTTTGTAGTGGTTAAATACAGTAAGAAGAATCCATTAAAAATATTAACGGCTTCAGTTTTATTACGCTCTTCTTAGAACCATTTTATAATTAGATTTCAATATAAACGAAATAAAAGGTTTACAAAATGAAAAAGTAGGATTTTAATTGATTACCCTAAATATATCATTCTTCTAATAGCACGGCTGTTTTACGTACACGAAATTGTTGAAATATTCCAGTGATTTCTTTTTTCTTCATAAAAAAAAAAAGTTTGGGCGGATACATTTGCACCTTCACAGATTAATGCCATGGTATTTTGACAATTTGATGGTTGCAAAATGGTTGTGTATTAAAACGGACGATGATGTTAGTTGGATATGAGGCGGATGGGTTTAGTATTTTTTGCTGTAGCCCGTGTTTATTATACGGAGAGCTTTAAGCAGGACGATGAAACATGTTTGCCCATTTAAATGCCGAGTCATTATTTCAGTTGACAGAATGCAGTTGTTCTTGCTTAATTTTATAAATATAGCAAACAAAGATTTTAATGTGTCTTTCAAGTGCTGCGTTCAAGTTTCTCAATTTGGGGGAGCGTGTAGCGTGACTGGCAGAGAGAGACTAAGGGATATTTCTGTGCTATTTAGGTAAACACGATTATTTTTAAGTTCCCGACATTTAAATAAAGCTCTGCTCATGACGCAGGGCTGAGGATGGATTCGCGGGTTGTTGAGGCCTTGCGGTGAGCGAGAATCATTCCGAATCCACAGTGCGGCAAATTGGAGTCGTATTTAATGTTGTTATACGGATTAGAGCACAGTGTTATCTGTATCTGCCGGCAGCACTCGCAGTTAATCTCTTAGGGCGAAGTCCCACAAACGACTGCCCTTAGAAGACCAGCATATTGCTGCTATTGATTGTATCTGAACTTACAATCAATAAAATTTACCCAAACTCACACGTTAGCATTATCTATCTGTTTTACTTTGTTTATATATCCTCCCAACTGCTACATTTTTTTTATTAATTAGTTAAACTGCTGGAAAAGATATCCTGGCAATGCAACTAGTTAACAAGTTAATTTTATTGGTGAGAATGACGCTTACTTAGACTTAGTTTTTTTTCTCTAAAATTCATTAAATAAATAAAAATACATTAAAAAAGCTGTTGCTTTAGCTTTGTTAACTTGTTTCCTTTTTACTGAGTGCCTCGAAAGGTCGTAGACGAGGTATAACCCCCCGAACTGAAAATGAATCGCTTAAGCCAAACATTAGTTAGTACTACATACTTTGTAGCTTCCTTGGCAAGTTACAGAGTGCTAAAATCAACATTTCCATTTTCATGTTTTTCTGAAAAATTAAAATTTACGACCACCTGTAACGTTTAAGTCAATACTTTAATATTATCGTACGCTTAGTTTAAATTGCTTTGGTACCAGGAAGCTATGGGTGAGGTATACCCAAATTTTCAAGAAACTGTTTAATATTAATTTTAGTCAAACATGCGCGCAGAGCTTTCGAAATAAATAATTGAAAGCTTAATCGCCTATATGTGATAAATCATTCATTTAAAAACAATATGTAAAACAAGCATTTATTTTATTTTTATATTTTCACATGCATAAAGCATTTTACTGTGATGCAGAGCCAGAGAAATGCAGGAAACGTGAATCTGGAAGCACAGTTACTGTTTGGTGAACAAGCGACTATAAAACACCGCTTATTCTGACTAATTATTCTAACATTTGATGGATTGAAGCTTTTCCTTTTAGTGGGTAGATTATTTAGTTGCTGACTTACATATTTCAGTTGACTAGTGTTTATGTCAGTAATAATTAAATAGATTCATTAATAACAAGACAAGCCTTCTAGTTTATAAATTGAGCAGATTGATTATAATTCTCAATTAATTATTTTAAGAGACTGATCAGTTATTCAATGTCAACGCCTCCAACACTATAAAGCCTCCTTAGTGTTTGAAGTCGTATAATACTTTCTCATTCCTTACATCAAACCAACTGATACAGAAATAGTAATGTAAATCAGAATTTTGTTCTACTTTATAAATTTTTATGACTATTAAAATACACACATTGAATAGAAACATTTTAGATGTGATATTAGATTTTCATATACAAAAATTTCTACATTTTCCAGCCTATCAAAAAGGGAAACGAGTATAATGGTAATAGTAATAGTAATAAAATTTAGGTTAACGGTAGAAAGGATTATATTCGCAGTTCTATCACCCAGACATACGAGGTCTATCTAAAAAGTAATGAGATTCTGTAAAAATACTACTACTTGTTAGCTTGTCACGTTGTCACGTACATTATAGATTCACTTCCTTAAAATGGCTCTTTTGAAAAGTCACACAACAATGGTGCCATTTCACTTCTGGAAACAGTGTTTAAAGTGTGAAGGTTAGTTGAAATCACCTGAATGTCCCCAACGGTTCCCAAATGACGATCACGGAGTTAGGTTACCATTTTTGAAAGTAGAAAAAAATCGAATTTACTCAGATGAGTGAAGTAACGAGGTTGAAGTATCACATGGACGCTTTTGTTTCCAAAAATTTCTCCAGTGGGTGTGCATTGTGGGGGCTTTATCATGATGAAGAACTTAAGAGTTAGCAATCTCGGGTCGAACGCTAAAGCCCCTTTGCCTGAGTCTTTAAAAACCCTCACTATAGTGGTTAACTGTCTATCCGTGGGGTAATTTTTGTGTATCATAACCATGATTTGATTTTTGGTCTGCTCTTTGCTGTCTTTGAACGTCGTGAGTTGCTTGTGTATCCTTACTTTTTTTTTAAGTTTATTTTCTGGGCCGTATACGTGGTATGACTTATTTAAATAAATCTGGATCTCTTTCAAGATGTATACTCTTTTATTTGGCTTTTTGCTTCACGGTTAGGTTTTTTGTAACAATTTTTATATAAGTTTTTCTTATCACCAATAATAATGTAGCGATTCAAATTTAAATCATCACCAGTCAGACGAGATCTGATGAGAATCTTTACTTTTATCATATTACCATTAGTTCGTGCAGTGCTTAATCCTTCAGAGCGAAGTTTTTTTCCGCAAATTCAGACCCATAGGCTTATCTGAAAATATTTCGAGTTGTCCAAAAACCTGTGTCTGGAATAGAACTTGATCTCTGTAAGTACTTACATGGTAATTCTTTAAACGCGTTGTCCTCTTGTTTGACGTAAAATTTGATAGCATAACGTTGAGTTAGATTCATCTGTTCCGTGTTTGTAACATGTCGCCAAAACGGAAAGTTACATAAGTTAATTTAGAATCACACGTATTAAGGATATGAATTAGTTGTTCGTAAAGTAATCTTTCGACTGATGTAATATCGTTTTTACAGTGTTGGCAATGATTGAGAAGAAAATAAATGCATTACTTTATAGATAGACCTAGTATATCCGAAACTAATATTAATGGTTTTAATAATTTTTATCTTAAAAACATTTTAAATAAAAAACATCAGAAGTTTGTGGTCAAAGTAAAGAAGTGTGAAAGGTAAAAATTTGAATTTCAGAAAAATTTAATAACGACTTATTTAATATCTTTATTTGGACCAAAATGATTGTAACATTTTTACATGATTATTATTTAAAGTATCAAAGTGGTTTAATGAAATGAATTCGAAGACTTCCACGATCAATGTCAGTAGTAACAGAACGTCAGGGTGTCAACCACGCCAGAGGCAAAACTCTTTCAGCAAGATGTAGAAGGGTATAGTAACTCAACTTGTCAACCAAGCCAAAGGCAGAACGCTTCTTTTAGCACTCCCCTTTATTCCTGATGAAGCCCCTTTAAAAAGTGAGCGAAACGTCGAGTTCTTCTGTTTCAACAATGACACGGTCCCAACCCGGAAGATGTTCTGTTAAGAAATGAAACAAAGATGCGAAATTATGGCTTGAAATTGATAAAGAAAAATTATAATGGGCTGTATTCTCACCTTATGTTTAAAGTTGTGTCTAACTAAAGTTGTATTTAACGTAATCATAAAACGATATAGCTTCATGTTTACATAATATTGCCATGACAATTACTAATAGTTAAACATGGTATTAAATTTAGATATGAGGTGAGAATGTTGACCAACGTTTTTGAATCAATAGTTATTAAGATTAGCAATACACTCAATGACAGATTAACCTAAAATGATGTTCATTGACACGAAATTCACGTATTATCCATTTACGATGTGTGTGCCTCACAGGTGGCCATGTAATTATGAAAGTTTGGTGTGTACAAATACAGTGTAATTAAGAAATTCTAAGGGGGGTATTTCATATGTATAGTGATAAAATCCATATTCGTCTTAACAGTTAAGGCGGGTTTAGCTTAAACAAATTTTATTATTAGTACAGACGCCACGCGTTAGTTAGTACTTGTCATTTATATTAGAGTTTTACAAAGGCTGATTTATTTACCATGTTGAAAAGGATTGAATAAGAACAATTCGAAATTTGAAAACTGTAAAATATTTCGCGAAGCAAAATGTAAGCTGAACTAGGTAGGTACTACATATGTATTATGAAGAGGTTTGAAGAAAGGGGAAATGCAGATTTTGGGAAATTTACGAGCATACAGCGTAATTCAAAAGTATTGTCATTAATTTTAAGGGTAGGTAGCATAAACCATGTGTCGAAAATAAACGGTAAACTCAGAAAAAAATTAAAAAGATTAACACAAAAATTGTTTGGTGGTCACTGGAATTTAAATTTATCAAACGCCCTTGTTGTTGATACTGATAAGAGAGACAAGCTGTATACGTAAGTAAGTTAATATCAGTTCATTCTTGGCTTTCAGAGTGTATTTATCGAACGTTTTAATGGAAGGTCAACCTTTTAACAACGGAGTTGTTGATGTTATTGTACTTAATTTGTGTTTGTGTTGTGGGTTTGTGTTGTGTGTATAGGTACTTGTGTTTGTGTAGGAGTTAATGGAGGAACATTTGAACATCTTTTGTAAGTCCTGTTTCTCTTTATTTACAATAATTTTTTCTATGTCACTTTTTAAACATGCCAATAATTGTTTACTGCCAGTCTCAAGCCTGAAAAAATGCGAGATGAAAGTGAAACCTGTAAATTACATATCTGTGTGATGTTTCATTTATTTTTCATTATTCTACTTTTTTGGACAGCTACATTTTACAAATTTATAATAAATATTAAAAAACCAGAAAAATTAAAATTAAACGAACAAGAAATGTTTATTATTACGTGTGTATGCTTATCTAAAAAAGCCATTCAAGTGTTTTCGAGCTTCAAAATGTTTATTTTCGTATCTCTAAACATGTACAGTAAAAAAAAATAAAATATCCGTTAATTGTTTTGAGAAGTATATCTTGTTGGATAGGCAATCGATGTACAAAGTCCTGTTTCGTAACATTTTATTTCCGAAGGTTCTGTATCTTTAAAAGTCTACTTAAAGGAACGTATACGAAAGCGGTTACTTACCTTTAGCGATAGATATTTTGATAGTTGTAATAATATTATGGTCTGATATGGCAACGTGCCAATAGACATCCAAAGTCTAAACGCCTGAAAACATAGAATTTATTGCAAAAGAAGAAAACGCCCAAAATGTATCCCAAACTTAGGCTATTGAAACATATTGAAAATATAAGAAGAAGCAAAAAACATCACAGTTTTCGAGCACAATTGAGACAGAAAAATCGAAAAGAACTGTACCTAATGATTAGAGCAGCAATCAACTTAAGAACAGTAGCATATCAAGCTACAAGCGGTGGAGGAAGCAAACTTAATTTGAATTGCGAGAAGAAGAAGAGAAGAAAACGCTCGTTCCCTTCTTCTTTTGCTAAAAGAGTTTCGCCTTTGGCGTGATTGACAGGTTGAGTTACCGTGCTCTTTTAGTGCCCCCCTTTTCCTCCTGAAGAAGTCCCTTAAAAGAGTGGGCGAAACGTTGAGTTCTTCTGTCTCAACAATGACACTGTTTCAACCCTGAATACGTTCTGTTAACACTGACACTGACCGTGGAAGTCTTCGAATTCATTATACAAGCAGTGTTAATTCTTTCTTCTTAGAGTGGCATACCCTTCACAGGGCGTTGCCGATCCTCTCTCCATATGCCTGTGGTGTGCGTGTCAAGTAGCCTACAGACATAGGGGACTTACAGCTTAACGTGGGCTCCGAACCACGGAAGTGCTTGCACTTCTACTCCAGAGAGGACTTTACTAGGCAGATTACACCTCGGTGGTTTGCCATTGCCTTCCGAGGGAAGCGGTCGGGTACTTTCGGTGTATATGTGACCCTGGAAATCGAACCCGGGCAATCTCAGTGGTCAGACGCACGTTGAACCAACTGAGCCACGACCGCCTCTCAGTGTTAATTGATAAAATTAAAACGTTCCTTGCATTTGTTAGAAAAGGATAGGTAGAAAAATGTATTGAGACCATCCATTACAGATACTTATAGTGGGTTGGATAGGTATATAAATTATGCTTATGGGACACCCCATTATTACAGCTAGCAATAAAATATTTGATAAGAAGTTGGTTACAGTCTAACGTATACTTCTTATCGTCCATAGTAACAGTTAAAAGTTTAAATTTATTAATTCAAAATAATGGTCCAAACTCGAGCAATAGCTCTATATTTAGGTTTAGTCCATTTCTACATTTTTTGTTACTTCACTATCTTGTGACTCTTGTGACAACCTATTAATTGAATGACAACACTGTCGACACTTACTATTAAAAAAGCAACAGGTTATGCAATTGTTTATTACTGCAAAAAACACATATTTGTCGATTAACAGCTTGACAAAACGAAATCATAGCCAACGGTGAAGCAAAAAGTTTACTAAAAATGTGTCAAAATAGTAAGAAGGAACGCAGCTGCTTATTATTACAGAAAACACAAATTTGTTAAAATATAACTTAGCAAAATGAAATCATGGTCGACTGCAAGGTGGAAAAATCATGAACGACTAATACGTCAACATAACGCTTGTGCTAGTAAGAATTTCTATGGCTAAATAAAGGTGGAAAGCACCACGCGTAGAAGTTTGTGATACCTGGATTGGCTTTAGTAATTTGACTACGATATTATACAATAAAAAAGTCTTGAAGGTTTACAAATCTCAACTTGTCATCAATTAGTATTATACTTAAAATTGTAAATAAATACCGTTAAGCATTTAATTCAGTTACGTCGTTACAAAATGAGTGTGTTAAGTTTTAAATTTCCGTATGGTACCTAACAAAGGTGAAAGATCTTATATTAAAGTATTTAGTGGCCATATTAATCCGACAGTATAAAATTAATGCACAAAAGTCTCCAAAATCGATTGACTACATGTACGGAGTCACAAAGCAATTTGGGAGTTGTCCATCTAATGTTCTAAACGAGTGTCGAAAAAATAATTTATGATCCGGACACGGGATGCTGCAAGGACTTTCAAATTGATAAATAGGATTATAATTGTACATATGGGTCTCATATGGTGCGAGGTGGTAAGGACGATTAATCATGGGCCGCGTTGACGCGGTGCACGCGGCTGTATCATTAATATAGCCGGACACTTGCGGTCTGGGCCGCTACACAGGTACGAAGGTGTCGGCCGGCGTGCTTTGGGTTTGGCTTATTGAAATAGCTGCTGTAAATCAACTGCCCTTAAGATAGATGACCGGTCCTCGTCGTTCGACCTTATGATGGAACGCGTTGACCCCACTTGCTTGTTTCTTTCTACACACCATTGCTCCAGTTTGATTGCCCGCTCCTGCGATCATATATTCAATCGACCGAAGCAGGAGTAAGATCCACCGTCTGCATTCATGTATACGTGTTAGTAAAACCAAGCCCGGCTTTTCTGACGGGTATGCGATAGATTTGACGGATGGCTTTAATCACTTAAGAGGTAATACGTTCCTATCCGTTTGAGTTATGATATGACCGGTCAGCCGATATGGCTGTAAGCGCTGATTCAAACTGTATCTACCGAAAGAGTCGTTCCCGTTCACTCTTCCCATTTATTTCTGAAATCTAGATATAAGGCCATCATAAAGTTATTACGTGGAAGGGCCAGTTTTTCAATATTACCTTCCCGTTCGGAAAATGCTGCCGTTGCCTTTTATGGTTATAAATTTTGAACGATCATCCTTTTATTACTATTTCTGTGGTGGCTCTAATAAAAATATATGTATTAGAAAAATACACATCCGGATATCTACCAATTTCGTTCGCCTATAACCACTTCGTGTGTTCACGTGCCGAATTACGGATTCAACCGTTTTTCGTTGATCTAATAAAATATGCAGATTTTAATGGGTAGTTGGTTAGAATGCATACAGAAATAATTAGTGGTGGTTTCTCTGTATATACTGAAGAGCCATAAAATACAGAATCGTTGTTAATTAATTCTGCCGGGTTTTTCAACTTAGTCTAATTCGAGGTCTAAATTACTATAAAACCAAACAATACGATTTCGCATATTTCGTAGGTCTAAAGTCAATGACGTTGAAAAATAACTTGGGAGGTTGCTGAGCTTTACTACTAGAAAGAACAAATTTGGTATTTTAACAACAAAGAATTATTCACGAAATTTGAAAAAACTCCCTGGGATTAGTCGTAGAAGTAGCTGAGGCGTAGAAGTGTCAAACAACGCATGCTTTGTGTTGTTTGCGATTTGGTTTAGTCTATCTACATCTTGTCTATGATAGTTTAATATATCACCAAAAACATGAACTTAAACAGAATAAGCCGGAAGATTATTATAGAAGTTATAGAAAATTGTTTTTAAGTTTGTCACTTTGATTGAAATAAATTGCAGCTCTGCAGTTTATTTCTAGATATTTGTAGGCCTAATCATCAAAAATACAGTCTTCACGCAAAAACTTTTCAATCTTTACGTCTTAAAATTATGAAAACTTTATACCGAATAAACATTTAAATTTGTAGTTTAAGCTCTTCGTTGTAAATTTTAAAGAAAAACTTACAGCAACTATTTAATGTAGTTGATATTTTAAGATATTATTTATTTTAAGTGTACGAAAACATTTAGTTCTACCACCTGTTTGCCGGTTTTACCGTTACTTTAAAAACCCATAATAAATATATAGAAACTTGTTTTTTGCAATATGAGATTTTTAGATAGCCGAAGGATGCCTTATTACTAACGTGGTTTTTGCCATATGTTTAAAATTAGTTGTCATAAAAATGGATATATTATTATAATAGCCTCTCATATAAAAAATTTTCCATATTAAAACCATTTACTTTTCACAAATGTGTCTTGATAACAATTTCAATCAGTAAAATCATCTTATATCAGATTTCATTGCCTGAATGAATGGATATGTTAGGCATTAACACCTACTTGCTGGTTAGGTCCAGAACCCTGCTGTTTTATGGCAATTTAATGAATTAGAAAATATATATTAATTTCGGCTTATTTGAATTCACGACGATGTAGTTTTAAAGAATTTTTCTGAAAATAAGGTATTACATTCGCAGTAACTTCACAAATTAAGTTATATTAGTTACAACGTGTTGATTTTCAATTTTATAAGTACTTATCTTCAAATATTAGAATTTTAATAATTAATATTTAGAAAGGATAGTAAATTTATAAAAAATTAATAAATTTTCCAAATAGGTTTAAGGGAATTGAATTATAAATTACTTAACAAATTCTAATTGAATTATAAATTAAAGGCTATAAATTACAACGTGTAATTGGGAGAGCAGCTGTTCATGTTATTTTATGCCGAAGGCAAAACTCGTCGGTAATTGAATTATACAGTTTTGTAATATTGTAATTTACAAATCAATTAGCTTACACTGCTTATAGTTTAAAGGAAAATGTAAATTCTTAAGCTTCTACATGTAAAATCTAATATGATAATATAACAATGGATTACAATTCTTTTATATATTTTTGGAATACTTAATTGAAGAGTTTAGTAAAATATGGTATGATTAAAAAATAAACGGATAGCTTTGGAATTTTGAATACTCTGACACTGCACTCTCAATGTCTTGAATATATTAACGATATTTTATTTTACTGCTTGGTGTTGCAAGCTAAAATACTTCAAAAACTTCATGATTCTAGTTTTCAATCATGCCAGTACGTAAGTTAGGGTTATTGTGAAATTTTTTACTTTAAATTTTGATTTTGCTAATAGATAAAGGTAAAGATAGCGGTACTTACACTCCGCGAGGGGGTATGGCCGGCAACATGGGGTTAAGGTCTCAATATTAAAAGTAATTCCTACTTAAACTGATAAAGTAAACTTTTTTCTTTGAAAAATGACTGTCAGCGAAAATGATAATGTCTGTAAAACACTTGGTTGTTAAAGATTTGCCACCGCAACTGACATTAGTTGTTTTGTGTGCCAATGAAATTATCATCCTAACAAACGGATTTCTCCCAATAAAACAACAACTTTATTTAAAATCTTTCAGTGCAAACCGTAAGGCGTAATCTTTTTTGTGTTCTTTTCATACACATTAAATTATCCATAAAAAAATTGTTTACAATATACTATTGTCGCTATGTAAATTTTAGTTAGACGAAATTACCGTAAAATAAATTATTTGTACATAAAATAAATACGTTAAAAAAGCAAATTTATTCTTCAGTATTGCTTCTTATGGAGTTGTTTTTTGAGCATATTGTATCTAAGGTGAGGTTAACGTAAAGGTTCTGGAAACGTACCTTTTTGATAATATTTATATAATAATTTATGGCCTCAACTGAAATTATGATTTATTTATTAATTCTCAATCTACTGCCACTGAATGTACCTAACATACGATATCAGTGCTTTATAATTTTAAGTGTTTTGTTACTAAGTTTTAAGATTATAATTAAATTAAGGTTAGAAATGTGATAATACAGATACATTTCTGAATTATGCACGGTGATTTATTAGCGCTATAGCAAATTTTGGCAAATAAAAATTGACGCAGTTTTGGAAATAAAACGATATAAGTTTAATTTGTGTTAGTCAGATAAAGCTACAAGCTATTATAAATTTATTAAAAAAATTCCTGGCACCTATTGCTAATGCGTAACTATAATACTACAACAAATGAAGTCCATCGCTATCACCGGATGATTGATTCAAAGAAAATCATAAAACCCAATAAATTGACAACAACAACGTGTATAGCTGATTAGGCGCTTAAGTTTGTTTTTTTTTTAATAAAGAAGGAATCAAACCATTTGCACGCCTAAAATAGAGCCCTAATGGAAATATATTGAAGTGATATTTCCCATTGGATGTTTTAATGTGAGATACTGTTACTTGTATTTGTTAATGAAGGTTATTTTCTAAAGATTATTAATGCAGATTTTATTATAAAAATTGTAATATAAATTTTAAGTAGTTATAAAAATTTAAGTTATTAATGTAAATAATTTATTGTTGTAAATATTGTTAGAGTAGATACCTATAATTAGCTAAAATTAGTTTTCATAGAAATTAGAAAATTAGTTGTCACAGAAATTAAAATTGGTTATCATAGAAACTTTGTAAATGTTAGTTGTTATAATTAAAAACAAACTGAAAAAAATCTTGGATACGAGAAAAAACAAATTGATAAATAAGAGATTACAATTTGCATTTGTAAGGGCAAAAAGCAAATAAATTTGCTCGTCCAAATTATTAAATCTCAAGCAAATATTTAGCTTGAAATATGTTTAAAGATAATTAAAATGAATTACTGATTCGTTAAACAATTAAAACAATAAAGATAAAATAATAATTTAAAACTGGAAGTGAAATTGGTTTGGACTGGAAATAAACGGGATTCGAAGCAGAGGTAATTTGGATTGGATTTGGGGCTGTGATAGTACTGGAAAAGAAGCAGAATTGAAAATAATTTTGGAACTCTGTTATAAAGTGAGTGCGAAAACCATTATTTTTAAGATAAAGTTAAGTAGGGATGATAGGATTGAAAAATGAAATATAAATCTGCATTAAAAAATTTTTGAGTCAAATTAATTTTTATAAATAAAATAACAACAACGAACCTTCGCAACGACCCGTTAGAGATAAGAGTATCAGGATTTCTAATTAATTAAAGGGCAAAGTATTTAAAATTGTCGATCAAACGTGAGAAGTTATAACATTCATTTTTATAAAGCGTGGATTAGTACAATATATTACTATCAAAAGGATTGATATAGTATTTAAAAGTGTAAGAAATTTGATGAATGGATAAGATCCTCCAATGGTTAAAGATTGTCATTTGTGATGAGTGATGAGGTTTGTATACTAAGGAAATTACAACTTGGTATAGGGTGATAAAAAAAAGACAAATTAAAGTACACCTTGATAAACACATGCCAATGGGCATTGACAGATGATAGAATAACTGACAGGTTTTTTTAATAACAAATATTAATTTAGTTTAGAAGTTGGCTTTGACAGTCCCAATATTCCAATTGAGCTTGCTGTAATCCTTCTTCTTCTGGATCGCCCGTTAGCCCCGTTAGTTATAGTATAGGGTTTAAGATGTAGTTAATCGCACGAGGAATAATCCAAATAGGTTGTTTTACAGAATCTTTGATGCGTTGATATTGGCGAAAACCCCAATTAAGAAACATAAAATTGTGGATTTTGATTATTCCTTACAAAACTTAAATTT
Source organism: Melanotus villosus (assembly GCA_963082815.1). NCBI lineage: Eukaryota > Metazoa > Arthropoda > Insecta > Coleoptera > Elateridae > Melanotus > Melanotus villosus. The sequence continues at coordinate 68,859,377 of OY720420.1, forward strand.
TTTGTATTGCATTTTTGTAAATTAAACTGTTTAAACCCAGAAGGAGCCTGCGGCCCGATTCAATGAAACGCTGAATGCAATGCCCTTTGTGGTTTTATGGGGCCAAGTGGGGTTCCAGTTACAGCATTAAATTTCTTCTAAAGTCTATAACTTTGTAATTAAAACAAAATAGTTAAATATGTTTTCTTTAGAATTCTATAAGCTTTTATCTAATAAAATTTGTAATATTAATAACAAATCGCCATGTGTATTTAAAACTGGGAAGTTATTCTTTAGTTAACTGGAGTAATGTACTTAATTTACAAGTGCGGTCAAGTTTGTTATATGACTTTCTCTCTAATCACTCGAATGAGAACTTTATCGAAGGTTCTTATCTGTCAGATTTGATCTTATCTGGTTTCATCGATCTGACTGATCTAGCATTTCTTTGTTCGGCAGAGATAACTGGATATATAATTAAGAAAACAAGTGCAAGAAAGGCACGAGTAAAGTGGGCTTATTAAGCAATGCGTTTGTGAGAAATATAGCCCAAGTGTAACGCCCTTAATTCCCGTTTGAGGCAAGAGGAAGACCGCGGTTACAAAGCTAACATGATATTCACATTTGCTGTCGGCGATTATTGCTCGGAAGTGTCGGCCAGTGATTCCCGGGACACGATTACACCATTACAAATGCAGTAATATGTAAAACAGGATTAATAACTTAATTTCTCTTGTTGCGGAAACTGGATAATTACATTGTTATAAAGCCGGCAGTTATCGTTCCCATTACGGGTACAAAGTGTAACAATCATACAAAAGCGGAAATGCGATTGTAAGGAGTTTCCGTTTCTCAAGAAACGGTTTCTGAAATCTTAATCGCTCCGCTATAAACCTAAGAACGATTTATGGAATGGAAAGCGTTTTGATTCGATTAACGTTGTTAAGTCATAACCCGGTTGCGGTTGTTACGTTTAATAATAAACACACAGATGCGTACGTACACCTCACCTCGGTTTTCGGTTTTGTACTTGCATTACGGTATAGGTATACAACATACACACATCAAATTACATACAGAGACGCACCTGCCCCCGTGGGTGGGAATCGCTCCCGGGGCGCACAGGTGAACATAACCAACATCTGAGCATTAGCACTTTATCATCGGCATGAACGCGCTCTTCCGCCTACGCAACTCAAATTGTATGCAAATCATACTTATATGCACACGGAAACGTCGACGTTGTTAATTTAAATTATGTCTAATGCTTGAGCTGTGTCTTACAAGGCGCAGCGGACCGTCATAAAGCACTTCTCCTCGTTTATGCCGCTGCTTATGAATAGCCAACCACTGCTAAATAACGAGTACATATCTGTAATTAGTAGCGTGCATGAATTAAAAACAAGATGGCGGCCGGAAGGGCTCAGCGGGTGTGGGAGTGCGTCACTGCCGACCATAACTTAGATTCCTATCGCCAGAAAGCATAACCACGTTTCACATTTCTCAAACGTATAATTTCAGCAGCTGTTGAATATGTTAAAACTTTATGTAGTATCGCTATCTCTAATTGCTGACATCTAGTTAATAACACCATTTTAATTTCTGTTTTGTGTAATCGTTTGTTTTGACAGCACCATCGGATGGGTTAAACCGATAATATCTACCACCGCATATTTATTTCTCATACAACCTTTATTATGTACAATTCGGACCGTTTAGAAACGTATCTTGATTTGTTTCTATTCTTTATACCCGGATCAAAATACTCCACAACTTTCGGTTTTAAACTTTCCAAAGTCACGAACGTCGTTTGTTTTCTAAAAATGGAACATGAAAAATCCCCATGCGTTTTTATTTATTCCCATATGGACACCTCCGTACAATTACACACACACGTATCACGGTTATCTTAATCCCGAAACTAAAATACACAGTTTTCCAAGTCACGAACATCATTTACCTTCGAGCAACCAGACAAAAAATTTCTGTTTGTATTAAAACCAACTAAAACGAGAATCTGTACTCTCCCCCTAAGAAGGTTTTTCGGGTTTTCTAGCCATTAACTTAGGTGCTATAATAGAACTCGGATTATAAACGTTGACCTCAAATTATACAAATGATAGCGTAACAGGGATTATCATAGCAATAAAGATAACTTCAAAGCTAAAACTCAGGATATCAATCGTCTTTATTTCTTATTTTATGAAGCGGTAGTAAGATATACCTACAGGGGTGAACGATATCGTTTTAGTTTTACTTGAGCTTAAAAATATCACAAAGAAAACTACTGCTCGTGTAATTTATGCTTTTGTAACGAAAACCTGAAATTTAGGTTTAAAATGTATTAGAATTTCTTACTACGCATAAGATGGTATAAACTCGCTGCTCGAAAGGTAAACGCGTCCGAAAGCACAACTTGGGTATTGTTTAAAATGAAAGCGAACTCCGTCACTGCAGTAAAGTTAATTTAATGTAAACTGTTTAAGTGAATTTCTCGAATTTTTAAGTTGTACCTTAGAATGCAGCCAATTAAATCAGAGTTCAAGAACGCTTTCTAGGAAAGGTTTTTGTTTTTTCAATCAAAAAAGTATAGGTAGCAAATATTTTGGATATTAAGTAGTTCTTGTAACATATTTTTTAGCTGTAAAAATGTATCATCTCAACTAAAATTATTTGTTTTATGTACCAACAAATAATGTCTTTTTATACATAGGTACCTAAGGCAATTGCATTGAAAGTGCGAATTTAACCCAAGTTCATGTTCTTCTTATTACGTCATCTCCAATCGGAGGTTGTCGATCTAAATGGCTAACATTGTTTTTGAAACTGCAGCTCGAAAAATGTCAGTTGATGTGCGTCCATAATCTACGCCGGTCCTTCAGCCACGAATTCTGGCGCCTTCCAATAGATCTTTTACCTTGTATTTTTCCTTCTATGATTAACCAGATTAACCTTTGTATCTCGTACCTTTTACCTCTCATGATGTGTCCAATATAGAGCGTTTTTCGCTTTTTAATGGCCAGAATTAATTCTGTTGAGGTCCTCGGTGTTGGTTATTCTTTGCGTCCATGATATTCGTAACATGCGTCGGTAAAGATACATTTCGGTTTATGGATCCAAGGTCCAACACTCGGAGTACTGGAAACACGTAGCATTGAATCGTACGCATTTTAAGATCTAAACTGAGATCTGATCTCGCAAAGAACCCTTTCATACTTATGAATTTATAAACGTCTTTCTAGCCTGCTCAATTCTTGATTTTATTTCTATTTTTGGGTCACAACTCTCGTTCATATTAGCTTCTAAGTATTTGAAGGATGCCACTTGCTCGATTACCGGGTCCTTGATGCGCATTTCATAATTTCTAATGTTCTTTGAAAATACAACTAGCTTTGTCTTGGAAACGTTGATAGAGAGACCATATTGCTCGCAACGTTGGACGCGCGGTTCATCATATGTTGTAGTTCCGCTAGATTCTTCGCCAGGATAACCGTGTCATCAGCTCCGTCAGACTTCTTTCTATTCAAAAACTTAAAACAGTATTTCAGGGGAAAGCGTTTTGCATTGGGGGAAGCACTCAAAGAAGCTGTTGAACAATATTTTGCTGAGTTGACGAAGGATTTTTTTTCTGAGGGACAATTGGAAAAAATACGGGAATAAGTGTTGCACGGAGTTACGTAGAAAAATAAAGGGTTGTTAATGTGATACGTGTTTTTTTTTTAGGGCTAGGTAGATAACATAAAAATACGCCCTCGTATAAATCAAGTCTATAAATCAATAATTTTTGAGGAAGAACGACTCTCTGTTCCAATAACCTAAATTAATTATGTTGTTTTATTTTTTATTCCATATTAGAAAATACATACTATTGAATCATCAAAGAAGATTTTAGAAACAGTTATTGTATGCTAGTACTGAAAAATAAACAGACTGAGTCTTATCTCACAAATAGTTTTGAAACCAAAAAGTAATATATCCAATTCGTTTTCAATCGTGTTCTAATTATTATGCCTAAATATTTTTTGGATACTAGTTACGAGGGCTAGACTAAATGTTCCGGGAAAATACCGTAATAACAAAAGAAAGTGGAAAAAAATGCTTTATTGTTTCTCAAAGTATTCACCTTTAAGTTCTATACACTTTTTCATCCGCTCAAACCAGTTATCAAAACACCTATTCCACTCTGAAGATGGCATCTCAAAAATGATGTTTCTGTAAGCTTGAACTGCTTCTTCAGGTGACTGAAACCGTTGACCCCGCAATCTATCCTTGATTTTGGGAAACGTAAAGAAGTCGTTAGGACTCAAGTCGGGGCTGTACGGTGGATGCTGCATCAATTCGATATTATTGATATCGAAATAATCAACTGTTTGCTGGGCACTGTGGGAACTGACATTGTCATGATGAAAAATGATTTTACGTTTCCGATTCTTTTTACGGATTTCAGAAATAACTTTAGGCATGCAAACGGTAGTATACCATTCAGCATCAACAGTTCTACGATCTTCAAGACATAGTACAGTAGCAACATGACCAGATTTGGAGACAAATGAAGCAATCATTTTCTTTGCGACACTCCGAGAACGAACAACTTTTGTTGGTTTCTGCTCATTTTCGAACACCCAAGCAGCCGATTGACATTTCTTTTCAGGTTCGTAGGAATAAATCCACGTTGCATCTCCTGATACGATGTCATAAACGTGATTTGATGTTCCTCCGTTGAAGCGTTTAAGATTTATCTTGCACCATGTGACACGCTCCACTTTTTGCGCTGGAGTCAGATTGTGTGGAATCCAACGCGCAAATAGTTTTCTCACATGTAAACGATCATGTAGAATTGAATGTATTTGGCTCCTCCCAATACCTAAAGTTGCCCGAATCTCATCATATGTTACATGCCGATCTTCATAAATCATTTTGCGTACAGCATCAATGTTTTCCGGTGTCACAGCTGTGGTTGGTCGACCTTCACGAAACTCATCGCTGAGACTATTACGTCCCAACTTGAATTCTTGAAACCACCGATATACAGTTGTTTTGGATGGTGCTTCTTCACCAAAAGCAAAAACCAACCGCTCGACACACTGTTGCTGGGTTAAACCACTCCGAAAGTCGTTAAGAATCATCGCTCGAAAGTGTTCTCGCGTTAAATCCATTTTTTCCGCAATACTGTTTACTTTGAACTGTCACTGTAATAACAACGCTAGAATTATTTTGTTCTGGTATGGTTACTAGATCAATAAAATGTCAAATTTTACGAATATGTAGGTTTTGTTCATGTGAGACGTTTAGAAATACCTGATTCCCGAAACTTTTAGTCTTGCCCTCGTATATGTATATTCGTACTCATATATACAGCGGGCTGAAAACAAGCCTAGCATAAATAATAACGACTGTACAAGTAAAAAGTTGATATGGATATATTCTTAAGGACATTCCTTTGGAGACGCAAGCGTTTTAAAGAGTTATATTTTTATATAGATTGATGCTTCATGACCTTTAATTTAAAATATTTTAATACTTAATTTTCTCAAGAGGAAAATAAATGTTGGAATAAATAAATGCGTAGCTTAAATGAATATTAAAATATTTTATTTTTAATTATTTTCAGACATATAATTTTATAATAAATCTTAGTTAAATAGATTATGTCTCACGTGTTTACTGCATTTTTAAATTAGAACTAGTGTACATTCATTATCTAATACTATATATTTCTATTTCAAAGACAAGTAAGTAGCTGGCTGAAACTCAGTGCCTTTAACAAGCTGTAGACGGCTTCTGTTAATTTGTTAGTTATTATCTTACTATTCGCATGTAAATTGCAAGAACAGACACCTTGATCACCGTAGAATGATTATTTCCATACCCAGTGGCGTAGCCAGAATTTATTCAAGGGGGAGGGGTTACAAAAAGAGTAATTAGTATTATTATTATTATTTAATTAATATAAATTATATACATATTATGTTGATTAATTTTGTATATCATTAATATTATACCTAATTACTATAATAATTCATAAGTATTACTGAATTCTCAATTGCAACCTACGTGACTTGACTTCAAACTTTTTCATTACCTCATCAACTACTTGCACGTATTGCATTCAACAGTTTTGAATAAACTAAATTAAACAAGTAAATTTTGAATCTGGTGAGGATAAAAATGCACTGTCTGGTTATAAACTTTCTATATAATCATTTTTCCTTATCCTGTTGTGGCTAGTGGCTATTAAGTTACAAAAATAATTTTGTTGTTGAAGGGATTAATGGGAACACGTGCTACCGTCTTTCAGTGAATTGCCGTACCGCGCCGCCGCTGACTGTGTCTTTGTGTTTGATCCAAGGGGGGTGCGGGATTACAACCCTATCAACCCCCCCACTGGCTACGCCGCTGTCCATACCTATACAAAGCAAAACTGTGTTTAGTTTAATCATTAATAAACTTATCTTATTAATACGTAGTTAAATAAGCAGAGCTCAACAAGTAATTTTTTTTTGCAAGCTCAAGCACAGTTTTTTGAGTATTTATAATGTTCCCCTTACAGATTATTACTTCTTGTTAATATTGTAGAAAACGAATTTGGTACAGTAAATTGTCTGTTATTATTAAATTGCTTCCAAGAAACAGAAAAACTGGAAAGGTTAGTAATAAGAGTAAGTAGGAAACATTTTTATTAAGTCTTCTGTACTACTCGCCTTTCAAAAGTGTAAGAAAGTATAATAAGTTAATAAGAAATGCTTTTTCTTTGTGAACAGAATGGATAGAATCTGAATCGGGTCACCACTGATATTCAATATATTGTACTGATCCTCGCTTTGACAAACTTATGTTATAACGCCTGACGTTGGATCAACAATTTTAAAAATGCTTTGCCCTTTAATTAAATAGAATTCCTAAGATCTCTCCTCACGGGTCGTTGAGAAGTTTCGTTGTTGTTATTGTTGTTGTTGTTGTGGTTTAGAATTAATTTATGAAAAATAAAATTTCACTCTAATTTTTAATGCAGATTTTATACAATTTTAGCCCTATCAACCAACCCTGCTTAACTCTAACTTAAAATTATGGTTTTACACTCACTATCTACAAAGGTTTTAAAATTTGTTTTAGGTCCTCTTCTTTTACTGCTACAGCTCCAAATCCAATTTGCCTCTACTTCTAATTCAACTTCTAATTGCCTCTGCTTCAGATTCAGTTTTCTTTGAAATCCAAAACACTTTCACTTCCAGAATTAAATTATGGTTTTACTTATTTATCGAATTATTAATTGATTCTAATTATCGTTAACACTGTTTCAAATTAAATATTTGGTTGAGATTTAATAATTTCGGAGGAGCAAACCTATTTGGTTCTTGCCCTTTCGAATGCAAATTATAATCTCTTATTTATCAAATTGTTTTTCTTCGTATCCCAGATATTTTACATAAAATGTTTTTCACTATAAGAACTATTTACAAAGTTTCTATGATAACCAATTTTACATTTCTATGACTACTGAATTTAGCTAATTATACTCAAAATGATTATAACAATAACTTATTTACATTAACAACTTAAATTTAATCTAGCTACCTAAAATGTATGTTACAATTTTTATAATAAAATCTACATTAATAATTTTTGGAAAATAACTTTCGTTAACAAATTAACAGCAACATTATCTCAAATAACAGAATCTCTAATCAAAGCATCCAAAAGCAAATATCATATCAGTATAATATGTATTTCCATTTAAGAATTTGGAGAAGATTATGCGATTCTGAAAATAAAAATAAGTACAGACTACTTACGAATTTTTTGTACAATTGTAAGTTTAGGTAAAAGAAATGTCCGTGAATGTTAAAGAATAAATTATAATTTTTAGAAATTCTGAATTTTATAACGTAGAGTGGATAAGAAGGAAAAAGAAAATTTGATGAATTATATGTAATTGAAACTGGACCTTCACTTTTATTTACTTTTGTTATTCAAATTATACAAATAATTATGTGACAGATTAACAAGGAATAGTATTTGAAGCTAGGATGGTTAAGAATTTATAAAATCAAATACTTTATGATTTTTCATTTAATTTATTTCTTGGCATAAAAAGAAAAATTAGTGCTCACATACTACATATAATTAATTAATTTATCATATCAATGGGTGTTAGTTACACTTGTGGTATGAATCCTAAAACTTTTATGATAGGTAGGTCTTGATAAAGAATATTAAAAGGCACTCAGTATTTTAAAGTTTATTTTTAAAATTAGATTCCACTTAAAGGTATGTTTTGAAATACTTCTAATATAATTAAAATCGGCTTCTTTGTTGGTCATTTCTATTTTACAAAGTGCTAAGTTAACTAAAGCTTGTTTTTTGTATTGGCGAATTTAAAATTGTATTCTACCTACGATTGTTGCAGATAATGACACAAAACAATGTTCTTAATATGGCCACACAATAAACGTATTTTAAAAATTGCATTTTAGGGAAATAGTTTTATGTTAACGAATTATCAAGTTGTGTATATGGGAAAAGATCGTTGGTCGTAAAACCCCATACGTTAACGCACCGACATCGACACCGAAAGGTATGAGAGGTTAACTATAACAAACAAACAAACATAGAGCCGAAGACCATTAGTTCAATGCCGTACGGAGAAGATGCCCTTTCTATGTACAGAATTTTTATAATTTATCAAAGCGCTATAAATATAAAATTATTTTTATTAGTAACAACACGTTTTTATAGAATACCAAACTTAAATATTCAAAGAAAACATCGAAAATGGTTAATATTTAATAAAATAAAAAAATAAATATTCTTAGAACTAGAAATTGTATAACAGTGTTAAATCATTTAGATCAATGCAAGCATTTTAAAATTTTGCCGGATCGATTGTTTAAATTTATTTTTAATAGTTACCCTCGTGCGACTAAATTTTTTACTTGTTTGTTTATTTGTACATTTTACTGTGAAGGGAGAATCAAAATATAAACGTAAATTCTATTAATTTCTTTCATAATTTTTTTCCAATCTTACACCCTACATATTTATTTTTACCTAATTCAGAAGTGTCTCTATCACATTATAAGAGAGGAAGGTGTTTCGTTGCTATAAATTATTTTCAATGGTTGTTTAATGTTACAAGTGCCTTAAATTTAATTTATGAATTGCCCACAGATTATGATATTTTCTCGTATTTGTCAGCTTGCAATCGTTTATAAAATATGGTTATGGTTACTAAAAGTATTTAGCTTTAAATTCAGACTTACCTTAAATAAAAACTAGAAGTTGGTAGCGGTGACAAATCATATTTATTATAATATTTATTAATATCGTGTATTTTTTCTTCTACCTTCTATTTCCCTTAATATGAACTTTGTACCAACTAGTATTCGTCTTAAGTTCTAAGCTCTAAAAATCGCACATATTTACAGTAGTTATTAACAATAGAATGTTTCCATTTTCAGTAAAAAATCTACCAGGAAAGCATTCACCTATGACTAAGACTTATTTTGTAAAGAATTCATAATTTATTGGGTTATGAAAAAATTATGCCAGTGTTACTAATTTTAAAAAGCAAAACAATTTTTTAATTAAACCTGACAACCATTCAGGTTTCCATAACAATGTGCCAAAAATATTACATTCCAAGGGTGATATATTAATAGTAAATTGTGACAAGAGCCTAAAAATAAACGAATCTATTCAGATCTAGTTTTCTAAATCCGTAGATTTAATTTTTTTCTGTTAATACGATACAATTACCGAGAATGATATTTTAGGATTTATTACTGTCTGTTTATAAAAGGAGCGACATTCAGGCGACGGATGACACTCTTTTATGATGCCATTATGGAATAATGTAACTGTGGGACTCTTCATAATGCAGCAATTAATAATCTGAACATAGCTGTCATTTACAGGAAGATGAATAAAATGATAAGTCTACCTGCTCGCGCCGTACCTTTTATATTGTTTTAATATTACGTCGATGTATCGCGTTTCGGCCATTAACACGTATACGTTTTCTTTTTCAATTTATGAATTCTGTGATTTTAAAGTGCCTACGTGTTAAACGCCGTTTCAATAGTCGTTTTGTCGTTTTTAAAAGCCAGCGATACAAGAATACAATCAGAAATGCGTGGGAAATAATCGAGAATAACGCATCCGAGATGAAAATAAGAACTTTTGAATACCACACTCGGACATTCACGTGTTCAAACGAAATTAATCTTCGGTTTATAAATTCCGCTCAAGTTTCTTTCTGATAAACTCACATTTTTATTTCAGAATGTATGCAGTGGTGGCGCCGACCTAACCACACATTCGTTTTTATCAGGGTTCTGTTCGTATTGTGGTTGCCCACAAATATCATCTGTTTCTATAAAATTTTAGCAACCGAGAGAACCCCCGTAGAAAAACACAAACGGGAATATACGTATTCTTTATTGCCGCCGCATCTTTTTTTTCCTATCTGTTGGGGCGAATTACATTGGGACCGAATTTCCGGCAATCAGAACATCATGACTAATTCACCGGTTTAACTTAATAAAATTTGATAATCGGCTTAAATCAATGCAGTTGCACCTATTGGGGATGTCGACCCTAAGCTGGTAATCCTGCTGTGAATAAAGCAGCAGGCTGTCACAATCTATCCCTATAATAATTTTATAAAACCGAATAAATTGGGTGCTTTCGAAAAATTATTTTTTTAATCATCGAATTTTGACTCTATTTTTAGAGTATGAATATTTTAAAGGCCTTAAATGATTAACAAATGTGTATATCAATATAAATTTTAAACTTTTTTTTAATATGAATATCTTGAAGAGTGTTTGTTTTTTGCAGCAGCTTTGTTTCTAATCATTAATAGTTTGTGAGTGATAAAAAGTCTCCGAACTAACCTCAAGGTAAAAATTGATTAATTTCTAAAACTTAGAGCAGGTGTTCTAAAAATACACTAACAGACTTCTTAAACATAAAAATATATTGAATATTATTGTTATTATGCTGGTAAATCGTACATTTTCATAATTACTATATACTGGATGATTTATTAGGATAAAATTAGACACAAAGAGGCCAATTGAATTCTAAAAAATCAGTCAATAAAAACAGGTTCGTTTCTTTTAATTGAGAAGTGACAAGCCTCTAAAAGTTTAATATAAACTCGACATTAAAACATCAACTTGGAGGTTCTAAAAATTTCTTACAATTTCCATCTTCGCGTTGAATGAAAGCCTCACGTCCATATCCCAAAACATTTGTATAATATTGTCAGTTATTTAGGTAATTTTTTGAATGCTTAATTGCGCCTTAAACCCTTTCAGGTAGTTGCTAACGGCTGGTAGCTTTTATATGGCACGGAAGCTGTTTCTCTAGAAATAATAACTCAACCGATGTAAGTCCGGTGATCGCGTTGACCAGACTACTGACGGTCTTGCACTGGTAGTCGTATGCGAATAAGATGTGAATAAGTAATCAATCGTTTTATTATTATAGCCAGAGTTAAGACTATTGCTACTGTGATTTCTGGGTGTATATTCTTGTACCTCTTTAACTAGAGACTGCCCCGGAACTATCAAGTGTGAATTAGATCTGTTACGTATAATGTTTTTTCTTAGAATCATACCAGTTATTACTTGTCCAGGTTTGTCACAGAGTCAATAAATATAGTTACCCTTAATAGATATTTTCTTTGAAAGAAATTAACTTTAAAAAAATCCTTAAGAGATTCTTAGGATGAAGCTAACTCTCCCACAAATTTACAATTTACATAGCACTTCTCAAGGGAAGAAATTATGAAGTGTTTTAAAAATCTGACTGATATTACATAGTATTTGGAACAAACTTACACGTAGGAAATAGCAAATGAAAGTGTGTAGTTTTCCCATGGGAGAAACAGTGGCATAATGAAGGCCTACATGTTAGAACTGTATTATTTCATACTTAAGCATTACATAAGGTATATAAATAACGTTTCATGAACATATTTATTAGTTTGTTAATAATAAAAGATATAAATTTTGTTACTTTATGTATTGGTATTAATGTTAAAGAAAGGCATAAAATTCGGTAGTGAAAGTAATGAAAAAACTTCGTTAAAAAACACAACGCACTAATAATATAAGGCCGTGTAATAGAACATTTCAGGAGTTTATATTTAAATATTGTTGCAAATTAATAGATTACATATTCATGATTATGAAATAAGTTGCAATTAAAAAATGTAATATAATATCGTTGTACTTAATGTCATTCAAAACTTGTTGAGCAAACAACATACCCCTGCTCCGGTTTATAGAAGGAAAAATAACAGACTCGGACGTCATAAGTAATAAAAATTGGTTTTTAATATTTTAATTACCATACAGAATTTATATTTAGTAGTTATTATCATTTTATAATAACATGTTTTTGTCTATTTTTCATTTCCATGTTGTTGTTGCTTCTTAATTTAATAAGTAATGATACTTAATAAACTCAATAAGAATTAATGAATAATTAGGATTTATTGACTAAAATAATAAAACCGTTGTTAATTAAACCTGCCAGTTTTTCTAGATTACTCATACCAGAAGTTATAAATATCAAATAACAGTGTCACCTAAAACAAATTAATATAAGCGTAGTGGAAAGTTATGATTTTAAAACCGGGTCAGATTTGCATTCAAAATTTTATTATTACCTTGATATTTGGCGATCATATTTTAATATTTATAGCTGTTCTAAATTTATTCAAAGCACGTTTGGGTTTAAATTTTCGATTTGTTTTATTACCTGTATCTACGTCGATAAAAAATTTATAGTTTTTAGTACCCAAGAAAGTTTGTACATACATTAAAACGGTGTGTTGTAATTTTTTTTTTCAGAATTAATTCGAGAATATCTTTCTTTTCTTGACTTTGATAGGGCACTGGAAGAATAATGATAGCTTTGAATTCTGAATTGTGAATATGTTATAACGTTTAAAAGGTTCAAAATAATCGTCAAATTTATTTTACAAAAAAACTAAAATAACTGTCTAATATTTGTTTACACAGCAAATAATTATTTCATGTATTTAAGTCGCGATGCCATTATAAAAATTTTGCAAATTGCAATTTCACTCTAGAGCTAGGTGATATCCATTCGATTGCTCTAGTAAGGTGAGTCAGCAAAGTCAGGCACTTCTAGTAAGTTTCCAGTCAGTTTTTGGAAGTTTGCGTTAATAATTTCCTAATGGTGAAACACGAGTAGAAGTTCTTTATGACTGTCCACCAAATTATTGCTTATGGACCACTGGATATTTAAAAAAAACAGAAGCCAACTGTTATTTTAAGGTTTGAATTTAAATCGGGCTTTTGAGATTTGCGTTTATTTAGTTACGTATATTCTCATCTCATTTAATCTCGTACCTAGCATATTTATTTATTTATTTTGGTGACTTCACTCAGATACTTACACTACATAAAATTTAAAAAAATAAAAAAGATTGGTCGGATTCCTAATTAATCAAATGTTAATGAAAGTACGTACATGAAAATTATACTTGTACAGTCTCCCCTCATACAAAGTAAATCAATAAATATCGTTTCGATATTAGACGGTGGGTCAGTAGGGCTTCAAAAGACGAGTGAGTATCGTTTATCCTGCAAGTGCATCAGAAAAGAAAATCCGACTCGTTCCTGCATGATGTATGGGTGTTTGTTATATTTTCTGATTTTACGTTGTCATATATCGAATCAGGGCCGGGTAGGACCTCTATAATAGCTGACCGATAATATCATTTGATGGATCGCTTCTGATTCACGAAAGTGATTTTTATTGCCATTTTTATATGGTAAAGCTGAAAGGTTATAAAGGTTATAGTAGCTTTTCCGTGTCCTATTGAATGATATTGAATAGCCGGTTATATAAGTTCCGAGGTGGGCTTTGCCAGTGGGTATTTTTGTTGGCTAAGATGCTTCGTCGGGACGTGAAATTAATAAATATGTATTAAAACCGCGGTCATGTCAAGATGTATATACTTACCTAGATATAAAATTAAGAAAGGAATGTTAAAAGTCCTCCACCTGCTATTTAGTATCACATAATATTTCAAACGCGAAGAATGAAAATAATTTTACAAAACATTTTGTGTAACAAAGCGTGAAACGTTGCCAATTTTTGTTTTAAGTTTTTTATAAATATAATTTTCCCAAAAAATGTGAACCGTGCTGTCAACACAATAATAGCTTAGATTTACCGTGTTATTGTTCGTTCTGAATATTGTTCTTGTCTCGTTCGATACAAGTTATGTGTTTTTGTTGGCTACAGAGTTCAATGTTAAATATACCACATTATTATGGACCTCAAAAACACAACAGAAAAATAATCGCTTTGACATTTATTCTCAGTTTTATATGAAACATTAAATGGTTCGCGAAACCAAACATTTTATTCCAGGAAGCTGTTAAATTTTATGCAAATTCTTAGCGTAGGTGAAGATTATAAAAACACAATTATAACATGTAACATTCTGCATTAAGAATTGATTTACGTCCGATGTATTCTTGTACGATTGTCCGAAACTTAAAATTTATGTTGTGTTAATTTTGATGTAATTTAAAATTGGACAGGACAATACAACTAGCCAGTACATAACTCATGTCATCAACGCTGACCATTTTAGACTCTTCTAAACGCTTCTTATTAATTAGATCAGTCCACGGATAACACCTAAACAAACTACTATTAAATATTTAACGCCTACGTGGGTTTAATTAATGAACTTCTAATAAACACCTTATTAATTTATTTAACGGCTGCACTTTACAAACCTGAATTTGTATTTCATAACCGTCTTTCTCTCAATGGACTAATCTATATTTAGGACATTCGACTACTGTTGTAACCGATTTGTGTAGGAATAATTCCTTAATTATTATACAGAATTAGTTAGGTGGAGATGTTTTTTTCTATTTTTACATACAAATTTAGACGGGAATGATTTATGATGTTGATTTGATAATTATTTCTTGTAATGCGTAGTCATATGTTATCCTTAAATGGATTTTATCATAGATTCAAGAATTTGAATTCTTCAGAAAAATACTTTTTATTGTGGAAACTTTTACATATTTTCTGAAGTATAAATATCCTGCGAATATTAGAATACAACTAGAAAAAGTCTCAGCCTAAAACTAATGAGTTAGTATTTTATCTCTTGTTCATCTTTCAGCCGAAGTGACAACTTAAGGAAGGTGTTGAAGTATGTAAATTTATTTTATTTAAAAACATTTTGTAGATGACGTAAATTAACAAGCTTTATTTGCAGTTAAGTAACGTAATAATAATTAGTACGTACAAAGTGCAGTTGCATTAAAATTTTAAATTAAATTAACGGTTTTGGTACATCATTATCATTAAATATGAAATAAAACAGACATTTATTAGAAAAAAATATTGCCGTACCAAATTGGAAAAACGTAATCGTGCTAGTGACTCAAATTTCAAATAAATTAAACTTTCTGTGCATCATATTTTAAAAGCAGATGTGGGAAATATCGTTGATTCTAAATATCACCGCAAAAATTATTTTTTTTATTAATGAAAGTTCCAAATTTTGTTCCAAAGCATCTGTGTGTGTTTTAAGGACAGACAGATTTATTAAGGAAGTTCCATTATGCTTCTGTAGTTATTAATGACTAATGAATGTGTTACATTCTTGTAAATAACAAAATATGACAATTAGCGTTTCTGACTCAGACATCCAGACTAGACCGATTAGTATCCCAGACCAAAAATAATATTTTTTTGACGAGTGACAAGTTATTTGTACAACCTTCACGGCTACTTTTGGCATCACTACTACTAACCGTCTGGGCTTCATAAATTACCGAATTCAATAAGACATAACTCAAAAGACCTATAAAACCCCTAAAACATAACATATAGGTACTCAGCTTTCCCCTCGATATGATATTTTAGCAATCTATACACCTGTAGAATCTTATATCCGCGATTTTTCTAATCATAATCGATTTTAGTTACACAACTCCGATTTTATCTTCTTCTAACTTTAGCTTTACGCGGCCCTTTTGAGCGTTTTGTGTGAGTAAGACTTTCGGAAGTGATAGAGCTGCCGAGGATGATTGAGAACACTGACGGGCTATAACATCATATTAGGGGTTGGTGCGGGTGAGAATGATATGTGTGCGGTGTCGTTGGATGATGATGTGGGGGCGAACTGTCACATGTAACTTATTGCCCAGGTGCTTTCATCGGTGATTGGAATTATTGGTTTTATGACTTTATTTCGATAACATTTTAATCAGATTTATAGCTAAATGGCTGTATGGCTGTATCAGAATAACGTACTGATAAAATTGGAAATATTGCGATTACCCTGACTTTTTTATTATTATTTTTAAGAAACAACTTCGATTAGGCTCTTCCAATCATTTTTCTACAAATTAAAACCAGCAAAGTAATGATATTCCTCATTAAAGCAAAATAAACATTCTACAATAGCTGAGTAGGCTACTTTGGTATAGTTCATGCAGTTTCAGTTAGCAGAATTCAAAAAAGCTTGCACTAATAACCTTCTTCTTCTTTATGTGCCTTCTCCGTTTCGAGGTTGGCAATCATCATTACTATGCGAATTTGTGAAACAGCCGATCTAAATAGTTGAGGCGTGTTACAATTAAACCATTCTCTTAAATTTCTTAACCACAAGTGACGTCTTCTACCAGCACTCCTTCTCCCCTGGATTTTTTCTTGTATTATCATTTGAAGCAAATGGTATCTTTCTCCTCTCATAATGTGTCCCACGTATTGCAGTTTTCTTTTCTTGATGGTAATCATAATTTCTTTTTCTTTGTGTATTCTTTTCATTTCTACATTCGTTACTCGGTCTACCTATGGTATTTTTAGAACTCTTCTATTCGTCATAATTCAAACGCTTCTAACCTTTTCCTGTCTATTTTCTTTAATGTCCATGTCTCGATTCCATAGAATAACACCCATAGTAGGTACATAGCATCTCACTAATTTTAGTTTTAGCTCAAGACCGAGATCTCTTCCACCTAGAACCCTTTTCATGTTAATAAAAGTTGACCTTGCTTTCGCAGTCCATGTTTTTATTTCTTCTGAGCAATTATTGTTGTATTTCTTTACCTTCTCTATAGTTTTATTATGTATATAGATATTTCCATTATTTTGCACCCCTTTGGTTACTATTATAAACTTAGTTTTATTTACGTTCCGTATTCTTCACTTATTTCAGTTACCTTATTCACTACTGTCTGTAAATCTTCCAGGCTAGTGGCTATTAGTATTGTGTCATCAGTATATCTAATATTGTTGATAGGTATGCCGTTTACTTTAACTCCTATTGTTTGCTCTGGTAATGCATTTTTAATGATATCTTCTGAATACATATTGAAAAGTGTTGATGACAATACACATCCTTGCATAATCCGATTTGTTCTGTGGTGTTACCTTCTATCTTTAAAACTGCTCTCTGATCATAATATAGGTTAAAAATGATTTTAATGTTTTTCGCTTCTAGATTCTTATCTTCTAGCATTTGAATGAGATGATTGTGTCCAACTTTGTCAAAGGTTTTGTTGTAATCGATGAAGCAAATGTATGATTGTGATTCTACGCAACGTTGTGTGAGAATATTTAGTGCAAACAGTGCTTCCCTTGTTCCAAATCCGTTTCGGAAGAAGAACTGTGTCTCACTAATATCTTGTTCCAACTTTCTGTATATTCTATGGTGCATCAGTTTTAGAAAGGTTTTCAGAGTGTGGCTCATGAGACTTATTGTACGATCGTCTGTGCATAATTTTGCATTCGTTTTTTTGGGAAGCGTCACAAAAGTTAATTAAGCCAGCCGTTTAGTATTATCCCTATTGAATAGATGGAATTTAACTAGTCTACTACGATTCGTCGATTAGTTTAAGTATTTCAAATGCTAGTTCGTCTGCACCCGGTACCCTTCCTATTTTCAGCTCTTGAATGGCGTGGATTATTTCATGTATGATTTTTTCTGGCCCCCATCGTTTTCATGTTGGCATTATATCGAGGAATTATTCGAAGATGATAGACATAGAAGCGAACCAAGAAGTCAGCATGAAAACAATGGACTATTAAAATACACCAATATTTTGCTGTTTTTAAAACGATTGTCATCCTGCCTTTTCTGCTTAATACTTAATTCTCTATATTATGTATTTAACAGATACGTAATCTTAACGACTTGTTCGTCTTCTTTGCCGAATTGTGCCAAGCAAAAATGCATGGACTATACTATTTACTATGCAAGGAAACGCCCGAGTAGAATTTCAATAATACGAGGTCTGTCCAATAAATACGCGAACTGAGCTAGTAGGATGGCCTTGATGTGATGTTTGGCCACGCCGCCAGACCGTCGAGGCGAGACTTCAGCTAGATGTAGGATTTTTTGTGTCGCCTTGTTTTTGCTCTTGTCGACGATTAAGATTGACGAACAGATGGAACAGCGACTCAACGTAAAATGTTTGGTGAATCTTGGAAAAAACTCTCAAGAAATTCATGGAATGTCGAGGGCTGTTTACGGAGACAATGCACTGAAGAAACATCTCTTTGCAAGTGGATCAAGCGTTTCAGAGGGGACCATGAAGACTGCAACGACAATGCAAGGCCAGAACGACTTTCGACCTCCTGAGTTGATGAAAACATCGAACGTGTGCGGTTTCTTGTGCTTTCTGATCGCCGAATCACTGTCCGGAACTCCGGATGATCGTGTGCGTCGTGTGCGACCAAATTTGTGCGATGGTGATGGATGGCTGACAATTCAACAGTGATTGTCCGTGAGTTTCTGGCCATAAATTCGATCACCACGCTTGATAACCCTCTCTACTCAACAGGCTTAGCCCCCTGACGAGGCAGCTGAAGAGCCTGACTTCTGAAGACTTCCAAGGATGCTTTGAGCAGTGGAAACGGAGATGGAACAAGTATATTGCTACAAATGGGGAGTATTTTGAAAGGGGTAAAATTAATTTACCCTAAATTTTGTAAAATAAAGTTTTTATAACCTGAGTTCGCGTATTTATTGGGTAGACCTCGCAATTTGTACAATTTAAAAAAAACTTATTGAAACGTACATGGATGCACCTACGGGGGAGAGCTTACGAGGTCGAAATCACCCAAGATGATAAAAGATATAACTGCAGACTGTAGTCGACCATTTTATTGATCATATCGATACCTTCATTCTAATACCACGTATGTGATATTTACAGGGTAAAAGGAAAAATTGATTGTTCAGCCTTGCTACATATTTTAATTTAATTATCTTCCATTTTTCTACACAAAGGTACACTACAGAGCTGACATTTAAAATAAAATAATTTAGCTATATTTATAAATCATACATACATTCAAAACCTGCATTTCTCTAAAAATTCTCATACGTGGTATGTGGTATTAGAATGAAGGTATTGATATGTTAAAGCTAGGTTGTATCCAACAATCTTTGCGTTTATTAGATCTTTTTTGAAGTCTAAACGAATTGAGATTGAGGCTGTTACTATTATTTATAAAGCTATTCCCAAGCACAAATCCTAAATGATCCAATAAACTTTCTAATAGTGTAATTAAAATTTTCTAAAATGAGAT
Source organism: Melanotus villosus (assembly GCA_963082815.1). Lineage (NCBI taxonomy): Eukaryota > Metazoa > Arthropoda > Insecta > Coleoptera > Elateridae > Melanotus > Melanotus villosus. The sequence goes on from OY720420.1 coordinate 68,878,973, forward strand.
CCGATTTCATTGATTTGCAGTTTGTTGTAAAACGGCAATGTTTTTCCTTGCCGTTTGTTTTTCAAGAAGCTTTATTTTCGATAGTAAAAGTTGTATTCTTTGATGTATTAGTCTTCGACAAGAGGCAGAAGTTCGAGAAAGTAATAAAATGTTTGTGTTACCGAGTTTTAGCCCAGAAGGTAATAAAAACCCCTACGATTTCCTATATAAGTTTCGTTAATTGCTCAGAAGACATAAAATTTAAATTTATTCAAAATGTTATCAAGTGTTCTATTTATTTAATTATCTTAGATATAAAATTTATATTATTACAAGCGTTCAGTATAACAAAAATATGTTTACATGAATTAGATTTTACAAATAGTTTACTACTTAATTATAAAAAATATCACGTATAAAGCAATCAAAGTGATTGAAAAACTAGATTAGACAGAAATTTTTTAACAAAAAATATGAATGAATAATGAAGTAAAAGCCAAGACAATAATTTTTATTAGCATTTATATGTGTTATTTCTTGGTAAATTACCGTAAATTTAAATTTAGGAAACTTCCTATAGAACAATAAAAACTCAAAATTATATTGTTATAAATTGCTTATGAGAATGGAAGTGTTGTGGGTCGACTAAAATTTGCAAAAGACATTTGCTAGTGGCTCATATGAGAGGCCTCTGGAACTTTCGAGAAGCGTCTAAACTCTAAAGTATACTACTAGAACGACCAAGTGCTTCTAATGAAATCTCTCTCTCTCTCTCTCTCTCTCTCTCTCTCTCTCTCTCTCTCTCTCTCTCTCTCTCTCTCTCTCTCTTGTGTTATCAGATTTTACGATTGGTTTGATTCGACACAATAGTTTTCCATCTAAACCTGCCAGAGGCCAATCTTTTAAGCGCTGAGTAGTTGGAACATTGTGCGTCTCTAATTACTTGGGAAATGTATTGTGTTCTTGGTCGTCCAGGTGCATTCTTTCCTTCTATTCCTCCTCAATTATTGTTTTTAGGAGTCGTTCGTGTCGGAGGATATACTTATGGCTAATTAGTGAATCTCTTCTTTTCCTTATACTATTCAGAATGATTCGCCGCTCTTGAACCCTCTCTAACACCTCTGTATTTGTGGTTCTATTGACCCAACTGATTCTTAACATTCATCTGTAGCATCACATCTCGAACGCTTCTAACCTTTTCTCTTCATTTTTGGTTATCGTCAATGATTCACATCCGGACAGTGCGATGCTCCAGACGAAAGTTTTCAAAGACTGTTCCCTTTTGTCGTTGTCGTTAATAAATTTTTCGTCTTAAGGAATGCTAATTTCGCTTGTTGCATCGTACTTCTGATACTTTTACTTCTTCTATGTCTTGTTCTTTTAGCGAGATACGTATACGGGGTAATACCGACTTACTACATATTAAACTTTTAGTTTTCTTCGCGTTTATCTTCATGTTTGACTGATGTAAGAATCTATTCATTTCTGATAAAGCGTCCCCTAGCTCTTGTTCGTTCTCTGCCAATAGGGCTATATCGCCCGCGTGTCTCAGCATCATTATTTTTCTCCTTGTATTTTATTCCACTATTAATTTTCTCGTATAGATGGTCTAGTCTAAGGTCTTCTGAATAAATACATTAAATAGAAGTCGTGACAATGGACATCCCTGTCTGACTCCTTTATTGATCTTCGCTTGTTTACTTACTTCTCCGACATTTATTACTGCTGCTTGCTCTTCATACAGTAACTTCAGAATTCGTCTATCCCTATAGTTAATCTCTTTCCAAATCTGGAACAGATCTGCCCTTTTTACATTGTCAAAGGCTTTCTCCAGATCTACGAAAGCAATATACGTTGGTTTGTCCTTCGTATTCTCTTTTTCTATTAGTTATTAATCTCAGTGCTAATATGGCTTTGCGCGTTCCCGAGCTCGTTCTAAAGCCAAATTGCTCTTCCGTTATGTTTTTCTATCCTTCAGTATATTATTCTGGTCAGTATTTTAGAGGCACGAGTTGTTAGTATCACTTATCCAAAGTCTTCACAATTATTATTAGAGTTGCTTTTCTTGGGAATAGGAATTATTATGTTTGTCCTAAAATCTTCGGGGAATTGCTCCTGCTTCATTCATTTGGCTTAGGAAATTGAATGGGATTCTGTGATTTTTGTCGCCCAAGTTCTTCATAATTTCTGCCGGAATTTCGCCTATCTAGGGAAATAGCAGATATATAACAGAAACATGGAGAGCTAGCCTGAAAGTGGCGAAGCTTCTTTTGTGTTGCCACATAAATAAGTATCGTAAATTTTGATATAAATAAATTTTAATTCTGGCGTTAAACAAGGGGACTGTCTATCATCTCTAATCTTTAATTTACTTATTGAAGTTGGGATACGAGAGGTTAAGGTTGCAGGATCTATAAAAACAAAAAGTAATCAAATAGTTGCCTATGCGGATGATGTGGTGATTGTGAGTAGGAGTCAGCGAGAATTAATAAACACCTTTCGGAAACTTGAAAAAGCCGCAGCAGACTTGGGATTGCAAATAAATGACAAAAAAACCAAGTTTACGTCTAACAAGAAAGGACGACCAACAAAAGAAACTACAAATAGGTGAATACGAATTTGAAGAAGAAAAGGGTCTTATCTATCTAGGGTCACAGATTAATTCAAAGAATATCATGGATGAAGAAGTAAACAGAAGAATACAGGCAGGTAATAAAAGTTACTACATGAATAAGAAACTAATGCAACCTAGAGTGCTATCTCGAGCGACCAAACTAAGAATATCTATAACACTAATAAGGCCGGCTATAACATACGCATGTGAGACGTGGACTCTAACAATAAACCAACAGAATAGATTGAGATGTATGGAGAGAAACATTCTAAGACGAATATACGGGTGAATTGAAGAAGACGATGGAACATACGGAAAAAGAATAAACTTTGAGTTAGACGAGTTAATTAAACATGCAGACATAGTACGCTTCATTAAATCGCAAAGGCTTCGCTGGATAGGACATCTAATAAGAATGAAAAATAATCGAATAGTGAAAGTGATAACAGAGTGGGATCCAGGATACGGGAGGATGAGAGGTAGACCCCGAGATACATGGTGAAATGCTGTGAAACTGGACCTGAAAGTAATGAAGATAAAAGACTGGAAATCCAAGGTAGAGAACAGAAAACAATGGTACAAGATAGTAGAAGAGGCTAAGACCCACAAACGGTTGTAACGCCGAGGAGTAAGTAAGTAAGTAAGTAAATACTGGGAATCATTTGTTTTAATTTAATTATTACTTCCGTGTTGTATTTTCAATAACTGATTTATTGTTAGATAAATATTGCAAATACTTTATTAATTACTTTTCGAATTCTTATATATACCTATATTTGCGAGTTTGCAATATCTACAATGTAGCATGTATCTATACATCATACAGGACGTTTCTCGCATCCCCTTTTCCACATTGCTCTGTCTCTCCACTCTTCTTCCTCTTCTGCTTCTAAATTTCTTGCTAAGTAGCATGGATTCTTTTACACCGTCAATCCAAGTACGACGCGGTCTTCCTCTTTTCCTTCTTTGGGGTGCTTTTCCATTTAAGTACCTTTTGTGGCCATCTATCATCTTCCATCCTTTGTACATGTCCGTACCATTTGAGCCTCTTCGTTTCTATATTGTCTGTAATTGTTTTGTCTACATCCATCTTCCTTTTTATTTCTATGTTTGGGACTCCGTCTAATTTTGTTAAGCCACAACTGCGTCTGCAGTACATCATTTCTGTTGCCTTTATTGTCTCCATGTTTTTTTTTGTGATTTTCCATGATTCACTTCCATACGTTGCTATACTTTGTACAATCGCGTCATATATCATTTTATTTGTTTTAGTGGATATCTTCTTAGACCATAATACTGGTCGAATTCTTAAATATTATAATATCTTAATTGATCTGTTTTATCTGTTATTGTATTTTAATAAACTTATTTCTTTGTTTTCAGAAAAATATCTGATATTGTTCCGTATAACTACTGCATTAAGGTGAGTGAAAAATAAATCCAACACTTTGTTTTTGTTTATACTGATGAACTTTTATAATTTATAAATTAAACAAAATATAACACGATCCTTTAAATGTCATCCATTTTAGTATAGGTTCATTTAGTAACTATTTAAAACGGCCTTAAAAGGATTTGTTTAATTGAAAGGGGACCGTTGGTCTCTGTAATTTGAAGTTGAATGAAATTGTTATTAGGTTTTATGATCCGTTCTATTACTTAAATCTGTTAAGTATAACGAAGCGTGGCTAAATTTTTTAAGATGTGATTTATCGTAAGTAACGTAAGAGGGAAATAACCTTTAAGTGTTTTAAATGCTCTTTTAAAAACCTAAAAAATATTTTTTACAATGTATGTCATTATGCCTTTATAAAGAAATTGACAAATGGCAGAAAAACGATTAATCTGACTTAAATGCAACTTCTTACATGTCCTTACTTTTAATGTTAGCATTTCCAAGGCGACCGAAACAATGTAACAAAATAGGTTTTTAAATGTTTTCAGTTGACAAATATTAATTGTACGGTAAAATAGTAGTTGTAAACGAAACCGTATAAATAATAACTGGGCCAAGTTATGCACTAAAATGTAAATGTCAACTTCGTTTCACAATAATTTAGTGCTCTTTTAAATCAGATCAATTAATCAAATCAGGTCCGTAGTATAAAAGCTTACGGTCTAAATCCCTAAGCGTGCATAATGTAAAATTAATATACACGCATTAAAATTAAGCCATTAAGTAACACGATTTTAAAGCAACCTGTTTAAAATATGCATATTTAAATTTCGCGCTGACAGCTGCGCCTTGTTCGTGTTCACGTCGTATATGTATAAGTTCGTTCGTACGTATAACGAAACTTAACTATAGTTAAAATGTAATACAATACGGCAATTTGTAGTCCATATCCCTTACGTGTAAGGTTCATATTCATATGGCAGGGTCCGTACGTAACGTATTAGCAGGGTGGATATTAATGAGGGCGCAGAGCGTGAAATGACGCCGGACGCCCGCGACGCTCTATTAACGGATTACGGCGTAAGCGGCAATCCGATCTCCATATTACTAAAGCCCCACGCTCGTATGCTACACACAAAAACAGACAAAATTGCCTCTTATGCTTCGTTGCTTAGAGACATGGGATTATGCCACCTCCCCTAAGCTGAACGTAAGCTCAAAGCGCGAAGTAAAACCGTTCAATAAAATAATTAATAGTAAGCACACCTCCTGGGAAATTCTATTAAAATTGATTCAGATTTAAACAAACGGTGCAGAAAACTCGGATTCGGCTACAACTTGATTATATCCTGTAAAAATTTTATTAATACGAGGCTTTTCCATTAGCCAAATTAATGCCGCGTATTAATGTAGCAGGTTTTCCTCGGAAAATGTAAATGCGGAAAATAAAACCGTATTGTGAAATATTTTTATAGAGTTAGTATTTGAGGATCGACTATAAAACTTCCCTTCTTCCGCTTTATGGTTCGCTCAGGGGCTGTGCAAATAAATCAGAATCAGGTGCACCAACTTTCCGATATTCACAATATTTTAGCTGATTGTTCGGCTGGCTGGTTTGGGAAAATGAAATCGCTCTTTGTTAGGAAGTTTCGGATATAAATAAAAATAACCGCACGGAAGATATTTCGACTTTAAACCGGGAAAATGTTGCAAAACATTCGAGAGGCGGGTTTTAGCGATATTTTCAAATCGTATTACTAATTTAATTTTCGTTCGCTTTAAGCGTAATATAAATTTTAACTGAGACCGTTTTCATGTGATTATCGTGTAGACGTAAGCGAGGAAAATACGTCCCACCCTTACAGTTTGCGTTGATGAAAATGTAAAAGGAGAAGCGTAACATCTATTAATTAAATATGCAGTAAACATGAAATTCATCGTAAAATGTCGTTTGCAGAGATTATATCCGGAACCGTGTATCCCGGAGCTTCGCGGGCCAATGGCAGACTCTCGGAATATTAACGAGTGATGAGCAGGGGTAGGTGCGAGGCAGGGAGACATATCTCAGTCCACATAAACTGAATCCTCGAGCCGTTTTGTCGGCAGTTTATGCTTGGAAATGCAAAACCCTGACTGTTTTACATTTCAGTAAGCTCATATTTAATGGCGTCTGTGAACTATATACCCTCGGATCGCTCCGCATATGCTACCCCTCCGTATAGCAGATTTAGAGCAGCTTAGATTTTATGGAGCAAATGAAATTACATTCCCCTTTAAAATATGATGAGCTCTCCCGATAATGAAACCAGCTCAATCTCGGAATATCACAAGATAGGGTTCGTCTGCATAACCTTACTTTATTACTTCTATTTAGGACACGAACTACATGAATAATCCATCTACCCTCTCGGACATTTCTCTCACTTCTTTCTGAGTAGCTGCTCAAACATTTGTATAAACTTCGGTTCGATCCGTGTTCTATGTTTTATTGTTGCTTCTTCGACTATTAACGCAAAACAAGGTTAAGTGGAAAATTTACATACTCTCCAATTACCGAATCGTTTAATAAATTTTTCGCTGGCGTTCCTGGTGAAGAAAAATAGCAGGATTACCTTGTAAACCAAAGGTTTCAGGTTCGATCCCGACCGGGGTGAGATGAGATTATTAACGCGGAATAAATTTGAAAATTTGCTTTCTTTCGGATACGAAGTAAAACCATAGTTCGTGTGTTCGTGCGATGTTTGGCACGTTCAAAATCCATTCTGGAAATCCCTTGGATTCGGCAAAATTTTTAGTTCGATTGGGCTACCATAACAGTTGACATGCTTTGGGACACTTGACACCCGTAAAGCTAGATCTCACCTACCAACGAAACAAACAAACAATAATTAATTTATCTAAGTATTTACTGCAATTACATGAGCCGTTCCACCAATTTCTACGAAAACAGTTAAATGCATCTTCGAATTTGTACGTAATAGACAGATCACCAAATATTCAAATATTAAAGTTGCATAATATATGAAGACTGCATAAATTATCTTAGATAACTGCTGGAAAAAGTAGAAACACACAAGTTATACTATCTTTCAATGTAGTTTTCCTTTTTCACATTGCCCTGACACCATTTTTTCAGTAGCTTCTATTTCACACGTAAAACTAGTGCTTTGGCTATAGATCCCCCACTTCCCAACAAATTTTCTGACTTACCTATTAAATAAAAACTTAACATCCCTTCAGCAGTTCAAAGATACAGAAATCCTATGAAATGAGTTTCAAACAATGTGGTATGTGAGAAAAATCAGCAATTTATGAATTGTTGCTATTATGTCAAAAGTAATATGGAGGTGGGTAGTTTGAAGCAAATCTGTTTTTCTACAGTTATAGATGGCTGAACATACCTCGCTTTGCTTCTATGTATATGATTATATGTTGTTTTTTCAATTTATGGCTTTCACCTTTTTGCAAATTCTGATATGGTAAGAAACGTAACAATAAAGCACGGTTACACGCTTAAATTAATTTCAACTTCGTTTGCATTTACCATTACCAATTAGCTATCGAATAGAGCTGAATAAAAGTCCTTTGAACCCCAGAGCGCCACCTGATAGACACAGTATGTCCTTAGATTTCGTTATTTAGGTGCAAAACTGGTACTAAAAGGTTAGCACAATTTTTCTAAGAAGTATTAAGATATTGTAGCATCGTTATACACGTAGAAACATTTTATGCAATATTTTCTTCATACACGAGCTCTAAGTTTACGTTCATGCAAATATTTATAATTATCTAAATAGATAGCCAGAAATTCCAGTGGATTTAACGAAGCGTAAGCCTTGAATTGTTGTACTTACCTTGCTTTCTTTAAATTTTTTCATGTTCTTGTTTTTCTGTTCATTCTCCTTCTACATCTCCTTTGTCTTCAATTTTCCACTTCGTCTTCATCTTCTTTAGCTATTAGAGCATTGAACATAAAAAATCTCATCTAAGAACAAAAATTCATCGAAATTTGGACACTGAAATATTTAACAAAATTAGCTTGCATAATCATTCTTTCTTAAACTGTGGGAGCTACTTGTCAGGTAATAATATAAGCAAGGTAAAAAATGAAAAGGTTATAATTTTGTCATTTAAAGAAATGCAATCACATTTACATACTCGAAACGCTTGTAAATACTTTGGGCCTAATGAATAACCGTTTCAAGTACAAATGCAAAAATCTGAAGTTCTTCACAAAACGTGCAGTGTAATAAATATCCATGTCAAGTAGCGGCTAACGGGTTAAGTAACACACCTCCTTTGTTTACTAACAACAGCTTTAATGTACACCTTGAGTTCTTCAATGAGCATTCAAGCAATATAAGACTGGTGTATCAGCGTGTGTTCCAAAAATAATACCAACTTGACATTAAGACAAAATATTAGCTGCAAGCAGCGTTACATTTCATGTATGCAAAATGTCTTTGAGGCTAATTAACTTGTAGAACATGAATTTGCAGTTGCATTCACGCGTATGCAATCTAATTCTGAGAAAATTACATTACACATTAAGTATTAATTCTAATGAACACATAAATTAACAGAAACATTAATTCACTGTTAAAATCATTATTCAGTATTGAATAAGAGATCTGTGTGTTATTGCAAATAAAGTTTAACGTAATTGAAATAGCATTAAAAGGATTAAGATATTGATTAGAATACATAATTCAGAAATTTACTTTTGTTGCAACCTGCGAACTGTTTCTAAATCTTTTATTATTTATTTACGAGAATTATATTACTTTCTGGTATACGCATGTAGACTTAGTATCATTTTTCGTTGTGGTTTAACGTAAATCTCAAACCACCCTCTTTGTAAACATTTTTAAAAGGGGATGCAAGTAAAAATTGATACAGTTTTGCTCTTGAGTTGTGCTTCTAAGGAGCCCATCCTCTCTCTGCCGCCAATTCGTAAGAAATGCATTTTTCACTTTTCACATTGGTTTTATACATACAGGGTAGTAGCATCTTTATTATTCATATTAGAGGGAAATTCTACATAGAAAAGTTGTCTATACTCTAGAATCGAAAATAATTTTTCAAGAGACAATGTGTAGCTATGATATTTTAAATAATAATTTTTCTTACACTTTTAAATAGAGATAGCATTATAAATAAAACATATATTATACTTTAACCGTTTTAAAATTATTCGGAATTTTATACTACTACTAATTGTACTAAATTACCCTTAATTTTATTTTTACATAGGTACACATTTGTTACTGTCTAAGTCAAATTATTGATTATATTTGACTTATTTGAATTAGAGCTTAGATGAGATATACCACTACAAACCAAAGCCTACGCAAATAATTTTTCGCTGGAACGCTTGTTGTCTGGGTTTAAAATAAATTTATCTATATCCGAGAAAATTCTTCCGGAATCTTTAGTACCTACCTCGAAAACTATCGAATTTAGATAGCAAGTGTGTCATAGGCTTTAAGTTTAGATTTAAGCTTTATCTAAATATGTAATAAAAAATTCTATTTAAAATAATGAAGTTACATGGTACAATGTAAAATATAGATTATAAAGCTTGAAAGTATAACCAACTCTTCTATCTACAAGTTTCCTTTAACCTATATAACAAAGATGCTGTCGACTAAACATGTAGTTGTGGACCACCCTATATTGCACCAGTTTGCGAATTTAATGGCTGTTTGGTTTATGCTGACCAAATTCTCATGAAGTAAGTTCAATCAAGCTTTTCCTGTAACGTAAATTAGAAATCGAATCGAAATCACTATGATAACTCCTTTTCTTCTTGTTCTTCTTCATTTTATTCTTGTCCTTCATTTTTGGCTTACACTTCCGCCAACAGCCTATTGTTAACTCATAAGTTCTTTGAACTCCTTTAACCATCGAAGGAGGAAATTTACTACTTTTCTGTTAGCGGTAAAAGGCAGCTTACTACTACATAGATAAAGAAAACAGTTATACGATTTTATGGGAAATTATGAGATGAGACGAATTATCTTTATAATTATTATTATCCTTAACAAAATGTTTTAAAATGATAAAATGTAAGCTTTCCAAACTTCCAACGTCAGTTTTTCTAACGAATTAAGAATAAGTTTAAGAAATACAAAGAAAAAAATTATAGTTCTGTTAAAATTCGTTCAACTTTAATGCATGTAAATAGCTTTGAGTTTACAGTTCTGTTACTAGTATTAAGGGAATAGTAAGTCGGGGGATTACAATAAATAAATACTTAATACATTTTAGTACAAAGTACTTATTAGTCGGATTTATAATTTATAGAAATTAATCGCTGTGGACTCCAACTTTACTTTACCATTGATAATTGATGTTACCTTGTATCTGTTTTATTACTAATTGCTTTAAACTGTAATATACATACAGATATTTTATTTTACCGCCAATGTTACCGTTTTCTTGAGTTCTAGATCAAAGTTTTTTGTCATTATTTTTACAGTTACTATAATATTAAGTGAAAAATTTCGTTTAATATCAACCGTAATAATATAAATATATTTATTGAAAAGGAATGTTGTAGATTATATCAAAAAACATGGATGGGTTATTTATGAATGTCAGGTGGATGCATCTTAAAGTCGCGAGAAGCTTAAAACAAACTGAAATAATTTAGAAATCTAGTTTTATCTTGAATTTCGTAATATATAGTTGTATAGTAAGGTAGCATTAAACTTAAATTACTATGCCAAAGTACTTAGTTAACTTTTATTATAATTTTTTAAGTTATAAAAATAAACCATTTTATTGATAAACAAAACGGGGATTTTTTAAATAAACAGCTTTGAAGATAAGAGCACAGTATTAAGAGCAAGTAATGAGTGGTCCCGCTTTAGCTAGAAATGTGTTTTACTAGAAACATGATACGCGATAAGTACAGGGAACATAAACATAAATATAAGCTAGTAAATAAATGACTAAACTAGTTAGCTTTGAAAAATATTATTTATGGTCTATTAATTTCCCTCGCGACACGGGTAGCTATATCTAATCGCGTCTGTCGTCTTCACTTATGCCAGTGAAGAAGTCATCATGTCAAGTACTAATGAGGCAGGTCGTACTCAGTTACGAGGTGGTAACCTTCGACAAGTAAAGCCGCACTCTCTGGGTCCCATCCATCATCGCCGGAATCGCACCCTACTTTAAGGTTATGTTACTGCACCTGACGCGGGATATCCATCCGGCTTTATGCTTCTACGTGAGAAATAACCCTCTGGCAGCACTCATATTTCCTAGAGTCTCTCGAGTAATATTCACATCGCTGCTGCCGCCAACTCTGGGCTTTATGCGAGCCTATTGCAGTTTGTTATCAATGATTATTGCTTGTCGATGCTACCAGGAGTTCAACTTATCAGCGCATCTACCCATGTTTCGACATGGTCTTAATATTTTCCAATAAATTGGTTACACAATCTTATTTGTTATGGAAGTCGGCTCAGATTATAAACGTTATTTTTTACAACATAATTTAAATTTTTGCAAAATAAATTCTAAAAGAAATGCTCCAATCTGCATTTGAAAATAAAGTTGCGCCAGTTCAATTCGATTCTACACTGATTTGAATTTCTATTAAAAGTGGATTTAAATCCTGAATTACGATTCATATTTCGATTCTCGCTTTTTCAGTATCGAGTTTGATTTCAGTATTAGGTGGATACCAAACTCAAATTTCAAATCTCATTTTCATACCTAAGGAAATATGAATCTCATAAACGAAAAGTTTTTCCTTAAAAAACGCATTAATTGATTCAATAAGCATATTATCAAGTGAATTCAAGCAAGCAGTTATTTCTCTCAATCGCATTACTAAAGAGTGAATATTATTAGAATCTGCATTTTGAAATTTGGCATTTGTATCGCGTTTTCATTTGTGACTTCAAATCAATCTAGGCTTGGAAAATTTTAATTTGAGGTTTGCATTCAAAAGTTCAAGTCTGCCATACCGAATTGCGGAGATTAGAATTTTAGGGGTTCGAATTTTTTCAGATATAATATTCGAATATTAATTGTTTTTAATTTTTGAGCACTCTGATGATGACTACGACGTTACATGGAGTTCGAAATCTTCCTTCTATTTGAATAAAAATCAACGTTATACTTTAATGTTAATCAGGAATCAAGGAAAGTTACCAAAATAACTATCTTTCAGTCGCTTTCTCACACCTCGTGCGATAGAGACGTCTTATATGACATCTTTCGTGCAAAATGTTTTCCAATTCAGATAATATATGATGTTTAGAAAACAATGATTGTGTGTTTGTTGATTTGAAAATGAAAATGTTGCATTGCTAAAAGTGGTAAAATACAAGTTATAAAAAGAACGGCTTGTGAGTTTTTAGGGGTAAGGGGTGCAGAAAAATAGCTCTAAATTAATGAGAAAATCTTACCTTAATTTTATTAATGGCGGAAAATAAAGTTCATGCGACTGTTTTTGTAACTCACAAACTTGTCAATAAATAAAATTTTGCCTTGTCCACTTTGCTTTAAAGTTAATTTGGGCGTAGGCGTTTTTCTTCAAAACTCCGTCTTGAAAAACGGATTTTTAAAAGTTCTTCAACGGAATTTATATTGAATTTAGGCAATTCTACAACGATAAACAGCACACTACCTAAACAAGCAGCTTACGTATATTATTAGATGTAAGAAAATTATATGTACATAATTATGTATTTGCATAGCAACTTGTTTGCTAAATAAACGTTTATATTATTATTATCACCACTTCGTAAACACAGAATGCGTAACGCACAAACCGTTCTCTCTAACCAGCAGCGTATGACTAATTGAGCGTCAGTTTGGGCTGCTCCGGTGCAAAATTAAAACTGAATATTTTGAATGCTTTAAAGTTTAAACTATAATCTACCCGATTTCCGCACGTTGTTCGGTGTATTCCGCTGGGAAGCTTTGAATTCATGTATTAGCGCGGTCTTTTGGAAGCGATTTCATTGATGTCTAAGTTGAAAATACAATGCAATGCTGTTTTAATTAATACATAAACGAAATTTAATTTTGTTTATGTAAATAAAAAGTAATTGCAACTGCCAATAACTTTTGTAAAATTTAGGTTGGAGCTGCAGCCCGGTAGCCCTTACATACCACCCACTACTGTCAACAATCACTCTTCACAATTAAAATTATTGATTTCTCAAAACCGAAAAACTATTATCCATTTGAACTTAAATGAATTAAAAAATTTCTGTGTAGAAAAATCAACTGATAACAAATACGTAATTTTTAAATAGCTATTTATGGCACAAGTGAATAAAGAGAAATTTTATTCACGAAAGGCTGCGCCTCGTGAGCTAATTTCCTTGAGTGGATAAAATGTCTTTATTCAAGTGTAGCACACAATATTTTTTCCAATTCCTACATTAAAATTTCTAAAAAACAGTTAATTATGAATTTATTGCTTATTTACATAAATATTAATACTACAGTAGTTTTTAAACAATGCCTAGCAACGTAAATTTAAAGGCGCCATGATTTTTATTCTAAAACAAGTAGTTTAATCACGATGTCAAGGAATGGGTGAGTAAAATGTTTATAGCAACAGTGTCGTCATGGAAAGAGCGAATAAAATGTTTATAGCAACACTTTATCCACTATTCACATTAAAATGTTGCTTTAATAACTAGATTTGACACATTAAAATGCTACTTTATGTGTAGGAATTGGAAAAATATTATTTTTCATTATTAAAATAGGGAAATGTTTGTTGCGTTCTTAAATAATGCAAACTAAGAATGCAAAATATTATTCAATTATAATCGTTTGTGAAGTTAAATCAAATTTATTAAATCGGTTGTAAAATCTGTTAATAGATAATTGTGGGAAAATGCGATGCATGAGTAATTATCGAATTATTTCCGTAATTTGAGCAATTTCAAATAAAATATTTGAAACTCACTGGCCCATAATAATTTTCAGCTAAATATCTAAAGACTAATCCAGTTATTTTGAATTCAAAAAGGCTTGCTTCTTTAAACTACTGTACTATGTAACTATAATGTTTCTTCAAGCACATATTGTAAAAACGTAACTTAGCAATAATACGAGTGACAAATATTTAATATAACTTATCAATTTAATTGTTTATTTAATTTCAAGATGTGGTAATATTAATGAAAATTTAATTATAACGAATTTATAAATTATAATCATATAAGGTGTAAACTCACCTACCCTAAATAAATTCATGTTTTTGTTAATAATTGATTAGAAGTTAAAAAGCTCATCTCGCTCTTTCTCTATCGGCTGATCTTCATGTCTCTCTAACTCACTCTAACTGCTTAATGCCCTTTACCTCTTTTTACTTTCACTTATACGCACTCATTTTTTGATCTACCGCTTTCGCTTACACTACAGGGTTAATGAGATAAAGAACACGGCAGGAGAAGGGACAATTAGTTGTGTGATTTTTAAATTAAGTAAATAAAATTTATATTACTTATGACTTGGCTAATCTTAAAAAAAAATTAAATAGTAACTCATCACTTATTGGTGTTTAATTTTTTTTAAATCACCGCTAGACTACGTAGAATTTGCGGAACGCCAGAGTCTTTCTTTTAAAAACTCTCATAAAGATCATTGAAGTTACTCTCTCGGTTTTTGGCAGTACTTGCAACAGCTAAATTGTTTAGTATTTTTATACAAGGACAGTAAGTAAACCCTTTCTTTTTATTGTCGTCCTAAATTCCTCCCATCAGTATATAACAGTTAAAGTACAATTCTCTGGTTGTATTTGCATTGTTAATTCCGTGGCCATTAGTCTTCTTTACAACATCCTGTAACTGGTATGATGTATAGCGTATTCGTAGGATGCGAGCGGTCATAATGCGTTTTTGCTGTATTGCATTTTATAGTGACTTTTATGTAAGTAGCGTATTTGATTGACATGATACACGACCGTTAACAAATTCTTTCTGTGTGTGGATCTAGTTCTATTGCACATCAGGGTTGTAGGTACTTTGGTCATAACAAGCCGCCGTGTGATTGCGATGCGCGGCATGCATCAGAGTCGAATACAAACAACAGGTGTTTTTAGATACCGCACTCGTTAGCTCTTTTTACCGCTTGTTATTTATTATTATTTTAAATGTGACAATTTTTTTGTTACAGATTCATCATATCGACTGCTTCTGATAGAATTTTTAATTTCTCTCAGATTGTATCAAGTCAAACTGCAAATTTATACGACAAGCACTTAAAATCAAGCTAAAAACGCCTTGCGCGCTTCCAATTTTTTCACCCTTGTTTTACTTTCGTAAAATTACATTAATCCGAACCTATATTTAAACCTTTACACACTGGAAAATCATCTTTAAAATTTGTCTTTACTAAAAATATTTAATATTTATTACATAATCAAAGAAAGCCTCGAAATGTTAAAATTTTGTTATAATGTTATTTTTAATTGGCTTAGTCGGACAACAAAATTTAATGATATGTTCTAATTTGGTAAATAATATGTTAATATACTTGTTTTAAAAGCCTAAAAGTTTCTTTTCTGATTAATTACAGAAATATTGTCATTTTATTATTGGGAATTTATTTTTATAATCTATGTAGCTCCTGTGGCATGCCATTTAAAGCAACTAAAAAGTATACCGGTCGTTTCGAGATATTTGCAATTCAATTTCAACCCATTTTATGTCTTTTTAATTCCCTGTTGGCATTCTGAACATAGTTCTTGTTTAAAAAAACTCAATTAATACTACCTTTTTTATGTATTCACTCCTTTTTAGGTAGAATATTTATATCAATTTCGTAAGAACTAAAACTGGAATAATATTTTAGGTCCAATTAATTTTTCGTTGGAGCAGAGGTGAACAAATTTCCGGTAGCAAAATACGTAGGCGTAATAATGTGTTTATGTCATATGGCTGGTCCATTAGTATGTTTTATATTCGCACAGAATAATAATTTTTAACAACATGCTGGTTTTACATCAATTTTAAACAGTTATAAAGCCAGTAATGATTCGCAGTCGTGCTGGTAAAAGCTTGCATTGGATTTAACTATTAACCATCGAAAATAATTTTAAACTATCTTTTTAGAAATACATAATTTGGCACCCAAGGACCATTTGGTAATAGCTTTACTTTTTCATTACTCGCGCATACAAATGTAACTAAAAGGAAAAACAACCCAATCGAATTTTTCAGAATATCAAATTTTTTGAACCATTAAAATCTTTTTAAAATTCATTAAAAATTAAATTTTTTTAAACCAATCTTTGAAAACGATTTTCGAATTTAAAGTAAATATTCAATCCGGGGCCTTTGAGACTAATTAATTTAAAATTCTCAAAATAAATGTTTGGAATGAGAAGGAATTATTAATGTGATACCTAATTTTTTTTACTTAATTTATCGCACCGACTGCAATGGTCATATGGTCTTTACTTAACAAAACTTAAACAATGATGTTTCCTGAAAAATGTTCACGCCACTGACAAAATTTGATAATCAATATCCATGGCCCAATATTTTTAGGAGACAAATTTTTTTTTTTAATTAAAATATGAGATTGACAATTCCACTCATAATCTGTCATCCAATGAAATCGCAGTATTTTGGCGAATTGAACCAGTCACAATCGAATTACACTGATTATTTTTTGACATTTCTTAAAACCACTGAAATGTTTCATTTTTTGTCATGTGACTGTGTTTTAACCAATCCTGTCATTATTATAGTGAGAATAAGCTCTAGAGATTATCCCCGGGAATAATCTCTGTAGCTTTTGTTTTTGTTGACAAATGTCAGTTTTCAGGTACCTAGGTAGCGAGGGGTGAACAGCTGTGGATTTCTGGTGTACATCCCTGTGGATTACCATGGATTTCCGCGGATGTCGTGGATATCTGGGATTTTGGTGGATGTCTGAAGAATTTTTGTGGATGTTCGTGGATTTCTGTAGATGTCCATGGATGTCCGTGGATTTCCATATATCTCGAAGTGTCAAGTGCGCATGCCTGCAGGCATCTTCTGATTTTAGTTCTGTTTGTATCAAACAGTTGTACATACATATGTGAGAAGTGAAATGTGTTTTACCGTAGATAACCACTTTAAATAACCATGTGGCCAAGACTGGCGAGAAGGCCGAAGAGGGAATACTTGATTATGAAACTTGCCAAAAGTGTTATGGGTCAGTGAAGATAGAACGAGAGTAACAGGCCAAATCGAATATGACTCGAAAAGTAACAAATTGGTTGGATTCACTATACCTTTAATCGATGGTTTACCCCAAACAGATGCGTTTCTAGCTACCTCTGCGAAAGCATTTCAGGATTACCTTTTGACAAGTTCTAAATCGAATTACGCCTATCTAGTAATGGCCCAGCTTCTGTCAAGATCTGCACCACCTTATTGTCTCGTTGTTTTCGGAACAGATAATAGGTTTGATTATAACGAAGTCAGAAAAAGATGGAAACACATCAAAGAAAACATGAAAAGGCGAGGTATAACCTTACTAGGTTTCTCCAGTGACGGTGACACTCGTCTGTTAAAAACAATGCGCGAACTGCTTCACTTCCACCACATACTAATGACAAAACGTATAAGTGGAAATGGTATCAAGCAGGATACAAGGAAAATGATTTTTCCGACATATTCTATGTACTCAACTGCGCTCAAGATTTATTAATCCTAAGGCAATTTTAACATTTGGATCATTTACTGCGTTACCTGAACATTTGGTGCAACTAATTGCAAATTTCTCAAAAGAGGAACATTTGTCAACAGCATCGGATTTAAAAGGAGAAGATAAAATGTGCTTCAAGTCTGCGGAAAAGATGTGTTCTGAAGCAGTAATTCAATTGCTTGAAAGTAGTCCTGGAAGTAAAGGTACATGAGCATATCTTAGGTTAATGCAGTTTGCTACAGCATCTTACTTGGACCCTGCCTTAGATGTAAAAGAACGGCTTTACAAGATATGTTTTTTTTCTGCGCATTTGGCGCAAATGAATAGCAGATCATCCATCTCTCAAGATCGCTGACAACTTTATTACCCCAAATTGTTACCTATGTATAGAGTTAAATGCTCACGCTCTCATCAACATCTGTACACATTTTCGTGAAAATCCGAATCTGACAAATGAGATGTTCCTATCTCACCTTTGCAGTAGTCAGACATGCGAAAAAACATTCAGAGCAGCAAGGCCCATGACTACGACGTATTCAACTATGGTTAATTATAGTATTACGTACATTATTCGAAAACGAGACAGAATCACATCTATTAATAGTATTATAAAAGATCTCCAAGGTGTTTTAATTTTCCCTAGAGAAGAAAAAAAGGAATGAAAGGACCAAGCAGCATACCTGACTTAAAAAACTTATCAGATGATTGCATTCAGACCACTGTGGAAGAAGCTTTACAATACGTGCTGCAACTCACTGAAAGTTTAAGATTGCAGGTGGCAGAGGAGAGTTGGAATTGTGTTGCTGTTGCATTGTCAACTCCTATAGTAGAAGATGAAAAAGAAAATAACATTAACTACGATTTAGTTGCTGTAGAAGATGCAAGATGATGGCTGTGAGGTTTTTAAGATGTTACCACCGGCGCAACGGCAAGATAACGAAAACTACAGCCTCTGTGATCTCCTCGCTAGTCCTAAATCCGATATAACTATATACCTACTGATATGTGCAACCTATGTGCATTAGGCATTGGTCAAAAACTTTTATTAAAAGATTTCTCACTAAAGCTGACTCCAGAAAAGAGAAATACTGTTTATGAAAAGCGACTACTATTTAGTACGAGCAACGGTAGCAGACGGGAAGTTAACTCTCATTAAGAAATCTTCATTATGCTGGTTCTTAGAAGAAATAATACAGAGAGTGAGTACTGAAGATTTTTATAAGCTAATTTAAAACTTCTAGTCACGGTTCTGTTAAACCAGAGGCGCGACCCATGGTTGAGTCCGAGGTTAAACTGAAAACAAAAATTTTACCAAAGAGCAAGAAGATTGCAAAGAAGAGACTGTGCATTCGTAAAAGAAGCACAAGGCAAATATTGACATCCAATTTTTCGGAAACTTCGAAGGACAACGACATAAGTGTCAAATACGCTGACAGCACAGATATTGAGACCCTCGCTGCGACCTTTTCTGATGAAACCGCTGAGAATATGAATTGTTCCCAGGATTATTTCTCAAATCATCCTACTAAAAATAAGACTGTTGAAATATTCACATTTAATAGAAACCTCGAAACACCCAGAATGTGGATAATTTTATGGCATCTATTACGAGCAACGGTGGTATTTAGGCCTAATCACAAAAATTGACAATGATGAGTACATCGTCAAGTTTTTGAGAAAAAAACTAAAGAGTGAAAGAGAACTCTTGTGGCCAAAACCAGATCATATTTCCAAATTTTGAGAGAGTTCATCTTTTACGGACCTATAGACGGAAGAAGTACCGTTGTAACTTAGTGCTCTGCAGTTGAAACAAATTAATGATATTAATTTAGGCAAAGATGAAACACTTCATTTTTCATTTGTATTTTGTGTTTTTGATGTTTTTCGATTTTATATTCTTTGTTTTTCTATTACGGAATAAATGTTTTTTTGTAACGAAGTTTGTAAGAGATTTAATAAATATTTTATAATTAAAATTCACAGTAACTATTACTTTATACCGACAACTGTCTCGACATCGGTTAGCATGATTTTCTTCACAAAAATAAACACGGCTTTGCTCGCAGCTTTGAGATTTACAACATATTTAGACTATTGTAGATCCGCAATAATTTCTCTTTTCATCGCCCTCATTGTTTTATAATAAACGCATATTTTCGTTTAAACACAAATTAAATTATGCACTTATTAGATCTGTATAATTAATGAATTAAAGGTCACCTCGATTGACACTGCAGTTAGTCAACCAGAGATGCTTCTTCATGTATATAAAAAAATAATGCATATACAAGCATATACTTAAAAAACTGACAAAACACCTACATACCTACTCAAAAATGAGATAAAATCCTAAATTCCATTTTTGGAGCAGTATTATGGATCACTGCATAGGAGTTATCACGGAATTTTTACAACCTATTTGCAGTTTCGGTGACTTGGGTTTTATAATTTTCGCGGATGTCCATGCATGCTCATGGATATCCGTGGATTTCTGTGGATGTCTGTGGATTTCTGTGGATGTCTGTGGATTTCTGTAGAGGTTTGTGGATTTACAAGGATTTCCTATGGATTTCCTGGGATTTCTATGGATTTCCTGGGATTTCTATGGATTTTGTGGATTTCTGTGGAATTATTTTACAAAATGGGTTTCTGGTGTACACATTTTGGTCAGCTGTTTACCCCTCGCTAGGTAGTTATCAATGTAGATCAAAAAATAATCTAATTAAATATAATTCGAGAGTTCGATAAATTCGAAAATAATTCTCCAGTTTCTTTCTCAAACTTGTTGCCATTTGGCAATAGCTTGCCTGGCAACAAGTTTTCGAAAAATCTGTCGAATTATTTTCAACTTATTCTCACTCTGTTGTTATATTACTACTGATAATTTCACTACTAGTGAAATTTTCCTCGTTGCTTACAGACAACGTCTGTCAAAATTTTTTGAATGACAAGTATTTCAGTAATTTCATTATAATTCGAGAAATTGTCATGCCGAATACCATTCGTGACTAGAATTTTACAAGCAATTTTTGCCGTCATGATCACTCTTGCTGGTTGCGACGAAAATCGTTACGAGTGCGATTTTCTAAAGTCGTGTTGATGACGGCAAAAAAATTGCCAGTAAAATTCTAGTCACTTGTGATATTACTGTTGATAATTTTGGAATTTAACTTAAACTTTAGTGAACAAATTTCTAGGGAAACTAGTTGTATTGTTTAGAAGTTTGAGCTATTTGTCAAAATATTAAAGAATACTGATAGGAAAAATGAACCTATAATGAAGATGTTATGAAGAAGTTGAGATAAAAGAAGCAGAAAGATGATTCGGGAACAAGCATATATGAAAAAGAAATAAAGTAAAATCGAAAGATTGCTTATAAGGAAGTAAAGCAATAACTGAACCAACCAATTTCGCTACAAGTAAAAAAAGACATTTAGTAGGAAGAATTCAAAAAAACATTAAACAACAGTGAAGCATAGGTTCTAAAGTTCAGTGGAATTTTGGAAAAAAAATACTTACAAGAATCAAAGTGGTAAAAGTGGACAAAATAGAGGAGTGCAGAAGTTCACGGATAATTCACTATTGTAACAACAGTAACATCTCGTTGAGTCTGCTGGTCTTGATACACAAAATACAGAGCAATGAAGAAGTTGAAATGTGGAATCTGTGGCAAGAAAAGGGGGTGTAGATCAAAAGAAGAATTTCTAGCAAATACGTGGAGAGAACTTCTGGAGTTAAACATCACGAACTGGGAAAATATATAAACGAATCGTAAACCCATTCTTGGGCCTTCGTGCAGTGGCGTAATTTGGGGGTGGCAAGGGGTAGTAGTTGCCACCCCAGAATTGTCCAACCCAGTATTTTGCCACCTCAGAATTTTGAAGTAAAAATATCAATAATTTACAAACAATTGTAAAATAAAATTTTACAAGCATGGCACTTTCTTTCTGTTTATTGGAACATGGAACGTACACCAGGAATACGATCGGCCAGGAGAGGTTGTCCTCGTTAGCTCTTTTGGCTATCGAAAGGAGTGTTGATATAGACATTTGCAAAGTAATTGACGACTTTAATTCAAACCAAAAAAGAAGACTTCATTTTCTATAAAAATATCTTGTGATGATGACATTGAGTAAAAGTTGAATAAAGCTTTGTTTTTTTGTATGATGTTTGCTTCAGTTTTACTTACATGATAAAAGATCAGGCAGAGCACCCAATCAATTAAAAATAGGCCTACTCTTGTGTTGTGTGTAAATGATATTTACTTTGCAAATGGTTTGGCTATTAATTAAAGTAATTAACAATGAATCTTTTAGGGTAAATAGAGAATGTTAGCAATTATTTTGTGGTGAAAATAGTCTGAAAAAGCTTAAAAACTAACAATTTAACGCTGGTTTTCTTTTAAATTTCCTGGGGGAGAACCCCCGGACCCCCCTTACACCTGGGGGGTATTCCATACCCCCCAGACCCCTCGGTACACCTTGCCACCCCAGTTAAAAAGCTGAAATTACGCCCATGCCTTCGTGGTCTGTATATTGATTTGTTTACTCGTACACTAAATGATTGCAATGTAAATTAATTATAGAAAAACGAATTCTTCCAATATTAAAGGTTGTACTAGATGCTACAGCACCACATGATAGAATTCTAATTGTTCTTTTGGAATTTGAAAATAAAGAAAGGAAATTATTCATTGTAGGAGCAACACATAACATGGGGTGGGCCTGGTGTAATCCAGGATTGATCCACGGGGATCTGCTCCATGTCAATTGATGATGATGATGATGAATTTTTGGCCTCAGATACCACTTTCAAAGGTAGTAATTTAATAATTGTCCGTGTATTTTTGTATTTAAATTATTGTTCTACGTCAAATGCAACTTAGACGCCTACATAGTTTGTTTTTTTTGTTATAAATATAACGCGAGAAATTTTGGCATGTTACGTTTCGTTGGACATAACTAAATATGAGAAAGTTTCGTCGAAACTATTTAATATATTGTTAACTCACTGATCTTCGCAGTTTAAACTACAGTCAATAACATGAAAATATTGTTACTTATGTGTTATTATTCTGTTACCGATTATTCTTGCGATTCTTTGTAGGACTTTTAAAGTGTTTCCAATCTCTTACAATTTATGTATAACTTGTACGATGGATATTTTTTGCCTGATCTGCTAAAGAACAAATAAATATAAAATGAATATGAATATAAGTCTCTAAATTTCAACATTTTAAAGAGAATATCTCAACGAGTGCTTTTAATCTGATCTTCCTAATAAATAATTATCCTTAATCTAATTTTCAAAATCAGTTTGGTAGTTTATTAACATGCGATGCTAGTTAAACATACCCAAAGCTTAATAAAGCTTTATACTGTTTCAAGGCCATGGACGACGTCTTTCTTTATATGACTTAACTATATTATGGAATTTAATCTCAAATATCTTCGCCTATCGGAAATTCAGAAAGTTAAAGTATGAAATAGTCCTTCAATATGGTAGGAATTAAGCTTCTTGTAATCCCTGTACATGCAATTTCAGTATTCCGCACCACGGTTTGATTACATGATACTCGGGGTTCATTGTTCAGATGTAAACACTAAAAGAGCTGAATGAATTTCAAGGCAATGTGAGGACGCGTAAAAGTGCAAGACATTAATATGAGTAGCGAGGAGTGAAATGTACGGTTCTTCAGGTGCCGTAGCCACCGATACAATCGGGTCGTCGCCGGAGGTCTACCCGTCAAGGATGCGTGGGATGTCAGTGTCACTGTCAACTGCTGATTCGATGATGATAGCGTGGTTTTGCCATAAAATATTTTGTACAATTATACGAGCACCTTTCACGAAAAAAAAATCATTTTGTACAATTTAATTATCGAATTAAATATTTATGTTTCGATTTGGGCAAATAGGCAAGTTTTACTCTTTACGTTTGAAATACACAAGCCAGAAAGTTTATTTACCTGCATTAGTGGGTTCGCTTACGTTGGCAATCGATGCAAAGATGATTATCTAATTCGAAGTATACGTCACGAGGAGAAAACCAAATTAGCTACAATTAATAAAAGCCAGCCAGAAAATCTGCCTCGCTGATAAACATAATAAATATTAAAATCAATAGAAGAGTTTAGGTTTAGTAAAAGTTAAAGTGGGGTATGGTGAAATGAACTCTTCGAGGTTAATAGAACCATTTACCATATCAAAATATTTCGTTATTTCGCTTAGGGAAGCCAACACGTTTGTAATATTTTAATTGTGCGGTGTCAAAAATCAGTACTGAATAAATTAAAGATCGATTTGTAGATACTGTAAGATTTATAGATACTTTTAATAATTATATTATGGCAAGTTAAAGGTTAGACTTTGTGGGTTAATTATTTAATATACCACTTATTGAATATCAATGAGGAATACTCAAACAAAGACTAGGTATATATTTTATAAAGCAATCTAAATAAATTTATAAGAATTGCCGTCGGTTTCGCAATTTTATGATGTCTTCTTTGAAATTTATTTTTAAAAATGTTATTATCGTACGAAATGTGGGAAGTAGATAAGAATATTTGATTTTTACATAATCTTCTTACACTTAAGTAAAATAAAATGTCATGTAACATAGTTTTGAATAATAAGTTACAAGTGCTTTCTTAATTTTATTTATGGTACAGTTCCACGTCTCTGAGTATTCAACTGACGATAGAAGAATTCTAATATCAGATGCATACATATTTTATGGTTCTTCAAAAGTGTTTATATAGTCTAGTTTCGCTTTAACAGTTTAATCACGTATAAGGCAACTGGACAGTGACTGAACTATCATTTATTTCAGACCCAACATAAGAACGAACTCGTTCGCAATTTAGTTATAAAAATGCCCTTATTTATATTACAGAAATATCCTGTAAATGGGGGAAGAAGTAATTATACATGGCGAATAAAAAAGGGAGAACAATTTTCACATAAACATTGCCGCTTATTTTTTTGTCCTTTCTAAGATAGTACAAACGTTGTCCACCGCAAAAACCGATGTAATCGCTTCTTGTCAAGCATGTAGAGTCACATAAAAATGACTTCGCGTTGCATACTGAACGTCGTAAAGCACACCTTGTGACACCTAGAAGGTCGCACTGCTCCCACGGATCGTCTGCCCCACATTTTATGGTTCGGTTATCGACAACATATTCGAAAAGGCGTGAATTTGCTTGTTATTTGTATGCAGACTTGTAGCGTGTACTTGCGAAAATGCAATATGTCAATGGATACACGGGGGAAATATTACACTGGACGAGGTCGAATTTATTGACAGCAGTAGATTGTTCCCCGATCTAGTGGCCGCTGGACACCCGCTATAACTCTGTCTGCCGGTATTTGCAGGGGATGTCAGCATGTAAAAATAGTATATTTATTCCGCTTCGCATAGATTTTATTTTTATTGGATATTGTATGGGGCGAATGTTTCCCTGTCAGCTACCCTTTCTCCAAATACAATACCGAATTGGATGCCTGTACAGTTAGAACCAAAACCGATGTTCCTGTAATAAACTAAAACAGGCTGACTTTCAAAACGACGGCAATTTTTTTATATAGACAGAAAAAGATTATTTGCTTTGGTTCGACAATATTTTCGCTTCTGTTGTCAACATGTGAATTCCCAAAATCTACTGAGTTTGTAAACAGCTTCCATCAGAATTCCTTTTGGAACTGATGTAAACAGTAAAATTGTGTCACTGTTTTTCAAATTACTAACACTAACTGATCGAATAAACTTGAGGTGGAATTTAATATAAGGGAAGATAAACTAAACCTTCCCAAAATAGCAACAAAAACATGTACTTTATTTCATCCCGAATGCCTTTTACCTTTAGCTTTTGGTATAAAGCAAACTATACAGTTATGGTGAAATTCTAAAATGAATTATCTTTGCTTAACGTGTAACGAGTAAAAAGTAATATATTATGTATAAAGGTTCTGGGTATAACACCATTATCTTAAGCTGTTTAAAGAGGATCGGTTGTAAAAAAAAATTTTTTCTCACTACCACCTTGGTAAATTGACATTTCATTGTCAAAAAGTCGACAATAATGGAAACTAAAACATTTAGTTGAACAAAAACAGACTGTATCTAAGGGCAAAAAAGACGATTTACCGCGCCAGGTCATTTTCCGCGCATGGTACCCCATAACGCTACACCATAACGGATATAAAAAAAATAAATAGTTATAATGGAGAATACGTGCTTATTTATTAATATTAAAACTAATTTTACAATTGGAACAACGTTGAATGTTAAATGAAGGTGTATTTACAAAATGTTTGATTTCATTCTTTTCGTTACTGAAAACAGAAATTTCGTTTATGTGGTTGTTTGTACCATAGCAACAGCGCCGTTAAACTGTCATAAATATAAACGTCACAATTTTTGTTAAATTATTAATGAATTTTATTTTGTGGTAGTGAGAAAAACGTAATGCGCAACGCGTAGGTAAGTTTCTTTTTTATCCTCGGTGGCTTTATGGACCTCAGCTGCGCTTCGGTCCACAAATTACCACCTCGGATAAAAAAGTTCACTTACCATAACTTGGAGCGCAAATAACTATTTCTACAACCACCATGGAAAGTGGGATTTTCAGACTTCGTCTCCATAGATACGAGTATTGAAAATGAGTGTTTGCCGAACAAGTGAAAATTAGCGTGCGGAAAGTTTACTTTCCGAACGCAAATCTGGATTAATCTGGATTTGCGTGCGGAAAGTAAACTTGCCACACTCAAATTTTGATTTGCGTGCGGAAAGTAAACTTTCCACACGCTAATTGTTTACTTTCCGCACGCAAATCAAAATGTCATAAATGACATTTGATGAATGTCAGATTTGATTTTGCAGAAATATTTAAATTTTTTGTGGTTGTAAAAAAAATAGTGTGTAATACATGTGTTGAAAGCTTGTATTTGCCACACTCATGTGACTGCAGCACTCACTAGCGTTCGTGCTGCAAACTTCACATTCGTGTGGCAAACGCAAGCTTTCAACACTTGTATTACAATAGTAATTTGTATAACAAGTGTTGAAAGTACAGTTTTGCAGAACGAAAATGAAGGTTGCAGCCTGAGACGAAGTCGAAGGCTGCATTCATTTGAGTTTTGCAAAACACTTTCAACAAGTGTTATTACACACTATTTTTTCTACTCCTACAGAAGAAAGACATTTAATTCACTATTTAATATTTTAAAACAAATTTTATAATCTTTGTGGAATATTAAGTATGCTCATGAAAACTATGGTCACTATGGAAATAAGTCCGTTGCTATGAAAATAAACATATCACAAATATAAACAAACCATACAGTTAACCGGCGCCATTTTGAAAGTGTGTTGCAAAGTACTTTGCAACACACTTTTGGATTTTGTCGCACAGTTTCGACAAACAATTGCTTTCAGCATTAAAAATCATGTGGAAAGATCAACTTTCAATAGTAGGAGTAGAAAAATTACTATTTTCTACAACCACCATGGAAAGTGGAATTTTCAGACTTCGTCTCCATAGATACGAGTATTGAAAATGAGTGTTTGCCGAACAAGTGAAATTAGCGTGCGGAAAATTTACTTTCCGCACGCACATGCATGATTTTCGGTGCGGCAAAGTATAATTTTGCCGCACCGAAATCAAAATGTCATAATGACATTTGATGAATGTCAGATTTGATTTTGCAGAAATATTTAATAGTATATTATTATATGAGCGATTATGACAGCCATTATTCACGAAGATGACGTTTGAGCCCACGAGCCGTCAGGCGAGTGGCATAAATCATCTGAGAGAATAATGGCCATAATCGCGAATGTAATACGATACTTTTTCTACACCTATTAAACAAATATATTAGACTCAAATTAGTCAAATTTGATAACTTTGTAAACAAGCAATATGACAACACACTTGGGCGTGTCACGCGAGTCGTTTGTCAGCCGCAGAAGGAGTTGATCGCGGGCGATTTAAAATATGATTGGATTAGCGAAATATTGATTTTTGGATTTGTATTTGTGATTGGCCGAAATCATAATTCACTGCAGTGAATTATGAATCCATAATTCACTGCAGTGAATTATAGGTACTATTTTTCACAAAAAAAATGCTAATAATTGCAATATAATTAAATAGGTGTAGAAAAATTTTTTTATGGAAATGTGGTTGTAGAAAAAATAGTGTGTAATACATGTGTTGAAAGCTTGTATTTGCCACTCTCATGTGACTGCAGCACTCACTATCGTTCGTCCTGCAAACTTCACATTCGTGTGGCAAACGCAAGCTTTCAACACTTGTATTACAAATTACTATATATTGTTAAATTAACGAATAACGAAATGTTCTAAACGAGCCTTGTGTTTTGTTTAACATTGTGGTATTTGCTGTATCGACTGGAATTTTGACTCAATTTTATTCATTTTGATGAAGTTGCTAAATAATATTTGAGCAAGTTACGTTGAGTTTCAGATGACTAATATGTCATCAAGCCGTTAAGAAACCGTTATGGTTATAAGAATTTTTTTCAATATATTTTGCAGTCTGGATTTTGATGTTTTTTACGTTAAGCTCTATTTAGAGCAAATTTTATATTAACTAAGGCAGTGTCGTCCCCAAGAAGTACCTACCCTACTATTCAACTGGATATTTAAATTAAATTGTTCACGTAGGTAAGGATTAGGAAACATACGGTCCCTAGAATGGCTCCCTGGAAAAATATTTTTTAAGTAACATTTCGGAAATGTGATTCTTTACCTAGAACATGCTCTTCAAACCTAAATACATAACTAAATTTAACGTGACAATACGATGACTTCTTTCAAAAGCAAATATTCGTGTATTACGTTATCAAAAGCCTTGCTAAAGTCAATAAATGATAAATAGATATTTCATTTTTATCTAAAACATGTAACACTCTCGTAACAAAATTGAAGACGATCTTTGAAGTAGATCCCTTTAACCATATTGCTCGCTCTCAACTTTTCGAAAAAACGTAGAAAAAGTAGCAAGTCAACAGTTCTATAATTTCTTATATCTTCAAGGTCATCATTCTTGTGTATTTTTATTATATTTTCTATCTCATGTTGACTGTTGTATTGCTTCTCAATTTCTTTTGACTTTTCGTATCTGCAGTGCACCTCCAGACTTACGTATACTTATTATTATCATCGTTATTTCCCTCGTTTTTCTTACTTAGTTATCTTTCTCTCTTTCTTCGATGTTCCTTTTTGGTGACTTTTCGCTATTCAGACTATTTATGAGTATTTGCCTTTCAGCGACATCATATTTAATTGTTCTTCACGTATTTTCCATAAAATTGGCTTTCGATCCCTTCCTATATGTTTATATTCATCGTTTCTTCAATTTTTAGAATCTCCATGGATTTATTTAGAGCCTCCTTTTCTAACTACTATGCAATGTTGTCCAGGCTTGTTGTAGATTTTTGCATTTTTTGTTACGGTTTATGTTGGTATGAGCGGCTTTTTTTGTTAATGCTGAAATAATTAGTTACATTTCATTATTTCTCCATCCTGTTATTGCATCTACAAACGAAAACCTTTTTGGCTGAAAATAACACCAGCCAATCTTATCAAAAGTGTCTTCAACTGATGACAGCAACCGAGTCCACTGAGTCAGAGGGCAAGCCCTGCTTTAGATTTATTTCTTTCTTAAGTCGAGTTTGCATGTTTTTTAGAAATTAAACATAAAACAAAAAGGGTTTATAAATCCGTAATATTAGGCTAGCTTAAATTTTTTTAATTAACTACCCAATAGTGGTTTCATTTCAACGCATTACAAGTATTAAATTCTAATTGCCATAACTATTAAAATTATACACACTTCATTGAAGTCGAATTATTTTTCGTTGATCACAATTATACTGGGCCAAAATCTTATTTTTGTATTGCCACAAAACTGTATCTATTTTATTTTGCAATAATTTCTTTGTTTTGTACCGCTTATTGCTTGATTTTCAAAAATTAACAAAAAGCAAACTTTTTCGAAATAAAATTTAAAAAAACAAAATTCTTAAATTCGGTGATTTCCTTAAATTATTATTAAAACATGAAACAATAAAATGATGGAAATGAAAATACAGTTGCTGTGAGTATTATTTAAAAGCTTAACCATTTGAAGAAACATTAATTTTGAAAAATCGATTCTTTAAGTTTTTTGTATTTTCCTACTTCTAGAATGTCAAAATTAAAACTTTCTTAAAAAATCGAATTTGAGAGATGTATAGTGCGTTTAGTGTTGAGCTGATCTTCGAATAGGCTGGCGGTCTTAACCGTATTGACAACTTATTTTGATTTCTTCCTTTTACCCTTCACTAAAAGAAGATGATAGCTATTACAATATGTCTTATTACCTGATATATTAGATTGGTTTTTGTTCTGTAGTTGTAGAAAGAAGTGAATTCATTTCTTGATATTTTTGGAACTTTAAATTTAAAGTGATTAGAGTTCTTAAATAACTTGTGTTTTGCATTAAACATATGAAGAATTTTATATCTTTCGTTTGTATTTCTATCGTTGTCAAATCATTTTGAGTAAATAATTTACATACAGGGTGTTAGGTAATGCTTCTACCAAACTTTAGGGGTGGGTTTGTAACGATAAAAGGAATAAAAAATTCTTATACCATTTTTTTCTCAGTTGCTTTTTTTTCCTTTAATTATTTTGTGGTTGTTAATAAAGTTTAATTGTTACTTGATGGATTAGACTCTTGTTTATCCGTAAACATTTTGTTCCTGCATCTTTAACCCTTTGTTTTGGTTTTTCTCGAGAATAAAAAGTAAAACTTAAACATGCTTTTTCTCGTAGTATTTCATTCGTTTTCTAAATTTTTGTTTTTATCTATTAAGAGATCTTTCGGAATTCAGGGTGGCGCAGTGGTAAGAGCGTCAGGCTAGTGTTACGTTAATCCCTGTTTCGAATCTCCCGATGGGCAGCATTTTTCTTTCAGTCTGGAGGTCGGTATCGAGCCCTGGTGACGATTCGTCATGGAGCACCTAATTAACAACGCTCTTCTCCGAATACAGACCTAAGAGGTAGAGTAACAAGGTCACACATATACCCCGACACATACACACGAAGTAAAAACGAACAAGATACCAAAAGATAAGAAAAGGGTGCATTAGTCTAGCAATCTAATAACTCACATGAACTTGCTAGTGAAACGTCTTCAAGACGCCCTATGCTCTACTAGGAGCGAGAATGACATTCATTCTAGAGATCTTTCAACTTATTATAAAGATTTTAAAAAAGTAGTTTGATATCTAGAAAATAAGGTTCTTAAGACTTTTTAGACAATTAAATACTTCAACTTGTTGTGAAATAGCAGAGGCGTTATTTTTGTTCCTAGTATACAGGAAGTACAGTAAGGTGTAGAAGTAATGACTACTGCACAATTTCTATTTCTGCAAAAATTGTTTACCTTACCGGAATGGTGATAGATGGACTGCATATTTGCAAGGTGCAGTAGTCATTACTTCTACACCTTACGCAATAATTGTTTACCTTGCCAGAATGGTGATAGATGGGCTGCATATTGCAAGGTGCAGTAGTGATTACTTCTACACCTTACTGTACGTACAGTAAAATAGCATACATTTTTTTCCGTTTCAAAAATCTGGTATCCAGATGCATTCCTAGATATCGAACTTCGTTCGATTGAGGAAATGTGATCGGTGGGTATTGCTGACGTCTTAAGACGTCACCAGAAAGTATGATTTCGTCGTCAACGAATATTCCAGTTACTATTTCTTGACTTAAACGCAGATCTGAGATGTATAAGACGTACAACAAGGGACCCGATACGCTTCCTTGTAAAACACCAAATTGTATCAGCTGATAGTCAGATACTTCATTGCCAAACTTAACTTGGAAGTAACGATGGGACAAATAGGATTTTGACAACAGATAGTGTGGATGAGGAAGGGATGACTTGATTTTGTAGAATAACCCTTTGTGCCACACTTTGTCAAAAGCGTGACTGACATCGAGAAATGCAGCTGAGCAGTATTTATTTGTTTTCCAAAGTTTTATTTATTATGTCGAGTGTTGTTGTCTGACACCGAACTGATAATTTGGAATGAAGTTTTCTAGGAGGG
This sequence comes from Melanotus villosus, assembly GCA_963082815.1. Classification (NCBI taxonomy): domain Eukaryota; kingdom Metazoa; phylum Arthropoda; class Insecta; order Coleoptera; family Elateridae; genus Melanotus; species Melanotus villosus. The sequence continues at coordinate 68,910,780 of OY720420.1, forward strand.
AGTCTTCTTGGATTCTTGTAAGTATTAACTTTTCCAAAATTTTTGATAATATTGAGAAAACTACACAGCCTCATGCGGATTTTTCCTGGCTTCAAAATCATTTTGATTTGGGCGAACTTGAGTTGAATCAGAAAACCCACATTAAGAAGAAGATAAAGGAACTGGACATCAAAGTCAAAAAAAATTAGTAAGCTTCATGCCTGTTCACGGGAAATTAGTTGCGAGTTTATAAGGCCATCATTAAACACATATGGATTTACGGAATTGACCTGTGGGGATGTGCTAGCTAATCTAACATCAGTAAAAAAAGGTTTCAGTCCAAAACAATCAGAAATATAGCAGATGCCCCATGGTATGTTTCAAACCGTTCTGTCCATGAAGAATTCGAAGTGATCACCCAATATGCTATTAAACATCAAAATAAATTATAAATGTAAATAGTAGATCTTAGGTACATGAAGTATAATTAGAATTAATAAGATAATGCCACTGGGCATTATTTTCACCTGTAATATAGAAGCCAGCAAGCAAGCTTATAGAGTTTATGAAATCCTGATAGCTAATAAAGAGAAGAAATCTTCCGAATTGAATTTGGAATTGAATCCAGGACCTTTAGTTTACGAGGTAAATCTACTAACTTTGATGACGTTCAACGGCAACTTATCTCTAACTTATAAAAAGATGGTTGAAATTGTGATAAGAAACAATGTTTATTATAAACAAACAAAAGGCTTTGCGGAACATATTTGAATATTAGAAGATTATTTCTCACTTACGAGAAATCAGTATACTTACATATATCGGAAGAAAAACGAAGAATGTAAACGTGTTATAGATACCTGAATTTAGAATTTCTATTTAACATAGCTAGACAAAGTTATGACTTGACTAAGAATTTAAAATTTGATAAGTAAAGCAAATAATATCTTAGTGTTGATATTTTTGGAGTTTGGCCCTCTAAAAGGGCCGTAAAAAATCACGTTTTTATAGAAAGGAAATCGGTTATTCACAACCTTTTATTTTATTTTCCTCAATTTGTTCGATTGGTATTAATTTTATTTTATCACAGCGATTAATCTATTTTCCATAACTTTTTGGGTAGCTGAACCTTAGTTTGTAAATAGAAAGGTTTCAAAGTTAAAGACTCCTGTTTTACATTTTTATAACGTTTAAAAGTTGCATGCCCATAAAGAAATACTCGATGAGTTTAATAAAAATATAGATTTGTGTTCAAATTTATTAGATGCCCATTTAAACAAAACCAATATCCTGAAACGTGTTCGTTGTTCTGGCTTTACTAATGTTCCAAGTATTTTTTGGTAGTTTGTGGAATTTAACATATACAAGTATAGAATAAATAAATATGCAGATACATAGATTTATTGTGAAAAGATTCCCACTGGAAATTCCATTACAATCATACATAACTGAACTTGAATGTCTGTATTTGAATAATAAACAATTATTGTAGTTGTAATTCTTAAAGACATACATAACCATTTATTATTAGAATGCAAACGGAATACATATGACCGCATACGATGGCTCTTTAGTTTTATATTTGTAGCTATAAAATCCTCTTGCCTTAGTACAGTAAGCGTTTTAATTTAGCCATCGTAACAGTCCATCAATCTATTCATCAAAAGGAACAAGTGTAAAAAACAAACAAGGGTCATGCTTAGGGTAAATATGGGTCTAAATTATTTCCTTTACGTATAAAAGGTGTAACCAATCTAAATATTAAAATTGCACACCCTTCGCTTGAGGGTTATATTTGGAATGGGGGTGGTCGCTATTGTCATATGCAGCTTCCCATAATTGTAACAGTTTATTCATCAGCGTGTCGAGTGCCGTTTGCATTATTGAATAGGAGGGTCAACTGTCTACTCCAAACCTTTTATTTACTTTTATTAATTGAATTCCCTTTTATTTTACAAATTGTGATCGTACATATTTGAATTTATTTTCACGCTAATTGCCTTTTCAAAAAATAATTTATTTTTTATTTTTGAAAATTTCAATCAACTTTCATAAGTAATCTTGAATATAAATTTTTAATTTTTTTTTAATGAAATATAGCTTAATGATTTAAAAGAGCACCAACTGAACACCAGGAAGAAAACAAGAATCTGTTGCTCATTTTCGTAAAGTAAGTCACTTTTCAGCACCAGGTTTAACGGCTTAATTTTAATATTTCAGCCTACACGCCTATTTCTTAGGTGAGATCTGATTTATGTTATTACCGTTGAAAGTTTTCAACATTTACATTTAATTTTTGAAACACATATTTTACATATATTTCTTCACTCGTAAACTACTGGAGAAGGTAATCTTTCCTATAAATTTTCTCTTGGTTGTTTAGAAGAAAATATCTCACGAATCTTATGACTTTTGCAAAAGCATATTTTAACAAGTAAATGTATTCATTTCTAGCAGAATGATCTCTCATAAGCAGTTATGTTTTAAAATGCAAATTAAATCTTAATTCTGTGCGGTCTTTGTTTTGTTTCATTTGCATAAAAAAGGTACTTTAAATTGTTTTTATTCTTGAAAATGAATTGTTGTGTCAAGAGCATAAAAATTACAATAGGAAGTGTTTTAGAGCGGTTTTAAATCATTCAAACTTAAACTTTTAGTGTAGTTTAAACAGAATAAAAATTAGAATATTTTTAAATCCTCGCTCCTAGGAATGTCAGCAATTAATATGGATTTTTCCGTTTAGGTTATTGATTGAATAACATAAAGAATTGAATAAACAAACACTTCACGATTCCACAGCATAAATCAATATGATTCTGGGAAAATCCGCACTCAGTAAAAATCCGATAGAGTTATATGACGATACAAAAGCCGGAGAAGTGATAGGGCAACTGTCAAAGCCATCGCAGCAGATCAAATAGCAAACACGATAAGTATAATGCACTGAACAACGTAAATCCATAAAATATTTATAGTGAGCTGGTCCCCGGAGGATCAGATTATGACGGGCACTGAATCTCAGGCGGTGGCGAAAGTCCGGACTCCCGGAGCTTACATACTGTCGCGGAATTCTTGTTGCACTAGAGACACATAATTTTTAAAATCTTTACCACAGTAAAAATGATGCTAGGGAGATATTTTCTAGTTTTCTGCCCAAACAACTTGATTTAACTGAGTTCTTCAATTTAAACATTTTATTTTATACAATAATCAGTACGTAACTCAACTAATCAAGATCCATTTTTAAGTTCTTAACAACTGTCTTAATTGAGTAGGTTTTATTTTTCTCTAATTAATGCAAGACTGAATAGCAATGCGCATCTGATTAAATTTGTTTAGAAATTTTTATTTAAAAAATGGTTTTATCTAATACAAAGTTGAGGTAACTAAAGAGTAATTCTTGAGTAAATAAGTCTAGCATTTCCAAGTTGACAACATGAAATCAGACTGTATAGTGCAAGTTACGTGAGCAGTCGGCATCAGGGCTGGCACATAAGGTATAATTTCCTAAGGACATAAAGAGAATACGCTGATGTCCAGCTCGGGCCAGCGCGTCCCTCGGGAACCTTAAAGAAATTGCCGATGTATGAGTCCCGATTTGTTACATGGTGAATGTTTCGATCAAACAGATGCTCATTGGGATTTTTGTTTTACTTCCTGCAAACACGAAATCGACGCTCGACGTAGCTCTTTTGGTTATTTATCCATCGAATAGTAGAAAAGTGTTCGAATATAAACGATTTGACTGTCTGCTATAAATTTAAATGAAGAACTTGTATATCTCGACCTTAATAAAAAATTAATCTAAATAAATATCTCCGACACATTCCGCTCGCAACAAATGGGCTCGCTTTACTAATTAATTTCCACTCTTATAGTTTTTGTTTCTAATTAAAGAATAAATGGGGAACAGAGGTGTTAGTTCAAGAAAATGTAACAATTCAGAGGCTTTCCGGTCCTTTCGCTATCTAACATCTACATTAGATCAGCAGTTACGTGTAACATGGTAATATAACGAAGACGAAGTGACCGACAGGCCTATAAGTCAACAATTACCGGATTCCCCTGGGCCTGAGGGCATTACCAGAATCTGTCGATCTCATCTGAAAGCCTTCTGAGGATGAAGATGTCTTAGTCAGGTCTTTGGCCCTCGCCTGCAATCTAAGGAATGATGCGTGCAATTAAATCTTCCTTATTCTTCCCTTCATAAGGTTAAAACTACACATTAGGGCCTTGCTCGGGGTAACGCTCGTATAATTCCTTTCCGAAACAACTAATACAACATTAACACAAAATAATAATTGTGAGCTTTTTAATATTTCACGTTACCATAAATCAAAAATAATAGGTGGCATGGAAAGGAAGTTTGTGTGAAGATTAATTAACTCGCAGTATATATGGACTCTTCAAGTGCAATATTAATAATGAATGCTATTTACATATTCACATGGTAATTTTGGTTTCTTGGTTATAATTGTATGAGAATACCCTCGGGCTTAAAAGGAAGAAGCGAATGGACGACACGTAATTTCCTTGTTGCCAAAAGAATTAAGTAATTTTGAACAGTTACAATTAATCAAGTCATGTTTAATTTGAATTATCTGATAAAATTTGGTTTTAAATAAAATTTAAATATTTTTAAATTAATATTTTTTTTTTATTTTGTTGAATCAGTTTCACAAAAACGCTTTTCTACTGTGTATATAATTAACAAATCGAAGTTTTTTAGAACTTTTTTAAAAGTCTCTTCATTCTCACTGAATATTTTTAATACAAATATTGTATTTTAAACAATATTTTTATAAAGCAAACGTTTTTGTTAATAATATAATTTTAAACCTAAGTTTCCACCGAAATTTATTAGTGCATAATTTAGATAAAATTTGAAATTTAAAACAAAATGCTGCAGAAATCCAAATGTATCCTATTTAAATATACAGTGTAATTGAGTCTTAAGGTTAAAGATGTAAAAATAAGAGCTTGCTGCTAATCTTGTGCTTTTCCTTGTTGATTTAAGAAAACATAACACACCTGGAATTTTAGCACTTGCCAATACTAAAAATCTTCGACAACATACCACGAAGAGGTTATTAAAACTACTGTAATCTGTGTGGCAGTTCTTCCCAAGATGTTTTTTCACTTTTTTTTGCTTTTAATGTCGGTAATTGTTTAGGTTTTTATTAAATCTCAACAGATAATTGGACTGGCTTGGAATTATACTTTAGAAATTGGATTGTATCAGATAAATTAATTAATTGAAATAAAAAATTGTCATTAAAACAAAAACGTGGGCCATAAAATTGGAAATTAAAAATAAACTAATCGTAGAAAAAAAATTAGATTAGAGCTACTTCAGGCTCACTAGCAATCTAATGATGCACAGTTTTTGTTCGAAATACATTCCTAAAATTCCAACTTAGTTTTTGTATAAATTATTAAATAATTAAATAGCAATTATAAATATTTATCACAAAGGATGTTAGAGTTTGCTTAAAATGTTTTACTAGTTAGTGCAAAATAAGTCTTGGAATATAAAGGTCACTGAATATTTTTAAATTTGAGCAATTTTATCGAAATAATAGATAGTCACACATTTATGCTCTGGAATGGTCCATGTAGATAAACACGTGTCTGTTAATATGTTAATAAAAGCAGAGCTTATGGTTCTTAAAAGCGAATGCCCAAAAACAGGTGTGCAGATAAAATACTAATAAAACCTTGGTTATCGTACATTTCTTATACAAGTTTCAACAGTTCTTCGCCGGCTAACGTACGTGATCCATTGCTTGTAAACGTATTAATAAATTTTTCTGTAAAATTAAACTTTTCGGAAGTGTAATAACCCAATTAATTATTCGTACGTGTATTATTCAGTGTTAAATTTTGTTATATCCTGGGCGAGCTTCTTCCAAGGTACGAAATACTTAATTTAAGTAAAAGTGTTGGATACGATTGATTACAGATATGAATCAATACGGATTTTGTTAAATATTTAGCTAATAATTAAAATATCAATTTATCAATTTACCAAGTCTAACTAGGCTATTTAAATATATTTAGAACTTTAGCAAAATTGTTTCATAAGCTTTGTACTATCTTTAAAATTATTTTTTCCCGTCCCAAAAAAGGTAGTTTTCCCAATTTTGATATGAATATTTCGAAAACTTTTGAAAATTATAGGAGAAAATTAAAGTCAACATTTTGACTTTGGCATCCGTATCTCTTTAGATATTAACTTTTGGACTAAGTTAATTCTAGGTAAATCGTGATTTTTGACCTTACGGATCTACTGTTGGTCTATGTCCCACTACTTATGGACCATCATGTATAAAAAAGCAGTTATTTCTGAGAGTGTTAAAAGTAAATTTTTTTTGTGAGTGGGGATATTGCGTAACGAGTGTTAGAGAAATCACTTTTAACACGAATGGATAAAGTTATATTAATGCTAAAATTAAAAAATTTAAGAATAGTACGACCCCAAGTTGTCGCAAGTTAATAGTACATTACATCCGAGGTGGGAAATGTTTCATTACAGCACAGACCAGTATACACCTTAGACCTCTAAACATAATGCAGGTATGGTTTTCCTCAGAATTGTAACTCAGTGCTACGCTAGATGTCAGTAGCTGTGGTTATCTTTAAGTAGCTCAAATACATGGTGTATGCCTACTGGGCATAAAATGCATAACTTAACAGGTCCACACTAGCGAGCAGGTAGAGGGGTCATAATCCGTTTCTATCCCAGCTTGCATAATGGGTTTTTCCTTTACTGTTTTTAAATAGAAAGAAGTTTACCTGTTTTAGCTTTTTATTTAGTATTTTGATAATCACAAGAGAAAGTAAAAACAACATTCTGAGAATTAAAATACACCAACTTTTAACATGTATGACAACGCACTGAAGAAGGGAGTACTACTCCCGAAACGTTTGCAAATAAACTGAATAAATTTTATGTAAAAAATTTATTTTATTGGACAAAATTTCATCTCTTCTACAACAAGATTATAATTTATTTTAGCCTACTTTAACATATAGATCTAGTGTCGCTAGGCATCGGTACATAAACATTTCCCGCCCGTGGGTGGGAAGTGTTTTCTGTTACTTCCCACCCAAGAGATGGTCATTACAGTTAGGAATGGCGTATTTCCCAACCTCTAAAAGATTAGGAATCGAGATATTACTATAATGATTGTGAATAAAAAGTATTTTTTTAATCCATGGCATGACAGTTTTGGATATACCTTAGCTACCTTCCGTTCTTTAGTTGCGGTTTCTTCCACCTTTCGCTTTCAATCTTATTTATTCTTTATTGTTGTTTTATAGTTTGCCACCCAAGTCTCTCAATCTTGCGTCTTTTTTCATACTGACTTCCCGTTTCAGTTTTGACTGCCCTGTTTTCTACCTCCTTCTAGCTTCCTTAAATATATTCTAAGGTTCTTGTTTCATCGATGATCTATTTATATGATTTTAAGTAGGTATTATAAATTGTTAGTTTAAATTCTAAAATGTATTGTTTTACAAACATGTGCATATTTATCTTAAATTGTTAAGAACAATAAAAATAAAGTTAAATATGTATCTAATAATAATGATCAAATTCTTTGTTGCTCAACGGATTTAATGTGTGGATGTTACATGTTACAGGTGAAATACAGGTTCCAAACTTTGACTGAATTTTTATTTGGGCCGCCAGAACACTGAAGTAAATGTATTTTTTTAAAATGCATAATGTATCTTTATAAGTTACATGTATTCGATGAACAGTGTGACTACAACTAATTTAAATTCAAATTTTACATTTTTTTATATCTAAAATCTAAAGATATAGAACTGTTCTTAATTTGATCATACATTTCAATTGTTTTCAGAAATGTTAATTTATAGAAGACATAAAATTTGGTACAGCGTCAGGCTAGTGTTACGTTAATCCTTGGTTAGAATCTCTCGATGGGCAGGATTTTCCTGCAGTCTGGAGGTCGGTGAGTCCTGGTGACCATTCGTCGTTGGGCACAAAATTACCGACGTTTTCCTCCGAATACAGGCCTAAGAGGTAGAGTAATAACGTCATACACGTACACACACTTGCACTATACACATGGTGCAGTATGTACATAGGTATCAAACGGCGCACCAACCACGTAACTCACAGAGATGAACCGGGTGCTTTTGCTGGCTTGTAGGTCATTAGCTTACACATACAGCCTGTCAGAACCAAATGTTATACGCGTTATTTTTATGTTTGAATGATGCCGAAAAATGTTTGGGTTGCCTATCTTTAATTAGTTTTTTTAAGTCAAATAAAGATTACGCCAAAATTATACAAATTTGCAAAAGGGTCGATACATGCATAGGAAGATAATATTGAAACCCACCCCGCGACATACCAAAATTAATACATTGTTGATGGATGTCTTGTGTAAGTCCCTTTTTCTAAGTTTTACATAATAGGCCATAATTTAATTACTATATTAAAATTGGTCGTTCTGGCCTTGTTGCGTATGAAGGAATGGTCTAAAAATTTTAATTCGTACCCGACCTTCTTTTCAACTGTCATTATTTAACCGTACCGTTATTTTAAAATTACATTATTTTCAGCGCGTAAACATGCTACTAAAACTCACCCTTAATACGGAATATTTTATACCAATATTCGATAGGAAGGGCATATTTTCATTAGAAAATATCCATGTATCGAATTGTCAATATCACTTCGTGACGTTGAACTAGTATGTATTGGTATATCAGTAGGTATCACTGAAATTGTATAGCAATGATGGCAATGATAAGTAATAAGAATGGTCGCATTAATATAACATCACCAAATTACACTTGAAATGATATCCAGATTGCGTAGTTAGCACAAAAAGAATATAAAACGTGTTAGGTAAAGTGGTATTTTTATTAACTTTACACAAAAATATGTTTTAAATTAAAAATCGGGCTGTATGCAAATTTTCATTACCTACATTTGAACAAAAAAAAATTAAGACCTTCAAAATTATCATAAGTAACAATCATATTGGTTTCTTAATTCTATTTTTACACAATTTCTAAGCAGTTTTCAATAAAATAAAGCTATTCAAATAACCCCCCCCCCACACCTAAATTAGCACATAATTCTATCCTTTTTCTAAATGCTTGGTAACTGTTTCTAATTTCGAGAAGCGGTATGGCCCTAATCACATCAGTAATTTTGTTTTGCAATCTGTTCAAATCGTTATCAAATTTTTCTCTATACAATTTTTGTTTCACATATTCCCAGAAATAAAAATCCATACTTGTAATATCGGGACTTCTTGGTGGCCATGGCTGCGGTCCAAATCGGCAATCCATCTCTTTCTAAATATGGCGTTTAAATAATTTTTCATAAAAGCAGTTGAATGTGGGCCACGACCATGTTGCTGAAAATAAGACGTCTGTCTTTCGGATAACGTCTTCAAGAAAATCATCTAAACAATTTTGTAATATTTCCAAGTATGTGAACTGATTCAAATTTCCATCCAAAAAATGAGATCCAATTACGCCATTGTACGTAATAGCAGGCCAAACATTAACTTCTCTTGAATACTGTCATCTGCAGTTTATTCTAAATTTAGGAGTTTTTTCAGACCACTAACGAGAATTTTGCACCGAGACTGTTCCATTCGTTCATCCGAAAATATGATATTCTTAAATTCTTTTTTGCCCAGTCCATAAACAAAAGTCCAGTCGTTTGGCTTCATCATTGGCTTCCAAAGTATGAATGAACTTAGCTTTAAAAAGAATAATTTTATTCGATTTAAATATTCTTTACAAATGCGATTTCCCAATGCCAATTTGTGCTGCCCTTCGTCTTAGGGAAACCCTTCCATTTCCTCTTACATCGTCCAATGCCAAAACCGTTGCCGCATCATCTTCATCCAATTTTTTTACTCCGTTTTTAGTTGTTTGAAATTTAGTTATAATTTTTCTTACTGTTATATCGTTTATTGAAACTACTTTTGATCGAAACAACTAACCACCCCCTTGTAACTAATTTCACCCGATCCATAGCATTTCATTGCACAATAAATACTTTCTGCTCGAGACTAAGCATTTTACTTAACTTGTAGAAATTATTTTATCATGTCAATTTTTGACTATAGGTGCCTAGTACTACTTTTTTTTAATTGCAAAGTAACTTAGAGGACCAGCAAAATTTCACTATTTTATTTTTCTTCCAATTTTAATGAAATTTTATATGTAGCTTGAATTTTTTATTTAGAACATATTTTTTAAATAAAATTTTTGCGTAAAGTTGATAGTTCGAACGTATCTATAATAAATGTCAATAATTACCAGTAGATACATATATTGATTTTGTGATACTCCCCTAGTAACTATTTACTTTATTAAATAAAACAATACCATAAGCCATAATCGAGCACAACGGCAGTAACATTACTACAAAACAACGGTGGTATTCTAGCTTCGTTTCAATTTTAAATTGTTGGCGAATATAGTTTTTAATTCTAAACCGATCATGACCGAAAACCAACCATAATAATACTGACATACTGAGCTTATAGGAAAAAAATACATAACCAGAATAAACAGTTATTGTTTATTGTTTTTGACAGCAATAATAATTGGTTAACCGATTAACCGGTAATAGTTAATAACATTTACATAAATCCATGTTAACTTTTAAAACAAATTTTCTAAACACGGAAATAACGAAGGATATGAAATAATCTGTCTTTTGAAGCTCAAAATAGTGGAAGCGTAACAAAAAAGAAAGAAATCGCTTTACGTTTAAAGTTTATTTCTTTATACTGAATTTAACTCTTTTGACGTCTTTAGTATTTGAAGGCCAGTTTGTTACGTAAAGTTACTCAATTCCTATTTTCTTCTGGTTTTGGAGTTGGCTTTAGCCAACCGTTTAAGATTTGCATATGTCGGAATTGTTTCTTGATACTCTGATTATTTCAACAAAATTGCAAGATTTTTATAAATCCTGCAAGTTCCGGATTTTGCAAGATGAAATTCATTTTATGTAAATGGTTTTTACCTTTTAATTATACAATTAGTAAAAATTAAGAAGCAAAACTGTAGAATTTCGTAACGAGGTGTCGGATTACATATTTACAAACATTAAACTTGTTTAATTAAAATGCTTCTTACATCAAAATTAAAATAACAAGAGCGATTAATTAAGAAAGCTGATTATTTACATTTGAATTTTAAACAGATCATGATTTCACTAACCGGCAACAAAGAAACCAGAGAGATAAAATTTCTCCAGTTGAAAAACTCCCCGGGCTATATTCAGAAAGATTCCTCCGTTGCTATAAAAGTAAATTATAGCTCGCACTAATTGATTTATAATTACATATCTCGCCGTTTTTTAAAACTATGTAATTTGTTTCTTTGTTTTCTAAATTTGAATATGCATATTTGTTTGCCTACGAAGCGATAAAAATTGTGAACGGTAATTACGCTTCGCTGCTCTTTATTCCAGATAGGTTATTTATACGAAACGGGGTGTTCTCCAATAATTTTTCCATTCCTTTCTGTGTAAATAATGGAATAGTTCTGTAGAATTAAAAATCTCGAGCTTTATTTCCTAAGAAACAAAAAAGACGTGCTCCATTCATTTTACCGCTGAACACCGAGAACTTTTCCAATCTGAATAACACAAGTCAAATTATTTCTAAACCAAACTAACACGAAAGGTAAAGCAGCTCTCGTATAAACACGGTTAATTTTTAAAATTAATTCTGTTATAATTAACAGACTTTTTGAGTATCTTACCAATATTAAAATCGCTGAAATAAACGAAGGAAAAGCGGTATTGGTATTTTAAGATTCAATTCGTGAGTTCACCTTTTTATTAACGTCTTGGCACCGAGATTTGAAGGGCTAAAGACCGATGAAGGTAATTAAAGGGGGTATTTTTGAGAATATTCTTTCATAATTAGTCCGATGTTTGGGTAATTTGAGTATTAATTAACTGTATTAAATTAAGATAAGCCTCGGAGCATCGCTTTATAATTTAAGAGTCGCTCCTTCATTTTAATTCCTTTTATATACCGGTAACTAAAATCACAAAATAGAATAGGTTTTAGAATTACTTGATTAAGTCCACGTGTTCCTCTGATTATTTTAACAACGTCGCAACGCAGAAAGGGAGGATGTTTGGAGTTTCTTCTGAATTCTGTAATAATATAAATAGCCCTAATATAGAACTGCTCAAATCGAAGCTTACTTGTACAAATAATCTAGAAGCTAATTACTTAATTAGTTCCGAGTCAAAGATGATCAACAGCATGGCTAATGAAAATGACGTAACGCCACTCTGACTCCATTAAGCTGTGTTAATTATAAATCAACACTGCTTCTTGCCTCTGGCATCGAAAAGATCTTTTAACGTACTTATTACAAAAGGAAAAATAATAACAAACTCGGAACAACGTCTATGCTACTTTTGCTCTTTCTATCACGTTTAAAACCTTTGAATAAATTAAATTGCTCAAAGCGATGGAAATTTAAGATTATCTAAGGCTTTTGATAAAATCTCTGAATTCGAGTTTAACTCCTTTTTTTGTTTAATTTAATTTTATACATGTTTATCCTCCTAATTAATTCGCACTTCTTCTGTTTAAGTAAATAAGATTCTAAATATTCGCGTTTATTTTAATTTTAGAATTTAGATTCTTCGAATACTGATTAAATTTCCTTTATTATTTCACAGTCTGACATTAATAAGAACTTTGCTAAAACGAAATAAAAAGGGAGACAAGGCAACAAGCAGTAAACAACCAAGTCGAATGCAAAAAATAAAAACATCAAATTTCATCAGGTAATTGAACAAGTCTTGTAACGAATTACGTGGTTAAGTTTCTAAATGAAGTGCACTAAAAACCATTTTTTCTAACGACTAACAAAGCTGGATGAAAGCCAGGTGATTTTTTAGGTGGACGTTTTAAAACAATTGTTTCTTATATCTGAAAATAACTACCATCTGCATAATATTAAAAAAAGGATATCCTATTTCAAACATTGTTGCAGATTTTTAACTCAGAATTTTTAAAAATTACTTTACCCTAGATATAATTATGATACTGTATGGAATCGTTGGTGCCTTTTATGGGCGAATCATCCCTATTTCCTTCTGCTTTCTCATATACTCATACCTCTATGTAACTTGGCTTTTTCTAATATTTTTTTATTCTTCCTTATTTGCAAATTTATTTTTTTCACTCTTCTGCTTCCGTTTTTTAATGAACTTGTCTCACCTCATATTTGTATATTTTTATTTGCACGTAGGGGTTGTTAAAAAAGACACTTTTTTAAATTTTTAACAGACACCTGGTCGAAATTGGTTACCGCCTAAAAGAGAGAATTATTGTGTTAATTCCTCACTTCCCAGTTAATAATATGTTTCCTCCAGTAAAAAGTGAGTCTTTCATCCGTGAAATTCATCTTCAGACTGGTTCCCGTTTCCCTAAGATTTTTTCTTGTAGTATACGTCGTATTAAACCATATCTTCTTACGTTTTGTGTTATATAGCCTAATTATTGTTATGGTATTAATTTGTGTGCCCTTCTTCAACAGCATATTCGTCTTCTTTAGATGGCGTGTCTTTTACAGGACGTTGCCTCCTTTTCTCCATATGTCTGTAGTGTGCCTATCAAGTAGCTTATAGACAGAAGATTTACTCTAGAGAAGATTTATTAGGCAGAATGCCTCGATTGCTTGATAATGCATTCTGAGTGAGGCTGTTGGGTATTGTCGGTGTAATTTTCGTGAGAATCGAACCCGGGCCAGTCTTAATCTCAGTGATCAGCCGTACGCTGAACCAAATAAGCTAAGACCGTCACTATTACGAAAGATAATTGTGGTTGATATAGCAGGGTTTCCATAGCCGAAGGGGGAGGAAATTTCATTCTGTTACAATTAAGCAAACCTGCAGCTTTTCCAGTTTTTTAAAAAAACATGATTTTCCTTAATTGTCGAGTTACTGCGAGACCATAAATGCAGAGGTTGTTGGACAGCTTTGTTATATACCGAAAATATCATTATAAATAGGTTTTAGTCCCGCAACTTGGTTTTAATTTTTATTTTATTGCTTATTTATTAATACTCCCGTATTTCCCTTGCATTATAGTTGCAGTGATTATATAGTTATTAGATACACTCATAAAGAAGCTGATACATCCATTTACATGACAGCTCGTAATTTTGCATTTCACTTCATTTATTTATAATTTTTCATAAGTGTCCCAAGCACCTCTAGGTTTTTAGCACTCCTAGAATTGTGTTTTAGTTTTATTAATTCTTCTTCTGATTCTTGATTTATTTCATTTGGTTTATTGAAAAGTGAGCTTTGTTGATATTGCTGATCACTCTGATCAGACTTATTGATAGATAGTTTTTAAATAAAAATGAAATGACAACGTCAGCAAACCCCAACTATGAGAAATTTTCGATAGCATAAAATAAAGGATATATTTCTTCTATTTTTCCTTTCTGCTAATATTTGAACGTTTCCTGATTTATGCTGCTCTCGCTTTTGTAGATGCAGCTTGTTTTTGAGATTAATTAACGCTATTTTATTAATTTTATTTATTATTATTTGCAAAGCTTGCAAATTTACCACAAGGTATGAATTAATGTTTTTTTTTAAATTTCATTGACCACCTCTTTCGTGAATGAAAACTATAAAGTGTTTATTCAATCAGAAAGATTTTCCTTTCGATTTAAGCATGTTGTTGAACTACATAGGTCTTTTGTCAAACTTCATTCAACATTGCTACTAATACTCTTGCAGGTTTTTCGGTTGCAAAAAAGACACACTATTTTACAATTTAACACTTTGGAAACTGTTTCAAGGTCCCCCTTTGCAATAATAGATATTTTCAATTTTTGGTATACTCTGCAATCTTCGTGTTGTAAAATTATCTTAGCCCATATTTTCTATCATGTTATACACACATGCCTGCACTAACATTTGATTTTTTAAATACCTCTCGATATACAAATCTAATCAATGATAAATCCATATTCTGTTCATTTATTTCGTGTTTTTTTCTTGCGGTTCTCATTTTGTTTACAATCCGTAAATCTATTGCCTTCTAAAAAAATAAAACAACTATTCCTTTACGTAACGAATTCCTTCTAAAACTGAATTTAGTCTAAAGATTATTTTAAATTGCTTGTTTATATCGTTTAGGTTTTCTGTTTCTTTGAATTCTACTGAAATCGTTTCACAACAATGCTTTAAAGTAGGCTTTGGCGAATAATAGGCCATTAAAATATATCTTTTCAAAATTTAAAAATAAAATTTTACAAAAGCACGACACTCCATCTAAGAACACATTGTCTCTCAATTATTACTAGTCTAACTAACACTTTAATTATTTTTAGTTAGGTTTTTTTTAATGAGGTATTATTGGCAACATAACTTTGTACTTTCACATCCTTAATCCTTCGCTGGTGAACAAATAGAATTGATCTTTAAGTATTCTCGGCTAATCACAGAAATTGGGCATTCAGTAAATATTTGTCTACATTATATGTATGCACAACCCAGTCGTTATTACAGGCCTATATTGACGGATAGATGCAAAAAAGTTTATAGTTTCCATAGATTTTCCAAATTATTAATCAGTTCCTATTTGTGATTTGAATTACTAATCAATCTTTATCCTTCGTTCATGGTCATTTACACAGTAATACAATTTCAAGCAATAAACTGACTATAGTTCAGGTTACTTCATGCATAGTTACATTGCTTCCCTGAGATGTGATTTTGTCTGATGGGATTAAATGCAAATGAAAGGTACATTTTTATAGAATGTTAAATAGCAATGTACTTGGGTTGTTTGAAAAGTAAGGTAAACGACGCAAAGATGTCAGCACCATGATCAAAATCGATGCACGGCCCATCAATTTGATCCTTCAAATGACCCCTGGCGGAGTTTTAGCTCAGTGCATTGAGAGGTTATTGTTTGGTCACGCGAAGTAGACGAACGTGGAAGTATTTTCAAAAATGATGGACAGAAAGGAGATTCATGTCGTGACAAAATTTTATTTTTTGAGGATGAAAACGACAATCCAAATAAAAAGTAAACTAGATCGTGTCCTTGGCGAGTCTTGCCCTTTATTTAAAACCGTACATTAGTGGATTGCTGACTTTTAACGTGGCCGCACGTGTACCGAAAAGGTATCGCGCAGCGGACGCCCAAGTGATGTGTCAGCTTCGGATATGGTGACTAATATCCACAAAATAGTTTTGAATGGCCGAAGATTGAAAATCAGGGAGATAGCACATATAGTAGGGATGAACATTTGGGCATGCAAAAGCTCTGTGCGCGATGGGTGTCGAGTTTGCTGACTTTAGACCAAAAACGTGTTGGAATGGACATTTTGTCTGCATGCTTAAAGCGTTTCAAATGTAACCTCAATGATTCTTTGCGCCGGATCGTGACCGTCGATGAAATGTGGGCTCACCACTACACGCCGGAGCCGAAAGAACAATCAAAACAATGGACAACCAAGGGGGAACCTGTTTTACAGAAGGCGAAAGCAATAGCGTCTGCCGGCAAATCATTCATTTAGTAATATAATTACGTATTAACATAGTTCAAACGTAATCTTCAATGTAGTTTAATCAAATATGATCAACACAGCTTCTCTGCGGACTACAATGATTCCAAGACTATTCCATCGGCGGCTTCATTGTTATTTGTCCATTTCTTTTCTGTTTCTTGTACAACATCCAGACTTTGAAATTTTGTGTAGAGAAACTTTCGGGCGTACGTTTAGAATTTCGTTAGAGGTTTTCAGCGATAGATCGTAACGTTTGTTAGTTAAATTATTCCATTTAATTAAAAATACAACTGATCATTGATCCCCAAGATGTCGCTTCGGTGTTAATTGCCAAGTCGTTAATGTTTTCTAAATATTCAGTTTGGCAATATAGAGTTATTTAAGTTTTTCTGTAGAATCTTGTTTAGTAGTAGGAATGTCAGATACTCTGCACAAGTTTAAAAAGAAGTAACCATTGCTTGCTGTGCTTTCCAGATTACTTCATAATTGGCATCAGTTGTCAAGAAGTGTTGAATGATTCGGCTGACTTTACCTTCTATCCTCTATATAGTGTTGGCGTGCACCATTTTAATGAACAAATCTTGAGATGTAGTCCATTCTTCAGAACCCCTTTTATATGATGCAGCTTAATGGTTAACATGTTAGGTCGTTTAGTTACGTTGTAATCTTGAAGCTCCATTGTTACTTGTTCCAGTACTTGGACCAGTTGCTTAATGTTTCGATATTGTTCCTTTAGCTTCGGACTTTCCGCAACTACTTGACTCTCATTTTTAGTTGTTGTTGTTAATTTCTTTCTGCAGCTTTCAATGTACTTTTGTCATTTTTGCGGTGTCGAACTGGAGACAAAGGGGCCTATCGGGTAAACTCCTTGGGAGCCACATACTGACGTTTAAAAGAATCAACAGATACCCATCCCTTTATTACATTTTTGTTACAAGTTTAGATAAAAGAGATGCATATTTTTGCAAATATAAGCAAGGACCAATTTACTACATAATGTAAAATAAAAAAATAATACCGACCAAATTTTATATTAGGGACGGTTGATTGCGGTGGCGATTTTAAGAATGTCTCGTGTGGGGGCTACATTTTGAGTTTTTGGTGCGGCCTGCCGGGCACTTTTCCAATTGCCCAGTGTCCCAAATTCAACAGTGTTTGTTTGAAAACTCCATATGGTGTGTGTTTCAGCATTTTGGTGTTTTGTTGTGCTTCATTCCAGAATAGTTCCCGATTTCTGGTTTCATGGAAGTATTCTTCCGTTTTTCTCGGCGTTGGATGTTTTTTGATGTTTATAAGTAGATGAATGTTCGTGGCAAGAAGAAAGTTTGTTTAATTATTCCATGTTCGTCATTTATGGATGGTTTATTTATTTTTACCTAGGTTAAGAAGCTTGCTAGTTAATTTGTTTGGTGGTTGATCAGCTTGACCTGTTGGTTGGCTGGTTAATTTAGTTGGTTGATTGGTTTAGTGGGTTGATCGGTTGGTTTGATAGGATACGGAAAATTACAGTTAGTAGTTGTTGATTTGAGATTTCATTCTTCGTTTGAGAACATTTTTAGGATTTTGAAGGACTGTATACAAATAGTCCATTGGTTGGTTAGTTGATTTCTTACAGTTTGTCACTAGGTAGCTTAGTTGGTTGGCTGGTTGCTTTGTTCCTTGGTAGTTTAGTTGTTTAGTTGCATGGTGGTTGCTTGTTCGCTTACTTATAGCTCGATGATTTCTCCAAACTTATTTTTTTTCTGCGCCTATTTTTAATATTATTCGTTATTGGCTTTTCTGTGTTTGGTTAGCCTGCTTGTTGTTCTTTATTTATTTCATTTTTCTCCCTCAAATAATGTATCTGCTTTTTTTAAGTTGTAGATCTATTTGTTCTTTTTTTGCGTTCCTCTGCCAAATACCAAACCTTTCTTTCTTCTTTACTTTCCATCAAACAACTCTTTACTTCAACTTTTTTTCGTTGTCCAGTTAAATTATTAAATTTTTTACTGTATTTTAGATTTTTTAATGTTTTCCCATCATAAATTTATATCTGTTCCCTTACTGTCATTCCTGTCTTTTTTCGCCCCATCTACTTTTTATTTTTTTATCCACTCTACTTCTACTTTCCTAGTTATTACCAGCATGTGATCAGAATTTGTGTTCGCTCCTCTAAACATTCTCACATCGTGGCCTATTTTATTTGCTTTTTTTGGAATGCTTAAGGTGTTGGAATTTCGTGCTACTTATTATTAGATAAGATAGTGTTACAGATATATTGTATTTCACTATAACTTTCTTTTGTAATTTTTGCACTGAAATTTCATATTACAATAAGCATCTCATGCTTTCTATTTTTTTTTCAGTTATTTTTTATAGGTCTTCCTAGTAGAATCATCCTTTTCGCCCTAGCGTAATAAGATGTCTTTTACCTTTTTATAACTGAAACTTCTCCAGTTTTTCAACTTTTCATCGTCTTCTAAATACCACATTAAATCTTCCTTTTTGAATCACTTCTGTAACTGCCCCATGCATTGTATTAACTCCTAGTTCAAGTTCTTAGTGTTTAACTGTAATTTCTAATTTGGACCTGAAATAAAATGATAATTTAAGATCTCAAGATTAAGAAAACTTTTTGTAATTAGAACGATTAATAGGAGATAAGAACAATTATCTGAAAATTATTTGTTACTGAGCGTTGTTAATATTTTATTGATTAAGAAGTGATTCTGATTTGAAGGGCATAAATTAATTTTTTTTAATGAAGGAGTGAAACCAAATTAATGAAAATTGGTTCCTAAATACTTTTCAGTAATCTAACACTGATTAAAACACTTAAAATTGCTGTCGTAACCGAAATTCTTTAAACGTATCGGCATCAACACTGAAAGTTCAAATTGTTTAGAAAATAAATATATTTCTTTAATGAACAAATTAAAAAGTGTCGCTTATCTATCTGAAGAACTAGAATGTAATTACAATTACAAATTTTACTACGAGTCTTAAAATGTAGATTTGGTTTATTTAAGAAATTAAAAATATAGGTCTCGTTTAAATTAGTCGAACGAAACTGTGAGTTAGAATGTTAGGAGGAATATTACCAATCTGTATAGGAAAGAAAAGGATGGAAAGATCAATTAGTTAAAACTAATCTTAAAAAGACCATTTCGATAAGATTAGTATTATCTAAGGAATCAGACGATCATAAAAGTTTTATCATCAACTGTTCCCATGAATAACACCTGCTTTTCCGAAAATGATAAGTTTTTATTACCTCAGAAAATGAATAAATCAGGGATGATTGTTACTGAAATTTTATGTCTACATTTAATTACCTGCCGTCAATTAAAGGCTTCATTCCTAGGAGATCCAATTACGAACTAAACGAAAACTATGATGGATTTGCGGATTAAGTTGTATTATAGACATATAATTCCAAGTTTGAGAAGCAATCTAGGGTATTGTATGATCCAAAGTGCAACAGTGTTATCTCTGAAACCAGCAACTCCTGTCGTAAGGCGGATCAAGCGGGCTGGCTTAGTAGAGTTTCAGATTGTTAGCGAGCCGCGGTCTTCTTGACCGGATTATGTTCAGCTCAAAACTCGAGATAGCCAAAAATTTGTATGCCACAACAAAAACGTCTACCCTATCTTTAAAGGTTACTTACATACGCTTTTAAATATATATCTACCTGTTCTTCTTTCCTAACAGCTAAACATCCAAAATTTGTTTTGTGAAATTCAATGGGGCCGCTGAAAATAGACAGAACCGTCGAATCATATCGAACTGAGTTTACAAATAGTCGTTAAGCGGGGATTAAATATGATCCCATTGTTAGGCGGCGTGTTTACCAAATTCAAAAAGTAGCCGGCACTTCGACACCTTCGTGGTATTTATTTGTGGTTTTAAGGTTGCTGAAATATTTCTTCGGTCGAATGATTTCGTTGTCGTTAAACGTCTACTGTTTCGATGCAGAGAACTAATCCTTTCGGTGTATTGCGCAATTTGATAATCCTGCAGCTCGAATACGAAGTTCCTTCCAATTAAATACTCCACTAAGTATTGCCATTCGGTCATTAATTGTATCAAACAGATTAATGAAGTTCTTAAACCGATGTTCCTAGTTTGAGTACCGAAGATTACAACTTGAAGACCATCCATTGGACAGAGTCCCACAAATCCTACGTAGATTAATTTATTGATAACAAGTGAGAATACGCAGGCTTTCTTAGAAAGTTTCCTTCCACAATACATCAACGAAACGTCTTATACATATAAAACGAGTTGTTACTAACGTTTTCCAAAATCGTGTTTTAAGCAATTTTTCCCCAATTGCTAGAATGTGCTTTATATAAATAGACATAATAAATGTTTATTGCCACATATATCTCGAAACTTGAGAAAACATTTTATACATTATTTCCTTTGCAAGTTTCAATAACACAAGGTCGTTTATAAAATATAAAATAATTAAAAATAAATTTTTAACAATCTAAACCACTCTGTAGAAACAGACTAACTCTAATTAAACAGGTGTCCGTGATTAAGTATAGAATTTTGCAAGGCTATAAGCACCTATTAAGCTTCTTTTAAGGTAAAAATACTGTGTTAATTACAAATCAGTAAAATAATTATGAGTAATTAATAAGTATAAATGTTGAAATAAAAGTGGAATTAGTTTCTTTGCTTCCAAGAATATCCAATTAAAAATGTAGAAATGTTTCATCCTTATAGTAATATAATTATTATATAAATAAGGGCAAATAAATAATATTACCAATAAATTCTTTGATACTTAGACAAGGTGTTTCGGAAAAAAGTTGTGTGCATAAAATTAGAGTATTGCTCCCCTACAAGTCAGTGCCAATTTCGTAGCATTTACACCGTATTCCGTTGGCCATGATTCAATCTATTTGTCCTAGAACTGGACAAATAACACAATTATAAGCAGTCCAATCTTTATTACCAACACAGGAAACGCAAATCATAGACAACTACTCTCCAAGTAAAAAATAATAGGTGTATAATTACGTAATTAGTGAACAGTTACTAAATATGTGTATGCAGTTTCAAGTTTACTAACCAGTACAGCTTTTTACAATTTTTTAAATTTATTTTATGAGTAAATTAATAAGCTCGTAAGATTCATCCATCTCTCTCTATCTAATTCCTTCTATTTCTACTTAGGTCCAAACCAACGTATGGTCATGACTCACCGAGAAGTTATACGATATATTGCTTTGTTTTTGTCAAAACATAATTCATCTCACTTTTACATATGTTTTCTATTTGGAATTACTCAATTTCATTAAAGAAGATGTTTATACCATACAAATATTAAATAAATTATATTCAAAAATATAGTTTACGGTGTCATTTCTGGAGTCTGTTTCATATCAAAAGTTTCCAATGTTTCTTCTAATTACTGAATTTGTCCCCGAATTCGATGTTATTTCAATTTCAAAATTTGAGGCTACATAGAATTTACGAGTTATCTTAGAAAAACTTTAAAAATTGTATCTTAAAAATAAGGTTCAAATTTCGAGATTCTTATAATTGTTAAATATTTGCAATAAAAACGTGCCATCAATATTAAAAATAGTTACTTTAACAACGTATAGCTTCAGATTGTTTCAGCATAAACTTCATATACTGGGTGTTGACTAAGATTTTGAGACATACGATTTTAAAATGCAAAACTAAACTATTGTATTCACTAACTTCCTTAAATGTTTTAGAAAAATTGTGTAAAGTTTGGTATCAAAATATTTGAAAACCTGAAGTTAAGTCTAATGTTATTATCGCTTAGCTTTTCAGAAACCATTCTTTAGCACCAAACAAAAGATTTGATTTGTTTAAAACTGTGTGTATTGGATTCTAAAGAAGGCCAGTAAACTAAAAAGTGTCACGATCATTTTACTTAATAAAACAATAGTTGACAAACCAAAGTGCCTTTCGTTTAATTCTGTTAAACAATTTAAAACTTTGGCACGAATTTTAAACTGCTACATTTAACTTATTAATAACTTAGGTTCAAATATTTTTCATTATAGCTATGAATTTTGTATACCTTGTATCGATTTCAATACTTATTGAATATACAGGATGATTCAAAAGTATTGTCATTAATTTTAAGGGTAGGTAGAGCAACTTTTCTCAATAAACCAGGTGTCGCAAGTACACGCTAAGCTCAGAAAAAATTAGAAAGATCAATAAAAAAATTGGTTTGGGGTCGCTGATAAAGAGTCTACGTCTATTATGTAGGTCAGTCACTCTTTGAATGTCTTAGTGGAAGGTCAGCCGAATTTGACGTTATTTTAATTTCTTAAGTAAAGACAGTTTCCGTTTGTGTTGTGTTTGAATTATGTTTCTGTTGTGTTTGTGTAGAAGTTAATGGAGGAACATTTGAACATCGTATGTAAGTTTTGTTCCTCTTTATTAACAACATTTTGTTCTAATATCACTTTTTAAACATGCCGGTAATTATTTACTGTCAGTCTCAAGCCTGAAAAAATGTGGGAGGAGAGTGAAACCTGTAAATTACATAATTGTGTAATGTTTCATTTATTTTTCCAAGATCAAATTTCTGTCGCAAGCTTTTTAAATGCGTATTAGCCTACAGTTCTCAAAAGTGAGCAAAAAAATTTAAAATAAACAAAAATCGCGATAAGCTTTAAATTTTTGCTGTAATGTATGTACTTCTATTAAGGTCAGAATATACCCATTTAATTTAATGACAATAGTTTTGATTCACCCTGTATAAACATCAAATATTGAAGCTAAAATTCGATCATGATGATCCTTATTACATAAATAACTATTATGAAAGCGTTAACCTAAGAAACTTAAAAATATGAATACATGTCTTGTAGAGTGCTATCCCAGTGAACGCACTTATATTTTATATTGCAGTTACATGAGCACTGTTTAAGAAAATTGGCAGGTTCGAAGGTTTGAATCTCCTCAGTCTTTTGGCCTTTTCATTTTCAGCAAAAAGTGTGCATGCGGGATCATTTAGGTTAGAAGTTATTCTAACTATCTTTGCATTTCTTACTGTATCTCGTGATTTTTTCCTTGATAGTTGGTACGTTTAAGTCAGAGTGTAATATTTTGTTAGGCATATGCCATGGGGCATCCATTACACACCGGAGAGCTTTATTTTGAAAACGTTGAGTTTCGAGATTTGAGTTACTGCATGAGTCTCAAAGAGGTATGCCATATGTCCAGATTGGTTTTAATATGGTCAGAAAAGCCTTGGACACACGAGGCGGTTTGTGACGAATCGGCCGACGATTCGTTGATAAGTTGAACCGTCGGCTGATTCGTCACAAAAATGCTTTGTGTGTCCAAGGCCTAAGAGTTTGTTTTCTGTTGATAACGTAGGATCTTAGGTTTTACTACATTTGCTGGATTGATTTGTTCTCATTAGATTTTATACGCCATTGTTGTAACAATTTTTCTAGTTAATCCAGATGATTTTGTAAGTTTTTAGAAGAGATTATGGGGCTTAGATGTGAGGCTAGAATTGACATGTCATCGGCGTAGGTCCTTGTTTGTCTTGATTCGGATAGTTCTGATGTACATCAGATATAATATAGGGCCAAGGATACTGCCCTGCGGTTCCCAAATTGAATACGATAAAGATGAATATATTCTTCTCGATATTTTATTTGGAACGTCCTCAGTAAGATATGATTTGAGTAGGATATACTCTGGGTGTGGAAATTCACGTTTGCTTGTCAAAAGCTTGACTTATGCCTTCTAAATCGTTGCTGATTTTTTTTGACTAATCTGTAAGCATGTTCTATAGCTCCATGTCCTTTTCTGAAGCCAAATTTCTGGGAAGGTATTAGTTCTTTCATCGCTGAAAGACATTAGACGTTTCGGGAAGAGTCTGAGAATGTCATTGTAAATTTATGTTAACGCTTTAATACCTTTTTGGGAAAGAACTTTCCGTTTATCAAATCATATCCTGGAGCCCTTTCTGGGCATATGACTGTTTCTACGTGGTTTGCTAGGGAAATCTAATGTGGGATCTGTAGATCGTTGTTGAGATTTTCTTCTTCAGTTGCTGTTATAGAGGGAGGTAAGGGTTGAAAGACTGATGTGAGGTGTTCCGCAAAAGCTCTGCCCTTTTGGTTTTCCGTTCTTGCCCATGTGTTGTTGTGCAATCGTAAAAAGCAATATTGAAGGAGGATTATAAAATTCTAGATAACAAAAATCAGAACTTTTATAAATTTCTCAGCGATTCTAGTAGCATTGTTATTTACTTTATTATTTCCATTACTTTATGTGTAATTTTTTATTTTCTTGAAATTAACATTTAAATATATTTTCCTGTATCTGGAATTACGCCTTGCTTGAAAATAAAGCATTTAATATACTTAATTATTTTTCGTAATATGCATTTTCTAATTCTAAAATATCACGAAGTATAGTAGACAAGGAATTTGTATTGACTTTGTACTGAATGTTTAGGTATTAAAGATTGAAAAAAATTCATAATAAAAACGCCGAAAACGCATTCTCGGCAACAAAAATGTTACCTCTGTAAAAAATAACAAAAAAAAAACAGACTTAAAGAACACATGTATAGCATGCAGATTTCAGATCTATCCCATAAAATTTAACTATATTGCTAGTCTGACGCTAAATCCAATAGAAAAAAGTTTTCTAGTGATAACAACTCGACGAATGTAAGGATACGTATTGTAAAATTTTATAGAATGGGGTCGTTTTTTATCGTTTACAGGATAGCAGATTTCTTGTGTAATTTAATTCCGGTGTAAGAATAAAATCTTTGGAAAACTACTGGTACGCAGTAACCCATTCCCGAATAGTTCTACTGAACTAAATACAGTATGTTCGATTTTGTTTTAAATATTTGTTACACTAATTTTTGAGAAACTGGATTAAGGGTTCTATTTAGTATTAATAATAATAACGTTACTAAATTCTGCAAGATGCAATAAGCATTAGCAAACTAGGAAATGGGGAGTAATCATATTTAAAGTAAACTGTGTATACGGTGTGTATCATAATTCGATTGACAGAGGCGACGAACAGTTAAAAGGTGCAGGAAGCATCATAAAGTAGTTGGACGATATATCAACTTAAAAAAAAAGATGTAAGTACTAAAAATCTGTAAGACTTATGATGTCCAAAGAACCTTCGTAAAGTATAAACGATAGGCTATCTATTAACGTTGATTGAACTATTAAGAAGTTTTCAAGGACTTCCTTTGATGTCTTTGATGTGGTGGTCTCCTAAGGTTTATTTACAAAAATTATTTTGCTTGACACGCTTTATGGCCCTAAAAATTTGCCAATAGAATTATGATATACCATGTATATTTTTGAAACATAATTTTCAGGTAACTTTACTGTTTAATTATTCGAGCATTTAAATACAGTCAGTTAAATATGAAAACAGAAGTGTTCGATCGTCAAATATCATAAAACTTTTTTATTTGCTCAAAAAATACTATTCTAAAAATAATTTCTAACAAGTTTGATTGACATTTTTGTTTTGGTAGGTATCTATTATTAACCTCTTTTAAGAGATTTGATAAACCCTTTTCGTCCTATAACCGTTGAACAAATAATTTAACGTGTAGTTTGTTTTCTAAAAATGTTCAGTATTATCGAGGTTTAATTAATAATATTTTAAAGAAAAAATTCTTCGACAACTTGTAATTAAATGTAAATAATTAAATTATTCTGTGGATAAATTCGCTTAATATGCCAATTTTAACACATAGGAGGGAAAGCTTATGTGAGCATATTATTTATTGCATTTTTTCTTGTAAAATACATATGTAATGATTTTCAGGATATTTAAGTATTTATATAATCAATGTTTCTTCTTCTTCCTCCTATGCCCTTTATGTCCAAAGCTTGGTCCGATGACCTGTTAGCAGGTTAGCACAGAATAAACTCTTAACAGAAGCGACAAAGTACAGAGTGTGGGGTGGTCAAAATAAGGCGAGCGGAAGTGAACTCGAACACGCCCACTAGCAAGTAAAATTTCCTATTTTGCTGTATATTTAAGTGCAACGTTTCAATAAAACATAAATACGCGGAAATGACTGACAAAAAAGGTGGTAATTAGTATATAATAAATTAGTATCAATTTTTATAATGTCAGCTTCTGTAAGTTTATTTGTTTTAGAAATTTCCATTAGTACTCAAACATCACCTGGAGCTGTGGCTGAAGTCAGCAGCACTTGCACCCCCAGAAATCAGAAATTAACGATTAAAACTGAAAACCATACGCTAAGTTACTTGCTGAACCGGCGTAGCTTCGCCTTGTGCTGGCAACATTAACATCTAAGTGCCGCGCGGTTTTGTCGCTTCTGTTAAGAGTTTATTCTGTGCTGTTAGTAACTCGTAATAACGAGTTAGTTAAAATTATTAAATAAATAAATAAGCAAAAAAGTCACAAAAACTAACTTTAATCCACCCAAATGGTCAGTCAGCAAGGATAACCTAAAGCTGAACACTGCATTTACCAGGAATATAAACCTGATTTTGTATTATATAAATGGATTGGAATTATAATTGCAAATGCACAGGATGCGTCTAAAATTATAATTTCTAAGTTGTGTTTTACTTAGTGAGATATCACAAACTGAACAATTACTTCGGTACTTGCATTATGCAAAGAATAACATAATTCGTTTTGTTATAAAAATCAGCGAACTATGTACATGCGAATATTAAAGAAATTAGGTGAACTTTTGAGTCGATTTTAAAGAGGGTTGTTGATGTATTAAGAAATAAAATTTCTATAAATGGGTGCGATTTTTCTTTTAGAATTTCCCTCTAAATTCTTCATTGCTTCCGTTGCTTTCGAGGTTGTAATATTTGAGTTTTTGAAGCCTTAATTTTTTAAAAGATATAACTCAAGACATGATTGTTAATTGATAATCGATAAAATGGTAAATTAACTTAGTTCACTTTCAAGCAACGTAGTGTTTAACATTTTAACCCTCGCTATGTAATGATTAACGAATTGAAAAGGATTGAAAAATAAACGAAAAGGTAATATTAGTTTGAATTAATAAAAGAGCAACGCAGAGTGCATTCGAGTGAATTTCCAAAAAAGGCCATCATCATTAAGTATTGCAGAAAACCCATAGCGAAGAACAATAATGATAGTAGTGATTAAATAGTGGGGTGTCTTAGATAAATGACTGACAGCTCTCAGATCCGCTAGAGTTCCCAGTGGTGTATTTATATAATGATAGAGCTGAGGAAACACGAGCAAAGTCGGTGGCAAGCGGGGTCATAACCTGATCCCTGATCCGCGCACAATAGCCGGGTCGGGGGTAGTGCGCCCAATTACCGGCCGATCGTCCGCCACCCTCGCTTGATCCACTGACAATGTTGCATTGTGAAACTTATACAGTTAGAGCACTTGACAGGACTTTCGACATAATTCTAAGAGTTAGCGAAATCTTAGCCGAATTATTCTAAGCTACATACAACACTAACAGCTTTAAAGTTCTGGATAGGCTCACTTAATTCAAACGACCCTTAGCTAGGGTTACATTTTACTACTGACAAGGACAACCGAAATCGCCCCGATTTTATCTAATAATTTCACAACTTTAAATAGCCTACCGTAGGCTCTTGCAAAATTATACAAACTTGACCAATTTCACTGGAAAATAACAAAATTATTCCTTAATTTCTAATTCCGCGAAAATTATTTTTATAATAACAATTTGAGTGTCACAGGTTAACTCGAGATGATAAAGTGAAAATAATTTTTAATTTATGCAGGATATAAAAGGGAGATGGTTAAGTTTATACGACTGAATCCGATTTTATAAGGTACAATTATCTCCAATTATAACCGATTTAAAAACACGATAATATATACAAGATAAAAGCTCGTCACTTTTGACTATAAATATAATTCATTTTTGATGGGTATCACTTGTCAGTTACGAATCGTTAATTTGTATATCAACTACAACATAATAATCGTTTAATAATACTCTTCAAAGTCAAGGGTTACCTATTATTTCTTCAAGAATAACTTTTATAATGATATATTTTTATTAGAAATTAAACATTTTTACCGTGGGATTTTTTATTTTTATACATTTAATAATTGCTATAAATATAAAATCTCGGACAACGCACAATTATTCTTGACAAAAAGATGATAACATACCATTCGACAGTGATGTGAAATTAAGCGTGAAAGTTTTTTTCCTCTACGTTTTATTTTATTTTTGGCCTGCGTATTCCTCGCCGTTTTTAAATTTTAAGTGGGATTATAATTGGAGGTAATTTAGAAGACATAAAAATTGTCATATAATTTTTATCGTCGGATATTTCTTTTTGTTTTGGTGCTTAATAATTTAGATTTCTAACGATAAAAAAATTGAAATCATGTAGAAAGTATTTATTATTTATTTTAGAAGGTTATTTCCTTTAATTACGTTAGGTGATTAAATAAAACTGTTGGCCCAGTAAGCTTTTGGCATATTTTAGGAGTTAAAAGCGAATTCTAAAGAAAAATTGTGATATAAACATACGTCCAAGCCGTTTACTTGAAGAACTGAACAAAAAATCAATATAGACTATAAATCTTGTTTATGCCACTATCGTGCATGGTTGTATCGACAGCCAAATACTGTTGAATTAATTGATTTATTTCAAAACAAATGTCTCAACATAGAAGTCTAATTGCGTGGCCACAGCGATCTCCTAGTTTAAATTCGCTATATTGTTATTTCTGGGAACATGTGGAACAGTTTGTGTACTAAGCAGAAATTATTATCCGTCAGTAGTACCTATATAGAAAGGTTGTCAGATATCAGATGTATTAAATCACAATCTCTTTCAATGTGTTCTTCACAAATACAAAGGTGTTTTGAAAAGTCTTACTTCCTTTGTGATAACTTTATTAATATATAAGATATAGAAATAAGCTATATATTTCTTATAACCTTGTAGTATCCCCTATCAAGGGGTGTCATTACTTTTGTATGAAATCGCCATCCCTGTCCACACACGCACGCCGATGCCGAACTTTCTTCATCCCCTTGCAGAGGCTGCTGCCGGCACCACTGACGCAGTTGGTTGCTTGCACCTCCTCATCATTAGTGTAATGCCGTTCCTTCAGGTTCTGCTTCAGCTTCAAAAAAGGGAAAAAATCGCGAAATTTCAAGCACTGCAATACCTCCTGCGTTTGTTGACTGCAGTGAGGACTGCAGAATTGCTTCGGTGGCCAGTCTAACTCGCTGCAATTGAGTTCGGAACTCGGAGCTCGGAGTGTTCGCATATTGGTTGGAATTTATGGTGTCACCTTTGTTCAAAAATTTAATGTGGGCTATGTAATCCCAAAATACAGTCATCAACACTTTTCCTGCTGAAGCAAAGGCTTTGAATTTTTTCGGGAAAGGAGAGCTCCCATGTCTGCACTCCATTGACTGCAGCATGTTCTCCGAGTCGTAATGTGTGTTGCTGGTAATTTTTTTTTCATTGTGTTTGATTTTAGGAGTCAACATGCGCGGGACTCATCTTGCGCATACTTTCCTGTAGCCAAGCAAAACATGAATAATGTGGTGGACTCGTTCAAGAGAAATCTCAACAGTTCCACCGATATCTTTCTGCTTCACGTGACGATTAGCAAGCCTCAGTTTATCTACTTATATACACGCACTTGATGCTGTCCATGCGTGGCTGTGAAGGCCGACCACATCGAGCCTGATCATGCAGATTTGTTGTGGCTGAATTTTTTCCTTTCACACTTCCTGCCCACCGCCTAACAATATATATTGACATCGACACAGGCGTTACTCTAACCGAATGTTCATGTCACTTGTCATTTTGGTCAGTAGGTTCTTCTTCTTTTAGAAGCGGCGTACTCTTTACAGGGTATTGTCGGTCTTTTCTCTATATGTCTGTGATGTGCGTGTCAAGTAGTCTACAGACACAGGGGACCTACAGCTTCCGAACCATGGAAGTGCTTGCACTTCTACTCCAAAGAAGACTTACTTGTCACTTGTGGTCAACAATATTTTCACATTATTTGGGCGAAGACATTGCTTATTTTTTCATTTACTGTTTTACCTGAACGATCAATCATCCTTGATTTGCAATTTTCCCCCGGTTTTGATATAAATATTTATTGCTTCTTAACATTATTTATGAGTCGATCAATAAGGTTTTGAGTTTTACCTCCTCCCTATTTAAGTTTACTTTTATTTCGATTTATCGCCGGTGTGGTCGAATATTTAAGGCTACTGCGCGGACGGTCTCGGAATCAAACCTGAAATCGAATGCTTGGTGGGTGGCCTACCCAATCACCGAAAATAATTGAATAACCGAAACACAGTGGTCGGCCATACTCCCTCGCGGAGTGTAAGTGCCTATACCTTTACCTTTATTTCGATTTGGTTTGAACTAATCTATGGTCACTGCTTAACGAGATGTTGTTACTGTATAGATACATGTTCTTTATTTTTGGCAATTAAATCGCATTTTTAATTTTTCTATCTGGATTAATATGGGTGCATTTACGTTCTCTGGACTTTTTATATATAAAAAAAGAAATCTTTCATAACCCATAAGAAATGTTATTCTAAGAAATTGGAATTTTACCCGTGATGTTTTTTATTCCATAATAAAATTTGAAATTTATAGCAAAGGTGTATTCAGAAGTTCATTATTATGGGGATTTCTTGGTAGAAACGTTCTACTTCTACTTCGTCGTGCATGTTTCTACTTTGTCATTTGTTTTTTCCCCCATTAAATAGGTTATTCGGTTTAAAATACATTTTTTATATTTCAACATTTGGCATTAATAGTTTTTTTATTAGTATTAGAAATCTTGTTCTTATTAACTAAAATTTTAAAGGGTTGTAAGTTCCTAACTGTGAAGAAGTTCATTTATGCTCATCAAACATTTTGCTCTTCGAATCGCATCAGTTTTTATCTAATGCAGTTCTTCATAGATTGAATAAATTACTCCATAGTCACAACTTCGTCAAATTGCGTGCTTTGAATCTACCGGCATTCTTTACATAATGTTCAATATAAAAAGCTT
This sequence comes from Melanotus villosus, assembly GCA_963082815.1. Classification (NCBI taxonomy): domain Eukaryota; kingdom Metazoa; phylum Arthropoda; class Insecta; order Coleoptera; family Elateridae; genus Melanotus; species Melanotus villosus. The sequence continues at coordinate 68,942,376 of OY720420.1, forward strand.
ACCATCTCATTCCTGATAATTTAATAACAGAAACATACATAACTATAATGGTATAAATAATGCATACGTAAGAAGGAGAAGACTGCAACAGTATAGGCATAAGCTAAACAACTATAAAATGTACTCGAAATAATGGATTAATATTCACTTACAATACCACGAGTGGTCAAAGAATTGTCGATTATTTTTTTGCTGTAACATCACGAATGTTCCTTGTGCTTGCATATGAATATCACGAGTGCGCAGCACGAGTGGTATTCGCAATCACAAGGAACATGAGTGATTTTACAGCAAAAATAATCTACAATTCTTTGACCACGAATGGTATTTGAGGGACTATTCATCGAAAAAAAAATCATTTCCATCGAATCATTTTTCATAAATTAGTCCACATTCAAGTTTGTTTACATGAAAATTGTTTTCTGTGGGATATATGTATAACTAGCAATAAACTGTTTTCAAAAAATTGTCGCTTCGTATCACTAGTGAAATTCGTTTTGATTGGCTCAAAAACGTCAAATCTTGCATTTTGATTGGTCGATTTTTGGCAGATGACATATGAGTTGAATAGTCACTAATATTTACTATTCTATTAATAATTTTTTTGGTCCTGTAGTATAATCAGGGACGTGCTAGGATGGTCAAATCAAATCAGGATTTCAAATTTCAAGCAGGCCAAGGACCTTAATTTGTGTAATATTTGCACGATTGCAATAGTATGTATTTGAAATCAACATCCTAGATACACAGAACTCTACCGGAAAAAATTCCGACGAATTACTGGTCCAACCCGCTCCTAAGTATAATAAATATTTAATTTAAATATTATTGCCAAAAGTGACATTGTGATAGGATATCCTTTTGTATACATATAAGTATTATAAAGACCGATAGCCGGAGTGGCCGAGTGTTTAAGGTATTCATACCCGAGTCGGATGCTCGGCGGGTGGCCTACGCAGTCACTGAAAACGATTGCGAACCGAAACACAGTGGTGGAGTAGGGAAGGTAGGCGGTTGTTGAAGGCGCGGTGCTTACCACACCACCCCATACTTATAGCGTACGAAACAACCGAGATATGAGAAGCGACTTACGAGACCTTAACCCTCCATGTTGCCGGCCATGCTTCCTCGCGGGGAGTTAGTGGCGATACCTTTACCTTTACTTTTACTATGCAGGGTGGTCACTTTTACAATGTACACCATTGGGATCTCGGAAACGGTAAGAGATACAAGGTTGGTTAAATAGGGAAAAAGTTGCGCCATTTTAGACTCTTTAAAGAATTGAAGAGCAATCGGAGATAGTTTTTGTAGTTTCTGAATTATCCTGAAAAAACTGAAAAGATCTGTTTTTTTATTTCTTTAATAACTTTTTTGCTATTAGGACGAGTAAAATAAAATTTTTGGTGTTTACATAATTAAGCAAGGGCTATCTATTACACTCCTTAAAAATTTTCTAGGCAAACTAGATAGTTGGGTTTTCATGGGTAACTTTTGATTTTCTAAAGCCCGCCACAGATGCAGAGGGAAGCGTGTGCGGTTTTGAATGCGCATTCAAACCCGTGCAAAAAGAATGTAGTCTGTATTTGCACACACACGTGGCGACTTGTCAGTAGTTTAAGTCCAAAGAGTTGTTGCAAAATGTCAGTTGTGTTATCAGAATACGAATTATGTTTAGTGCCAGTGGCGTGCGCTTGCATTATTGAAAATTCCTTCGATTTTATTTTCCATAAACAATGATTGTTTCTATAAATTTCGGTGAAGGAACACATAAAACCACGGGAGCAGTTGAGTAAATCCGACATGATTTGAAATTTATTATATATATTGTCAATACACCAACAACAAAGTAATAAGTACCGACGGCACTGAATATAAACATGTTCATCGTGCAATCTTGCACCACACACACAGAGTTTTCCCCGTGCATTCAAAACTGTACGGGGAAAAATTCAGGCAACGCCTGGTTTTTTTGCCACGGGTTTATTGGAATGCGCATTCTAAATAAGTCTACAGGTTTCTACCACACACCATCGGTTTTGAATGCACGGTTTTAACTGTACACGCAAGTCTTGACGCAAGTCTCTGCATGTGTGGCGGGCTTTATAGCCGCCATATTGGATTTTTATACCAAAAGGTGCAGAGAAAAATTACAAATTCATCGATGCATCACACATGATCAAAAAAATGTAATTTCAGTCCTGTGCGTTGGCCAACAAGACCCCCTTGCTTAAACTACTAAGTAGATTAGCTTTTCGACCAAACATACCTTAGTCGATAGTTCAAGGCCTGTTGAGATATATAAACTTTTATTAATAAAGCAAGAACGCTTTAACGTAGTGTTTTTATTTAGTAGGAACCTTGTCGTATGCAACATTTTGTACTAATATTGTTTAAATCTGCCAGGTAGAAGTGTGGTAATGTATATACGAGCCCAGTCGCATATGAATTGGACCAAAAGGAATATGCAACAAAATTTTATTTTTCTGAATAAAAATTTATTTAATTTTCATAATTTCAACAGAGACAATTAAGCTTATTTGGTACTATGTCGTTTTAACAATTAATCAACAATATCTAATACTTATATCAACTACAATAAATTATAAAAGAAACAAAAAGGAAAAGTTATGTCTGGCGCATATTAATTGGACCAAAGATTTTTGTACAATTAGTCAGAGTTACCACTGTGTACAGTCACCTTTTCGTTTTAAAACGGCATCAATTCTCTTTGGCATCGTGCCTACTAATGTTTTGCAGTACTCTGGTTGAAAATTATTCCAAATTTCCTGAATTTTATTCTTTAATTCAGGAATTGTTCGAACTGGTGTGGTTCGAAGTGCTTTTTTCATTTGATGCCAAAGAGTCTCGATAGGGGATAGATCAGGGCTGCTTGAAGGCCATTTTAAAACGGGAACATTCATTCCCTGTAACCATGATGTTACCGATTTCGCTGTATGGCAGGCTGCGCCATCTTGTTGAAATATATATCCCCCCTCTGGCAGTTGAATTTCATTAATGGAAGGCAACAATTCCTCTTGTAAAATTATCGTGTACTTCGCAGCATTGACAGTGCCGTCAATGAAAAGAAGACGTCCAACTCCTTGTGATGACATGCATCCCCACACCATCACAGATGCTGGAAACTTAACCTTTCTTTTGAGGCAATCTCTGTGATATTCCTCTCCTGGCATTCGAATAATTCTACTTCGTGTATCGCCAACACATACCTCAAACTTAGACTCGTCACTCCAGATAATTGAGTCCCATTGACGTTGAACCCAGTTTTGGTGCTCCTTTGCCCATAAATATCGGGTTCGTTTTTGTTTTTCTGTGAGAAGTGGTTTTTCCTTGGCCTATTGTGAAATAATGAGTTTGGATGTTTTTTACGTTTGTAAAACCTTACCTTGTAGAACCCATATCCCATTTTTTTCATTCTTCTCAAACAAGTATCTTTAGAGATTGATCTGCCAATCAGATCTGCCCATTTTACTGCTAATTCTCGCGAGGAAACTCGACGATCTTGTTTAATAAGTGTCCGGAGAGCACGCTCATCTCTTTTGGTAATCTTTGAAGCACGCCCAGTTTTAACTTTTGTTTGTAGATTTCCGGTTTTTTTAAATTGCGAAATTATGTTTCTTACTGTTCCTTGAGGAATACTTAAATTTTTTGCAATTTTATGCCCAGAAAGACCATTTTTATGGGCAGCAACAATAGAATTTCGCATATCGTTAGATAGCGACTTTCCGCGAACCATTGAGACAACTAAATAACTTAAAACACTCGAATAATGCTATCATTTGTTTTTCCAAGGCATACTTAATCATATATTTGTCAGAAGAAGTATTATCAGATTTTGCTAGGTAAATAAATATTTATTGGGTTATGGTCCAATTAATATGCGCCAGACATAACTTTTTCTTTTTGTTTCTTTTATAATTATGGTAGTTGATATAAGTGTTAGATATTGTTGATTAATTGTTAAAACCACATAGTATCAAATAAGCTTAGTTGTCTCTGTTGAAATTATGAAAATTAAATAAATTCTAATTCAGAAAAATATAATTGTGTTGCATATTTCTTTTGGTCCAATTCATATGCGACTGGGCTCGTACACTCTTTTACTCAGATAGTGAACATTTATGCGTTTTTGCAAAAACGTTAGCTAAAATAAAATATTGGAAAGCACTAAAAATGTTTAAATTGAAAGGTTCCATCTAATGATTTTAAAATAAATTTGGCGGGGACTAATTTGTTTTTTGTTTAAATTACGGGGCCACTTACAGCGTCCCTAGTGGGCGGCTTTAAACGATAGTAAAGTAAATTTTTTGTCATGTAGACATAAAGATATCTGCCAAATATAGGCATTCTAGACTAAAACCTTCTTGATTTATTAATAAAAATGCATATTTGCCCCGTGAGCTTTAGAGGGCTATATCTCAGTAGGTGCGGAATTTTTGACTAAGGTATATTTGGCTTAAAAGGTGTTTTTCACCCATACAAATTATGCTATTTTATTTATTAGTGTGGTATTGCTTATTCCTTTTTAAGATTACTTTCTTTTGAAAAAACTTCGAATATGGTATTAATAATAATTTATAATTTTGCCCAAACTTATTATTGTTAGTTATTGTAAGTAAAATAAGGCAAAACTTGATCTGCATTTGCGGTATTAAATTTACAATATGTTTGTTTTCGTATTTATTTATTTACCGGTGCAATCTAGGCTTGCAAGTATCAATTATTGGTATATCTGTATCTGTATCCCTAACCTCTTTTATCTTTCGGTGTCCAGGCTGGTGCGTTAGCGTATGTGGTCTTTACGGGTGCAATGCACAATCCGGCCCGACTATGCGGGTTACGTGATTGGTGCGCCGTTTAATACCTACATACTGCACCATGTGTGTACGTGTAGGACCTTGTTATTCTATCTCGAAGGCCTGTATTCAGAGGAGAGCATTGTTAACCTGTGTTGAGATTTTTGGCACCTGTAAGTCTAAATCTCGCTCAGTTCAATAAATAATCAATATGATTTAATTTTTATAATTCAACTTTTTACAATTATAAAACACAATCTTTGATTTTACATATTTATTTATGTTCTTTATTTACCGGTAATATATTATCAAAATTGTAAACTAGAAGTTAGGTTTTTTAATATCTCTCTGCAAGTGGTAATAACCAAAGTGTTTCAATGGTTGGACGATATGTTTCAGAAATATCAAATTTGCGTTGTCATAAACAACATGTGGTTGAATTTAAAGAGATCTACAGCAAGTTTAAAAATAAAAGTTTGCCATTTAGTCTCAAATAAAGCATAAAATCGATGTATAATAATATTTAATCCACTATCGATTTGGTAAGTTGTACTTAATTCTGTTACATGTAGTCATATTTGAAGTAGGTAGGTTGATTTTATCAGGTGTTTATCAGTTATGGTAATAGAGAAGTAAATAAGTGTGCTTGCCTAGGGAGGTGAATTATTGAAAAATCCAAGTCTCGACACCGAAATGTATAAGAGATTGACGATACGGATACGAATGTATAAAATCATTTAAATCTTTATTGACGGTTCGTAGTAGCAGTGGAAAAAACATTGTAAATTCCATGAAAGCTAAGTGATCTACTATGACAACTTTTCATACGCTTTGGAGTAAACCTCCCGTAACTATTTTGCTAGGTAAATAACCATTAGCGAACTCCAGTATTTGGTAAACCCAAACCAACATTATTTTGTTTAAGCTTTGATATTAGTTACGAAGTTCCAGTTTTATTCTTCTACTGTATACAATAATACAACCCTTTATATAACGTCCTAGGTTTTTTTTTTAATGTTTAATACTACACATTATGTTCATGTTAAATGTGAAGGCCGTGAAGGGACTCAATTGAACGGGTATTTATCCTGTTTTGGACCACCCTGTAAGAAGCAGTTAATTTAAAAGGTACATTGATGGATCAAAAATCGAACCGAATCAAAAACAAATTAAATCCTTTATTAAAAACTACGGCCTACTTGACAGACAGTATATTGATGACATTTCAAGGTTTCTTGACATAAATCGTACACATAAATTCCACTCTACTCAAAAATTTCATTGCGTCTCATCAGAAATTCGTTTTTTTCTCAATATCGCGTCTTACAACTACAAAAGAATTTAGCAGGAGTTTTCTGGAATTGCAAGTTTAAGTTGTACTTCTTTCTTATATCTGCTGTGCTAGAATAATTACTGATAAGGTGTTTTTTCTTTCAGAAATGACGATAATCAAGAAAATGTCATCGGAGGGCCTTTTTATGTTTCAGTCTATCAGCGTTGATCTAAGGCTGTACGAAAATCATCTGAATTATGGTAAGTGCATCCAAAGTGCAATTTACCGACATCCACAACGCGTATTAAAAAATTTCAATACATTTTCGATGCAACCGGGGGCGAATAAGAATAACCCTGTGATGCACGTCACTATTACCAACCCATAGACGTCAATGTCCGTTGATATTGATTGACACTGATTACTGAACTTGTCCTCCACTGTATGTCTGATACGATTAATATCGCCGCGCAATTTTGTAATTAAAATAACTTTAAAACAAATTATATCACCGCGAAGGGAATATGAGCATTTATGTTTAAAGCAACTTTTTACATGAGAAATAATTTGTTAAGAATTTTAACTTAATAGTTGGTAATTTATTTCTTGTAGGAGTATCTTTATCATGTTACATTTATTACTGCAATTCCCGAGTTAACTTACTTTTTACCGTCGATTTAAAACGCCTGTGTAGATATTAACAGATGAAAAATAACCTTATTTATGTATGGAAGCAAACACAGACAGATATTTAAAATTGTTTAACCGTGGAATAACGAATTGGTGTGTAGTAAAAAATATTTATATTTCCAGGACTTTGACGATAATCGTTGCAGAATAGCAATTGTTACTTTTTATTCTTTGGGGGGAAATAAGTTCGTTACTGCTTGAAATTTTGAAATTGGCCCCGACAGGATGAAATTTTTACAAACTTCGTCTGCTGTCGCCGCAGAAAATTTGATTAATTTTCTAATAGAATATGCTGGATGCTTCTGGCGAATTGAATGAACGTTATTTGAAATTTCATAAAAACCGATATATACCAACAGGTTTAACTGAAGTATGCTAAAGAGTAGCTATATTGCTGTATAAAATATTCAGCTTTTAACTTAAATTCTGAATTTTAATTTGAGATAATCTCTTTGGTAATTCAAGAAATGCTTGTATAGTAGCTGAAAGTTGAGTATATCATTTACAGTTTCGGTTCGAATTCAGTCTGCTATTCATAGATAATTTTGCCTTGACTTGGCCAAATATAGACATTACTGGTTAATACAATTATTATTCAGTTTTCTGTATAACGATTTATTTTCAGGTTTAATGTTCAAATTTAAAGATTAATTTATAAACGTAATTGTTGATTATAGCTACCAAACTTATATTTGGTACCAATTTCCCAAGATATTTATAATTTAGCGATTGTTACGGAATAACGAACTCTTCAGCCTAATTTTTAATTATTAATTTATTTAATTTTTGGGTTTTCCAACTAGCCGCATGCTATCCATTTAAAATGGCTTTTATTTATTAATATCTACTTTTCTATTTTAAAAATTGGTTTTTCTAACCTTGACTTATTTATTTATATGTTCAACGTTTTTTTTTTTTTTTTTTTAATTTAATAGTTCAACTTAACCTTCGATTTTTAAATTTTTTGTGTTGATTTTGTATGCCCTTCTGGCTTTTAGTTTCAGTATTTAACCCTCCACTTTTTTTCTAATTTGCTATTCATATTGCAAGTTTTGAGGTTTTTATTCAGTTTTCATTATTTCAATTGGAAGAATTTTATTTGAACTTTCATTCGGTATCTTGAAGAGTGATTTTTCGCATTATCCAGTTTAATTTAACCATGCTATATACGAGTAGGCTTAGCCTACTGTGAATACGTTTCAGTTTATTGATGCCATTGTCTTCACAAAGCCCTACATAGATTTGAATTATTAAATTATTGTCAATCTAGATATTTTTATTATTGAAGAGGGACGGGAGTGCATTGTCTTAGGATGCAACATATCAGACTAATTGTTATTTGTTTATTATTTATTGGGGGTGCAAAGTATCCCAACTTGAGTCGCTTGCTGTGGTTACTACAACTATCTGTAGTATAGAATTTTGTTAAAATCAAAGAACTCTCACCACTGGGGTTTTATCTCGTATTTGAATGAGGGCAAAGTTTCACACTTTTTCCGCATAAAAAATCCCATTTGGCCTCGGCTGGGTTGGAACCCGAGACGTTTGGTTTACAAGACCTTGTATTCCCCTTTCACCTACATCACCAAGGTCGGCTATATAGCTATCAAGATATTTAAAAATCCCTCAAAATACAGTCGTTCTAGAAAACCACATACGTATTTGGACAACTTAGTTAAATGCGTATCTTTTGTGATTTGTATTTAACTTCCCCTATGGTTAGAACTGCTGCTGTATGTCTCCAAAGTTCTCAAATGCATATTGGGAAGTGTTTCTCGCGGTAATACTAGGAAGTGCATGTGAGTTGTATGCAGATTATGCATCTATTCAAGTTGAACTAGAAAGCAACGTTGATCAACCACGTTATAGTTCAGTGATCCTTGGAGATAGTGCATTTGGTTCGACAGGGAATAGCTACCGATAGTGACGGACATGGAGCTCTATAAATTCCCATCGTACGCTCCATCACGGGAAGCGGACAACTCTGAAATTGTAAACATGAATTGCTAGGAGTGACGGGACAATGCCCGCTTCGAGGTGTCAGGTGCAGTCGTCCCGACGCTGCCCGTCACTTTTAACAAATGCGTGCGATATTTCGATTGAATTCGAGCTTGGCGCGGCTACTTTTAATATGCCTGAACGACGACACTTTCTCACGTGACAGCATCGCTTTGTCTTACTGTCTTCGCTCGGCTCTGCCAATGATGCACTCATAACCATATCAGTGTTGACTCGTGAACTTCTTGGCAACAAATACCCAATTTCCCCTTCGGCTTTTAAATTTTTTTTGCAAAGAAAACTAGCGAAAAAATTAAACAAGAAGCTAATCCTCCAAATAACCAATCCTACGCACTTTGGCTGAAATCCTGAAAATATTAAATAAAAAACGAAAGCTTATTAAAGGAAGTACGTACAATCATTACATAAAAGGAATTCCGTTTCTAATAAAAACTTTTGATGTGCAACAGGTCAAAATAGCAGTAGTAAAAACAAATTAACACTTGAAATATTTACAGTTTCTTTGCTTATGTCAACATATCGAAAGGACTCCTTGTAAGCACCCTTGTTTCGGTTGTAAATTCGTTCTTTTATTAGACTTTTCACTTTATATTCGTTTCTGTATGCTTTTACTTTCACCTTTAGTTAAGTTAGGTTGGTTTGTCTTTTTTTCTATGCCTTTTCCTTTGGCGGTAGTACAGTAGTAGGAGGATGAAAAAATGTTGTCCAGTTTGCTTTCTTTTGAAACACAACGAGTAGCAGAAATTAATATCTACTGTTTACTAGCAAGCATTTTATATTTTGAAATCAAATGCTAGTTTAAAAAGATGCGAAAAAAACAGTCAAGTAGGAAGAAAATGAGGTTAAAAAATTACAGATGCTTTTTTAGATTTGATAGCTTTGTTGTCCTTATTTTTAAAACGTGCTTATTTTTTTTATTTTTAAAAGTTAATTAGTTCTTAATTGTGAAGTTTAATGTTTTAGAACTCGAAATTTAAATAAACTGAATTCGATTTCGTTTATTCGGCTATTTTACTCAATTTAGAATAATTTGGATACTTTTATTTCGGCAGTTAAAGCTAAAAAAAGGTTTATTTCTATCTATTTTTTTAGCATTCAGACAGAAATTTATATAAAAACTTTGAAAAAACGTTCTAAAAATTTTTTGGGTTGAATTCGTAGCAATTTTTTAAAACCTTCCAATGTTTCCTCAAATTAAAAATATTTTTGTTAAAATCATATTTTTTTAATAATAAAAAAAAAACTAATACAAATAAAACCAAAAAAGGAAAGAGCCCTGAGAATTAGTTTCCGCAAGTCTACTAAACAGTATCGGCCGGCAGCATACTACCATGTGGTGAGCAGTTTTTTGATGGTCATCGGGTATTCTTATTGTTAAAAGTAACTGTTAGGGTTTTTTCTTTTTATTACCTATTAATTTTTAATTAATAATTAGCCTGGTATATGTGTTTCTTTTCAGAAATGTTACCATTTCTAAGGATTATAATTGTGTATCATTTGTTTATTTTAAAATATTTACGTGGAACTTTGAAAAACATTTTCTTAAATTTCATATCTAACTAGTACTAACTTTCCAATCTAACTACGATTTACTTTTTTTTATCCATTAACATAGTATTTAATCTCTAAGTAATCATAGGGTTTCCTTAATTATTATTGTAATGGATTCAGGATCTTTTCAGGCCATCTTAGGCCACGCTAAAAATGTAATTGCGTTAGTGAAAAACTTTTCCGGTGTAAATCTCTGTATTAACTAGTAAAAATCACACACAATTTTAAGGTTATGATTTACGATAGAAACAACATTGCTAATTGTGAGCTTGATTCTGTTAGTCAAGTTACACAGTTTGAGTAATTCCAACGGTTCATAATTGGCAACAGGGTCTGCATAACTTAGCCTTCGGCATTTGACAAAACAATAGTACGAAAACTTTTAATACCAACATAATAAACTCAAATTATTGCCTGGTTTGGCCGGAAAAATGGTGAATACACTATAAATAAAATGCACTATTTTGACGCATACTTTCATTTTTGTTAAAACAGATTTTATCTAAAATTGTTGACAATAGGACAACAGGAAAACCTGTGAAGTGAAGAATTTACTGCATTCACTAAATTGAGAACTTTCAAAATCACAAATATCGCACAATTTATAGGATACCCCGGAAAATCTTAATTTAGCTTTCTTATGAACATCGAATTATTTCTAACGTATCTTACTAATTTTTACCTAAATGAGGTCCCAACAAAGTAACAGAAATCCCCAATACATAACATAGTCGTTGCAAGTCGAAGCCGAAAGATTTAATTTACAAAATTAACATTATAGAACTGCCATAGTCAACCATTTGTCAAAATAAATGTATTATGCAGGGTATTCTGCACTCGAAGTGCACCCCTCATTCTTGCAGAAGAGTTACTGTATTTCTAATGAAAAGTTTCTGGCCCGATTGTCGGACGTGGTATGTTTACTTGGCTTGCCAGATCACCCTCTCACACCGCTAGATTACTTCCTCTGGTGTTACATGAAGATCCAAGGTAAATACTAAACAAGGAATGTACTGTGCATAAATAATTAGATATGTTAATAACAGTTAAATAATAAATGTTAGAATTAAATCCATTTTGAAATTCATATTGATTAGGAGTTCTAAAATCAGAACAACCCCTCGATTTGCAAAATACGCTTTATATTTTGGTATAATTTCTTTTCATTTCTCATATGTAAATAGTTTTTAAATTAAAAAAATTATGCTTACTTCAGAATACAAACAACTTTTAACAGTTGCATAGTGGGATTTTGAAAAGCAGTTCTTTTCAATTCAAAGCCTTAACCTGATTTAGCACTACATAATTTTTTCACCAAGCAAAGGTACACCGACATGACAAACGAGTAAATAACTTAAGATTTGCCGATGATATCCTGGTAATAGCGGATACCGCCAAGACTTCCACACCATGATAAACTACCCTCTTACTCTAGGAGAAACTACCACATTAGAGTACCTAAATGAATATACATTTAGGACAGATATTCATTGCCAATAAAGGAAATCAGACGGCAGAAATAAATCGAAGGGCCAGGTTGGAAGGATGGCTTTTGGCAAACTTTCCTATGTGCTAAAAAACAAAAGAATACCATTATATCTTCGAACCAGAGTCTATAACACCTTCATTATCATGGAGCACAGACGTGGACATATACTAAACAGAACATAGATAAATTGAGGAAATCCGAAAGAGCGATGGATCGAAAACCAAACAATTGAATTTGGGAGAGAACAAAAGTTAAAGTGGCTCTGAACATGCCGCAGGACTGAAATGGAAATGGGCTGGACTTAACGGAAGATGGTACAACGAAATTCAAAGCTGGCGCCCATATGACAGGAAAAGATGAAAAGGAAGACCGCAAATGAGATGGGCGGACGATCTCAAAAGACATGCATGGTTAATGTGGCATCGAGTGGCCCAGAACAGAGATAGATTGCGACAACAGGGGGAGGCCTATATCAAAACCTTCAGTACGGATAGATAATGGCTAGAAGAAGAAGAAGCTTTTCACCTAAGTCAAAATCCATTTAAAATAAATTGTGTAGCCCATAAGTGTTTAAGATGTTCCATTGTTTATATTATAATTGGTTGAATCCACGGCTTTTGAGACACACGTTATCATTTGTGTTATTGAATTTTTGCAAATAATGCATTACACACCGAGGACCGTAAGTGCCACTATTATAGCCGATTACTAAAGTTTGAAATCATGACAGCTTAAAAAAAATTAATATCACGGTAGCATCTAGTTTTTATAATCTACTTTTGATAGAAATGTTACTTATACAGTTGGTTGAAAAAGATCAAATTTGCAAACATAAATAAAATAGTTAAGAATATACCCAATTAACGAGCCACCCTTTGTACCGCAAGATCCCAACAATAATTTTAAATTTCGTTGCATTAAGATATACTACATTTGATACGTTTATTTTAAGTACAGTATTAGAATAGGTTACGCTTATTCATTGTCACTTGCTTCTGTCTGTTTCTATGTCCACCTGTTTGTCTAAAATGTTTACAGACATTATGTACTTTTCGCTTAAAGCAAATCCTCATTAATCAAGCTGTTCGTTTCTTATTATCCTATAACATCGTTCTCCAACCAGGATCGGTCCCTTTCAAATATAAAACCGAAAGTATTTTAGAAGTGTGCAAAGGAATTTTCGCAAGAATCGTTCTCCTTTGTTTTAATACTTATGATAGATATAGAAATCTAACATCCCGCGTTCCATGGAGCCAGTCGCTTTGCATTCATTTCGAACAATGAGATGAAACTCGCACGCGATGTAAATTTTGCACAACTATTCGAAGCAGGCGCGATATCATTCTCTGTGGCGCATAAAATAAAAGAATTCAAATTATATGAATACGATTTTTACGTCACAAGTCTTGTCGGTATTTCATGTTATATTCAGCGTGTCGCCTTGCGAATAAATACTTCGTTTTTATAAAACGAATAAACTGTATGTAAAATAGCACTCCCTTGTTTCTCAGTTACTTTAACTCCAATGTAACGTGGATACTTCTATTCCTGGTTAACCGTTTCCTTTATTTTCCAGGCGAGAACGTTACAATTTCACGAGGATGGTTTCGAAATAAATTTGGGAATTAATCGAAACGCTCTCTAAGAACTTAAACTATAAAAACGTAAAATTACCAATTAGCGGCAATTTTGTTTTATTATCGGCGATTTTTCTGGTAGAATATGGACGTGAAATGAGACAGGTAATAATCTTTCTGGAAGCGTGTCACTCTGTCATTCCATATTTAGACTTAGCAGAGATCTCAAGTGCACCGCTCTTGTAAATAACGCAGACAAGACAATGAATTGTTTATTCATGCCCAGAAATGCTCACCTAAGGTGCTTTCTTTGATCTAATCGAGTGACTCTTTGATCAGGAAACTTAAATTTTGAAAACGTATTGGTGTTAAGTACATTTACCTTTCGCAGATTCTTGTCGGGAGGAATTTATGAACCTTTATAAAACTGCCAACGTATCAAAAGTTCTATAAACACTTTTGTTTATCGTGATTTTTCAAACAAATCAAAATATTATTAAATATCAAAACAATGCTCTGTTTTATTAGTATTGTTTTTCTCCATTTTTTTGTCTAAATATTTAAACATTTTTGGTCTTTTAACTTTAGTGTAAAGGAACAGCAAGTCTGACTAGTTAATAAATCAAAATCTTGGGTTCGATCCCGGCTGAAGTCAGGCTGAAACGGTAACGGGAAAGCGAAAAACCGTTACGATTTGTGGAGTATCAAGTATCCTTCTAGAACAAAAACTTACAGCATCGAAGTAAAAGCCTATATTGCAATTCTTATATCCATGGGAGCTCTTCGACCATCCAAGGAACCGATTGATATGCTTTACTCTACAGATAAAGCGTATTGCAGGCCTATTTTTCTTGCTGCTATGTTGAAGAATAGGTTTAAGTTTCCGACTATGAGAGTTGATAACTACGAGATAAGGGAAATTCCCAAAGAACAGGATCGCCTTGCACCTATTAGAGAGGTTTTCGCAGTATGTAAAACTGCTTATAATACAGGCAGTCACCTAACCATCAACGAGCAACTTGTAGGTTTTAGAGGCCGAACCCGATTTTGTGCTTACATGAAAAGCAAGCCGGATAAATATGAAATAATGATATTTGGTCAATGCTAGACTGTGAAACCTGCTATGTAATGAACTTACATGTCTATATACAGTGTGTCCCCGGATGGAGTTGACAATAGGTATGATGGACGAAAAATTTTCGAATTGGATTTTCATATTTTGGGATTAATCCCTGCTCGGTCTGAAACTTATTTTTAGTTTACTTTCGATTTTTTTAAATCGAGGAGGCCTTTACAGTTGAGCAAAAACTCTTTTCGTTTCAGGTAAAGTACATTTTCCGTTCACAGTACGCCAATGTGATACTAAGAAAAGTTGTTCAGAATGAAAAGTTATGGCGTTATGCAGATTTTCAAAACGATCGACCTACTTTGCTAAAATATTCATTATTTGTCAATTTCGTTGCAGGTAAAGTACTGTTTCCATTCACAGTACGCCAATGTGTTACTAAGAAAAGTTGTTCAGAATGAAAAGTTATGGGGTTATGCAAATTTTCGGAACGATCGGCCTACTTTGATAATAGAAATTGACAATAGGAGAAAAATCTTTATTATTAATTTTACGACGAAAAGTCATTCTTCATTAAAAGTTAATAACTTTTCATTCTGAACAACTTTTCTTAGTAACACACTGGCGTACTGTGAACGGAAATAGTACTTTACCCGAAACGAAATTGACAAATAATGAATTTGCATAACGCCATAACTTTTCATTCTGAACAACTTTTCTTAGTAACACATTGGTGTACTGTGAATCGAAAAGGTACTTTACCTGAAACGAAAAGAGTTTTTGCTCAACTGTAAAGGCCTACTTGATTTAAAAAAATCGAAAGTAAACTAAAAATAAGTTTCAGACCGAGCAGGGATTAATCCCAAAATATGAAAATCCAATTCCAAAAATTTTTGGTCCATCATACCTATTGTCAACTCCATCCGGGGACACACTGTATGTGTAGGTAAAAAAGATAACCAACAGGAAAAAGGCCAAGAAAAAAGAGTCGTATTAGACATGGTTCAGCCTCTGAAACCTGGACACGGTGTAACCACAGACAACTTTTTCACGACCTTTAGTTTAGTAGAAGTAGTAGTAGTAGTAATTTTGGGGAGATCTAAGTCTAGCAAGTAGGCCTCTATAGGCCCTTTTTGCCAACCCCTCAGTCACTCTCACCACCTTCTACCTCGTTTGCCTCATCTCCCTCTGTGAACCTCCTAGATTCTCTAGAAAAGAAAATTACTACTTGTAGAACACTAAAGAAAAATAAACCTTTTATTCCAAATGACCTATTACCTCAGAAGTACAAACTAGTGAATTCAACCATGTTTGCTTTCGAAAATGATGTAACTTTGGCTTCTTACGTTCCCAAAAATGGAAGGCCGTTATAATGTTGTCTACAGAACATCATGACGATGCTGTATCCAACGAAGAGTACAAATATAAACCGGACATTATACTTCACTACAAACGAACAGTATTCAGCTCGCAAGATATCTAACCGCTGGCCAATGGCTGTGTTTGGACATTTATTCGACATGGCTGGGATAAATACTTACAAACTGTGGATGAATAAAAATCCCAACTACGAAAAGAAAGTTTTTACTAGACCTAGGTAAACAGCTAGTAAAAGAAAACATAGTGCGACGCTACAGCAACCCTAAGGTACCTACCTATATAAAACAGTCAATTGAAATGGTGTTACCCGAACTCAAAATTTTTACTCAATCTCCTCCTCCTGAACCAATATGTCAAGGTCGGACTGTGTGAACGAAAAAAATACAGAAAAACTAGGCAACATTGTACTCAATGCAAAAATTATGTTTGTACGGAACATTCTACACAGCAATAATCATCTGTAAAAGTTGTTTGAAATAAGTTTAATTTTATAAAAATCACACATTATTATTTACATTATTTGTTTGATGTGTTTCCTTTTTCGATAATGTAACAGTAATTAAACGTAAACGCATAAATATTGAAGGTTTATCCAATTTTTATCCCTATTAAAACAAGGTTTATACATGGGGTGCATTTGCACCCCGCTTGACCGGGTAGGTATGTCAAATTATGTTGGACCCACGAAGGTTAATTTAAACTAGAAATGATATTTAATTATAAATTAATGAACACATTCCAGCCAGTACAATTGATTATTATTAATATGAAAAACTTCATTTTATATTCTTTTTTTTAATACTCGAGCCACGAATAAATTAATTATATGATTCATACAAGTTTAAAAGTTACTTCATTTCGAATTAAATTGAAAACAAATATTCAGGCCTTTATAAATTTCAAAAGCTATTGATATTTTATAAATAGTGTAACATTTTACGAGTTCAAAAATAAAACCGTTCTTAATATTTAACAGAGTTTATTTATTTAAGCAATTATTTAACTATAACATAAACACTGTTGATTAATTTTGAGCACCTCATTTAATAAAAAATAGCCTCCTCTCTATAATAATAGTTACAACAAGGTACCTAGCTATAAAATATATTGTGACGTAGTGTAATAGATTCTCTCGAATTAAGGAAAACCTAACAATGAATAAGGCTTCCTGTGCGTTACAAATGATGAGAATAATATCAGCCTTTATGAAACAAACAGGATGTTTTTACCAGTTATAGAAAGTTACACTATATTGAAATCGCCAGATACCAGAAAAGAAATCGTCATCATAATCACAGCGTTAATTATTTCATTTTTTCATTCCTGTATGTACAGGGTGGCCCATTTTCGAAGGGATTCCAGGCTATCTCCTTAACTATTACATCTACGCAAAAAGTAATAAAGGTGTCTCGGGTCAAATTTTTAGGCAAATCTAATGGTGCAAACCGAAATTTAATATCATCTCTTGTTTTTGAGCTACAAGCGAAAATTGAATTTTTCGAAAATTCTATTCGGAGTTATAACTCGTCTATCACCTTCTGTTGTAATGAACTTATCTAAGTCCGCTTCAACGATTTTCTTTGTTAGGGTACTCCATATGGCATTTCATTTAATAGTGTCAAAAGCTTTAAGCAGTTTATAAAGCATAGAAATGCCTTTCTGTTTTTACTTAGTATTTTTTGGCCACCTGCTGTAGGGTGAATATAGGATCTTGTACATCATATCCAGCATGGAAACCACTTTGCGCATCGTGAAGTTGTCCTTCTACGGCTAATGGTAGTTTCTTTCCTAAGATTCCTTCGTAGACTTTTGCTGCCACACACACTCTGGAAGTCCCTTTGTAATTTAAACATTCTTTTCTATCCCCTTTTTAGTGTATAGGTAGAATTATTGCAGTGCTCCATTCGTCCGACATTCTCTTGAACTTCCAACGTAGGTTGTCTAAATGTATATAATGTATAGCTTGTGTAACTCTTGAATTTAACATAAGTATTCGCATAAATCATTTCTGGTGGCACTACAGCACAACCAGCTGCCTCCCCAAGTTTGATGTTGGACACAATTTCCATTACTTTCCCTAATTCTGTATGATTTTCATCACCCTTTGTTATTCCAGTATTTGCTTGTTCCATAGTTTGGTTATCGATTTGATTTGTGGTTTGTTGAGTATTATCCTGTATCAGCAGTTCCTGGAAGTATTCTTTCCACCTGTTTAGTATTTAATTTTCTGTTACATTTCCTTGCTTAGTGTTAACTTGTTTGCTCTGGAAGGGTTTTAGGACTTTATGGAACAGTTAGTGGTTATTTTTACTACTCTTCTATAGCTCTCCTCCAGACTCCTCCCATGTCTTCCTTTTAGCTTCTAAAACAACTTTTTTTTGTTATTGTTTTATAAGACTTCATAAGACTCCTCATTTCATTTTCTTAGGTAATTTTTCCATAGCTTCTTCTTTTCTTTGACTTCTTTCTTAAATTGATCATATTCCACCATGCTGTGTGTTTTTTGTTTTTTCATTTGATTTGTTTCACATACTTTTGTTGCCGTTTTCTTTTGTATTTCTTTGAAACCTTCCAGCGCTCATTTTTACACTTTTGGTCTGAGAACTCGTCCTGTATGGTTTCTACACACTCTTTCCGAACCTGCTCGTTTTGTAGTTCTTAGACGCTTATTCTTTCTTTGTCTGCACTTTCCTTTTGTGTTTCTTTGTTTTTTGTTGTCATATCTATCGTAACTGTGGCCTCTAAAACGTTTTATTCTTACATCCTTGAGGATCTTCTTGTCTTCGTTATGAAGTTGGTAGTATATAGTCTACTATTGATTTTTCCTCTCTACTTATTACCTCTCTGGTTATCTTATGTATTTATTTGTATTCGTAAAAGGTACCTATTAGTAATCAGAAGATTGTTATTGCACAGAATTCTAGTAGTTTTTTGTTCTTTCTCCATGAGGTCTGATTGCCCTCTCCATTTGGTATGATCATTGCCGACTCTTGAATTAATGTCACCAGTAAAAATCCTTTGTATGTTTTTACTGAGTTTTGAAGTTCATTCCAAAATTTACCCTTTTCAGCGGTTAAATCGTTTTCGTTAGGTCCCGCTATTGTAGATTTGTGTATCTTTAAAGGTTTCTTTTTAATTGTTTCACAAATATACTCCCATTCTCTCACCTTCTCTATAATTTCTTTCCTGATTACGCATGCCACCCCTGCGTGTGCTCAGAATATTATAAGTATTACAAATATTACCAAATTAATAAGAAGGCTTAACGCATAAACTTTTTGTGATAAAACCACAACAAACTGAGACAGAAATCAAGCGATTTTAAAATTTTGAAATATTATTAGAAATTGCCCAAAATTAGGTTTATTATTGTAGTTTATTAAAATTTTATTTCTTGTAAATGTGATATTTTCTGGTGTTTATACACTTACCTCTTTGCTAGGGTCATTTAAATAAATATTTAATTTTAATTTTAACACATTGTTAGTAATTAAATTAAACCACTCTTTTTTTCTAGTTATGGTTGGTATACATATTTTTAAATCTTAATCTTTTCTAACGTTATTTTATGGGGCCTAACTGTGAATATTTTTCTTTTCTTGTTTGAGTACATTAATCTGTTTTTGTATCAATTTTAAAATTATTTAATGGCATATCATAAAGTATGGTAAAAGTACTTACGTCAAATGTAAAAAGCAAAATGTCTTATATTTACAAAAGGTGACATTGATAGCATTTTTTATTTTACAAAAAATGTAGGAACGGTTAGTATCTTTTTTTTTTGTAAGAATTACAAATTAATCGGGGCCTGTTGTGATTCAAAATAACCGTGAATAGACTATATTCTTCTCAATAAATTTCGATTTTCCCACTTTTCAAATACGCTGCATTCATAATTCAATAAAATATTCTTTAAAATACAATAAATAAATTTAGCAAAATTCAAAATCTTCTTAAGGAAATACTTAGCTTATTTTATTTTAATATAAATCGTAAGTTTGCCCATAAATGCGTATTAAATTACCTGCTTATAAACTGTTTAACGTTTGAAGGTTTAATAGAACTTAAAAAAGAATAAAAAATGGAAAAGCTCATTTTAAACACGAGTAAAACCAACAAGAAACAAAGATTTGCTTATCAAAGTGTAAGTAAGTATTAAAAATATAAAAACAAGTTTAAACAGACACTAGGAACGTTATTAACGTTCTTGTCTCGTTTTCCCATTAATGTCTAGATAGGCTAAGCAGCGGTGATTGTCAAAGAGGCAGTAGAAGGAATTTACAATTTTATTGTTAGATATTTTCATTATTACCTATTTTGGATTCCTCCAACTGTATATGGGAAAATATTTTTTATTTATTCCTAAATTAATGCGTCTGTATATTGTCACCACGTTGAATTTATTATGGTAAAATGCGATTTTATTACATTCGATAAAATATTCCCCGGTAATCTTACAAATTAAACTTTTGCTCCTGTCACGCATCCTTGAAGATTACGCGTTGCAAAATTTACTTCCTTAATTATTAAAAATGCATTTTATACATTAAATAAGATGAGAACCCTATTTAACTCGAAGCGAGAATAATTATATTGTTATTTCTACTATTTTGTTTGCTTTAATTATTGTTGAACTTAAGCTAAAGTAATAATTAAGAGAATTCCCATACGTAGCCTCCCATGATTTGTAAATTTGAATACAGATGACTGTGTGTGATTGCCCAGGAACAACTAAATACCCCCGCGGTGTAGAAAAATTTACGACGAATTTAAAAGCTTCCTGTGTAATCAACGCTCTCAAGAGCTTAATCCAGTTGTAAAGTCAAATAACATATCCTTAAAATTCTGACAAATACAACATAATCAAAATGAGCGCACATACAAATGACCGATTACTGAAATAAAGGCTCGTTAAATTTAAACCCGTTTTTACCGTTTTATGGACATAAATTGTAAATTAAAAATATAAGATACGCGCATTGAATCGTTTCAATCGATTTATTTATTATTGTAGTACCATATTCGATTTCCTTTTAAACGTAATTAATTTAAGTTAGCAAGAAAATAAACCGAAACAATACCCAACGTTCAGTACGTACAATGCAATTAAATGAAAGAATTACCACGTTCAAGGTTCGAATTAAGCTGCAAAGGGAAGAAATAAGGATCACAGACCACACTGAAGGCTGCACCACCCAATGCATTAATGACCATTCGATGTTGGTATAATTTATGTGCCCGTGTTCGAACGTGAGTGGGAAGCAAACGCACTGCACTGATTCTTATTATCTTAAGTGTTAGATATGGGATGATCTTATGCTGTAGCTCGTTCCGATAATTAGGTTTGTGAATATTCAATATATTTTTAATGACTTTTTCTAAAACAAAAAAAAAACACAACCGAGACTCTTATCCCTATCTTTATTATAAGGTATTGATGGCCGGGGGAAAATTGTTTGTAATTATCGAAGAAATCGAAGGATAGAAGGAAGTCTTTGTGTTTCAAGTTTGTACATTTTCCTCGAAATACAAAGGGATTCGCTTCCAACATAATTTAGTTGGAAGTTAATTAGTTTCGTTGTTTAAGTTGGCCCTTGGCCTTAATATCCTCCATATTTGAAAATATAGTCACTAGTTGTCAAGTTTTTCAAGTTCTAAATATTTTGAATAAAGAAGTTATCAATTAGTTGTTAAGTTAGAGATGAAGTATGTTACATTTTGTATATGCTTTCTTCTAATTTCAGCCTTTTGTAATGCATAAAGTAAATTGTGTAATCAAAACTTATTTTTTATAGCAGATAATCCACTATACAGTTCATTAAAGAATAAATCGTCAGAAAGGTATTTCTTAAGTAATTAGACGAAGAATTATTTTCAGAAATTACTATCTTTAATGTGGTAAATGTTTAGAAGCAATATTTTCTTCTGCAATCGTGTTAAGGCTTTTTTCACATCTCTATTTCTTTAACAACATTATGAGTCCTTAATAATCTTCTATTGTGGACTACTATTTCCCAGTTTTCCAATTTCAAAAATTGTCAGTCTGCATAACAAAGACAATCGACTGTTTTTGTGGCCTCCCTCTTCCCCTATTTAAATATCTCTTGTTGCTTCCTATTTATATCCTCGTTACATGTTCAACTAGCAGATCTCAAGCGATTTTACCTAATTTTAGTTACAATTCCTGGTTCTTTAAACGTGTGCATCATCTTTTTGTTACTTCTGTTCTGCCATTGTTCATCTTTTTTGTGCCTCGTTATACAGGGTAATTCAAAAGTATTGGCATTAATTTTCAGGGTAGGTGGTGCATATCAAATAGAAAAATAGAAAAACTTTTCTCAATAAACCATGTGCCGCAAGTAAACGGTAAGCTCAGAAAAAAATTTAAAAGATCAATACACAAATTTGTTGGGGGTCACTGGAATAGGTACGTTCTTTTTAAATTCAAAATCTAAATTTGTCAAACACCTTTCTTGTTCATATTGACGAGAGAATATGGTCCAGATATGTATACATAGGTTAATGTCAGTTCGTTACATAATTGTGTAATGTTTCATTTACTTTTGCAGGGTCAAATTTCTATCTAGGCTTTTTAAATGCATATTAGCCAGCGGTTCTCAAAAGTGTGTAATAAAATTTAAAAATCACGATAAGCTTTAAATTTTTGCTGTACTAATGTAGGTACTTCTATTGAGGTCAGCATATATCCATTTAATTTAATGACAGTACTTTTGAATCACCCTGTATTTATTCTCTTCAAGACTTTTTCTTCTCGTCGATTTTCTTCTCTCGCTACCCAAGCTTCACGCCCAAATTACACTGTTAAGTCGTGTTTTTGCACTTATTATAGTTTTTCCAGTGCACTTGTTTTTTGCACCTGCACTAATACACGTTGCATTTCTTTTTCTACAGTTGCTCAGTTGCTGATATTTATTAATACTGCCCCCAAATATACTATACTATTGACCTGTTTGTCCTTGTATCTTTTATTCTTTCTTAAACCTTTGATCTTCTTGTTATACTGTTCCTCCGGAGATCATCGATTTCGTATTCTCTTCATTTATTTTTAGATCAAATCTGTTTGTATTTTTCTAGCCTTTTTACTAGATTTTTCAATTCTTGCCTGGTTCTTGCGATATTGTTAAGTCATTCCCGTACGCCATACATTTATGGAAATTAGTTTAATCTCTTTGCGTATTGCTTTTCCTCATTATTTGTTTTAACTAATAGGACACTGGACAGCGATGGCAACATTGAATCCCCTTGCACTAGTCCCATGTTAACTTCGAAATTTTTTGAATTATTTGCCTGGGTTCACTCAACAGCATATTCCCGTTAAGGTGCCTTTCCTGCTACGGATATTTGGAGTTTTGGTTATTTGAGGATTTGCGTGATTGGCCAGATGTTGTCACGTAACACCTTCTCCTCAAACGCCATTTCGTCATACAGAAAGTTGGTTCAAGTTCAACTTTTCGCTGGAATTTCTTAAGCGGTTGTTTTGGCAATCCGTTGACGTTGGCATAAAACACGCACTTAACCTTAAACATCTTCTTTTTTTAAATGCCCTATTTTTTAACTTCTTTCTTCTCCATAACAATAAAACTAATAACTTGTTGTAATCAATTTTATTTATATTTATTTAAGTACCACTCTGCAGCATTAATCTTCGAAAATATAAAGTTAAGTCAGGTTAAGTTTAGCAGTTATCCGAATCCCCTAATAACCAAATAAAACAGCAGCAGAAAATACCTAACATAAGATTTCCCTAGTATCCCCACCACAATAAACAAATCTCCCATTCTCTATTCTCCAGATCTCCATAGCAGGAAAGGCACCTTTAGTGTCGAGTGCACCAACTATTACTTTACCAGCGCTTTATATACAACGTTTAGCAGTAAAACTGATCTGTAGTTTACATAGTTCATTTGATTTCTTTAATTACAATTCGGGCTTGTTTTTATTGTTTTTGAAGTTTTCAATAATTTTTCCACTTCCTTTATTGTGTGCAATTCTATGCTTCCTTTTTAATGGGTTTATTATCTTTGCTTCGGTTTTTCTGACATTAGTCGTATGGTCTTCCTAACTAGCAAGATTTTCACAGTTCATAAAAGTTTTTCCAAAAGTCTCTGAACATACCACGCCACCGAGTCCACCTATTACCAAATGTTCTGTGGTAGCTTGATAACCTCTATATCGCCATCTACTAACAGATTTCTTTTAGTCTTCAATATTTTTGCTATAGCTTGGTCTTACATCCAATAAACTTGAAAAACAATCCCACTTGGAGACTGCACGAGGATGGGGAGGAAAGTAAGCAATCCACTGATCGACAAAGTGTATTAGTCTAAAGCAGAGAGCAGTCCATTGGGCAACCTAAATAGCATACACTGAAGTGCTGGCAGAATGGGGACTACCTATTTGGCAAAACAAAGCAAACTGAAGGCAGTACAATAAATATTATCGGCTGCAATGCAGGGATCTGGGCCCCATCACAGGACAGTAACCATCTATCTATATCCTTATGAAATGCCGTAGTATCTTGTAGTTAATAGTTTTGTTTGGACACTTAAGTTTCTATTTAAGCTTTTTGTTTTTCTTTCTTCTGAATGTATCTTGGCGTCTTTTATTTATTTATTTTTTGGAATTTTGTTGAATTTTCAAAGCGTTTTTTGTTAACATCGCCATTTTTAACCCTATTCCTTCTTGCACCATCTTTTCACATTCCTCATAAAAGCTTTATTATTTTTCAATGTGTTTTGTGCTTTTACTTTGTTATTTTTTTTAATGCTTGCCAATCCTTTTTTATTTTTAATTCGGGGATTTAAGGAAATAGATTACAGTTATAGTGTTAAAAGAACGTTTCGCCCACTTTCTTAAGGGGATGATCATCAGAAGGAAAAAGGAGGCACTAAAAGAGCACTCAACGTGTGAAGGTGTGAACCACGCCAAAGGCGAAACTTTTTAACAAGAGGAAGAAGGGCACGCTAACTTGACTTAAGCAAGCCAGGAGCGCAACCCTTCTAAAGAAAAACAGAAGATGGCAACGAGCAACGACTTTATATAGGTTAAGTTGCCGTGCTCTTTTAGTGTCCCCTTTTTCTTCCTGATGAAGTCCTTTACGAAAATGAGCGAAACAATGAGTTCTCTTTTCTCAACAATGACACGGCCCTAACCCCGAAGACCTTCTTTTAACACTGAAACTGACCATGGAAGTCTTCGAATTCATATTTCTCTTTCTCCTTGAAGAAATTTGTAATTCTTACAGGATATACAGGCACTTTTCTTGAAAAAGCTGGCGAAACGGCTTTAAAAGAAGAAATAAAGCATAATCGTAATTAATTGATCCAAAACCCTCGAATTGAAAGTCAGAATTCCTTTTTTATATCTTCAATACTCTTCATAGGATCTAATTTTTCTTGTAATTTTTGGATGTACATATTTTTCCTTCTTATTTCTTCAGATTTTAGTTCTTTTGGTGCTCCTTTTACCTGGTTAATTTTTCTTTGGGAGTTTGATTTTAACTCTGAATAGAATGTGGTCTATGTTTGTATCTGTATCTTGATAGTTACTTACATATGTAGTACAATTTGTGGTTTTCGTCAATAACTATGTGATCAGTTTATTTGGTTAATTATTTTGCTCTTTGGACTTACCCACGTGTCCCTATAAATTTCCTTGTTGTTTCGTAAAGTTGCTCCTCCTTTCACCGTTTCTTCTACTGCAAAGTTTATTAACTTCTGCCTGTTATTATTGATTATGTCAGGCTACTCTGCAATTGCCGTTTTATTTTTTTACCAGTTTTAACGTTGAAGTCCCCTTTTGAAATTTTAATATCATGACTAGGTAACCTGGCATATTCTTTTGTTAAAGTTTTACAGTAATGTATTTTAGCTTATTCACTGGTCTCGTCCGTTGTCAGTTCTTCTGCATATAAATTAGAAAATTACTTTAAAAACTATCTAAAGCATGTATGTAGAGAAATCCAGAGTGATTATTTTAAATGTAAAATTATTTGAATATACTTTAAAAGTTAAAAGTAACTGATGTTTTTACTTAATTCAAGTCATGGACTGTAAGGATCATATGGCTCAGACTTAACTAGCAGAATTTGTATCTATCTTGAATCATGTGTGAGCTGATCATGAAGTAGACCTTCAATCCGCTGTACCACCCCCCTAAAAGAAACCGATCAAAGAAGTTCGCAAAACATGAAATTGTTTTTAGGCATAGGTAACTGAAAAGCACAATTTCCTTAAAATTACAATTGCAAAATGAAATGGATAAATGAATTCTGAAGAAGATAACGTTATACAGGGTGCTTAAAAAATGGCGAAACAACGCTATACCAGACTATTCAGGGACACCCCCTGAGTACTAGAAAAATGTTAAAAAAATTCTATCTCGTGATTCCTTGAAGACATGGAGGTTATAAGATCGAAATTTAACATTTTTATTATTAACCAATTCTGAATATTTCAACAACTTTTGTAGTGAAAGACATATTTAAAATAATGTTCAACAATAATATTTATTTAAAATCAATAAATATTATTGTTGAACATTATTTTAAATATGGCTTTCACTACAAAAGTTGTTGAAATACTCAGAATTGGTTTTTAACATTTTTCTAGTACTCAGGAGGTGTCCCTGAATAGTCTGGTATAGCGTTGTTTCGCCATTTTTTAAGCACCCTGTAGATATGGCTTTTCAAAAAAAATGTTCCCAAACAAATGTTTTAGTATAAAAAATTTGAACTGAAATTTATACAGAAATTTTTAGTGAGAGATAAACGCTAAGCATATATACGGTACCTGAAAACCTTAAAACTCAAAAAACTTGGAAAAGGAACATTTTGTATGCGAATTATCGTTTAACTTTATTGAAAATAAAATACCTCTTTATGTGGACATAAAAGAAGTGTTTCTGTGTTTTACCTTTGTATCTGAACATGTTTTTTGTTTGAATTTGTTACTTAAAATTTGAAATGTAGACATTGAAAATAAATTATGGGGTAAAATTTAAATAAAAAAATAAAAAAAAAGATTTAAGACACGGTTAATCAGTTAAAAAGTTTTAATTAAAAATAAAAATTGCAAACTATTTCTCAATTTTTAATTAATAATGTGGCCAATCAGTCGATCTTAAAGTTCAATATTAATATATTTTACGTTACGCCTCGATTTAATTTTTCTTAAGGAAGCGTGAGGTTGTAGAGACAAATAAGGAAATAATTCCTAAAGGTTTAATTAAATAAAGCAACATAGTTTATAATGAAGACGTAAAACAAATTTCTCCTTGAATATTTTATAGCTATTATTACACAGAAAGGCTTTGTTTCATGAAACGTTAATGCTTTCGTGGGAGTATAAAATCTAATATCCAGGTGTTCTTGTGACACTTTTTAACTCAAACAATGGAAATCGTACAAATATTGCGTCACTTTAACACTGATGTTAATCGACAAGTCATGTCAGTTAAATTGCGACGCTTCTTGGGTTATTAGTAAGAAAATTAATGAGTGTGCAAGCAGCACTTGCAGCTGCATACTAAATGTAAAATATAATCCAAACCGAGCCATTATGAGACCTGTCCGTGTACCCGGCCATTTGTAACTTTGTAGTTATCATTTAATAATGTAAATTACTTAAGGCAATTTTCATAACATATAATTCTTATCTACTTAGCCGCATTTTAGTCTTAATGTGCGTCATAAAAATTATTTATGTACATCTAGAATTAACGTTAACTTTTTATGCAAATTTTATAGTTCATGCCACTTTAACTGGAAAACTATTAGATGTGGAATTTGAAAAAATGCGAATATAAAATTAATACCATACGTATCGGCCGACATATACACGGTCGGTATAGAATTTGCGAAGAGTATTTCAAGTGTGGTAAGCTTACCAGGGATGCCAGCCACAATAACACATAAGCTTTACTACTATGGCACATCCATAATGGGCAGAACACGGCAGTTCTAAACTAGCTTTAACTGTACCAACCAGTCACTAGTCAGAACTACAAGCTCAGTAATTATACCGAAACAATATTATGTGTAACACGGGGATTAATTATCCTCAATACACACAGAGGGTGTACCTATCTTGTGTTGTTACGTTCTATTCGCTACTTGCTGATTTATGATAATGATATAATATATGGAGAATTACTGCTATTTCCAATGACAAGTATTAATTTTCATTTGAATTAAATGTAAATCGTTAATTGAGAAATTAACCAATTACTTCTTACGTTTCCAAATATGATGCAATCTACCATCAAAATTAATGAGAAAACACGTTAAGAAATTAAGAAACAATTTAAAAAAAATAGGCATGCAAAACCACATTTGGTTTTGAAAATGCAATACAGATTGTGAAAAATAAAACTTTAATTCCTGCAAAAGCATAAACCCACTTTTTACAGACGGTATCACGGCTTTTTCTAAATTTAAATTTAAATTTAAATAAAGAAAGGCTAATTGATAGAAATTCAGTGCTAACTTCATAAAATACAAAGTTTTGTACCTGCCTGCTTTTTTCTGAATTTGTTTTTATCTTTTATTCATCCTTATCCGCTTTCTTTTTTGTCTTTATTGTTCTTTCTTGCTTTCTCCCTTGATTAAGCTTAACAGGTTGTTGTAACTTTATAAATATCGCCATCTGACGAGAAGTCTGACATCTGGGTTTGCCTTTTCAGTATATTATCTTCGCCACCAACTATTGCTTGCACTTCTGTCTAATATTTAATTTTTCATTTTATCGGACCCAAATACCTTTATTTCTTAGCTAATCTTGAGTTTATTTTTCTTTGCTTTTTTACTATTTTTTTCATACTATTTCTCACATCATTACCCTTTGTAACAGTTAACCGTTCATCTTTGGGTTCTACCATTTTAAAATTTTTTTTCTAACGTTACGTCATCGTTGGTCATCACTTTTGTAAAATTGTATTTAGGTGTCTTTCTTCCATCTTTGTTTCCTGTTCAACTTTCTTTCTTTCTGGTACTTAATGCCAGGGTGGCGCAGTGGTAGAGCGTCAGGCTAGCGTAAAGTTAGTCCCTGGTTTCGAATCTCCCGATGGGCAAGATTTTCCTGCAGTCTGGGGTCGGTATCGAACCCTGGTGACAATTCGTCGTTGGTATTTTCGAATCATAATCTTTAACAAGTGTTTTTGTATCGATATTTTGACCGAAGATGAGCGAAAAGTGCCCAAACTAAAACCTTCTTCTTAGAAAAATTATAAATTACTCGTAAGCCTGAAATAATTATCAAAAGGTTGGTCCATGTTTGAAGTCTGAATATACAGTGTGTCTCACTTTAGACGGCACCACCCCAGTATTTTTTTTATATATTATCGATTTAAAAAATTTCTGTTTCCTGATTATACCCCTCACTAAATTGTACTTTTAGGATATGTTACTTTCCCTTTACGGTAAAATCTTAGTCTTCTACGATTTAAAATAAACAGCAAAATTTAAGAAGTCGTATTAGGGATTTTTTTATCAAAAAATCTTGTTAATAAAAGTGGTTCGGAATCGTTCAAATAAGCTAAATCCGAAATTTCATTGAAAACAAAAAATTTTGAAAATCTCCAAAAAATCCAGAAAATTCGAATAATAATCTCACAAGTTTGCAATGACTTGTCTTTAATACGTCAGAAACAATGTATTGCTAATCTAACCACATGTCATTTATCAAATTGTGTGCAATTAATTAATTGTGAGATTATTATTCGAATTTTCTGAACATTTTGGAGATTTTCAAAATTTTTTGTTTTTAATGAAATTTCGGATTTAGCTTATTTGCACGCTTCTGAACAACTTTTATTAACAAGATTTTTTGATAAAAAAATCCCTAATACGACTTCTTCAATTTTGCTGTTTATTTTAAATCGTAGTAGACTAGCATTTTACCGTGAAAGTACCCTAAAAGTACAATTTAGTGAGGGGTATAATCAGAAAAAAAAATTTAAATCGATAATATAGGTATAAAAAACATACTGGGGTGTGCCGTCTAAAGTGAGACACACTGTAGAATCAAAATTTATTAATCCTTCCTGAATTATGTTCCATCTTTTTTTTTCTTACTTAAGTATGCCCTAATATTCTTGGGAATTTCTTTCAATTAATAAATGATGACAAAATTATTTCATTATTATTTTTACATCCAAAACAAACAATTTCTTCAAAAATGCCATCATTGTATGAATAATACTTTACTTATATTTCTATTCCTTAAAATTCTTAAAAGGTTTTGTAACTCGTGGCAATCATACTTTTTAAACATACATTTTTTCGCTTTTATGCTATTTAACACTATGCTTCTATATTATTCTTAACTAAAAGTTTGGCTGAAATATTATTGGAACAAAGAAATCCACGTTCACTATTGCAATTCCTTTTCAATTAAGAATAGCAATTTTTTCTCGGGCAGTTGACCACTGAGTCACTCTGGTCCCTCAGTGGGACTGCTTTATAATAATTTTAAGAATAGGTATTTTAAGAGACAGTCCTAAACATTCTGAAACTGAGGGGGTTAAAATCATTCTAAAGCAATTTTTGGAAATTCTGTGGCAACCTTCGATGCGTTTCAAGCGTTCCGATCGATATTTAATAATATCATAATTACGATAATTATATTTTGTCGATGCAAGTAGGCTAAGAGAAGGAACAATACTTAAGGTTTAACCGTCACCAACCGTTCGTTTTAATCAGTGGCCTACAAAAAAGCGCAATTCTATAAAAACTCGAAGATAATTTAAAAGAAGGCCTTTGTAAATGTTCGCTTAGCTTTAACTATTGTTTGAAAATATTACATCCTAAAAAAAAACCTTTTTGGTAGCATCACAACTGAGTAAGCTGCTCATTTCAAAAACAAAGCTAAGCTGCAGCTGAAAGCTGTTCAAAAGAAAAATAAACTAAGCAATAGCTGGATTTTACCGTGCAGTTTTAACGTTTTATAATTATTACAAAATAACAATAGAGAACATTTCCTAAAATGTATTTCATTGTTTGTATGCACACAGTAAAAGTAGAGTAAAAGAGTAAACACGAAATTAAATTTTTATTAATTTTTTTAAATTAGATTTCCAAAAGGTTAGTATCGAACGCTTAAGGTTTAGTTAAATTCATATACACTTTCATAGAAAACATCCGATTCATTCAGAAGAAGAAATATTAGTACTGAATCTGGGAAAAACTTTTTTAACTAAATAATCTGAAAAATAATCGAAGCGTTTTAACTGGATTTTTTCAGGTTGTGGAATAAAAGAACCATTTTTAGAGTTCCTTTTGAGTTTCATATTTATTTGCATTTTCATCTTTTTATACTTGCATGTTTTAACCGTTTATTTTCTTATTATTGTTTAAATCTTATTTAATATTTGAAATTTAATAGGTAACGTATAATTGGCATTTATTTAACGAAAGTAGATAGGAAATAGAGTTTTAATTTGTCTATGTTTGAATAACAGGTTCAATCGTCAAACTACATTCGGTTTTATAATTTGGTCAGTTAACCACCTCATTAAATCCTCAGCCTATAAACTAAAACTGCTATATTTTCGAAATTTTCAAAGATAACTATTTACAAAACAAAAATACAACTGAACAAACAACTAAATCGCTGCCCAGCTTCGTTTAACAGCTTATTATAATTTTATTTAATTGAAGCATACTACCATATGCATTAATGGACAAAATTTAGTTATTATTTATTTATTTATTTTTACTATTATTTACTGTACATTTTATTAGCTGAACGATATTTTTTCAAAAATCTTGGATAAGTTTGGAATAAATTAATTTTCCTTTAAAAATCTTTTGCTTTTGAGTAGTTTCCATTATTATTCCCTTCATTTCCAGAATAAAAATGACAAAGTCTTCTATTTGTCTATTTCAGGTTTTTCTATCTAGCTTCTGTAATTTTAAACTTTGCAAAACAAGCTCTTTTTAATGCAGTTTCAAGATTTTGTTGTTTATAAGAATCATTCAAATTTTATTTTAAACTAATGTATTAAAATTAAAACTCCATGCTTGAATATATGTATATATTGTTCCTCGTTCTTGCTGAGTTCAGTTCAAAATAAGTTTTAAGTCTATCATATTATTTTTTTTTGTAAAAATAGCGAAATATTTTGGTCAACAGGTGACGCCGTTGCAGCTTTTCGTATTTTTCTTGTGTTTTACTTGTAACCAATAATTATTATTTGCCTGAACATCCCTAGGTAGGGCAAAGGCTTCTCTATTTTCCCTTATTCTTTTTGCATTTATTCAAATTGTTTAAAATATATAATCTTCTCACTACAGATGGACAAATCCACAGATATTTCGAACTATGCCCAGTTTATAGCATTCATAAAATACGATACGAAAAATGGTATTACAAAAGATATTTTCTTTTGTATGCCATTAGAGGCATACGACCGGAAATTGATTATTCAACACTTTTATAAAAAGTACTAATAAGTACGATATTGACTAGGCGAAATGCATTGCTATGCATCGACGGCACCAAGGCTATGAGAGCTCATCGATCTGGTCTTATTATCAAATTACAAGAAGTAATGCCAAATGCTACATTGTGTTATGAAAAGTATCATTAAAATTGCAAATTCCATCAAAGGAAAGGCATTGTACTTAGACTCATATTTTTAGAAAAAATTGTGAAGACATGGGTTCTTTATATGTAAATCTTCTTTATCACACAGAAGAAAGATGTCTTTCGTGGAGTAACGTCTTGAAAAGTGCCTTCCAGTTAAAAGCAGAACTTTTGATGTACTTGCAAGGTGAGAAATCGGAAATTGGACAAAAA
Source organism: Melanotus villosus (assembly GCA_963082815.1). Classification (NCBI taxonomy): domain Eukaryota; kingdom Metazoa; phylum Arthropoda; class Insecta; order Coleoptera; family Elateridae; genus Melanotus; species Melanotus villosus. The sequence goes on from OY720420.1 coordinate 68,975,052, forward strand.
CTGCCTTTTTCCAGCACGTTCAAGATCCCATGGAAGATTTAGCTAAGTATAATATGACAAATTCTGAACATTTTTGTTCAGACATGCATGTCAGTTTGCACAATTTAAAACAACGGGGCTCGATGATTCAAAACAGTTATGACAATTACAGATGGATACTGACTCCGTTCAGACAATTCCTTTCAACATGCTGAGATTCCAACAAACATGAAAGAAAAATTTATTGAAATATCAAGTGATGGAATGGTAAAACCTTTTTCCCCAGAACCCAGATTAGTTTTGGACCAGAAGAACTAATGAAGCTGTCAAGTTCCATTTGCAACATCATATTTATACGAGTTAAGTTTCTCGTCCATGAAGGTCATCAAAACAAAAGTGAGAAATCGCCTCGAACTTGAAAATGATATTTTTGTGTATGTATCTATGTATCGAATATGTATAGAGTTCAGATTTGAGAAGCTAGTTTCTGAAAAACTTACTTTGTAATTTGTTTTTTATGTTTTTTTAAAGTTTTTGTTTATTATGTTGTTGTTCCCCTTGGGAACCACTGCACTAAGGAAATGCTATCCGTACAGTTAGTGATTCAAATCGCTGGAGGTAGATATTTTTTATATTCAGATTTTGGAAACCATTGATCTATTAAAAAACCGTTTTATAAATTAAATTTATCATTAATATGATCAGCATACTTCTCTCTTTTGCTGTAGCTTTTTCTAAAACAAGATCCCTATTATTTTGCTAATTTAATATCTTAGTAACAGAAATATAATAATACCGACAAAGGTATCTGTTTTCAGATAATGATTTCAAGAAGACTTACGTACTACTTAAGTATAAAAGTCTAAAAAAGAAAATTTACAACACACTTATAAACTATAATTACTTCGAATATCGTCTTACCATAAAGCAATCACGGGTTCTAATTTAGCTGTAGTACAGCACTTAAATGGAATGTAGAAAAACGGAACTATAGTTTATCATCGGTGTTTCTTAAGGATATGGAGTTTGCACATAAAGTACAGAACTCTTCTGCGAACGCATAAAGCAATTTTTACCGGCGATTATAATTCTTATTGCGAACGAATGATTTAAAATATTGTCAATATACGGTAAACATTAATAGTTATAGGAATTTCTCTTCGTTGTTGCCATAACTAGTACGCACGTGTTCTTGCCTACTTTGGGCATCAGTATTTAGGCTACAGGTATGTCTGTGTGTGTGTTCGTATATGTAATCTTGTTATTGTTATGTTTACATGGTTATTTTATCTTAAACCAGTAAACAAGGAACCTTTTCACGAATTGACTTGATAAGAACGTTTAAATTTGCGTAACAGCTTTAACATTCCTATTTTTGCTTCGGAGAAGAACTGAATGTGCATTCTGAAAGCAAGAATGGTTAGCGCATGCATCGAAGGAATGAAAAGTACGTCTGATTGAGCCTTTTACGAATTTCCTGGTGTTTATTTAAGTGTTCAAAGAAAAATATGTGCGACAGTTACTTTTAGCTTTTACATTCCGAATAATATAAGATCGGAAATCGTTAAAACTGCCTTTATATTCAAAGTTGAACCAAACGAATTATTATTACTTTTACTTTTGCCCATATTAGAACTAATAAACGAATACCTTTACTTTCAGATCTGATTGAATTGCGAATCGAAGCACATTCAATAAAATTTCCACTTAATTTTTCTCGATGTAGGACAACCTACGGACTTTGTGTAAACCATACCTATATAAGTTGAAATTTATTAAGTTCTAATAAAAGCAATACCGAGAATAAATTACACGACAAAGGTCGTCTAAATCAGGCTAAAACCATCATCGAACCAATTATAAAAAAATACATTTTGCAATTGTACTTGTACCATTCCATAAATGATTGTCGTTTTCATAATATTATGCCCGATAACTAATAATACATACAAGTTTGGAATTGATACTAATTACGATCTGATAATTTACATACGTGTACGGGCAACATTGGAAATTATTACTTACTTACTTACTGGATCTCATTAACTGAATTTAATTTCATGTTGAAACAAGACACCGACTTATATAAAAACACTAGTTATGCGGTACGTGTTTATAATTGGATTAAAAGTAAATACTTGGTATAACACTTGTATTAATTAAGTACAAAATGGTTAAATTGACATACTCGTAGAATAAAATACATCGAGAGTTAGAGGATTATTTTCTATTAAACATGGTGATAACCGAAATATTTATTTTTAAATTTTTTTAATTACATAATTAAAATCCATAACTAGATACCTAGTTTTAAATAGATTTCAGCAACGCTCATAAGTTTGCTTTTTAATTTCCATTGATATAAAAATTGCAATTTAATATGTATGTTTAACAATAACTGATATCCAAACCAACGAAAAATGTATATTTTAAAAATAGCCATCAATCAGCACGAAACGAGGCCACATTTTCTGTGAAGCTGCAAATTAAATTATTATTTTATCAAATGCTGATTGACATTTTTGGGAGATGCATCTCTTTGCACCGAGGGTACTCTCGTTGCAGTAAGCACTTTCATCATTTAGTAAAGATTAATGGCGATGCTGGTATAGATAAATTACAGCTACTAACTCATACCTTTTTGTGGAGTTTTATCTAATAAATTTTTTAAAAATTTATAGCTTTAAGTCGATACGAGGATGAAGGAACAGGACATTTTTAATACGATCTAGAAAGCCGTGTTTTAAAGAAAATTGAAAATATAGTTGTAATTCTCAATTTTTAACACTTTCGTTGAAAAAGTTTGTGCACATTTTTGGTTGGATGTCAGTTCACAATGTTTGCAAATGAAACTGGACTGTGTTCTTTCAAGATCGGACCATTCTTCATTATTCAGAAAGTTTCCCAAAATATAATAGTTTTCGAGAGCTACTGTTTTTTTTAACTCTGAAATGAAATTTACCTTGTATAGAAAAGATAGAATAAACGTTTCTAACAGAATTTTTGGGGTAAAACATAAATGATGGTACTAAAAATAAGGGTAACAACCATGCCTCTTTCAAGGTTTAGGGTTAAAAATATAATTATTTTACACTGTTATTATACATATCTTGTACGGCAAACGCAATATCACAAATTACAAATATTCGGCACATATCCAATAACGAACGTTCCTTTTTCACTTAATCGATAGTTTCAGTGAAATCATGAACTATATTTAGGAAACGTTACAAAGCAACCTTGCACTTACTAGAATTATGAATATTTCTGGAAAATAAACCAAATGTTGGGCTGATTATTAACATGAAGGAATAAACCAGCTATGCTCAACCAAAATTATTTATTGGTCGCAAAAACATATGATTATTCTAATTTGGGACGCATAAATAAAAATATGCCAAAAATTACTAATAGTTTTCTCCCATAACATAAATTCAGGAGTTATTGTTCATCGTCGAAGTAGTAGATCACTGTATTCAGATACCAGTTCATGAAGATATTCTTGAAACTGGCGATGCTTCAATGAATTATAGTTCAGAATTTTTTTCCTATGCCTCTTTGTGTCTGAGGATCCCCTTAACAGTTCCAGCATTTTTTCTAATCTCTGAAAGCACCCCATCTGTTGGTATTTAACATCTCCTCCGGTTGTTGTACGAAGGCAAGACTAAAAGGAATCAGGTATTTCTAAACGTCTCACATGAACAAAACCTACATATTCGTAAAATTTGACATTTTATTGATCTAGTAACCATGCCAGAACAAAATACTTCTGGCGTTGTTATTACAGTGACCGTTCAAAGTAAACAATATTGCGGAAAAAATTGATTTAACGCGAGAACATTTTCGAGCGATGATTCTTTACGACTTTCGGAGTGACTTAACGCAGCAACAGGTGTCAAGCGGTTGGTTTTTGTTTTTGATGAAGAAGCACCATCCAAAACAACTGTATATAGGTGGTTTCAAGAATTCAAGTTCGGACGTAATAGTCTCAGCGGTGAGTCTCGTGAAGGTTGAAAACCACAGCTGTGACACCGGAAAACATTGATGATGTACGCAAAATGATTTATGAAGATCGGCATGTAACATATGATGAGATTCGGTCAACTTTAGGTATTGGGAGGAGCCAAATACATTCAATTCTACATGATCATTTACATGTGAAAAAACTACACTGACCGGCAAAATTAACGCATAATTTTATATAACATAATATTTTATTGAAAAATTCTGATTAACAGTTATGGAAATATGCCAAACAACAGAGGGCGACTTAAAACAACTAAACTGTATAACTAGTCCCGTATACAGCTTCTTCTTCCGCAGCGTTCATCTTTTAATGAAAAATGTAATAACTATGATTGAACACATCAAGAAAAATCAACGGATTTAAAGGAACCAGAAGCAATGTTTACTTGATTTAATATCTTGTATGCCCTCCTCGGGCTTGTATTACTGATCGGAGACGTCGTGGCATGCTCATGATGAGATTGCGAACGAAATCTTGCTCTATGTTTTCCCATTCTTCTTGCAGCAACTCACGCAGCTCGTGCAATGAAGTAGGCCTTGGTCTTCGAGCATGTAGTCGTCTCTTGATATCGTCCCATACATGCTCGATTGGATTCAAGTCGGGACTGCAAGCTGGCCAGTTCAAGCGATTAATTCCAACTTCATTTAAGTAGGTAGTAGTGACAACGGCGACGTGAGGACGAGCATTATCCTGCATTAACAAAAAGTTGCCTTCGATACCAGCTGTAAATGGCAACACATGATCTTGGAGAACATCTTCGATGTAGGAATGTGCGGTCACACGGTTCTATGAAAGGCGACAAGATCTGTATACGCAGTCAAAGAAATGCCTCCCCAAATCATGATAGAGCCACCTCCAAAGCGGTCCCTCTCGACAATTGCACACTCGGCGTAGCGTTCACCTGTTCTCCTCCAAACCCTCTGCCGTCCATCAGCACCCTTCAGTGAAAATCGGCACTCGTCTGTAAAAAGAACTTTCTCCCAATCCGCTATTCCCCAGTTCACACCGCGGGACGTCTGGCGTGGAGATTTGCTTCTCCTAACCTTCTCCTCACTGTCCTTTCGCTTATTCGTACACCTCGCGTGGTTTCAAGGTTGTCCTGAAGCTCTGGAGCCGTCAGAGTGCGATCTCGCAGAGAATTAAGTTGCAAAAAACGGTCATCTACCGCCGAAGTCGCCCGCTTGCGGCCCTGTCCTCGTCTTCTGTCGACGCTACCAGTCTCTCTTAGACGTCTATGAAGTCGCGAGATTGTTGACTGATGGACTCCCAGCCGTATTGCAACATACTGTTGAGTTCTTCCTTCTCCCAGCAATGTGGTTGCTTTAACTGTATTATCACGACTTAAAACTGGCATAATTATCAAGCCAACAGTAAAATCCGAAACTAATAATGACAAAAAATGGCAAAGATTACTCAACGGCCGAAGATCAAAGATTTTCAGTGTAAAAAGTCAAAATGCCAATATACTGAAACGCATACACTGTAAGGCAGTATAAAAACACGATGCAATAATTATGTATAACAAGCCCGCGATTGTTTTTCAGTAACAGAAACAATTCTGACAGATGGCTACTTTGATGTTTTTGAAACCTCTAATTGAAATTTTTAGCTAGCTAGAAGTTGTACTACATTTTATTGAAAAATATCGTGGTCTTTTAGATTATGCGTTAATTTTGCCGGTCAGTGTATTTGAATTCCACAAAATCTGACTCCAGCGCAAAAAGTGGATCGTGTCACATGGTGCAAGATAAACCTCAACGGAGGAACATCAAATCACATGACATCGTATCAGGAGATTAAACGTGGATTTATTCATACGAACCTGAAAAGAAATGTCAGTCGGCTGTTTGGGTGTTCGAAAACGAGCAAAAACCAACAAAAGTTGTTCGTTCTCACAGTGTCGCAAAGAAAATGATTGCTTCGTTCGTCTGCAAATCTGGGCATGTTGCTACTGTATGTCTTGAAGATCGTAGAACTGTTAATGCTGAATGGTATACCTACTACCATTTGCATGCCTAAAGTTATTCCTGAAATCCGTAAAAAGAATCGGAAACGTAAAATCATTTTTCATCACAACAATGCCAGTTCCCACAGTGCCCAGCAAACAGTTGATTATTTCGCTATCAATAATACCGAATTGATGCAGCATCCACCGTACAGCCCCGACTTGAGTCCTAACGACTTCTTTACGTTTCCCAAAATCAATGATAGATTGCGGGGTCAACTGTTTCAGTCACCTGAAGAAGCAGTTCAAGCTTACAGAAACGTCATTTTTGAAATGCCATCTTCAGAGTAGAATAAGTGTTTTGATAACTGGTTTGAGCGGATTTATTACGGTATTTTCCCGGAACATTTAGTCTAGCCCTCGTACCTTTCAAACTTGCAAGATCAAAAAGCAAGCTGGATTATCTACAAATTTTTTTGAAATTGTGTTGAGCGTTGTCCAAATCACTAATTCTTCGCGTCACAGTCACTACAATCGTCTCAAAAGGAAAAAGGGGGAAAACATTTAAAAAAAGGCGGCAGAAAAGCACCAATTGGGTAGCATGCAACCCGCAGATTGGACATAGCTGGAATAAACGATTGCGATTCACCAATCTAACTAATTTAGAGAACTTATGTCGAATGCCTAGTCTATCTTTTGTGGATTGGTACCAAGTTATATGTCTCATTTGTCATAAGTCATAACTCAAAACTTGTTTGATAAAGTTTGAGTTACTCTTGCTACTGCCACGTAGACGGTAAAGTATCAAATCAAATTATTAAGGGCGGTGACATACTAGCGATTTATTCGTGCGATTTATCCGCGGCGATTTGTTCGCGAAAACGTGATGCACTACTTTGAATGTACAACGACAGATTGTGCGGATGTTCCGCAATCGTCCGCTCCCAGACGCATCTTGTTGCGTTCGCACCGCCAATTCGCAATAACGCAACACATTGTTTTGTATGAGCGTGTTCACACTTGCGAACTCTTCGCTCAAGTTTGCTTCCAGATTTTGGAATTCTTTAGTTCATTCAAAGCAAGTTACCGCAATGTTTGACACAGAAAAATTTATTTTAGCCATGGAGGCACTCAAATGTTTGCGGGAAATATGAAAATATCCTGCAAAGAATACAGTGACAAAATAACAAAATCAAGAGCCAAGAGCATGCAAAGAAGTTTGAAAAGAAATGTATCCTGAGTGGGAAACATATTCTGCAAGTACACAAGAAATTATTCAACCTTCAGCCGACCGTGGTCCACTTGCAACAGCGGATATCTGCCAGTGTATCACGATATGTGTCATCTACTTTATTTTTGCGAATAAACCGCCGCAGATAAATCGCACGAATAAATTGCTAGTATGTCACCGCCCTAAAGATCAAGAAGACACATTATTTATTATCGAACAAAATATTAAATAAAGTACTGACAGCTGACAGCACTGAGGCCGGCACCATACGTGTGGTGCCGCCGCAAAAACCTTTGGGCCGGCGACATACTTGCGTCGCCGCTGCATTTGACTGACTACTGTAATACTTATAATACGTAGCGGCTGTGCCGCAGGTATGAACATATCCATAAGGAACAACGAGTCACATTGAATGCGGCAGCGCCGCTTCGACCAAGCCGCAGCGAACCTAGGTCGCGCCGCGCCGCAAGTGTGACACCTCACATACAAATCCGTGTGTTACAAAAGTAGCGGCGCCGCAAGTATGCCGCTGGCCCAAAGGTTTCACAAAATAATTAAAACGAAGGAACCAATATAAGATGAGCAAAAGCTGGTTTAATATAATATGTTAATATATAATAATAATATACATATAATAATATGCCAATGCGACACTTACAACGAAAACGAGAATGGTTTTGTAGAGCTTATTAACCAACTTTTAAAAATAAAAGGGTATTGAGATGTGAGATATAAAACTTTGTCCTGAACTATGCGCATTATTGGAACTTTTTTGTGTTTAAAATATTATTTTTCTTTAAAATAATTAGGGGAGCTCGACGCAGAATATATAGAACTTATGACAGAAGGCAAACGATGGATATGAACATACTAAGAAAACAGATAATATGACAGAATACCAAACATCAGTATAAGAGATGTTTGTATATTTGTAACGTAACAGACTTACATATATGAATTATAGAAAGAAGATGTGGGATAAACATAATATACAGGGTTTTCAACGAAAATTAGCCACCCTCAGTATCTTTCAAAACTATTTTTTTTGCTTGAAAATCGCCAACACATGTCAACAAAGACAGCAAGGGGGACATCTTTTTGCGTAAAATCCGGACGTCTGTCATCAACCACCCCCTCTAAAATTTCAAATGGCACCATACCATGTGTGGTAGTACATAGTTCGAAAGGTAATTTCATAAGGAATTCATTCTACTATTTTTTTTTTTATTAGCTTCAAATTGAGACATAAAAAAATTAAAACTATATTTTGTTTATTTGCTGCTATTCGCTATACCGCTTCGCCGATATACTGACTCCAGTCTGTAGGCTGTCATGAGTCGCACTTCTTATGTTCTTATAGGGAATTTTGCCTAGTTACTTCGCTGAGTAATATCTTTTTTGACAGACGACAGGTGATAATGTTTGTTCGTTTGTTGTTGTTTACGGCATGCAACGTGGTTGAAGATTTCTAGGTTACTTTTCTACTGTAATTATTGTGTTAAAACTTAAAACTTATAATAAACACTCTGTAAATAATAGGTATTATGCTCGGTATTATTTACATCTAAATGTTTTGTTTAAAAAATTATGTTTAACTTTTTTGAATAAAGGAACTATATCTATAATAATTCTTCACTTTCTTGTGTTAGTGTTAATACTAAATAATGCGGTGGCATTATTTTTTACAGCATTATTTTTAGGCACGAACTTATATTTAAATATGTATAAGTTCGTGTTTTTAGGTCCTAATTTTGGTATTTTAAACTATGACGTATATGTAAGTGCGACTCAAGACGGCGCCCATTAGGGTGTTATTTCTCCTACTCCTACAGAATTTAGCAGTCCATTTTAAATAAAAGTTCGTGATTAACAGTTGTTATTATGTCAGGTTCTTCAAAGATCTGGTACAATTCGTTATTGTACCGCATTCTCCAGATGTTGTCTTCCTTCACGGGTTCTTTATATTTTTCCCAATATTTTCCGTTCAAAGACGGAGAAGATATTTTCGATTGCTTCGTCAGCGTCCACATTTCACAACCATAGAAATCTTACACTTTGTAAAATAGAAAAATGAGACGCCCAAAGAAAAACTGACGTGAAAATATGTAGAATGAAATATTATTATACAGGGTGTATCAGAAATAAGTGCATTAAATTCCCTCAGTAATAAAACTCATCAAGAACTACAACATTTCTTAATTATTTTTTTTTGTATACTTTTTAGATTTTGTGATAAAATTAGTTAAAGATTTATCACAAATTTCATTACCCACCAATGAAAATCATGTCCAACACAAAACTTAAGTTTGTTTACCATAGTAAATCAACTTACTTAAAAATTAAGCTTAGCAGTATTTAATTATTTTGAAAATACATAAACAACTCGTTATTTTAAGGGGGGGGGGGGTAAAAATGCAAAATAAATGTGAGATTTAAAAAAACATTAATAAGAAATGTTGTAGCTCTTGACGAGTTCCACCACTGAAAAAATGTAATGTACTTATTTCTGATACACCCTGTATAACAGGACAGAATTATAAGCAAATTTATTTAGGAAAAAGAACAATGGGAAATTTCGCTCAAGATCAATATTTCTTACTACATTCGACATAATATCATCTGCGAACTGACCTAACTAAGTTGGGGATCTTGGTTGTTAATCAAGATATGTATCGCTAAGAAGAAGAAAAGTGGTGCTAAATTTGATCCGTGAGAGACCCCTTTTATAAAAAGACTTTGTTGGAATATTCGCCAAGAGTTGTTTTATCAATGTTAAATAGGATTTTAGTTAGCCTTTTCTACTGTCAGAAATGTTATACAGTTCGATTTTCTCTTAAAAGATTTTTACTGAATCTTTGAAATAACTCTGACCCACCAGTTAGATTTCCTAAAATAGATGCCAGAAATTCAGTACAGCAGTCTCAATTGATATGATTAGCGCATATCCATACTGAATGTTCTGAATTATCTCATTCCTGACGAAATTACTTATCTAAAACGCCATTGTATGCAACTGTTTTTGATATTTTGTATTAGTTATTTTAAAGGGAAAACCTTTTTTTATGATGCATTTATTTATAACAATAGTGACGCAGATTTATAATTATTTATATGGTAAGGATCTTCGTTTTTCACAACAAGAATCTTTTATACACTTCACCTTGTCTAGAAAATTGCCAGTCATGATAATATCAGGTAGCAACTAACGGGTGTTTATAAACTGTCAACATCCCAGTAGGTTATGATTTCAGAAACATATTTCGTAATTAGATTCAGAACACAAAACTAAATGTCAAGATTTGCAAATGTCATTGTCATGATTTAATCTTTCTTTTCTTTCTTTTTGTGTGTGTCTTGTATGAGTGTATAGCCAATCTGCTCGAAACCGCCTTTAGACATTACTTCAAGTCAGACGGCTATGTCATTTGCAAATGTCATTGTCTTGTATGATTTAATCTTTCTTTTCTTTCTTTTTGAGTGTGTCTTGTATGAGTGTATAGCCAATCTGTTCGGAACCGCCTTTAGGCATTACTTCAAGTCAGACGGCTATGTCATGTATGTGTTACTACGTGTGTAGTGGTCTGGTTACTCTATCTCATAGACCAGTCTTCCGAGTAGAGCATAGTTAATTAAGCCCAACTGTGAATGGTCTCACCAGGCCTAGTACCGATCCCAGAGGCCTGAGAAAAAATCTCCACCAACGTAGGGATTCGAACCCGGGACTTGCAACATGCACGCCTAGCCGTCTTACAACTGAGCTACCTGGCTTCTACTGTATGATTTGATCTAAGACTTGTAATTTGTTTTTCAAAGCAACTGAGATGTCGGCAGTTTATAGACACACGTTACATAAATAGCTATTTTTTAAAATAATTTTTGCAAGTGCCTCATGCTGAATACTTTGACTGAAAGCTTGATAGTGACGACTATTTAAGAGTATAATTTTCCAAAGTATCATAACATTTTCATCACATTTTCTACCTGCTGCTTTCGGTGGCGCAGAGGTATATCTTGGTTGACTGGTAAATCAAAGGTTTCGGGTTCGTACTCGGCTGAGGTCAGATTGGCCGAGGTGAGATTTCTTATACGGAAAAGGAAACGTATCAATGTGACGTTTGGCATGATAAAGGTACCTTTAAGGCCGGCCTAATAAATAAAAAAGAAACAGGCAAATTCTTTTGGTATTTTTGAGCTTTTAAGCACCATTTACACCACACAAATATCACGCTTGGTTTACATAAAAATTTTCTTTGGATTCCATTTTTTGATATAAAATGTGCTTAAAATTTTAAAAAAGTTCGGCTTAAACAGCCCCAAATAAATTAATCACTAAGATATTGGTCTGCAAATTTAGAATTGTCAATGTGAATTTTCGAGTTGCATTGATCTTTTCTTGCAATCTAGTAAGTCACTTACCTTATTTTTAGAAATTGAAGGTATTCAAAACGAATTCCTATCAAAGAGGCTGCGAGTTTTACTTTGAATTGTAGTACTGAGTTTCAACTTGATTTTAGCTAATGCAAATTGTTGTTTACACCACAAGTTATTTTCTATTAATCGGCGACATGCATTATGTAAATAGTAATGACCTGTAATTGAACTTTACACCACAAGGCTGTTTATAGTGACCATTACTGTACATTTCGCTACTGGTTGCTATTTCAGTGATTCTAACAGCGCATGATGAATAATAACAATGCAAACCGGTGATATTTTTCTGACGTTGCAATGGAACGTACAACTGACAGGTTTATTGCCTCGACTAAACATCATTTAAATTCGAACGTTGTGTCATCTCTTAAACTTGCTCTGCGTCCGACATTCCGTTGTTTTCTGTCGCATCCAGATGCGCTTTTAGCCTTGGAATTTTGTGCATATCTACCATTGTAGTACTCTGAATCTTCAAGTAAGTACGAATGAAATCTCTTTAATACGACACTTGGCAGCGTTGCGTTTTAATTTTAGAATCGATTAATTGCATTTATACACGACCTAAATATTACACATTGTTATTCAAAATAAATATAAATTGCTTCTGACAAACTCAAATTTCTAGAAAAGGTATGGATGGATATTTTAAAGGTGGGTTCAGATGTCGATAGAGGAGCTTTCCAGTACAAGAATAAATTTGATAAAATTTTCTAAAGAATTATGGCTTAGATTGGATATCATCTTTAATCTTTAGGTAATGGATTCGTTGATTTACGACCATATTAAGCGTCCCTCCAAAGAAAAATAAGCGGTGCCATTACATTAGTTTAGTTTTCGGTATTGGGCATTCTGCTACATACTTTTCAAGGCTTTACAGGTTTAAATTGGACCTTTTAACGCAATATTTAACAGCGCATAATAACTGCAACAAAATTAGGCGACAATATTTTTTTCAAACTTTCCCAACTAAATGGTAGCACTTTAAGATTAACATAGCAGAATGCAGTCCTTTTTGTAACCCGCCCTCGGAAATTCTACTTTGTTCTTGTCAAATTTTACATAATTTTTACAAAATTGCAATGATTTTCTTAATTAAGAATCCAAAGAAAATATAATAATGAAAACTTTGTGCTATAGAATGTAAATAATAACATTTAATTTTCTTTAAATTTTGCTTTAAACAGGAATAATTATCGATTCTTGTCATGTCATCTTGATAAACCAATTAAAAGAATCTAACATGTTCTAGTCAGACTCAGATATAAATCAATACATGTCGTTGTAAAACTCAGATATATAGTGATTTATAATCTTAAGTTTTCCTTGGCATTAATTTTATATGTCTACAATAAATTAATAAAATGTAGTTAATACCTTATTAAATCATGCTACAAAAATAATCAAACGAATATTACGAAGAATATTCATTCCACAAATAACATAATCTTCATAAATAAATAGAAGTAAATAAAAAAAAGTGTATAATAAATTCATTATTCCTCTGTTTTTTTCTAATTGCAAATTAGTGGGGTCCATTTCTTTTGACTTGTAGCAAACTCTCTTTTACGGTTGTTTTATTTTGGTAGTTAGCAGTAAAATAAGTAGTATTTATTTTGTGGCTGTTACAAATTTAAAAATTAAGCAAAACACGTGCTATTAACTAATAATCAGTGTAAAGTATAACCAAACAGGAGCTTACAAAACGTAAAATTGAATTTCAAAAACCTCAACAATAATTTCATCATCGAAATTGGCGACGAATTGAATTTTTTGTGTGTTACAAATAATATTTTGAATAATTACTAAAACTCGCTTTAATTTTTTTATTCGGCTGGAAATTATTCTACTCATAATGCTTTCCAATCGTTTGAATTCCGCAAAACATTTCACAATAGTATCTATGTTTTATTTCTTCGTATAAATCTTTATCCCTAAAAAAAATACTTGTTAGAAACTGTAACAAATATTAACCTTTTCTTGCATAACGTAGGCTGTGTGACCATCACAAACAAAGTGTTAAGGTTTAAAGTTTTAACGTGTTTCTAAAACAATAACCCTGTGCTTTTCCGCTTCGTTAACAGTAATCCATTTTTACGTTTTTAAAAGCTCAAGTAAGCACTTCTTCGACCTAACTTACGGTAATTACACGGTCGTAACTCAACTAGGTGAATCTGTTGTGTGAAAATAGAAAATGTCTAATGTATTGTAAGGATTGTAGGTTGTAAATAATCTGTTAAAGTTTAGAAAGTGTCTCAAAGGGTATACTTATTTTAAATCCTTGCACGCAATTCTTATACCTCACTCGTCCTTTATTCAGCAACTGGGTCAGCTATTCACTAAGTAACACACAAAAGGTGGAAGGACACGCCGAAATAGATACATTAGCGAATTTTACAAATAAATCTTGGAACTGTATGATAGTTAAAAAGAAGGATGATGAGTTGCTAGGAGCGATTTACATTTAGCAATGCCACCCAAAGGATCCTTGTCGTAAAATATAATATAGGCAATAATTTAAGGGGACTTGTGGTTATTTTTGTACGTTTACTTATTAGGTGGTTCTGTTTAACGACTCGGGTTCAGTTTGCTAATAATCGATGTGAGTTCAGGACAACGTTTTGCTTTTCAGTCGGTGTTATCTTGTCCGAAATACAGGTACAGCCGACATTATTTATTACTCATTCTAGAAACAATCAGATATAATCACACGGTCCTAATCAATGTTAATTTATAGCGGTCGTCCCTAATAAACATATATGAACCCTTTGTTTGAGCGTTTCCTTTCTCTTTCTAGAAATGGACATTTAATAATGAGCCGAAAGGACACTGTCATTTGAAATGGGAGGTTTTAAATTTCGAGCCGTCATTATCCGTCGTGGTTGTGGGCCGGCTTGTTTGTCCATTCAAGTTTGCGACTATGAATGCGTTTCGTTATCTATTTTTAACCGTTGTCGTATATAAATAGTGTACGATTTACCATGTGTAGGTGATCAAGGACGTATGCTTTCGGCGGCAAATCGATTTCCCCTGCAGAAACTCCTCTCTTGACGGTTGTTTTTCCCCTTACGTTTGTGTTTTTGATAAAAACTTCTGGTTCGCAGTGTACGAAATAGAGGGATTCAAGAATAACTCAGGCCCTCGACAAGTAAACTAGTTCTCTGACAGCCCGACTGCTTGCTCGGCGTTGTCACCGGCCCGGCCGAGCCCAACAAAACTTCATCTAATTGGATCCTGCCCGATATAATATAAATTTATGTTCAGTTTTAGCCTAAAACTGGATCCTGGCGTGATTTGTGGGGCGGTTGCGAGCAGACTCGTCGCTTCACCAATTATTTATATGGATATGTATATAGAAATATTTATGCGGCGAACGAACGCAAGCGAACAGCCACCGAGAGAGAGAACCTGCAAGAATGCGCGGGGCTCGGTGGCCGCGGTTCGCACAAGAAGTGCCCGGCTTTTTGCAGGGCCGGCCTCGTCATATCTAGCGGTTATGACGATCTGTAGCACGGACACGTGTGTTTTAGATCGTTTGGACGCGATATCGGCGGCGGGGCGCATAACTCGTCACAACAATGGGTCGAAAAACACATGCCGACCAACTTGTTTTCATATCACCTTGCCGCATCCCCCCATGAATTATTTATTTTGTGCGAATCCGGGCCGACAGGAATGCTCCAATGTGAGAACAAACACCTCGGCGAAGCGGCCACCAGGAGGTGCTCTGCAGTGCACGCACGTCTATATCGGCATCATTATGCTCATAAAGGGGAGCTCCTCCACCAACAAATCAATCCGAATAATGAGCGGTCATCTAAACGCAAGCGAGTTAGACTCGCATCGCATTGCAGCACGATCCACGCAAAACATCTAATATATTTATTGATGTTGTCGCAACAAGCAGGCAGACAACGGTTTTTACGGGGATGCATCATAACCGGCCCCTTACACATGTCCTACGCCGCCTGTGTGAAGTGCGCCGCGAGAATAACAAGCCGGACACATCTAACAAGCTCTTCGTATGACCGCTTATTAGAGAACAACCCATTCGGTAAACGACTCCACTCTGACAGTTTGATTACGGCATCGCAGCATCCATGTGCATGAGCTTGACCGCCCCCCGCGCTGGCCGCCGCCTTATACGTTTCTTTCCAGATTTAAATTATGTATAAGTAGATGCCTCGTTACGGAAAAATTCTAATTGCGAACTTTATCGGACAACGGCTATTTTAACATCAACTCGGTGTTTAAATGAACTGCCTGGTCGGTCCTCGGCAATTTATAAAAATAAACTCGGGCCAGAAATAATCTGCAGAATTTACACGTCGTTTTTTTCGTTGTTGCTCACAACAAAGGGAAAATATTTTACAACGAGAAGATATATTTTGTACTGGTATTTTAAAAAAGGCATCCAGGTTTTTGTTCCCTTTTAGTCTGTTCTATTTTTATTTCGAAAACTGAAGTATTTGCCTGATTTTGCTGATTTCAGTTAACTAACTGAAATTGTTTGCCGCCTTTTTTATCCGAGTAAAACGACGAGTTTCTTTATTTTTAGAAATAATACGGACACATCATATTAAGAAACACCTTAATTCATCATCGCCCCCCTATAATTATAAGGGAAGAAAAACATTCTTTAACGAAGAAAGGTGGTAACAGACAAATAAGTAATTGGGGTTGCATGTGTTAGCCTTCCTACATATTATTGACACAATCGTTAAATTTGATATTTAAAAACTTGTTCTTAATTTCATCCCCTAATTTTAAGTAGGTCTACTACTTTACTAGTTCATAAAATATTCAAACAAACTTAGAAAATTAATTAAAAAGTTTCAAATTGTGGAAGTACATCAATCATTTCCTAGTCCTCAACCCTTCTTGTATGGACAGAGGCATCCGGTAATTTTTAAACTTAAATTGATAAAACCTTTTTTAATGTCTTGTAATTTGCACTCCGTCTTATGGTATAAATGTCCAATCACGTAATGACGTGCATCAATAAATTTTATGCCATCACAACTTAGTACGTCTATATGAAGTTTCAAACGATTTACAAATTTTACAACCAACATTTTTTTATGGAAAACGTTTGCATTTTCGTTTTCTATCGCGATTTTAGCGACACCATAAATTAAAAGAACTCTTTGTACTAATAATAAGAAGGAAACACAAGAAGGAAAAAATAAACCAGCAAACGTTAATAATACACAACACGATCTGTCAAAACTTTGCCTGTCAAATATAAACATGTCAAAAATAATACCTACTAACTTTACAAAAAATAAATATGAGCTAAATTAGAAAATAAAAACCCGATTTCTTTATTATTTACAAAAATTTTAAGGCCTAATCTTAGAAAACTACAAAAATAATTTATATGTATTTAGTAATTACACTTTGTATTTTTTTATCTTTTCTTTTTAGTATACATATCCCCTATGTATACTTTTAAAATAAACGCAATATGTAGGCAACCAACTATACACTATAAACGTCACGTCACGTGGTGCGTAAAGGTTATGTTTCATGATTGTAAATAAAAATAAAACAAAATTAGTGGAATATCAAAATAATTTTAATTCAACGATTATTCTAAAACACAAAATATCAACAATACGAAACAGAAAGGAAAATAAAAGCAGCAACACTTAAAGACTAATTTTTTGACATTAACTTAATTTGATGATTTTTGCCACAGCATGCTAATTTTTTAAATCATCAAATTAAGTAAATGTCAAAAAGTTAGTCTTTAACTGTTGCTGTTTTTATTTTCCTTTCTGTTTTGTATTGTTGATATTTTATGTTTTAGAATAATCGTTGAATTAAAATTATTTTGATATTCCACTAATTTTGACTTATTTTTTATTTACAAACATGAAACATGACCTTTACGCACCGTGTGACGTGTTGTTTATAGTGTATAGTTGGTTGCCTACATATTGCGTTTATTTTAAAAGAATACACAGGGGATATTTAATATGTATACTAAAAAGAAAATTTCCCTGTATACTAAGTATAATAATATAAGATTATTCAAAATAAAATTACATTTTGCAAACTTGCCATAACTTTTTTTAAGAACTAAATGGCATACAAAATGCAAAACATTCGTGCGTCAAAGCAGTGTGGTTTCAAATTTCTGTGAAATATGTTCGCCAAATTACTTTTTAATAACGAACAATCTTTCTTTCTACGTTGTGAACAGTATTTTGCATTAAAATCTGGTTGAAGATCTATTGTTAAATTTAAGTTTTCAATCATTCGATAATCGTAGTGTTACGTAGAAAAATGTGTTCTGTAAACATAATCCCAAAGTCATAATCTACCAGATTAATAATAGGTGAACACGCTGGCCATTTGTCATGCTACGATTACCTAAATAACGACTCGAATTGATAAAGTCAAAACAAATTTTAAATAGAGCGGTTACTGAGCAATTTAGAAATTCAGTAAGTAAGAACACGATTTGAAATAAACCTATTATAATAAATAATCCGCTTACCAAAATCAAAAATTGTAATCAATGAACAAATCCCATTGGTTAACGAATGTAGATGTGTTTTTCTTTTGTCTTTTGAACAAGTTAATGATTTCAAAACGTAATTTTCTGCGAATAACCTTTTATAATTTATGGTTTAATGCACATTGCACATGGCTAGGTTCCTTTATTTTGGCTTGCAAGATGGAATTCCCACAAACAAAATTAATAGGTGCTTAATAAAAATCAATCGAAAAATTGAATGTTTTCAAGCTGTTCTACTTAAGATTGTAAAAAGTCACACGTTATGAATCTCCTCTTCTTTGCTCTATACAGCAGATCTGTACATCGTTCATTTTTATGTGGGCAATAGTTGGCCATAATATTGTATTATTCTGGCAATAATTAAAATTAAACAACTTGGAATTGTGGCGTTTGTTCCATTTTAGGCTGCTTAGACTGTAACCTATTGCAAAATTTAACGTAGCTTATTTTGTTTTATGAGAAATTCATGTTCTCATAAAACATGTCAAGCTAAAAGCCATTATAAAAACTATTTAAAAACAATTGTCTCTACTTAACTCAAATATAACTCGATTTTTTTTACAAATTTGCATACAAATGACAGCTATGAATCAAAAGTTATGTATTTCCGCCTATCGTTTACTGATAAAAGACAGAGTTTTTTCGCGATCGAGAGATCCCGGGTTCGGATCTAATCATGGCCAGACCTCGGTCTGAATTAAATTTAGAAGGCCAATGATAGTAGCAATCGACGCCGATAAGCTTAATTAAAAAAGAGACAGATTTATACCAAAAAAATTATTTACATCAGTGAAACCGTTTTCCTAATCTGGCTCACTATAGTCCAAAAAACGTCATGAATGCTTTATAAGTGAAACAATCTATATTTATTAATTGTCCTGCATTTGTTAAAACAAGATAGGACCTACGTACCAAGAACAGTATGAGTATAGTAATTCAGCATTCAGCAGAAATGAAAAAATACTGCCAATGTTTCGTTTTCGTTGAAAAAAATATAAAACCGAATCTGTATATTATTTATTATTCCCTTGTATAAACAACTCAAAATTTTAGCACCTGATTTTATTTTCTATCCCGTAGTGCAAATGTATAGTATTACAAGGGATTCAATATAATTTTATTACCAGTCTACCCTTGTCGTATGCTATTGCCGTCTGAAAATTTTGGACGTTTATGGACATGTTTTTGTTACATTGTCATAAATTTAAAAATTTAACTTTGCTTTATGACTACGTAATTTAAAACGTCCTAAAAAATTCACACTCACAATTTTATAACTTCAAACATTCCAAGAAATTTTAATGAAATGTGAGCAGGTACTTTGACTTCCGTCTATAAAGTAGGTACCTAACAATAATTTTTTCCAAAATATGATACGATCAAACCATAAATTCATAAGGGGTGGTTACGAGGTGTACGTATTTTAATACCACGGAATAATACCAACTGTAAATGTTTTGAAAGTTTTGCTTTTAAATTTATTTTAGGTTTTCAATGTTTTAACGAAAACCACTGGGATTTGAACCACTGACCTTCCACTTTACGTGCCAATTGAGCTACAGAGGCATGAGAGTATGATACACTCAACCCTCATGAACATACTTTTTATTTAAGCTAATATTTAAAAAAATCTTTCTCAGAGATTATGTTTACAAACTTTCTTTTATGAATTTTAAATTATTCCGACGAAGTGGAACAAAACTTTATAGGTGCACGTAAAGTGTTGTAGGATAAAACGTTGATCTTTGCATTAATAAAATCCTCTTTAATAATAAATTCATTCTTGTTTTCTCAGCTTGTCTCTGTTATAATTCAATATTTTAACAACACATCAGCATAATCCCAAAACCACGCGGGATTAGCGATAATGCCGTCGTGTTTACACTTGTTATATTTGAAATGGACGCAGCCCCCGTTTCCCAACGACCGTCATGACATTACAATAAAGGATTTTAATACTCGCATCCGGGCATGACTTTCCTCAGACGCTTTCCAATAAATCTGTCAAGAGCGACATCGTCTGGACATGCAAATGTTCATATGATATTTGGATATTTCTGTTGTCTAGAAGATACGATGGACGGGATATGTTCGTAACAAATGGCAAGCGGCTTTTGCAAAGTAAATACGTTATTCACGAAGATATACGTAATACTCTGTTTTGAACTGTTCGAAAGGATGTATAAATTTCATGCAGATGGGATTTTTTACAAATCTGATTAGTGAAATATATGAATATAACTCTTGGTTCGGTTTTGTATTTATTATCCTGTATGGGCCATAAAAGTCACCTAATTATCTATCACATTTTTTTCTTTGATATAACCAAAATTAAGGCTCAATTAAAAAACGTTTAGGGAGAAATTTCCAATTATTTATGGCGTTTAAAGTGATATTATTGCAACTTTGGCAGCTTCTATAACAATATACTTTTAATGATATTATTTACAACAAATAATGCAGACTCCAAACAGTCCAAACCCAAATTTACTATAAGTACTTACTTACGAGATTTAATTATCCTAGAAAAAATCAGAATACTAATTTTAAATATAGGTTTACCCAAGCGTAAATTAATATATCCTGAAAGTTTGTTGTGACAAGCTTGACATTTTATACCTTTTTGTGGGTATTCCGCTGTGTTAAAGTTTAACTAATTTATGCAAGTTTTACTTTTCAAAAACTGGCGACAAAATACTCACAGAAAATACAAATGCATAATTCTAGAACTTCTAAACAGATCTTGATTTCTGTTCGTTCTCATCATAATTGCTCTTATATCAACGTCTTTAATGTCCTTTTAGGCTCATAAATACGCTACCCTTCTTCGTCTACGAAAAGCAAAAGTAGCCTGCCAGATTGAGGGATACACATTTTGTTTGCGTAAAATCAAAGTTATAGTAAAATCCTTTCTTCTGGGTTGACACTGTTTCTTTAAGCCTATTCTTAATTCGTTATTTCTTTACTTTAATGAAATCTATTGTTTCAGGAATCCGCCAACGTGTAATCACAAAACTGAAATGCCGAAAATAATATTGGTAAGTTTTATTTTTGTTACAAATGTATTTTGCGATTAAAAACTATCCTACATTTCAAATATAGAACGTAATTAGGAGGTAAAGGTAAATTATTATTTCACTAAAACTTTATGCTATCAAGATCTAGATAGTCACTAAACTTTATCTTCATTTTGCAAATAATTCACTTTGTATAAATGTCTTTCTGACTTGCTTTTAGTTTACCTTCTTCACTTTTTTTTTCAAACTTCTTCGATTGGAAAACCAATGAACTACATTTTTGGAAAACCAGCAATTCGCATACTATAGCTTATGTTTTTTAATTTTAGGCATTTCATACGCACCACATACGTTCCAATTAAACGAAAACAATAAAGTTCATAGTTTAATCTTTGGACAGTCGAAAGTTGACGTACATTTATAAAAAATCCTATGTTTATTTGAACCAAACATAATTATTTAAATTGTCTTTCGCTTTTTTGTGCGTTACAGAAATATGTTCTTAATTGGACAGTGTTTTAGCGTAATTTAAACATTTATATTAACGTATACAGCGCATACAAAATTAAAATCAGATTAAACTAGAGTTCCTGGCTGACGTTTTAAACTATTATCACATTTATTCCAAATAAATGTATCCAATTCCAGCAACTGCGCTAATTAAATAAATTGCTGGATTTATTAGCAACACAATAGTTTATACCTGGTAAAATAGCTTATATTTTAAACTAAATTTAAAACCTTTTATGAACTCCATTATTAAGACTCCATTTATAAGATTTTGCGCAAGAATAGCATTTAAAGGGGTGAACTATTTAATTTTCTATTAAAAATATAAATCTGTTTGTAGGTTTGAGGTTAAGCACAGCTTGCCTGATTAATTTATTAAAAAAGTGAGCCAAAAATAAGTTTTTTTCAAAAAGCAACATATAAAAAATAGAAAGATATCACCTTGAAATTGCTATTATTTTATAATATATCGGAGTTGTATTTTTAAATGCCTGGCAACAATTACGTTTTCTGCCTCCTATTGTTTTTTTAAATATGCGAATTCTTCGTTTTTTTTTTAATCAAAAGTTAACACAGGAATTTTAACCTTTAATAATGAAATTTTAATAATAATTGTTCTATACTATTTTATGAAAGTTTTTTAGCTGTCTATAGAAATTTCCAAATTTTAGTTTCCTTCTTGTCCCCTTAAGTTAATAGCGGTCTTTGTTGTTCTTAGAACATCTTTTAGCTATTTTTTACTAAGAAAAATGACACATCATTATTTATTAACTAATAATAGAAATATGTCGCCGGTGTTTTCGTTGATGTGGTTACTTTGATGTTCCTTTATCTCATTTTGCTTTCTATAAATTGTTGTAATCTTTTTCTCATAACGTTTTTTACAAACAAATATTTCTGACATGGATAAACATTTTTTTAAAGTATACAGCCCTTCTTTTTCATATTTACCAATTAATCCAATTTCTAACTAAGTGAATAAGAGAATTTTTACCCATTTATGTTAAATAAATATATTTTTTTAATGTTAAGCTAGTTATAAATGAACAAATGAATTAAAAATTCATAATTATCAGTATCGATTATTTTCTTTGCTATTAGGGATCCCAAACTAACATTGCTTCAAATATTTCAAAGAAAACTAAAATCAAACGAATTTTATTATTAAGTCTAATGAAAGTTTTACTGTAGTAATGATAAACAAAACCAAACAATACGAATAGAAGAAAATATAAACTTGGCAACGGTACGACTTTAATCATTAATCACAAAAATCTTAAATTAGAATGTTTACCTTTACCTGCATCAATAGGTTTTTGTTTGACCAGATCTTCTTGTAGTTAATTATCACATAATTAAATTCAGTTTGTATTAACAAATCACTAACATATACGAAAGTCAGGCTTGACAGTGTCATTCGCTTAGCTTCTATGCTTAAGAATTAAACCCAAAAGCATGGCTGTAAAATTCAAAAGTAACTGGGAAATGTAGATAAATAATTCGAAAATTTCTAAACAAATGAAGTCGTGAAAATACTTAGAATGCCTTGAAAGTTCAGATAGATTAAAATTTAGTTATTCTATCTACTAAAGGAAAGCTCTAACGTAAAAAATTTTGTACCTATAACTTCTTGCTTAATTATGTACTCATAAATAATACAAAATCACGAAATTTAAAATTTTTCTAAGCTAATTTTAAATATAATTTAGATAACCGAAAATTATACAATTTATGGTTTGTTTGTGTTTCACGTGTTGTTGCGTCTGGAAAAAGGTAAAAAGCAATATCGTTTTTGTTCTTACTTTAAACACAATTTGATTTGGATTAGACTTTAAAGGCGAGGTCGTAATACGATCTGTATATTGTTGTAGTACTTGTTTCAAGTGATTTCACTACGAGTATCAAATTTTGGAATTTCACGTAATTGTTCAGTATAATCACATCAGCTAATTCACTGCTGCTGACAGTACGGGCAGTAAACGTGAAAATATTCACGTTATGTAAGTGGAAGCTATTTAGTGTTAACCGATTTTAGAAACGAGAGCTTTCACGCCAAATTTAATCCGTATTTATCTATACATATTTGAATTTTGCGTTTTCGCCCTTTTGTGAATGTTGTCATTAAGGGTTTTCGAATCTTACCGAGGAAGACATCTCTGGTTTTGTTAAATTAATAAGCTTTTTCGGAACGTAATTTTGATTGTTTCTTTTGGAGAAATACATTAATTTTGATTAGTTGCTTAGCTTTTTGGTGTAAAGATATGTGTTGTACTTCGAGTCTTTAATGGTTCACTTACATAACTATTTATGTTTCGTGGAAATATCATCGACAAAGTTATTCAAACTGAGAGACGATTGCCTAATTTTGTAATTTTTGAAAGAGGACAGGGCCGAACATGAAGATTTTCCTTTATTTGCAGAAAATACACAATTCAACTGCGGATACGATTACAACGATAGCACCTCCAGAAATTATTCGGAAAGCTCCTAACGTACGAAATATTTTAGTCTTTAATTATTTTTTTTATTGGTAATAAATATTTAGCAATGAAATAGGTAGATAGGGCTACCGATGTTCGAATGTTAGTATCGGTTTAGATATTTATAGTTATGTGAATACTTTGGCAAATGCACTACATTTTCATCATTTCTTTTGTAATTTTGGCAAATCTTGCTGCAGTAATTAAGTATTCAAACATCATTTACATAATAATAGAAGTATAAATGAAATTATTAACAGTAATTATTGTAAACTTATCAAGCGCGCGGTATTCTATTCAGAAGTGAAGTTTTCAGTTTAGGTACTTTTTCTATCTATATTTTTAAAAGTTTCCATTCAAAATGAAGGTATATTATCCAATTAAGCAAGAAAAAAAATAAAAGTCTTTTAATATGTTGCACAAAAATCTTCTAAATAAGTTCTAACTGCGATAGATATTCTAGAATTTATCCCAAATCGTAAGTGGTAATTTCGCACTTAACATGTACCTTAAAGACAATCCAATGACCGTTTTGCAGTTGATAGACACCCATCATTAATATGTGAATTGGTCTTGTAAGCCCCCGAAATTCTGTTACTTGTTTACTTCCCTTATTAGTTCTGTAGTCTCTTAATTACCGTAATCAGCATGAACCCTCAAGTCTAGGGTGTGAATGCCTAAGCTTACAATAAGAAAGACCCTTAAGTCTTCAAAAGATTTCAGTCGTCCTTGTGTACTTCAATGCGTATAATGTAAGAAAATGAGATATGGTTGTATGGGGATTTCGGTTTGTGTACGGGCGTAAAGCAAGGCGATCCGGAGGGTTTATCCTAACGTGTTAGTGTAAACAGAGGAATCAATATCAGATAGTAATAAACGAATGGAAATGCATATTGCATCGGTGCTTATGGTTGTGTAAACAGAGGAGTGCGACTACTCCAATATGCCGTTTGCACCCTCGGGCTCCGGGGACCGATTTCCCGTACTTCATAACATACTCCGGGCATCTCGGCGTTCGCACACTATTAAAGGGTTACTACAATCGTATCTATTCGTGACTACGGTTATCTCAACCCAGATCGCCGGTGTCCAGATATAGTGCAGCGTTACATTAATCCGTGCCAGAATATCATTAAGATACTTGGGTAATATCATCGGTGATTTATGAATTACCTGGCCGAGCGCGGAGTGCGGTGGAGCAGCAGTCCCTTCTCTTTCGCCAGGTGAGCAGAAGGCGGGACTGGGCCGGCCCGAGCACCACTTAGTCAAATGCCGCTCAGTGAGCTGGACGCTCCGTCAGTCCGTCAGTCAGAATCGCTGTCACAACAGACACCCACGCAGGGTGCACGCGTCGCACCTGGAACCCCATATCATAGTAGTCAGCAGAAGCGTCGTTGAAGGGTTCATCAAAACGCACCCCGACGACGGGCCGCGTATTGGAATCCGTGAGTGTGTCACGGGTTTGTGGTGTGCGAACTGCGGACGCTAAAGGCGCGCCTCTTCTCGCTAATTAGTAGTCTTTGGTGGTGTTGTGATTGTAGCAGCCAGATTAAATAGCTTCGCAGGATAGTGGTTGTATGAGGACACGGGGCGCCGCTCCGCGAGTGCTGGGCGAGTAAAGAGCGAGGATAACCGACCCGTTCCGAGGGTAGCGTCGACGCCGCCCGCCCTCAGCGCCGGCCCCCACCACGAGAGCGCCGGACACCACAGACAGCATCTCGGCGCCGCTGAGCTCGCACGTCACCTGCAGCCAATCACAGCTAGACATGAAAACTGAACATCATAACTGTCATAAGACCGAATCATAATATTTACCCTTCCGAGAAGCCTCGGGCACCATGTGTAGTTAGTTGACTGTGGTGGACAGTGAGTGGACTGTGCAGTGCGGCATGTCACGACGGAAACAAGCGAGGCCCATCCGACTCCTTGAGGAGGAAGACGGCCCAACTCCAGCACCTACCTTGGGTAAGTGGTGCTGTGGATTATAAAACGTGCACCCCCCCAAAAATACGAAACCGAAATTTTATACTTTGCGTTACCTTCGGAACACCTCTTGGTACAACTTTTCCGAATCGCGCTTTTTAAAAAAGCCGCTAGGAAAATTCTAATTTAACTCTTCGCCGAACTCTTAAAAGCAGATTTAAAGCGCTTACTGAATGAGAACCAAATTTAAGCGTATTAGTTTTAGAGATAACCGACCTCATGTACTAGCTTAATGGCAAAGCTCAACTTTACCACAAGCAATTCTGTTCTTATTATCACTTTATGTGCGAGTTTACATTCAGTTTTCTTTGCGTGCAATCTTCCGAAATTTAATTCGAAAATTAATTTCTAAATTTTAGAAAATAAACATTCACCACTTAAGCCAAAAACTCTTGAAAAACCACAATAAACAAAAAATACTAACAAACAATTAATAAGGCCTAAAAGTAAGGAAGTAGTCGTTGTAACATTTTATTATAATTTTTTTAACATTTGTTCAGATAAGTTTTCCTCATAATTTCATTTAAAGAAAACTAGATGAAAATTTTGGAAATAATTCTTTGCAAATATTTATACCAAAATTTTAAATAATTTTCTAAGCAATTGGGCACTATTTGAAGTTTCAGTAGTAACAGTGTTTTAAGAAACAAAAATTAATTATTGTTGTTTATATCTTGGTTTATTTCTTTTTATTATTTACTATTACTATTTCACGGATTATTTTTAACCACAGAATTTATTTTGATGAAATTCACTGTGTTTGAAAATTATATTGTTAGTAAGTTTTAATTTCACTCTTGATCCCCGTGGGCTTCACTTAAGTGTATCCAACCAAAATTTTCTTTTAAATTAATTAATACCTATACGTTAAGGTTCACCAAATATACTGAAAGAGTTTTTGTTTGAAAAATACTTTTGCTGTCACTTTCAACCCGGTGTTTAAGTAGTGTTTAATAGAAGCGACGGATTATTATAAGATGAAGCGGTCGGAGTCGTCGCGTTGAAACAAGTTTTGTCTGAAACTTCAAGTTTTTACCGTTTTTGCTAAGTTATAAATATTATTGCGTTATAAATCGTTGGTAATTTGTTCTTATTATAGCAATTTAGCTGAGTTTATTTGAGTCGGAGATCGCGCGGCATTCGGAAAATTGAAATTCTTTAATCGCGCAATGGATCAAACAAACCGCGTACGCCGTGTGGTGTTGTCGAATATCGATGCAACCAACAACTAAACCTATACGGAAGTCGAAATGGTTTTGCAGAAACAACTTAGACCTCACTTTCGTAGAAATTAAATGTTTAATTGCATTTGTCATCGATGCAATTCCAGCGAGATGCCAACCGTCACACGGCTAAAGATAAAAAGCGTCAGGACATATAACTTTGAATCCGTGAGAATGCGCGCTCGACAGCTACCAGTGTAACGTACATCAAATCATAACTGCACATAGCTCATGCGTTTGCAGTTGAAAAACTTGCTTTCTTGGTTAATTGATGATGAACGACCGGCTTATACAAAGGACCATAATTTGTTGTCAATTTCTGGATATATTGACGTTCATAATTGGTTCTTGTTGGGTCGCGGTCGGTTTGATCTTTGTTGTCAACTGTTTTTACGAGTCTATAATAACTCAGATAATTTCGAGATACATATTTAAATTTTTTTCTATCGGTCATAATTCCCGGCTTCGCTAAATTTGTATATTAAATCGGAAAAGTTGTCTAGTTGGTGGTCCGAAGAGCACCCAGCGTTGTTAATAGGATCGTCATGATTGGCAGCTAAGTAGGCGCAGCGTGAATTTTCATTAAAGCAGTCTCACACTGGTAGCGTTTTGTCTGCCTTTCGTAGCCACTAAGTGGAATGTCGTCTTTTTGTAGCTTCCAGCAAACATAGATAATCGATTTGTTACATAAAAATCTTTCTAACGCAGCCGGTAGCTCCGCTTTTGTTCGGTTACACCTGATGCTGATGGTCGCGCAAATCATAAAGTGATGAAGTGTTAGCACGAAAGTATTACCAGACTGGACTGACAGCGTTTATCTAATAAAAAATGACAGATTTACTGCTTCGGCCATTAATGATACTATAATATAAGAAACAGGTTTGTCTTTGCGCCCACTTACTGTAGTTGGTATAGCCAGTTTTGTAACGTTTACACTATTTAAGATATGAAACATTGCTTGTCTAAAACAATGCCCGTCAGTTTTGCCCTAACACAAGCGACCGCCTCTACCTTGCCCAAACTCCAACTAAAAAATTTCCTAGGAAAATCCCAAAATCGAAATTATAAGCGCGAAGTATCCGAGATTTCTCAGCGTTGTTTTGAAAAAAACAGGTTCTGTTTATAAACAAAGGGTAGGAATTCCTTCAGAAGTTGGTTTCTTCTTCGTTTGTCGTTTTTCTGGACCAAAAACGTCGTGAACGCTTTTGAGACTCCCGAGCCGTTTTGATTGACGTATTAATTTCGAGCCCCATGAATCCGACAATGGATTTAATTACGCCATTAGATTATAATTTTGCTGTATTAATCAAGCGGCCGCCATTTTGTAACCCTTCTGTATCATAATCTCATTAGAAAGCTGTCTGTTATAACCAGCCATGCATAAACAAATAGCGGGGTTAAACACGGGATAAAGGGGGTTAACGGGGCGGCCTGATCAAAGATTGCGCCCTACACAGTGTGGCAACGCGCGTTGGTCATACTAACACTACACATGTAATAATAAGCTGGAGCGCAATTAAATGGCTCCCTTTTGAAACCTGATTTTTAGAACACCCCGCCATTTCTGGTGTTTGCTCAGGATCGCTCTTCATAATCACAGGACATCGCACGCTCATCCCTCATTCCGCCAGGCTTGACAAGAATTTTATTACGATTCATTTATTCTACGATTTTAAATTGAATTCTGTGAATTTAATGTGCAGTGTTTCAACTGGGGTCGCGTTTGGATAATAAAATTTAATAAATTTTACTCGATAAAGAATTCAACTCGAACGTTTAAAATTAGTTCGTAATTGTACGGGGGCGATTAATTTTACTTTTACACGATAATTAACAAAATGCAATTATGTTTTTAGACAACTGGCAGCGCGGTAGGGGCATTCGCACACAAATTTTACTTTTACTTTGAACGAATTTGTAACGAAATTAATGAGAGGCCGGTATGATGGTGTTTTACACGTTATAACTGTCTTTTGAATGCTATACTAAAAGCACATGCTATTTGGCACTTGTCCTATATATTTATTTGCGCTGAACAGCTTTGTATACATAGCTGTCTGCGTTTAGACAGCTTGTCCCAAGGGCTGGGGTTCGATTTCGATTTCTGACACGAAACAGGAAAATAAATTATTACTATCTAAGCTATTCACGGAAAATCATTGCCTCAAGTCGCGGGGGTGTTCGACTTAACGTCACTTTTATTAATAAGTGTTATTTTTGGGGGTTATCTAAATTAAACATCGCCGATTTACAATTCAGAAGTAATTCATTGGAATATACATTAAAAATATTTCTTCTAAGGAGTGAATACTTAAATATTTAATCTCTAAAACGACAATTTAGTAATATCAGAAATAGCCCTAAGAAACTCACTTGTGAAAAATTATAGGTAAAAGTATTGTTTTAAATTAAAAATACCCGTGATATATGAAGCCCAATTAAATATTCAAAAACATTTCTCTTATGTAAATTTAAAATGATTAAGTTATTTGGCAAATCGTTCTTGACATATTTCCTTAAGCGCAAATATGTTCGAATACTATTATCTTCAGAACTATTAGTTATTATCTCGTAATTTCTTTCTGTATTTGGCTAAAGGCGCGTAGTTAATTTTAATATCAAAACTGTAAAAAAATTGCAAGCCTTAAAAGATAGGAACAAGAAGATGCTTGACTTGTTTATTAAAGAAGTATTTGTATTACCTGTGCAATTTTTGAAGTTAAAAAGGTCGTATAATACAAACGAACCAAACCTGTAATTGAAACTTAAACTTGTTGAACGAATTTGAATCAATTTTGAAAAATCCATTGACCATCGTAGTGGTTTTAATGAAAAGCACTCTTTCTGCTTTATTCTATAGTTTGGGCGCATAAATAGTATAAAAAATTGGATGATTTTATACATTAGGGATTACGCATTTTCTCTTGCATTTATTATAACATCAAATAACCTGAAATTCAAGAAAGACATCTGAAGTTATGCAAAAGAAAATTTCTGCCTATATTTGTCATTTTCTTTAATTCGCTTGAAATTATTTAAAATATACCTACTTCTTCTCTTAATTAAGCCTAAGCTAAATTACAAGTTTTTAAAACACGATTTTCTTTAATTTTGATTCAAACTATGCCGTTTTCTTATTGAAATATATAACCCACCTTTACAGTTCTAAGTATAAAGGTTGCAAAATGTAATAATTTTCGAATTTCTCTCTTTATTTTATTTAAAACACCAGAAATATCCTAAACAGCGCCATAACTATTTTGTAAGATTCATAAAAATGTAATAAGTAGATTTCCAAATATTTCACTCAATTAAGCCTAAGTTAAATTACATCTTTACAAAACACGATTTTCTTTACTTTTATCTCAAACTATGTGTGGCTTTTTATTTATTTATTTTATCTATTTAACCCCTCTTTAAAGTTCTGAGCATAACGGATTTTATCCCTTTAATTGTAAAGTATCCACAACACCACAAATATCCTAAGTAGCGTCACAACTGTTTGAAGTATGTACCTACTAATTTTGTGGCATTCATAAAAACGTAACAGATTTTCAATGTTTGACTCAATTAAGCCTAAGTTAAATTACATCTTCACATAACACGATTTTCTTGATCTTTAACTCAAACTGTGTTGCTTTCTTATTGAAGTATTTAACCCCTCTTTAAGGTTCTGAGCTTAACGGATGCAAAATTTTATTCTATCCCTTTAATTTTAAAGTATCTAAAACACCAGAAATATCCTAAGTAGCGTCATAACTACTTGAATTATTTACCGATTTTGTAGGATTCATAAAAAAGTAACAGATTTTGAAATATTTCCGAAATGGTCGATTAAAAAATAATATCTTTACCTCCACGTACGATATGCAGTCATATTTATTCACATGGCATCTAAAAATACCGGTAAATCTATTAATTTACCAGCTAACATAAAATTTTTAGACATTAATTTGTCAGTCCCAGACTGATGAGTGGATAATTCTTAGATTAAAATGTTTGTATGCATTTTAAATTTTGAAACGTAAATCCTTCAGAAAAACCTTGCAATTAATCTTGAAAAATCAAATTAAGCTTTCAGGCCAAACAGAGAAGCCTTTCTATTGTGTTGCTATGCTTCTAAAGGGTCTAAACAGATAATTTTGATGAGAGTAGGAGAACAATATATAAGCAAAAGGATTATCGCTTCAGAACAAAAAACATTTAATAACGAAACGAATATCTGAAGAACTTGCCCACATTTCCACGTCCGACTGTCATCTAAGAAATGATTCCATTACCAATTCAATTTGACCTATACGAAAAAAGAAATGCAAGGGTCATGAATTGGAAAACTAAATAAAAAACTTAACGGTTTTATTTTTTTCTTGACGCTGAAAGAAATGCAATTTTTTCATCTGAAAGCGTTATTAGAATTCAATGAATAACATGAAAATGTAAGGTTATATCCTAAAATTTTCTCAAGCATAAAACTTTTAATCGATTTGTTGAAGTTGCATCTTCATTATTTTTAATTTCATTATCTTTATCGGCCTGGTTTTTAAGTTAGTTAATTCAAATAATTCCCAAAACAGAGTCAGGGGGTCGTTTTTGGGAGAAGAAACCTTTACAACTAGGTAGCTTAAACTGTGTGTAAGCTCTTAACGAGGTTCATAATTTATCTATTTATTATTTTTGAATAGTTTTAAAATACAAAACAAGAATAAAATTGAGGCTTTAAAAGACTTCACACGTCTGATTTTCCACATATATTGCAAAATTGGTAAGATATGTGTGTCACGTCCAATAATTATTCTATATTTAGCCTGCAAAACAATAATTGGGGGTGAAATTTTTGGAGAAAAAAATCGAGAAAAGATTTTAAGTTCTCCTTAAAATTTGATGATCTGATATTTTTGGTCAGAGCAAATAATTTTTGATTGCGTACTGTCCATCACCGTACACCTACATATCAATTACAATTCAGGTTTCAAAGTTACTGGGGAAAGTTTTTGATTTCCCTTTAATAAAAAATAAGGGTTCATATATATCGGTGACATTTCGTATATGTCGTGTCATATTTTTAAATTCTTTCAAAATCGATTGGGTAATTGAATATTGTCTCGGTCCGTTGTACCTTAAGTTTTTCTTTCTCCGATCGTGATTTGCAAAAATTTTCAACTTCCTGGATGTCAAAATTACTTAATCACTCCAATTGATTTGTTTTCGGTAGCCGTGATTTGTTTTAATATTAACCAGCTTAAAATTTGTTGCGAAACTTTTATTCACTTTTGAAGGTAAAATGTATAATTCCTTTTCAGTTTCGAGTGTTTGCTTAATGGTTTATTGATTCAGAGCAAGTTTATGTTAATTTAGAAAGCCTGAATTGGATATAGCTTCCTCCTAATTATTTTCCGGGTTACAAACTTATTTCACGGCTCCTTTCGAGCTGTAATTACTGATCCATATACTTAAGGTTTTATTGCTCGGTGGCAATTTGATTATTGTCTTTACGTTTTTTTTATTTCATTGTAAATTTAGCAGGTTTTACAAAATAACAATCGAATTTTATAATTATTCTTGGAAAAAAAAATTGGTAAAAGTCTATGACAGAATTTCTAATTTATGGAATTATTTATTTATTCTCTAGATTTGCGAAAGTCGAAAACAAGTAACGAAATTTTTAAAAACTGGTTCTGCCTTTTTTACAGGAAAAAAAAGAAACTTAATAGAATCAAATTTATTATGAGAACGCCGAGGTAAAAAATCTCGTTCTTTGAATCAAACACGCAGCGGAGAAGTCCCAAATTTTTGATATCAAATTATTACAGCTTTGTGTGGTGTTAAAAATAACCTGTCGGCTCGTCAGATTTTTTAGATTCTTTTATACTAAAATCCACGTTTATTGATATTTAAAATCTAATAACGCTATTATGTTTCATTTTTTGCAAAGTGTTTTCCGCTTTGTCTCGTCTTTTTTTTTGTTGATATTTACTTTGCTTTTAAGCAAATTTATTTTACCTATCTACAGCAGAGTGACAAATAAGAAAGATAATTGCAAAACCTAACCTTACTTTATATACAAAACCCGCAAAATTAATAACATCAAAATTAAAGTGCTATTTCCTTTTCGAAAGCTCGCTGTTTGTTTTGTATTTTAGCACATTATGTGCAAAATTTATAGTGAGAAAGATATTGTAGGAAACATTATTGCTTTCTGCTATTTTTATATCCATAAAACTATCTCGTCACTCTTGTTAGTATGGTATTTTAGTGTGGGATGAGTTTAATCTGCATGCTTAGCTGTTGTGACATTTATTTTGTTCTTTAATAAAGATTTATAGGCAGTCTATATTATAATTCAATTAAAGATTTGAATATTGAATATTAAATCGTCATTCTTTATAAACAGGGTTGGATTTAGGAAAAAAAGGTTAAAAGAATTCCCTGCGGCTATGAGTTTTAACATAAATTCTTTCGTGTTTATGATATGCTGAAGATTTATGCATATTTCAAAGTTTAATATTACTTAAATTACATAGATATTATTTTACAATGCTTATTTAGTGAACTTCCCGGCATATTTGCTTTGTAGATTTCGAGCATATTTACTTGTATGTCCGGAGCAAATTTACTATATGTGTATTTGGAGTATATCAGTAAGGGGTTATTTCAAAAGTCGAATTGAACCTGGTGGTTATTTTAGAAAGTTTAGCTGAAAGATTTGTCTTTTTAACAGTTTTTGAGTAAACCTTTAAATCATAAAGTCAGCCACGGTTGCTTTAAAAGTGACAGGTTTAGGTAAAACAAATTTATGTCTTTTGACAATTTCCCTTAAAGGAGCGTGTAATTTTTTCGACGAACGTTTAGACAGCAGGTGGGATTGTCAAGAATTTGCCTTAAATCTATAGCTTTATGGAAGTCCTGTTGGCATTTTCTAAAAGTTTCTGTAATTTTTGCTATCATAACGAATACTATAAGTCTTATCGCGTTCGTTGGAACTACTTCCCGAGGATCGAAATGACAGATAATTCTTAATTTATATGTCATTTTTCTTGTTGTGACTTCCTCTAAAGTTGTAGATCCTTTTTATGGGCGTTTAAAAGATACTAAAGCATAAATGACTATGTGAATCGGTCCTAATTGTTTCGTTTTTGTTCCACTGGAAATATTTCTAATCCTTATTTATGGCTCTAAATTTACATAATTTAAAATTAACGACAATTTGATGATAAAGTAAAAATTACGGAGCATTTTTGATTTGTTGGGCCGGATGAAATTTTAGCTTCGCGTGCGTCCAGAGAAAATTCCAGGTCTTCAATATCAATTCCTGCAAAGTTCGCCTGAAGGCCTAAACAGTAAAACCGCTTAACCCATTATCGTTGGTATTTGTCATAATAACTCTGGAATAATTAATTGTATAATAATTTAATATTATGAAGGTTGGCTGTCTTATTAAATGTACTAATAGGAGCTAAACACATAAATCTGTTGTATGCGTGCTTCATAATTAGGCCGTTCTGAAGCAGAATAGAGTTGTGTGCTTCCTATTAAAAGATGTGGCAATTTACAAGGTAACTGGATGTTTGTTCGTTCCACCAAGGCACGTTTTTAAATCATAAAATTCGGAAATGTAAAATTTGTCTCCACCCACCTGTTTTCTATTTTTTAATAAAATTAATAGTCATCGCTTTTCATTGTTTTCCAGATAAAATAATGGTTTGCGTAACCACAAAGAAATCTTACCGTATAATTTATTTTACTCAAATTTTTGGCACAAACTCTGCTAATGTTTGTAAATACACCTACTTATTTAACACGAAATTGTAAGTTCTGATATTCCCTTTAAACCAAAAATTTGGCCTCGTGAAACTTGTAATCGAAGAGAATTTTATACTTTTTTTTGAACATCGAAGAGGAATCCTCTTTGTATGGCTGGCTTTTATTTATATAGTAAATTGGGCGATTTTCCGAAAGATAAATAAGGCTAAAATTTCATTTTATAATTTGCAAACAGAACATTAATTTAATTGCATTTGAATTAACGTTGGTTGGTTTGGCAAGAGAGAAAACTGCACAAAGATGTATCCAACTTTAACCCGCTATAAACTTAAAATGTTCACACACGGCACTAAGGCACATTTACAAAGCTAAATCGAAAAATAGTCAATTTACTTGCTAATTTTCCTAATTATACACGGGTTTAAATTTAATTTACGTTCACTTTATTTAACACGTTGTTAATTGGAGATTTATTTAATTTGTGTGTGTAATACCTGAAATAAAGTAAATTATTTACTTTAATTAGCACATCAAATGTTGCTTGTTTATCTCAATTGTAGTTAATATTTAAAGTTACATTTAAATTTTTATTAATGGTTTTTTCGCGGATAAATTATAAGCGAAAAATATGATTTTTTATATTAAAAACATTTAAAAGGTTTACATTAAGCAAATCCGTATTAATGTCTGTTGGAAAAATAAAATTTATTTAAAGATTAATAGAAGGCTGGCTTCCAAAACCAACTTAGCAAAAGGAATCATTAGTATAAATAAATGTTTCTGTCTGGCCGTTACATAATTTAACCACATTTTGTAATTTTATGATTAAATAACGAATTAACCCAATAATATTTAATTGCACAGAAGAATAAATTTGTGAAAATCGCAAATTTAATACGGATTTTAACATAGAAATTGCGCAGCCAAACATAAACACATTTTTTAATTTTATTGGTAAGACTTTCGTCTCATTTCTATTACGATATGCTTTAATTTATAAATTTTGGTAAAAAGTTGTGCTGTTTTGACTAATTAATTAATGGGTTCTAATTGTTGATGAAATAAAAAGGGGTAGAATGCCGGAGTTTTAAATATTTGGGATGACTTTAACCTCAAATTGCCTACACTGTTTCTTCCGTCCTGCTTTCGTTTTAAAATTTACATTTTAAAGTAGTAATTAAGTAAACCTGTGGTTAAGTTTACGCACCATCGTATATGAGGCCCATTATAACGACGCAGATGAGATGTAGTGTAACGCGACAAATGTTAACAATTGTCTCAAATTTTAGTTAACATTTTGCCGATATATGTCGTCTTTCTTTGTTCTATTGTCAAGTTTTTGTTTGACAAGGATGAGCTACGGTGTTGTAAGAAAAGATTCTTACAATTCGAGGACTACAATGCTGCCACAGTGTATCACGTTGCTAAAAATAATTCTAGTTGTGTTGTCTATCGTTTCGGCAGATGAAATGAAATGAAAAAACGTTTTTATTTTTACCCACTTTCTTTTATTTCCGTAATGTTCCAAAAATTCTTGAAATTACTATGGTTGTAGGCTAAATATAGCGGATTTATATGCAGATGTACTTAACTCAGTTAGCGTTAATCCGAAACGACTGTCGGTTGATGCGGCTGTGTCTTTATAAATCAAATCTTGATCGGTGCAATATTTAATAGTGTCGGGTTAACTCTGTTGGCGTTGAATTTATGAATGTTTTATTTAGGATTAACAATCATTATGTTCGCGTGTTTTTAGTAAATGTCAAAGCTAACAAAGTTTCGTAACTATTTAGTAGTACCTTAAGGATCGATCATGAATCATTCCGGGTGTTGATCTCGGAATCGAGCATGTTTTTCTTTGGTAAAATCATTAGTCCAACGTTTCAGTTTCGGAATACAAAACGACCAACACCGAAATTGTGCATCAGAAAGTCGAAACTTTTATTATTAATGTAAACCGAATGGTTTATTTTTAATAAATATCGTTTGTCTGCCAAAAGCTTTTTCTGGCGCAGACACATTTTGAATTCGATTAAAGTACAATGTGATACGTACAATGACAATAAACTGATCTTCATCATTAATATCTCGCTAATTTATAAAAATCTTAGCGCTCACTTCATTTTCCTCAATCATTCCCAACATTTTCGGGTTAAATTTTTAACCTGCTAACCTCAATGAAAATAATAGAATAAATTTAGTTATTTTTAATTGTCCTTTAGATTTAAAGTCAAATTTTAAATTTTCTATTCACTACTGCGGAAATAAAATCTATTTATAATGTTATTATTTGGATGCTTTACAAACAGGAACCTGTGTTATTAATAGTATGACAAAAGAATAAATCAGTAACACTAGGTTCATATGCCAAGATTTATTTATCAGTTTCATTTTCATTAGTAAACACTCTTTTGTTAAAATTGTGTTAAGAATTTTAGCGCCGGTTGTTTGAGATCAAAGTTAGTCCTCTTTTATGTACGATTTTAAAATTTGTCTATAAATAAGAAAATCTTCACAATTTTTAACAGGAAACATGACGAACTGAGTATAAACATTTTCAACATGAGAAAACAAAAATTAATTTTTAATTGTAATTTTTTGAGTTATTGTTTCATTGGGGATTTTCGTGAGTTTACAATTTTCACTTAAAAATCTGAGTAAAAGTTCACTAAATCGTACATTATTTAAGCTAAATTCAAAAATAAAGCAGACGTATAATTTAACTTAATAATTTAATTTATCTTGGAAGACAAATATCATCTATAAAGCTAATCCCTTTTAACCTTCTCAGAATTGCTGAACTAAAGAAAACAAGAATTTAAAAATATCTGCTTTCATATGTTGTCGCATTTTATATTTTTATATTTTATTGTCCTAGTCTGACTATTATTATTTTTTGGCAGCTTGCACTTACAGTGTTTCCATTGAGTGATCTAAGAATTTCAGGCATTTTCATGAAAGAGTTTTTACTGAAATACTAAAGGTTGTTTAAATTTATAATGGTTGCACCTGATTGATAAGGTTGATATTAATTTTAATGAAAATATCTGGTTAATTATGACGTGATAAATCAAATAAATAGGTTTGTTTCAGAGAGGAAAAATTTGGAAATGTTTGAAAATCTAGTGTAAAAGTACCAGTCAGTATTACAATCTGATACTAAATTTTTAGTAGCACAGAGAAGATTTCGTACATTTAAAAAGCTCAAAGCCAGCAGATTTATATTTAAAAGTATCGCCATTTAACCTGTTACAGATGTGTGTATTTATTCAGATTACAAGCTTTAGCAGTTACATAAAAGTAGAAGGGGGGCAGCTGATACCGCCATTTTGTTTTTAATTGGGTCAATCAATTTAATCGATTGCGCAATAATTAGATCAATTCGCGGAATTTTAGGTCAATTCGTGGAATTTTAGGCCAATTTAATTGGATTAGCGGTTTAATTAGATCAATCCGCGGTTTTTTAGGTCGATTTAATGGGATTAGCGGTTTAATTAGATCAATTCGCGGTTTAATTAGGTCAATTAAAAGTTCGATTAAAATCTCGATTAAAAACGGCGGCCATCTTGGATTTAATCAAATTAATCAATCGATTTAATTAGATCGATTAAAAACTTCGATTAAAAGCGGCGGCCATCTTGGAATTAAATCAAGACTAGACCAATCAGGTTAGCGGTTATCAATCTATCTCTCTCTCACACTGTACAAATGGGGCGTGGTCAGGAGCCGGCGGGTGCATAATTAATTAATCAGAGTGACATATTGAATTATTCTTTAATCAAAGCTATCAATTTAACCAGGTGTACGGCGGATTCGGTATCAATCCGCTGATTAAATAAATATGCATAATGCATCACGAAAAAGCACGGTAGATCAATCAGCGTTTTATCCCAAAAACGCAGGTCTTGACTTGTCTGTTTACACCTGTCAATCAAAGCTTAAAATTTCGTAAATGACGTCAAGGATTATTACGAACAATAGGTACCTTTCATCGTCCTACGAAATGTTTTTAATTCGGGCTGAAAAGTTTAAAAGGATATATCATTTGTAAACACAAAAGAAATACAGCTATAAAATTATTCATTTTATTTGCAAAATCGCGCTCACTCCAAAAAAGGCAGAGGATTGACAATTTATGAAATTAAATATTAATCAGAATATAATTAAAATGTTGATTAATATGATAACAATGCTTTTTTAAGTAATAAACGTGTCTTCATAATAAAATAAAAATAAGTCATAAGTGTGGCAGAGTTCCATATCCAGTAGGAAGTGTAATGTGGTCCACCTGGAGCCGCATCATATCTCGTGCAAAGAAATCTTCGTTACTTTGAAGTTTGAGCACCGACATCCCGATTCCATCCGAAGGCATGGCGACGGTTTTAACATATTGAATGTTAGTGCATTCTGTAAAGTAAAGGTAATTTTTTAACATATACATATAATTAAGAAGAAACATATTTTTAAGAACTTTACGATATTTCCTATAAATTAAATACAGTTAGTCATCAGCATTTTGGTAACGTGTTTATTATCAATAGTTTTTTTCCCACGCTAAAATGATAAAACAGAATTTCGAATAAAAGAACGCTTAGGGAAATTCGATTTTTAAAATAAAAATTTAAAACATGATTTTAGATAATTTTTTTTGAATAAAAGTATACGGTATTCCGTCAGGGCTTAATATCAATTGTTTCTTTCATTTTTCTTTGTGGAGATTAATATCAAGAATTTACCGTTATTAAAAATATTAGAAGTATGAGAAGGGGAAATAAATAGACTAAATCGAGATTAGCGATAAAATCTGCGGCACTTCTCGTATATTCGATATTATTTTCGGTTTATTCCTGGTAAACCTTCAATTTATAATATTTGTTATTATAAAAAATATAAATTAATTTCTGAATATAAAATTGAAGATATGGACCAAATCTAAGTTATTATTATTTCTTTCACTTATTTAATATTTAATTATGTATTTTCATTTTTAGATATATTTTATTCCCACTGACGATTAACTTTAACGTTCGAAACGTTTGAAAAATATAAAATTTTTTCAAAAGAAATAAAACCTTTTTTATTTCTGAATAATTGGACTACAATGATCTCTTCCACTTTTGTATAAATTAATTTCATTATAAACTTACTCTTTTTTAATGTAGATTCCCCTAAAGTAATTGGAAGATGTAGCCCTCGCTCTACGAGATATGTTCATATAAAGTGCGAACTTCAGGTCTATCGTTGGCAACGTTTTCTAATAAAATCTTAAGACAAATTGTGTAATCAGCCTTAAGAATATCTACTAGCGTTAAAGAAAAATATAAAATTTTTTCAAAAGAAATAAAACCTTTTTTATTTCTGAATAATTGGACTACAATGATCTCTTCCACTTTTGTATAAATTAATTTCATTATAAACTTACTCTTTTTTAATGTAGATTCCCCTAAAGTAATTGGAAGATGTAGCCCTCGCTCTACGAGATATGTTCATATAAAGTGCGAACTTCCGGTTTATCGTTGGTAACGTCTTCTAATAACATCTTAAGACAAACTGTGTAATCAGCCTTAAGAATATCTACTAGCGTTAAGAAACCCATATTTGAACAAATTTAGTACGCCAGAAATTGATAGATTCGTAAAGTCCACCTTGAATGTTTTAACACTAAAACCACTAAAAAGTATGCCAAGCGAAGGCAACACAGGGACGTTTTCTGACTAGCTAGTCCGACATCCCAACTATATACGCACGGGTGTTTTGTTAAGAATGAGTCAAACCCATTGTCATTACTATTATCTTTCCCATTGTCTTGTTTCGGTAAGTTTCAACTTGTAGCTTTCCTGTATTTTACAAAAAAAAATGCAATAAACATCTGCAAACCTCAGCTAAAACCTTTCACACGGT
This sequence comes from Melanotus villosus, assembly GCA_963082815.1. Lineage (NCBI taxonomy): Eukaryota > Metazoa > Arthropoda > Insecta > Coleoptera > Elateridae > Melanotus > Melanotus villosus. The sequence continues at coordinate 69,016,063 of OY720420.1, forward strand.
ACAAGTTTGACCTTCAGAATTCAAATTTAAGTACAACTTATTTTACAAATTTAAAACAAAAAGCCATTATTATCTTTTAGCATTAAAAATAAAACTGTTTTTCTAAAAATCTTGCGACCAAGAGAAAGCATACATTTAAAAATTTAAATCTGTTATTGTCGACGTAAAAATATTTTATAAAACAAAAACTGTGAGTACGTTATTTTAATAAATTTTGAATAAAAGAACGTTTTGTAAATTTTAAATTAATCGTGCTGTTAAACCCGACTATCATTTTCTGCTGGTAATGTTTGTCTCAAAAAATATCATTTGTAAACACAAAATAATTAATTAATGATTTTCTTCCACGTAAATTAATTTGCCTTTTAAGGAATTCAGATATTCAAGAAAAATAACTGCCTAACATATTTAGCTTTTAAAAATTCCACGTTATTGTAAAGAGTCCGTTTAAAAATTCAACGTTGTGAAGACAGAAAAACATATTCGACGCAATACTAATTTGGAAGTGTTATTCTTTTAATAACTATGAAAAATATTATCTGTAAACGCAAAAGAAATACATCTATAAAATTATTCATTTATCGACAAAATAATAAATAAATTAGTACTTTTACTGACATGGAGGTATCGCTAATTATTATAACATCGGACTGTAAAAAATTAATAACCAGAAAAACCTTGTAGAGATAATCCCAAAATAGCTAACACTGAAATTTAGGACTTCTTTCACGCTAATAAAGTAAAGGACGTCTTTTACTCTAATAAAGTTAAAAACTCTAATAGCTTTCTCTTCTGCTAAAAACTCTAATAGCTGCTTTCTCATCTGCATCGTCTAAAACGGAACGTTCATGGTTTTGTTTCAAAGACAATTGTCAAATAATCTTGAGAAAATATGATGCTATAACATTTTGAATTCTACACTACTTTGCAGACGGTAAAATCTGTTCTCGTTTGTGAAAATGGAGCACGGATTTTATCTAACTCTCTTAAGCAACAGTTCAATGAAATATTTACCCAAAAACACTTCATCCTGTTCTACCTCTTAGAATACACTGTAAATTGTTTTCAAGCAAATAATCAGGTAAGTTGTGTTTTTATAAACGTACACTAAAAGTTATTGTAGGCTAAATTTTACCGATGACTAATTATCATTTAAAATTTTTAAATATGAAATACTTTGAAGCTGCCAGTCAACACGATCATATTACCTGCTATGTCTTTAATAATTCTTGAAGTTTAAATTTACTCTTTTGCAGGACTAGGGTCTGTTTTATTATTCCCTGATAAAGTTAAATTCCATATATCTACAATTGAACCAGCAAAAGGTACGAAGATACAAATGTTCCTAAAACCACATTCCGTTAATTAAACAAGCAAGAACGACCGGCCAGGCGAACTTGCTAACAAGTTTTTCAAAATTTAGTAGTAAATATTTTATGGAATGACTTTTAAAGAAAGTATTTAGCTTGTGTTCACTTATAACCTGTAAAATAAGTGATTTCATTCTTCAGAAATTTTTAAAATTATAAATTAATTCACCTAAAATGTATTCGTTTTTTATAATCTGATATATAAATATCTACAATCACAGCGGAAATAAAAAATCGTTAAACACGTGCAACCATCTTATTTTAGTATTCATAATAGCATTGGATTTATTTTCAGTCGAAAAGACTTCACACACTTTAAAAAAAAATAATCGCATGATTCACAGAAACCTTGAAGAACTAATCGCAAAAAATAATAAATGTTTAGCTTTAAGCTAAATATATACCAAAACAAAATGCCTGTACTAATAACATTGAACAATAGGTACAACATGACTCATTGTTCTTGAGTCCCTTACTACAAAATAGTTTAAATCTAGATCGGATGGTGGTACAATCGTACACTTGATGATGCCCTCTACAGAATTAAGATCAATCTGTTCACATTTATCCCGACCCACATGAATTTTAGGATGCCCTATGGGGTATTTCCCATACTTATTAAAATTTAAAAGAAAAAACTAAATTCTATCTGATTCATAATTATTTTAAAATAAATTTTGGCTTTAATGTAATTCTTTGCTTCAAATCAACTTCGAGCGTTGGATAAAAAATTAAAAAGAAATAAACTAAATTGCATCTGCTTCATAATTATTTTAAATAAATTTTGAGCTTTAATGTAATTCCTTGCTTCAAATCAACTTCGAATGTTTGAAGACTTTTAAAATGAAGATCAATAAAAAATATTGAATAAAACATATTTTTGAAAACCTTAAACAAGATTAAGTTTGAAATAAACAAAAGAATATTTTTAAAATATTGAAAACGTAATAAAATTAAATTAAAAAAATATTAAAAGAAAAAAACAAAATGAATTAAATTATAAAATAACTTTTTTAATAATTAATGTAAACCATTATCTTTAACTTTGTCACCTCTGCTAACATTTTTGAATTCCTGTATTACAAAGTGCAATTAAAATGTAAGATATTACGAAGACCTTTTCGTATTTTAGAAAAAAAGACAGTTTACGCTTATTTAAGAAAATCAAATATTTAAGAAAAAATAATCTTGAAAAGCTTGAATGAAGTTAAATTTGAAATAAAGAAAAACATTTCAAGAAATTGAAAAACTTTTAAAATGAAAATCAATAACAAATATTTAATAAAACATGTTTCTGAAAACCGTAAACAAAATTAAATGTGAAATAAATAAGAGTATTTTAAAAATATTGAAAAGTTTGAATGAAAATAAATTTGAGATAAAGAACAAACATTTTAAGAATTTGAAAACTCTTAAAATGAAAATCAGTAAAACATATTTCTGTAAAATTTTTAGTATAGGTACATTTTATAATATCTACCTATCTATTATAGATATGTTGTTCAGGTCCTTGAACGGAGGTGAGCAGCTCATGCCTCGATGCATCCAGCGACTGTTGGGAAACCCCTGGTAGGTCTACCCCAAACGCGAAAGACTGAAAATATTTTAAAAAAATTTTAATTCGATATACAGACAAACTGAATTGAAACTTCAATTTCTTAAACTGGAGATATACGTAAAAGCTGAGTATGAAAAAGTTACTTACACCCAAGTACTCGCTGTACTCCCAGCAGTTCTGTAATATGCCGGTGAAGTTTTGCGAAAAACTGCGAATCAGATGCATCTAAAACAGCACCCTCGTGCATTAGTTTGGTTTCACACTGCTCTTCACCAATTATAGTAATTCGCGTGCGGTCGACACTGCTCACACTTGTGAATGCGTACTGTAGCACGTCGAAGAAGACAACGGTCGATATGGTGAACCCGACAAGCACTTTGGAGACTTTAAAAAACATTAGTCATTACCCTGGTCACTCAAAACAGTTAATCATCGTAAATACTTCCGGACGTTTTGCATACTGTAAATTCTTAACAGCTGCAGTCATCAAAAAGGACGCCAAAGTCTTGTTAGTCCTGAAATTTGTAAGGACTTAAATTTGAAAAATAAAAGAATATTTAAATTATAAAATAACTTTTTTAGATGATATTTAATATAAAATAATTCTGAAACGCTTAAATGGAAACCATTCACGTGCTGTAGTCTCGACATATATCTTCTTCTCGTCTATAATTAATGAAAATCATTATCTTTAACTTTGGCAGCTCTGCTAACATTTCTGAATTCCTGTGTTACAAAGTTTTCTAAATTTGTTAATGCTGGCAAATTTTAAATTAATATTCTATTTTAGTATAAACTCTCGAATGTTTTACAAAAATTTAAAAAGAAAAAACTAAATTGTATTTTACTTCATAATTATATTAAGTACTAATTTTGAAATAAAAAAGTAATAAACTTGTTTAACATTCTGGTATGAGCAAAGATGTAGCGAGTTCAGATTACAATTTATTATTTACAGGTAAGTTGAGCAATATGGTTTTTAGGGATTATTGAAATTTCTATCTTATTTATTTAATATGCTACAAAAGGTGAATTATTTTGCTGAAAAAGAAATCAATACCAAAGCTAGATGATTATCAATTTGAACTTGTCAGATTCTAATATTGAAAAATTGTTTGGAATACCAGACGATGCAATTTATTATAAAACCAAATCAGGAATTAATATTCAAAATAAGTAAATTGATAGACACAAGTGATTTGTGTGTGCCTATATTCAAATTTTGTAAAAGGACCAATATTTAGATTTGTAGTAAATTCGTTGCCTAGGGTACTTACATAAAATCAGCTAGTGTTATCCTTTTTATAGATACATAATATTGAACTGTTTGATAAATTAACTCTTACCTTTGAAGGAGCAGTACGTAGGTGAAAATGTAAATAACGTTAGCGTTTTGATTGATTTCAATAAATTTGATGATCTGAGTCACGTATTGGGATATATGGTTTCAGGGCAGCCGAATTCATTGACACAAGCGGTTTCGGCAAAAAATCGCCTTAATCACAAGTTATTGTGCTGGTACATTGTCTCACGCACCATAGGGATTTCAATGTAAAATGGATTTGAAAGACTTTGAATTCAAAGAAAGGGTAAAGAATCTACAAGAATTTAAAATTGAAATTAAAGAGTAAATCAAATGATCGTATTATAGTTTATTATGATAAAGCTGGACGATTATCAATAATAAATTGAGAAATTAAACAACACTTTCAAAACTTACCTCAAAGCGTACTCGGGCAAATACCAAACTACAGCGACCCCCGTCAAGACTTTAACTAAACTCAGTCTAGGATTCTTCTTTTATTTTCAAGTTATTTGTTAATCAGCTGTTCAGATTTTAATACCCGATTCCAATCAAATCAATTTAATTAGTCCAGTCAATTTAATTAGTCCAGTCATTTTAATCTAGGGTAGGCTAGCTTAACATGTTACGTAAATAAACTATTAAAATAGGTAAATTCAAATCTTGACCATTTGTTACAGGTATGAAGACATTTCAGGTTAGGCTAGGTTAGGTTAGCTTATTTCAAGTTAGACTAGGTTAGCTCATTTCAATCTAAGTTAGGTTAGGTTAGGTTAGCTTATTTCAAGTTAGGTTAGGTTAGTGCATTTCAATCAAAGTTAGGTTAGGTTAGGTTAGCTTATTTCAAGCTAGGTTAGGTTAGATCATTTTAATCTAGGGTAGGTTAGTTTAAATAGTTAAAAACTAACCTACCCTAGATTAAAATGATCTAACCTAACCTAGCTTGAAATAAGCTAACCTAACCTAACCTAACTTTGATTGAAATGCACTAACCTAACCTAACTTGAAATAAGCTAACCTAACCTAACCTAACTTAGATTGAAATGAGCTAACCTAGTCTAACTTGAAATAAGCTAACCTAACCTAGCCTAACCTGAAATGTCTTCATACCTGTAACAAATGGTCAAGATTTGAATTTACCTATTTTAATAGTTTATTTACGTAACATGTTAAGCTAGCCTACCCTAGATTAAAATGACTGGACTAATTAAATTGACTGGACTAATTAAATTGATTTGATTGGAATCGGGTATTAAAATCTGAACAGCTGATTAACAAATAACTTGAAAATAAAAGAAGAATCCTAGACTGAGTTTAGTTAAAGTCTTGACGGGGGTCGCTGTAGTTTGGTATTTGCCCGAGTACGCTTTGAGGTAAGTTTTGAAAGTGTTGTTTAATTTCTCAATTTATTATTGATAATCGTCCAGCTTTATCATAATAAACTATAATACGATCATTTGATTTACTCTTTAATTTCAATTTTAAATTCTTGTAGATTCTTTACCCTTTCTTTGAATTCAAAGTCTTTCAAATCCATTTTACATTGAAATCCCTATGGTGCGTGAGACAATGTACCAGCACAATAACTTGTGATTAAGGCGATTTTTTGCCGAAACCGCTTGTGTCAATGAATTCGGCTGCCCTGAAACCATATATCCCAATACGTGACTCAGATCATCAAATTTATTGAAATCAATCAAAACGCTAACGTTATTTACATTTTCACCTACGTACTGCTCCTTCAAAGGTAAGAGTTAATTTATCAAACAGTTCAATATTATGTATCTATAAAAAGGATAACACTAGCTGATTTTATGTAAGTACCCTAGGCAACGAATTTACTACAAATCTAAATATTGGTCCTTTTACAAAATTTGAATATAGGCACACACAAATCACTTGTGTCTATCAATTTACTTATTTTGAATATTAATTCCTGATTTGGTTTTATAATAAATTGCATCGTCTGGTATTCCAAACAATTTTTCAATATTAGAATCTGACAAGTTCAAATTGATAATCATCTAGCTTTGGTATTGATTTCTTTTTCAGCAAAATAATTCACCTTTTGTAGCATATTAAATAAATAAGATAGAAATTTCAATAATCCCTAAAAACCATATTGCTCAACTTACCTGTAAATAATAAATTGTAATCTGAACTCGCTACATCTTTGCTCATACCAGAATGTTAAACAAGTTTATTACTTTTTTATTTCAAAATTAGTACTTAATATAATTATGAAGTAAAATACAATTTAGTTTTTTCTTTTTAAATTTTTGTAAAACATTCGAGAGTTTATACTAAAATAGAATATTAATTTAAAATTTGCCAGCATTAACAAATTTAGAAAACTTTGTAACACAGGAATTCAGAAATGTTAGCAGAGCTGCCAAAGTTAAAGATAATGATTTTCATTAATTATAGACGAGAAGAAGATATATGTCGAGACTACAGCACGTGAATGGTTTCCATTTAAGCGTTTCAGAATTATTTTATATTAAATATCATCTAAAAAAGTTATTTTATAATTTAAATATTCTTTTATTTTTCAAATTTAAGTCCTTACAAATTTCAGGACTAACAAGACTTTGGCGTCCTTTTTGATGACTGCAGCTGTTAAGAATTTACAGTATGCAAAACGTCCGGAAGTATTTACGATGATTAACTGTTTTGAGTGACCAGGGTAATGACTAATGTTTTTTAAAGTCTCCAAAGTGCTTGTCGGGTTCACCATATCGACCGTTGTCTTCTTCGACGTGCTACAGTACGCATTCACAAGTGTGAGCAGTGTCGACCGCACGCGAATTACTATAATTGGTGAAGAGCAGTGTGAAACCAAACTAATGCACGAGGGTGCTGTTTTAGATGCATCTGATTCGCAGTTTTTCGCAAAACTTCACCGGCATATTACAGAACTGCTGGGAGTACAGCGAGTACTTGGGTGTAAGTAACTTTTTCATACTCAGCTTTTACGTATATCTCCAGTTTAAGAAATTGAAGTTTCAATTCAGTTTGTCTGTATATCGAATTAAAATTTTTTTAAAATATTTTCAGTCTTTCGCGTTTGGGGTAGACCTACCAGGGGTTTCCCAACAGTCGCTGGATGCATCGAGGCATGAGCTGCTCACCTCCGTTCAAGGACCTGAACAACATATCTATAATAGATAGGTAGATATTATAAAATGTACCTATACTAAAAATTTTACAGAAATATGTTTTACTGATTTTCATTTTAAGAGTTTTCAAATTCTTAAAATGTTTGTTCTTTATCTCAAATTTATTTTCATTCAAACTTTTCAATATTTTTAAAATACTCTTATTTATTTCACATTTAATTTTGTTTACGGTTTTCAGAAACATGTTTTATTAAATATTTGTTATTGATTTTCATTTTAAAAGTTTTTCAATTTCTTGAAATGTTTTTCTTTATTTCAAATTTAACTTCATTCAAGCTTTTCAAGATTATTTTTTCTTAAATATTTGATTTTCTTAAATAAGCGTAAACTGTCTTTTTTTCTAAAATACGAAAAGGTCTTCGTAATATCTTACATTTTAATTGCACTTTGTAATACAGGAATTCAAAAATGTTAGCAGAGGTGACAAAGTTAAAGATAATGGTTTACATTAATTATTAAAAAAGTTATTTTATAATTTAATTCATTTTGTTTTTTTCTTTTAATATTTTTTTAATTTAATTTTATTACGTTTTCAATATTTTAAAAATATTCTTTTGTTTATTTCAAACTTAATCTTGTTTAAGGTTTTCAAAAATATGTTTTATTCAATATTTTTTATTGATCTTCATTTTAAAAGTCTTCAAACATTCGAAGTTGATTTGAAGCAAGGAATTACATTAAAGCTCAAAATTTATTTAAAATAATTATGAAGCAGATGCAATTTAGTTTATTTCTTTTTAATTTTTTATCCAACGCTCGAAGTTGATTTGAAGCAAAGAATTACATTAAAGCCAAAATTTATTTTAAAATAATTATGAATCAGATAGAATTTAGTTTTTTCTTTTAAATTTTAATAAGTATGGGAAATACCCCATAGGGCATCCTAAAATTCATGTGGGTCGGGATAAATGTGAACAGATTGATCTTAATTCTGTAGAGGGCATCATCAAGTGTACGATTGTACCACCATCCGATCTAGATTTAAACTATTTTGTAGTAAGGGACTCAAGAACAATGAGTCATGTTGTACCTATTGTTCAATGTTATTAGTACAGGCATTTTGTTTTGGTATATATTTAGCTTAAAGCTAAACATTTATTATTTTTTGCGATTAGTTCTTCAAGGTTTCTGTGAATCATGCGATTATTTTTTTTTAAAGTGTGTGAAGTCTTTTCGACTGAAAATAAATCCAATGCTATTATGAATACTAAAATAAGATGGTTGCACGTGTTTAACGATTTTTTATTTCCGCTGTGATTGTAGATATTTATATATCAGATTATAAAAAACGAATACATTTTAGGTGAATTAATTTATAATTTTAAAAATTTCTGAAGAATGAAATCACTTATTTTACAGGTTATAAGTGAACACAAGCTAAATACTTTCTTTAAAAGTCATTCCATAAAATATTTACTACTAAATTTTGAAAAACTTGTTAGCAAGTTCGCCTGGCCGGTCGTTCTTGCTTGTTTAATTAACGGAATGTGGTTTTAGGAACATTTGTATCTTCGTACCTTTTGCTGGTTCAATTGTAGATATATGGAATTTAACTTTATCAGGGAATAATAAAACAGACCCTAGTCCTGCAAAAGAGTAAATTTAAACTTCAAGAATTATTAAAGACATAGCAGGTAATATGATCGTGTTGACTGGCAGCTTCAAAGTATTTCATATTTAAAAATTTTAAATGATAATTAGTCATCGGTAAAATTTAGCCTACAATAACTTTTAGTGTACGTTTATAAAAACACAACTTACCTGATTATTTGCTTGAAAACAATTTACAGTGTATTCTAAGAGGTAGAACAGGATGAAGTGTTTTTGGGTAAATATTTCATTGAACTGTTGCTTAAGAGAGTTAGATAAAATCCGTGCTCCATTTTCACAAACGAGAACAGATTTTACCGTCTGCAAAGTAGTGTAGAATTCAAAATGTTATAGCATCATATTTTCTCAAGATTATTTGACAATTGTCTTTGAAACAAAACCATGAACGTTCCGTTTTAGACGATGCAGATGAGAAAGCAGCTATTAGAGTTTTTAGCAGAAGAGAAAGCTATTAGAGTTTTTAACTTTATTAGAGTAAAAGACGTCCTTTACTTTATTAGCGTGAAAGAAGTCCTAAATTTCAGTGTTAGCTATTTTGGGATTATCTCTACAAGGTTTTTCTGGTTATTAATTTTTTACAGTCCGATGTTATAATAATTAGCGATACCTCCATGTCAGTAAAAGTACTAATTTATTTATTATTTTGTCGATAAATGAATAATTTTATAGATGTATTTCTTTTGCGTTTACAGATAATATTTTTCATAGTTATTAAAAGAATAACACTTCCAAATTAGTATTGCGTCGAATATGTTTTTCTGTCTTCACAACGTTGAATTTTTAAACGGACTCTTTACAATAACGTGGAATTTTTAAAAGCTAAATATGTTAGGCAGTTATTTTTCTTGAATATCTGAATTCCTTAAAAGGCAAATTAATTTACGTGGAAGAAAATCATTAATTAATTATTTTGTGTTTACAAATGATATTTTTTGAGACAAACATTACCAGCAGAAAATGATAGTCGGGTTTAACAGCACGATTAATTTAAAATTTACAAAACGTTCTTTTATTCAAAATTTATTAAAATAACGTACTCACAGTTTTTGTTTTATAAAATATTTTTACGTCGACAATAACAGATTTAAATTTTTAAATGTATGCTTTCTCTTGGTCGCAAGATTTTTAGAAAAACAGTTTTATTTTTAATGCTAAAAGATAATAATGGCTTTTTGTTTTAAATTTGTAAAATAAGTTGTACTTAAATTTGAATTCTGAAGGTCAAACTTGTACCGTGTGAAAGGTTTTAGCTGAGGTTTGCAGATGTTTATTGCATTTTTTTTTTGTAAAATACAGGAAAGCTACAAGTTGAAACTTACCGAAACAAGACAATGGGAAAGATAATAGTAATGACAATGGGTTTGACTCATTCTTAACAAAACACCCGTGCGTATATAGTTGGGATGTCGAACTAGCTAGTCAGAAAACGTCCCTGTGTTGCCTTCGCTTGGCATACTTTTTAGTGGTTTTAGTGTTAAAACATTCAAGGTGGACTTTACGAATCTATCAATTTCTGGCGTACTAAATTTGTTCAAATATGGGTTTCTTAACGCTAGTAGATATTCTTAAGGCTGATTACACAGTTTGTCTTAAGATGTTATTAGAAGACGTTACCAACGATAAACCGGAAGTTCGCACTTTATATGAACATATCTCGTAGAGCGAGGGCTACATCTTCCAATTACTTTAGGGGAATCTACATTAAAAAAGAGTAAGTTTATAATGAAATTAATTTATACAAAAGTGGAAGAGATCATTGTAGTCCAATTATTCAGAAATAAAAAAGGTTTTATTTCTTTTGAAAAAATTTTATATTTTTCTTTAACGCTAGTAGATATTCTTAAGGCTGATTACACAATTTGTCTTAAGATTTTATTAGAAAACGTTGCCAACGATAGACCTGAAGTTCGCACTTTATATGAACATATCTCGTAGAGCGAGGGCTACATCTTCCAATTACTTTAGGGGAATCTACATTAAAAAAGAGTAAGTTTATAATGAAATTAATTTATACAAAAGTGGAAGAGATCATTGTAGTCCAATTATTCAGAAATAAAAAAGGTTTTATTTCTTTTGAAAAAATTTTATATTTTTCAAACGTTTCGAACGTTAAAGTTAATCGTCAGTGGGAATAAAATATATCTAAAAATGAAAATACATAATTAAATATTAAATAAGTGAAAGAAATAATAATAACTTAGATTTGGTCCATATCTTCAATTTTATATTCAGAAATTAATTTATATTTTTTATAATAACAAATATTATAAATTGAAGGTTTACCAGGAATAAACCGAAAATAATATCGAATATACGAGAAGTGCCGCAGATTTTATCGCTAATCTCGATTTAGTCTATTTATTTCCCCTTCTCATACTTCTAATATTTTTAATAACGGTAAATTCTTGATATTAATCTCCACAAAGAAAAATGAAAGAAACAATTGATATTAAGCCCTGACGGAATACCGTATACTTTTATTCAAAAAAATTATCTAAAATCATGTTTTAAATTTTTATTTTAAAAATCGAATTTCCCTAAGCGTTCTTTTATTCGAAATTCTGTTTTATCATTTTAGCGTGGGAAAAAAAACTATTGATAATAAACACGTTACCAAAATGCTGATGACTAACTGTATTTAATTTATAGGAAATATCGTAAAGTTCTTAAAAATATGTTTCTTCTTAATTATATGTATATGTTAAAAAATTACCTTTACTTTACAGAATGCACTAACATTCAATATGTTAAAACCGTCGCCATGCCTTCGGATGGAATCGGGATGTCGGTGCTCAAACTTCAAAGTAACGAAGATTTCTTTGCACGAGATATGGTGCGGTTCCAGGTGGATCGCATTACACTTCCTACTGGATATGGAACTCTGCCACACTTATGACTTATTTTTATTTAATTATGAAAACACGTTTATTACTTAAAAAGCATTGTTATCTTATTAATCAACATTTTAATTATATTCTGATTAATATTTAATTTCATAAATTGTCAATCCTCTGCCTTTTTGGAGTGAGCGCGATTTTGCAAATAAAATGAATAATTTTATAGCTGTATTTCTTTTGTGTTTACAAATGATATATCCTTTTAAACTTTTCAGCCTGAATTAAAAACATTTCGTAGGACGATGAAAGGTACCTATTGTTCGCAATAATCCCTGACGTCATTTACGAAATTTTAAGCTTTGATTGACAGGTGTAAACAGACAGGTCAAGACCTGCGTTTCTTTTTTTAGATTTTGGGATAAACCGTTGATTGATCTAATTAAACCGTGCTTTTTCGTGATGCATTATGCATATTTATTTAATCAGCGGATTGATACCGAATCCGCCGTACACCTGATTAAATTGATAACTTTGATTAAAGATTAATTCAATATGACCTTTACTGTTCTGATTAATTATGACGCAGCCCCGCCGGTTCCGGGCCCCCCACCCCATTTGTGCAGTACGAGGGGAGGAGCTTGAGCTGGATTGATCTAATTAATCCGCTAACCTGATTGGTCTAGTCTTGATTTAATTCCAAGATGGCCGCCGCTTTTAATCGAACTTTTAATCGATCTAATTAAATTTGATTGGTTAATTTGATTAAATCCAAGATGGCCGCCGTTTTTAATCGAGATTTTAATCGAACTTTTAATTGACCTAATTAAACCGCGAATTGATCTAATTAAACCGCTAATCCCATTAAATCGACCTAAAAAACCGCGGATTGATCTAATTAAACCGTTAATCCAATTAAATTGGCCTAAAATTCCGCGAATTGACCTAAAATTCCGCGAATTGATCTAATTATTGCGCAATCGATTAAATTGATTGACCTAATTAAAAACAAAATGGCGGTATCAGCTGCCCCTATTCTACT